>OY288274.1:45761912-46434412 GCA_958450335.1 Hibiscus tridactylites | reverse complement strand
AGATAGATAGATAGATAGATAGATAGATAGATAGATAGATAGATAGATAGATAGATAGATAGATAGATAGATAGATAGATAGATAGATAGATAGATAGATAGATAGATAGATAGATAGATAGATAGATAGATAGATAGATAGATAGATAGATAGATAGATAGATAGATAGATAGATAGATAGATAGATAGATAGATAGATAGATAGATAGATAGATAGATAGATAGATAGATAGATAGATAGATAGATAGATAGATAGATAGATAGATAGATAGATAGATAGATAGATAGATAGATAGATAGATAGATAGATAGATAGATAGATAGATAGATAGATAGATAGATAGATAGATAGATAGATAGATAGATAGATAGATAGATAGATAGATAGATAGATAGATAGATAGATAGATAGATAGATAGATAGATAGATAGATAGATAGATAGATAGATAGATAGATAGATAGATAGATAGATAGATAGATAGATAGATAGATAGATAGATAGATAGATAGATAGATAGATAGATAGATAGATAGATAGATAGATAGATAGATAGATAGATAGATAGATAGATAGATAGATAGATAGATAGATAGATAGATAGATAGATAGATAGATAGATAGATAGATAGATAGATAGATAGATAGATAGATAGATAGATAGATAGATAGATAGATAGATAGATAGATAGATAGATAGATAGATAGATAGATAGATAGATAGATAGATAGATAGATAGATAGATAGATAGATAGATAGATAGATAGATAGATAGATAGATAGATAGATAGAACATTCATACATTATGGTTTATGGTTTAAAGTTTATGGTTTATGGGTTTTTGTTGAGGATTTAAGGGTTTAGGATTCAGACATTGATATGAACATACATACATAGTTACATACATTAGGGTTTAGGGTTTAGGTGTTTAGGTTTAGGATTTAAGGGTTTAGGGTTTAGGGTTTTAGGTTAAGGGAAAATTCATTAAGGGTTTAGGGTTCATACATTGATAAGTACATACATACATACATACATACATACATACATACATACATACATACATACATACATACATACATACATACATACATACATACATACATACATACATACATACATACATACATACATACATACATACATACATACATACATACATACATACATACATACATACATACATACATACATACATACATGCATACATACATACATACATACATACATACATACATACATGCATACATACATACATACTTACTTACATTAGGGTTTAGGGTGTAGGGTGTAGAGTTTAGGTTTATGATTTAAAGGATTAGGGTTTAGGGTTTATAGAAAATTCGTTAAGGGTTTAGGGTTCATACATTGATAGATACATATGTACATACTTATATATATTAGGGTTTAGGGTTTAGAGTTTATGGTTTAGGGGTTTGGGTTGAGGGTTTAATGGTTTAGAGTTTAGAGTTTAGAGTTTAAGGTTTATGGAAAAATTTATTAAGGGTTTAGGGTTAATATATTGATAGGTATATATATATTTACATACATTAATGTTTAGGGTTTAGGGTTTATGTTTAAGATTCAAGTGTTTAGGGTTTATGGTTTAGGAAAAATTATTAAGGGTTTAAAGTTCATATAATGATAGATATATACATACTTACTTACATATATTAGGGTTTATGGGTTTATGTTTAAGATTTAAGGGTTTATGAGTTTAGGTTTAGTATTTAAGGGTTTAGGGTTCATACATTGATACATAAAATCAAAAGTCAAAACCATGAACCCTAAACCAAAAATGAAACATTAAACCATAAACTAAAAAACATAAAATAAAATCCCTAAATATGTAGGTGTATATGTATATATATCATATATGTATATCAACTTATGAAAGTTTTTAATTCATCAAGTCATAGATTTCGGGTCAATATCAGTTCAGGTCACTTAACAGGTCGGGTTTAAAGTAGGGCGGGTTCAAAACAGGTCGGGTTTAAAACAGGTCGGGTAAAATCGGATCTCGGGTCAATTCAGTCGAGTAAAATCGGTTATCTGCCAAGTCGGCTTCGGGTTCGTCTCAGTCAGGCGCATGTCGGGTTTCAGGTCCACAATAACAAGTCCAATTTAGGTTCAGGTCGTTTTCAGTCGGACGTAAGTCGGGTTCGATCACTACAGTAACATGTCGAATTCAGGTTAGGGTCAACAACAGTTGATTAAAGATCAGGTTCGGGTCATTAAATTTTTAGGTCAAATTAGGTTCTGACTCGAGCATGTTTTAGTCGGGTTTTCAAGTCAGGTCAGCCTTTTAATCCCTACTCGTTGGGGCTCGATTCATTTAGAAAACGGGTGAATCATCAAACTAGTATGTAAGGGTTCAACGTTGGTCAAAGGGCCAAATTGATTTTTTTTTCTTGAATTTGAGGGCTTAATTAGATGCAAAAAGTTTATGGGCATAATTGATTTTTTTTTTCAAAAATTTAGGGGCTTATTGAACCTTTAAGCCTTTATTAAACCAAATGGAAACGAAAATAGATTATGATTTTTGCAAATTAGTTTGGGTAAACTACAAGATTGATCACTTTTGTTTAAGTTTTGTACACTTTTCCTCACTGAATTCAAAAAACATAATATTTGGTCACTTTCATTTTTATTTAATTAAGATGTGGACACTGAGAATTAATTGTCGTTAAACGTTTAACATGTTGCTGATGTGACACACTGAATTTATAAAATTGAAATGGTAGACAGCATATATGGTCACTAATGTTTGAGTGAGTTTTTGTTTTCCCCGTTAAAATTTCAAAAATAACAAATTTATCATTAAAACAACAAATAGGTCCTTTAACAATAATTTTATATCTACTTTATTCTTAAAATTTTCTAGTTTTTTGTTTAACATTTGAAATATTTGATTTCTTCATGTCCAAAAAAAGTTAATTTTAAGTTTTTTTTAATTTAAAAAGTATATATATATATATATGTGTATGTATGTATGTATTGGAAAAAGTGGAAAATTATAAAGCTTTTGAGGTAAATTAGATATAAAATCATTGTTCAAGGACCTATTTGATGTTTTAGTGACCAATTTGCTACTATTGAAACTTTTGTGGGGAAAATGAAAACTTACTAAAACATTAGTTATCATTTGTGTAGTTGACACGCGTCGTATAGTGTCAAAAATAAAACCTTAAACTCAAATAAAATAAGAATAAAAATAGTATAGCGAGAATAAGGGTCGATCCACAGGGAATAGGAGTTCTAACACTCTTTCGTTTTGACTTAGACCGAGAAACCTGTAAAAATAAAAATGGGGGTTTAGAGAATTGATTTGAGTAATGAAAAAATAATAAGAACGAAAATAAATATTGAAAATGAATTATGGAACGAATTAGCCTCAAGCTACGCTTTGCCACGACTTCCTCGATCACTGAAATCGATTTTTCTTCAACTTACTTGCCGGTTACAGTCTACAAGGCCCAACCCTTGCAACTTACTTCTCTTGGGTAAACTCGACTCCCAGGGCAATCCTTGAAATCAAGCTTTAATTGGTTAGCTACGGCAATCGATGCTAACTTAAGTCTGAATTAGTGCTGGAGAAGCCCGTGCTCGGATAATCGTCTCGATGAGAATTGTTCCGATTTTGATTCCCCTTAGTGGACCGCCACTAAGTTTGTTCTTAGGGAGTTGAATTGGCTACAAGCTTTTCCTCGTCCCCAACGATGGATCTAAACCACTTCAACCCGATGCGCGCTCTCGGAATGAAACAATTGAGATGCCTAAAGATTAGGCCGATTGCCTAATCAATTTTACAGAGAATCTAAAAAAGAGTTGTTGAAGGATTGAAGTACTTTTCTAATCTCACGAGTTTAGTCGGGTTTGGCGTTGCTTTTGGCTAAAGGGAATTTAGTTAAGCATGGTTAGTGAAAAAACCATACTTAAATAAACAAAGGGAGAAAATGGAGAAAATGAAATGGAAAAATGGAGAACTCTTATTAATCTCAACGAAGAAGAGAACAATGGAATGATTGATGATTAATTCACCCCCAAAGTGGGGTATTTATAGTAGTTGAAAAACCCTAAAAACCTAAGATGATAAATCCTAAAAAATTTAAATAAAATTACAAAAGATAAATATCAAAGTTTTGAATTTAAAAGATAAAATTCGGATGATAGGCTATCTTGATAAGTGGACTGATAAGTTATCAAGCTTGCTGACGTCATCTTCTAGAAGGTGCTGACGTGGCGCCCAGTCAGCATTCATGCCCTGGTTCATGCCCATGAATCTGCCCATGACTTCAGTATTTTCTGCAGCATTTCAACTTATTTCCAGCATTACGTAACCTGCACAAGAACAACATAAAAACAGCCCAATTAAGTCCTTCAAACATATATTCGATCAAAATAAGGACTAAAAACATAACTAAAATAAATACTTATCAAATTCCCCCTCACTTATCTGATGCTTGTCCTCAAGTATCTCAAAATTAAATAAACTTAAGTTCAAGTTTTCATCCTTAATTTCACGAAGTCTCAAAAGGTTTCAATATGATTAAGCATCTAAATATGAAAGAAAACTAAGGAGCAAAATAGATAAATGGCAAGATTAAGAATTTTAAGCATAAAAAACGACATTCTAAAACCCTACTAACATCAATGATGCAAACCAAGTACCCTCACAAGGAATCGCTCATGTCACTCAAAGTGTTTAAGGGTAGAGAAAAATCACTCGAGCCAAGGCTAATTAGAGCATAACCATAAGCTTGTGTTTAAATCTAATCTCCACTACTAACATGAATATGATGCAAAAATCAAGAGGTCTTAAAGAAGGGTTGTAATGGGGCTAAGGTAAGGGTAGGATAAAGGCTGAAAATAAGGGCTAAAATTCAAGACAAAAAAAATCATCCCAATAAATATATTCGAAACTGTTTTTTTTTCATTCGAACTAAAACTGTTCGGCAGTGTACTTTTTTTTCCGAACTGCACTGTTTATTTTTTTCTGTTTTTATTTTTCTGCTGACTCGAACAATTTCCTGCACTTCTTTTTTTTCTGCACTGCATATTCGATCAGTTCTGCACTGTATATTCGAATCAATTCTGCACAGTTTTTTTCTGCACAGTATATTTTCTGCTGCTGCACTGCACTTATTCGAATCTGTTTTTTTTAAGACGATTTTTGTCTTGAAAAAGGGAACAAAAGTAATGGAATTGAGAAGAAAAAATGGATTAGGCTTAAAATGTGGTGATTTTCAAGAAAAAGGCTAAGGCTCAAAGATTGTTTCACTAGGGGAAATTAATTAAAGGGTAGGTGATTTATTTGGGAAGAGAAGTGGTTAAAACCTAGTGCCTCTATCATATTAAAGCATCATAATCAATCAATGTAATCTCAAAAAGAATTTAAAAACAAGTTCTAGAATGCAACTAATTTAGCTAGGCACACTCAAAGAAACAAAGAGCAAATATCATGCATGCTCATTAGGCTCAAAAACTCACAAATATGTCTTGTGTACTTAGGTAAGCATCATGTGGATTAATAGAGAAAGAAAATGTCAAAAGATTTTATTCAAAAATTAATCATGCCAAAAATCGACAATGCAACCTAGAATTTTCTAACAAGATAGATAAAGAACCATGTGAAAACAGTGAGACAAGGCGAAATTAAGGATTGAACGAAGAAATTTAAATTAATAAAATCCATATTTCAAGCGAACAATCAAGACGGATAAGCAAGATAAAAATTGATAAGCATATCTCCCTCCCCCTCACTTGATGCATTTTGTCCCAAAATAACATAAAATAAAATAAAATAAAAGAGAGAGGGTGAAAATACTCCCCGATCACAGAAGAGCATATTTCGGTAATGGGCTCCGAGTCTGGTGTAGGGACGGAGGCGAGCTTGCTCCCGAGTTCGGACCATGGTGGTGGTAACGGTGGACGATCGAGTGATTTAGGTTGAAGATGAAGTGAGAATGGTAGCTGGTGATATTTGTGTAGTTTTAAAAAAAAATAAAGAAGAATGGTTTGTTGGAAAGGGACGGCTGGTGATATTGAAAAAGAATAAAATAAGAAAAAAAATGGTTTATTGGAAAGGGATTGTTGAAGAGTTGGACGTGGGTTTAAAAGCTAGTGGGGTCCAAGGGAAGATAAAATATGGGTTTAATTTTTGATTTAGTTTAAAATATGGGTGAAGTGATTGGGTGGAAAAAAAAGGGATAAAGGGAAAATCCGAATTTTTATTTAAATTCTAAAAATTGGGCTCACCAAATCTTGTTGAAAAAGATAGCTTCTCATCCTTTTATTCGATCTAAATTATCTGCAAATAAAATAAATAATAGATCAGATAAGATAAAATAAAATCAAAATAAATTCGAAAATAAAATAATTAAAATGAGATAAGATTAAAAATAAATTCGAAAAGAGATAAGAATAAATTCGAAATAAATTCGATTTTTTTCTTTTCTTTTTTTTTCCTTTTTTCCTTTTTTTATTATTTTTATTTATTTTTATTTTAACTAAAGATAAAATTCAAATGACATCAAATTATAGCAAATTAAAATGGAATAAAAATAAAATAATAAAATAAAGAAAGTAAAAATAAAATAAAATAATAAAAAAAAAAATTAATTAAAGTAAAAAGAAGAAAGAAATGGGTTGCCTCCCATTTAGCGCTTGTTTATCGTCGCTAGCTTGACGACCTGTGTCGCTCAAACTACAGACACTGCGACAAATACTCCTGGTCATAAATCAAATGAAACAATATTAGTACTTTGCCGTATTCCCCGGCAACGGCGCCAATTTTGACACGCGTCGTATAGTGTCAAAAATAAAACCTTAAACTCAAATAAAATAAGAATAAAAATAGTATAGCGAGAATAAGGGTCGATCCACAGGGAATAGGAGTTCTAACACTCTTTCATTTTGACTTAGACCGAGAAACCTGTAAAAATAAAAATGGGGGTTTAGAGAATTGATTTGAGTAATGAAAAAATAATAAGAACGAAAATAAATATTGAAAATGAATTATGGAACGAATTAGCCTCAAGCTACGCTTTGCCACGACTTCCTCGATCACTGAAATCGATTTTTCTTCAACTTACTTGCCGGTTACAGTCTACAAGGCCCAACCCTTGCAACTTACTTCTCTTGGGTAAACTCGACTCCCAGGGCAATCCTTGAAATCAAGCTTTAATTGGTTAGCTACGGCAATCGATGCTAACTTAAGTCTGAATTAGTGCTGGAGAAGCCCGTGCTCGGATAATCGTCTCGATGAGAATTGTTTCCGATTTTGATTCCCCTTAATGGACCGCCACTAAGTTTGTTCTTAGGGAGTTGAATTGGCTACAAGCTTTTCCTCGTCCCCAACGATGGATCTAAACCACTTCAACCCGATGCGCGCTCTCGGAATGAAACAATTGAGATGCCTAAAGATTAGGTCGATTGCCTAATCAATTTTACAGAGAATCTAAAAAAGAGTTGTTGAAGGATTGAAGTACTTTTCTAATCTCACGAGTTTAGTCGGGTTTGGCGTTGCTTTTGGCTAAAGGGAATTTAGTTAAGCATGGTTAGTGAAAAAACCATACTTAAATAAACAAAGGGAAAAAATGGAGAAAATGAAATGGAAAAATGGAGAACTCTTATTAATCTCAACGAAGAAGAGAACAATGGAATGATTGATGATTAATTCACCCCCAAAGTGGGGTATTTATAGTAGTTGAAAAACCCTAAAAACCTAAGATGATAAATCCTAAAAAAATTTAAATAAAATTACAAAAGATAAATATCAAAGTTTTGAATTTAAAAGATAAAATTCGGATGATAGGCTATCTTGATAAGTGGACTGATAAGTTATCAAGCTTGCTAACGTCATCTTCTAGAAGGTGCTGACGTGGCGCCCAGTCAGCATTCATGCCCTGGTTCATGCCCATGAATCTGCCCATGACTTCAGTATTTTCTGCAGCATTTCAACTTATTTCCAGCATTACGTAACCTGCACAAGAACAACATAAAAATAGCCCAATTAAGTCCTTCAAACATATATTCGATCAAAATAAGGACTAAAAACATAACTAAAATAAATACTTATCAAACATACATCAAAGGAGCATGCAATTGAATCAAGATGACACTTAAACATCCAAAAACTCATACTTCAACATTCAACATAAGGCAAATTCAAAGACACTTAACCAACATTCAAGATAAGCAATTTAGGCATGGATAACAACTCAAACATGGCATCACACGCCATACAAAAGCAGCATAACATGGAGTCTAAACATGCTCCTAGCAACCAACAACTATCCAACAAAACCATACATGTCCCATTGCTCAAACTATTACATGTCTAACATTAAAAATCCATACTTGATGAACTCAAGCCAAAAACCACACTTGGAGGCCCTCCACTTGCCCGAGCAACCCACGAACTAAGGATCTGCAATGTTGAACAAAGAGGGCGTAAGCAATGACTCTTAGTGAGGGTAAGCTCTAAAAAAAAACCTCAACATTGCAGGGTCCGAGCACGATCTAGCCAAGGCAAATTCACATATAAACCAAGGATCCACAAGAGCCATAAGATAAGATGCACGAGCAATATACAAGTAATTGTTATGGTCAACAAGCTCTAAATCCTCAACACAAGTAGTCACATCAAACATCCAAATTTAAGATCATTAACTTCAACACATTGATATATTTATCAACCAACATTGGCACCTAGCTATGACCCGAATACACGGATAGACACGTTGGAACTCACATCCAACAACCACATTACCTCACGGTGGGATTACACTCATCACCGGTCTCGCGGAGGGGATTCCACTCATCCTCACGCCCCGTCGATGGGATTCCACTCATCACCGACTATATTTAGATACAATTTCCGGGCGAACCCGTACTCCTCCTTGGTGACTCAACGCCACCAAGGCCACGCGCGACTTTAGACTCATGTGTACACACTAACATCCTAATGATCGATCATTTGTATTCAAGTATACTAGTGCCAACATTTACTCATTCCACATTACTCATTCCAATCATTTCCGTGCTTAGCACGTACTCATCAACAACCATCATCATGTATGTCTCAAACATCACAAGTCATATCTCATCCCACATGTATAATACAATATACATAACCATTCATATCACATAACATACGAGACATACACAACCACATAAAAGAGTTCAACCAAAGGCTCTAGATCAAGCTTAGGATTAGGCTACCATCCTAATCCTAACTCTAGGTGGGTCTACCAAGCCCAACCTAGTCCATATACTCGAACCAACTATTTTAAAACCTTTAAAAAAACAAGTAACCACTCACCTAAGCTTCCAAGCTCAACGACCAAGCAAGCAATCACCTTCAACTTCCCGGATTCGGTCCCAAAGCCTCTTCCACGTTTCCTCTTGCTTCTAGTCAAACAAAACACCTACGTTACTTCCCAATTCGATGCTAATTCAACCATCAATCTACTTTGCAAATCACAACCCAATTTCCTCAAATTCCCAAACCACATAACATCTCAAAAACCCAATTTTCGGACTCCAACAACCATTGGCTGAAATACCCATTTCCAAGCACCCAAATGACTTCCAAAACATCCCAAATCACCCTCCTAACATAGGTAGACCATCAGCCCTTCAATTCCAACACTAAACCTCTCAAAACCCAATTTTTCATACTCTAAAATTTGCCCTAAGGACCCACTACGAAATTTCATCCAAAATCAACCAAATTAATATATGTTGTATATTTCATTATGATTAAACATAACCCCAAAACAATTTCTCAAAACAATTTGAAAAACTCCATTAAAAACCCTAATTTCAATATGAACCCTAATTCCCAAAACTCAATATTTTTGAAATCTAAGACAATAGATAAGTAGAGGATAGAGAGGAGGTTAAGAAAATATATTTACCTCTTAATTTGATGTTGAAATCGATTAGCAAAATCAATGGAATAGTAACTAGTGTAGTTGAGAGAGTTTGAACATGGGGAGGGGGAGTTTCACGTCAAAATAAGAAGAAATGGGGAAAGAGAAGACACTTTACAATAAAGTGGTCTTGCTTTTAAAAGTTTTGGGTGAAATCACGATATAGGTCCCTCCCTCTTTGTTAAGGTTCAAAAAGGTCATTATTTGTAGTTGAATTGTCTTAATTAAATTCTTATTTAACTCGAACTAAACCCGGTTAAATCCTAGGCCTAAGACGCGGGTGTTACAACTCTCCCCCACTTAAGGAATTTCGTCCCCGAAATTACCTGGTGGAAACAAATACGGAAACTGCTCAACCATATCCGCTTTTCTCTCCCACGTGGCCTCTTCCACACCTCTATGTCTCCACAACACCTTGACCAACTCTATGGTCTTGCCACGCAACACCTTGCTATTAGAAGCAAGTATCTCCACGGGTTCTTCATTATAGGACAAATCCGGGTTTAACTCTATCTCCTCAACGGGCATCACATGAGAAGGATCCGATCTATACCTCCTAAGCATGGACACATGAAAGACATCATGGATCTTCTCTAACTCAGAAGGTAACCTCAAACGATAAGTTACAGGCCCAATCCGCTCAACTATCTCATACGGACCAATGAACCTCGGACTCAACTTGCCCTTTCGGCCAAATCTCATTACCTTCTTCCACGGAGATACTTTCAGAAACACTTTCTCACCCACTGAGTACTCAATCTCTTTCCTCTTCAAGTCTGCATAAGACTTCTGACGATCGGAAGCTGCTTTCAATCGGTCACAAATCAACTTCACCTTTTCTATAGTTCCCTTAAGCAAGTCTGGCATAGGTAACAACCTCTGACCTGTCTCAGCCCAACAAATCGGAGTCCTACATCGTCTACCATACAAAGCCTCATAAGGTGCCATCTGAATGCTAGACTGATAGCTGTTGTTGCAAGCAAACTCAACCAACGGTAAGTGCTTCTCCCAAGAACCCTGAAAATCAATCACACAACAACGAAGCATATCCTCAAGAATCTGTATCACTCGCTCTGACTGCCCATCGGACTGCAGATGATAAGATGTGCTGAAATGCAAACGGCTACCCAAAGCACTATGTAAGCAACCCCAGAACCTCGAAGTAAATCTAGGATCCCTATCTGAAACAATGGACTTCGGAACTCCATGAAGTCTCACAACCTCACGGATGTACAAGTTTGCCAACTTGTCTAAAGAATCCGTAGTGTTCACTGCTAAGAAGTGAGCACACTTAGTGAACCTATCAACAATCACCCAAACTGAATTCTTCTTCGAAGGAGACAAAGGCAACCCCGGTACAAAATCCATGGTGATCCTCTCCCATTTCCATTCCGGAATCTTCAAAGGCTGTAGCAAACCTGAAGGAACCTGATGTTCTGCCTTCACTCTCTGACAAACCATGCAACGGCTCACATACTCGGCTACATCTCTCTTCAAACCAACCCAGAAGTAATCATCCTTCAAATCTCGGTACATTTTGGTACTACTCAGATGCATAGAAAAGGGACTCGAATGTGCTTCACTCAAAATCTGACGTCTCAACTCAACATCTTCTGGTACAACAATTCTATCTCTAAAGCACAACAAGCTCTCACCACTGAAACTATACTCAGTCGGTCTTCCTTCGGCTATGTCCTGAACATGAGGAACTAAACTCACATCTTGCAACTGCTTTTCTCTAATCAACTGAATCAAAGAAGGCTTCACTTGCAACTCGGTGATCAAACCACCATCATCGGACACACTCAATCTAGCAAACATAGCTCTCAACTCAACGACCACTTTTCTACTCAAAGCATCGGCTACTACATTTGCTTTACCCGGATGGTACTCAATGGTCAAATCATAATCCTTTAACAACTCTAGCCATTTTCTCTGTCTCAAGTTCAACTCTTTCTGTGTCATCAAGTACTTCAAGCTCTTGTGATCGGTGTAAACAACGCACTTCTCACCATACAAGTAATGACGCCAAATCTTCAATGCGAACACAACTGCGGCTAGCTCTATGTCATGAGTAGGATAGTTCCTCTCATGAATCTTCAACTGTCTAGAAGCATAAGCAACAACTCTCCTATCTTGCATCAAAACACATCCTAAGCCTACGTAGGAAGCATCACTGTAAATCACAAACTCCTTACCTGAAACAGGTTGCACTAATACTGGAGCATTCGTCAGAGCTTCTTTCAATTTCTCAAAGGCCTTCTGTCTTGCATCTGACCATTCAAACTTAACTCCTTTTTGCAACAATTTAGTCAAAGGAGCAGCTACTCTAGAGAAACCATCAACAAATCTCCTATAGTAACCGGCTAGTCCTAGGAAACTCCTAATCTCGGTCACGGACTTAGGTTGTTTCCACTCAACAATAGTCTCAATCTTCGATGGATCAACTCAGATGCCCTCGGCCGAAACAACATGGCCCAGAAATACAACCTCTCGAATCCAAAACTCACACTTACTGAGCTTCGCATACAACTGGTTGCTCAACAATCTCTGTAAAACAAATCTCAAGTGCTCATCGTGCTCTTCTTCTGTCTTCGAGTACACAAGTATATCATCAATGAAGACAACTACAAAACGGTCTAGATAGTCCCTAAAAATTCTGTTCATCATGTCCATGAATGCTGCTGGTGCATTCGTGAGCCCAAATGGCATCACAAGAAACTCATAGTGACCATATCTAGTCCTAAAAGCTGTCTTCGGAACATCACACTCTTTCATCTTCAACTGATAGTACCCGGATCTCAAATCAATCTTCGAGAACACTGAAGCACCTCTCAACTGATCAAACAAATCATCTATACGAGGCAATGGATACTTGTTCTTCACAGTCAACTGATTCAACTGTCTATAGTCAATGCACATGCACATGCTACCATCTTTCGTTTTCACAAACAACACTGGAGCACCCCACGGAGAACTACTAGGTCTAATGAAACCACGGTCTAGTAATTCTTGCAACTGACTCTTCAATTCTTTCAACTCTTTCGGAGCCATACGATACGGAGCTATCGAAACTGGATTAGATCCTGAAACTGTCTCAATCACAAACTCAACATCTCTGTCAGGAGGCAAACCCGGCAACTCTCCAGGAAACACATCTGGAAAGTCACACACTGTTCTGATATCTTTCGGTCTAGCTTCACTCATATCCGGATTCATAACATAAGCTAAATAAGCCCCGCATCCAGAGTCCATCAACCTATGAGCCTCTAAAGCTGACACCACATTAGACAAGAACTTAATGTTCTCACCTACTACTACCACCTCGTAGTCATCAGAAAGCTTCAGAGAAATTCTCTTTGTCTCAAAATCCACACTAGCCCGATGCTCAACCAACCAGTCCATACCCAAAATGATATCAAACGATAGAAAGGAAGTTCCATCATATCAACTGAGAACACATGACCCTGAATCTTTAGTGGACACCTCCTATACATACGTCTAACCACGACTGTCTCACCAAAAGAACTAGTAACCTGCATACCTACATCTAAGATCTCAACAGGGATATCTAACTTCTGTGCATGCTCACTCAAAATGTAGGAATGCGTAGAGCCCGAATCAACCAAAGAAAGCAAAGACATAGACTGTAACTCAAAATTACCTGCTATCACATCAGTGTCGTTCCCGGCTTCTCTCTGAGCATAGACTCTCGCTAGTCCTCCCGCCTCTGGCTGCACTGCCACAACATGAGCAAGGTTCCTCTGAGCATCTACCCTAGGTGCATCAGCCCTAGGCTGGAAGTAGCCACGACCGCGCCCACGGCCTCTCTGAAAATCATTAGCTCTCGTAGGAGCCTGAGCAATGTTCGGTGCCTGAGCCGCCTGATGCGGACAATCCCTCCTAAAGTGGTCCCTCGAACCACAGTTCCAACAAGCATGGAAGTTACCCCAACACTCACCAGCATGCTGTCTCCAACATCGGGTACACTCGGGCAAACGCCCTCCTCCTCTATGGCCCTGATGGCCCCTACCATGGTGGCCACCGCCACGTCTATGGTCAAACTGATGTCCGCCACCTCTGTGCCTCTTAGCATCTCTACCATCAAAGTTGTTGTGCCTCTTACTAGAATTAGATCCCCCAGAACGCTTGGCCAGCCCCAAGTTGTGCTCAATGTCCTTGGCTCTAGCAACCAAGACATCAAAGTCAGAATAATCAGAAGCTAAGGTATACCTCTTAACTTCCTCGTGAAGTCCGTATCTGAAATGATCACATCGAGCCCTCTCAGTAGGTACTAACTCCGGAGCATACTGACTCAGACGAACAAAACGAATCTCATAATCAGTCACAGAAGCATCTCCCTTAGTGAGAGCCATAAACTCTCGCTTCTTCTCATCCAAGTACCTCGGTCCCAAGTACCTCTTCCGGAAAGCGGACTCAAAGAATTCCCAGCCAATCTCTGCCTCTGGAACTCCGGTAGTAATGGTGACCCACCAGGTGTAGGCATCACCCTGAAGCAACGAGATCACACATCCCAACCTACGTGCGCCCGCACAACCCATCTGAGCCAAGATACGAACTGTCTTCTCCAACCATAACTCCGATCTCTCCGGAGTAGATCCTCTAAACTCCTCGGCCCCCAAGCTACGGAGCCTCTCCAAAGGTAGACTGGCATCGTCACACCTAGGCTGAGCTGCAGCCTGAGCTCCCGCAACTGCGGCCTGAAATGCTCCCGCTATTGCTTGCACAAGCGGAGTCATGTCAATTCCAGCTGGACCTTGGCCACCTTGGCCACCTTGGGGTTCATCTCCTCCGGCTCCATCCTCGCCCCCAACTCCGGGTGGAGGAGGTGGTGGTGGTGGTGGAGGTGGTGGAGGAGCGCCAACTCCCGCGGCCACCGGCCCTTCTAGGTGAGCCTCCGCACCAACAGCCGGCTCAACAGGAGCCGCAACCCGTAGTTCCTGGCGAACCACCCTCGGCCTACCTCTCGGTCTAGACATCGCCTCACAGATATCAACTACAACCACAACAACAAAACATACAAGCTGGGTTAGCAAGGCAAGGCTTCCAAGTGTTCAAGTACGTTCCCTCACTTAAAATCATTTTTCCAATGTAATAGTAGCAATGGGACTCTTACACACATGCTTTGAAATAAAACAATCAACATACTTGTCAAACAAGCAACCATTCTTGCAAAACAAGCAAACACTGTGCAATTCAATTTAAAAACTTAAGCTTACCTCACTTACCTGCCCAAGGTCTCGGTAACCTTAGGCTCTGATACCAACAAGTGTAACCCCCTCGTCCCGGTCTGGCCGGATGACCGGTCCGAGTGAGCTACACGGGGAAAACCGAGTGAAAACCCCTAAGGATTCCCCCTCGGTTAGCAACCCTATGTTTTTTTTCTTTTAACTCTTGTCTATATGGATATTAAACCCTAAGTGGTCTTACAGCGGAACAACATGAACGAATCAATCGAACGAACTCAAACATCCATAATACAGCCCAATTTTAAAACTTAACTGCAGGTGTATCAATACACCTAAGGGGTGTATCGATACCCCTTGACCAAGTCAACTGGTCCAAGTCAACTTGTGGAGACCGTACCGATACACCTAGGAGTGTATCGATACCCTCCCCAATTGTTGACTTCCCACGGTCAACACTAAGGAGACCGTATCGATACGCATGAAGGCCCGTATCGATACGGAACTGGACAGTAGCTCCAGTAGCAAAAATAGTATCGATACACCTCTCAAGTGTATCGATACACGAGGCTTGAACAAGAAGGTGGTATCGATACCATACCAACCGTATCGATACCCCTGCACAGCAAAGACCTCCAAACCCAGCAAAAACGATCAAGACTCGATTCTAAATGCAATTTAGGACTCTCTTAGACCCCAACAAGCATTCATACATCATTTACATACCACTTCACAGCCATACAAGCATCCAACATGTACATACATCAAAGGAACATGCAATTGAATCAAGATGACACTTAAACATCCAAAAACTCATACTTCAACATTCAAAATAAGGCAAACTCAAAGACACTTAACCAACATTCAAGATAAGCAATTTAGGCATGGATAACAACTCAAACATGGCATCACACGCCATACAAAAGCAACATAACATGGAGTCTAAACATGCTCCTAGCAACCAACAACTATCCAACAAAACCATACATGTCCCATTGCTCAAACTATTACATGTCTAACATTAAAAATCCATACTTGATGAACTCAAGCCAAAAACCACACTTGGAGGCCCTCCACTTGCCCGAGCAACCCACGAACTAAGGATCTGCAATGTTGAACAAAGAGGGCGTAAGCAATGATGCTTAGTGAGGGTAAGCTCTAAAAACAAACCTCAACATTGCAGGGTCCGAGCACGATCTAGCCAAGGCAAATCACATATAAACCAAGGATCCACAAGAGCCAAAAGATAAGATGCACGAGCAATATACAAGTAAATGTTATGGTCAACAAGCTCTAAATCCTCAACACAAGTAGTCACATCAAACATCCAAATTTAAGATCATTAACTTCAACACATTGATATATTTATCAACCAACATTGGCACCTAGCTATGACCCGAATACACGGATAGACACGTTGGAACTCACATCCAACAACCACATTACCTCACGGTGGGATTACACTAATCACCGGTCTCGCGGAGGGGATTCCACTCATCTTCACGCCTCGTCGATGGGATTCCACTCATCACCGACTATATTTAGATACAATTTCCGGGCGAACCCGTACTCCTCCTTGGTGACTCAACGCCACCAAGGCCACGCGCGACTTTAGACTCATGTGTACACACTAACATCCTAATGATCGATCATTTGTATTCAAGTATACTAGTGCCAACATTTACTCATTCCACATTACTCATTCCAATCATTTCTGTGCTTAGCACGTACTCATCAACAACCATCATCATGTATGTCTCAAACATCACAAGTCATATCTCATCCCACATGTATAATACAATATACATAACCATTCATATCACATAACATACGAGACATACACAACCACATAAAAGAGTTCAACCAAAGGCTCTAGATCAAGCTTAGGATTAGGCTACCATCCTAATCCTAACTCTAGGTGGGTCTATCAAGCCCAACCTAGTCCATATACTCGAACCAACTATTTTAAAACCTTTAAAAAAACAAGTAACCACTCACCTAAGCTTCCAAGCTCAACGACCAAGCAAGCAATCACCTTCAACTTCCCGGATTCGGTCTCAAAGCCTCTTCCACGTTTCCTCTTGCTTCTAGTCAAACAAAACACCTACGTTACTTCCCAATTCGATGCTAATTCAACCATCAATCTACTTTGCAAATCACAACCCAATTTCCTCAAATTCCCAAACCACATAACATCTCAAAAACCCAATTTTCGGACTCCAACAACCATTGGCTGAAATACCCATTTCCAAGCACCCAAATAACTTCCAAAACATCCCAAATCACCCTCCTAACATAGGTAGACCATCAGCCCTTCAATTCCAACACTAAACCTCTCAAAAACCCAATTTTTCATACTCTAAAATTTGCCCTAAGGACCCACTACGAAATTTCATCCAAAATCAACCAAATTAATATATGTTGTATATTTCATTATGATTAAACATAACCCCAAAACAATTTCTCAAAACACATAACATCTCAAAAACCCAATTTTCGGACTCCAACAACCATTGGCTGAAATACCCATTTCCAAGCACCCAAATGACTTCCAAAACATCCCAAATCACCCTCCTAACATAGGTAGACCATCAGCCCTTCAATTCCAACACAAAACCTCTCAAAAACCCAATTTTTCATACTCTAAAATTTGCCCTAAGGACCCACTACGAAATTTCATCCAAAATCAACCAAATTAATATATGTTGTATATTTCATTATGATTAAACATAACCCCAAAACAATTTCTCAAAACAATTTGAAAAACTCCATTAAAAACCCCAATTTCAATATGAACCCTAATTCCCAAAACTCAATATTTTTGAAATCTAAGACAATAGATAAGAAGAGGATAGAGAGGAGGTTAAGAAAATATATTTACCTCTTAATTTGATGTTGAAATCGATTAGCAAAATCAATGGAATAGTAACTAGTGTAGTTGAGAGAGTTTGAACATGGGGAGGGGGAGTTTCACGTCAAAATAAGAAGAAATGGGGAAAGAGAAGACACTTTACAATAAAGTGGTCTTGCTTTTAAAAGTTTTGGGTGAAATCACGATATAGGTCCCTCCCTCTTTGTTAAGGTTCAAAAAGGTCATTATTTGTAGTTGAATTGTCTTAATTAAATTCTTATTTAACTCGAACTAAACCCGGTTAACTCCTAGGCCTAAGACGCGGGTGTTACACTCTGGTTTGCTTGGTTTTATTTTATTTTTAGGTGAAAATTTCAATTCAGTCCATTAAATGTAGGGATGTAAAATCAAATAATCGGATGGGTTTAGCTCGGGTCAAATCATATACAGGTCATTTTAAATCGATTTGATGTTTTGAATAATTCGAGTGGGTGCGGGTCAATTTCAAGTCGGGTTCATTTCAGGTCGGGTCAAAATGGTTTGGGTCCAAATCAGTTAATTGACAGGTTAATTCAGGCTCGAGTTAATTCGAGTTTCGAATTCGTATTAAGTTTGAGTTCGGTACAAATAGTCGATAGACTTTGGGTTGGGTCATTTCGAGTGAATTATTTAACGCCTTTCAGGAACAGAAATCACATTAAAAATAAATATTAGGCACTAGAAAGAACAAAAATATCACTGTTATTTAAAATATTAGAGTAAATTAGGGACTAATATGAACACAAATAAACCTCAAATCCCTAAACTAATCTCATTACCACAAACATTTTACTTTAAATATTTACCCTTAAACCCCAAAATGAACCCCTAAATCTTACAATCACTATTCTCTAATAATTAAAAGTGCAAGCATAATCCCTAAACTAATCCTATAACCCCAAACACTAAAGTTGACACATTTACCCCTAAACTCCAAACCTCAACTCCTAAATATTACAATCATTGATAATTAAAGTACATGCTTAATCCATAAACTAATCTCATAACTCCAATTCCAAACACTCAACTTGAAACATGTATTGTTTATACCCCTAAATCTTAAACCTCAACCCCTAAATCTTATTGTCACTAATAATTGCTACTTGGAAGCCTAATCCTCTAATCCCTAAACTAATCACACACACCCAAACACTCAACTTGACATATTTACCCCTAAACCCCAAACTTCAACCCCTAAATCTTACAATCACTCATAGTTTACATTTATCAACACTTTAAATTGATTATATATATATATATATTCTTATATATAATTTAATATATTAATAGTCAATAATTGAATTATTTAACAAAAATGTGCTAAATACAAAAATTAATAATTTAAATGGTGAAAATTAGTTCAGATCAACAACAGGTCAGGTTCAAAATAAGTCGGGTCAATTTACAGGTCGGGTAAAATCAAATCTCGGGTCGATTCAGTCGGGTAATATCAGTTATCTGCCAGGTTAGTCTCAGGTTCGGGTTCATTTCAGTCGGGTGTAGGTCGAGTTCTGGGTCCACAGTAACATGTTCAATTCGGGTTTAGGTCGTTTTCGGTCGGATGCAGGTCGTGTTTGGTTACTACAGTAACAAGTCCAACTCGAGTTCGGGTCAACAATAGTCGGTTACAAATCGATTTCAAGTCATCGCTTTCTCGGGTCAAACCAAATTTTGACTCGAGCAGGTTTCAGTCAGATTTTCAGGTCGAGTAAGCTTTTTACATCCCTAACCCTCATAAGGTAAAGATTTGAACAAAAAAAACCATCATAAGCTTTAGCTCACACATTTAAGGGAATAAATTTTTACCCAAAAATAAAATAAAACCAAGCAAATCAGAGTGTCCTTTTAAGTTGATATTCATATAGCAGTATCCAAAAATTTTACAGGGAGTTCTGCTTGTGTTGCATCTGTATACGACAGAATCCATATCTTTAAGTTGATATTCGTGTAGCAGTACCCAAGTGCAGAAATGGCAATGGTGCTAACGGAAGTGGAAGCGACCAAATTCATTAACTGTGCCCATCCGAAAATCATCATTCAAATAACATGTCAGGTGTGTTTTTCATTGTGTTTTCTCCTTCTTTTTACGCTGTATTTAAAAAAAAAAATTGGGTCTTTTTTTGCTGATCGATTGAGTGCTTAAAATCCCTTGCTTCTGCATTATGGGTTTGTTTATAGAAATAGTTTTTTTTGGTGTTCAAATCTATCCTTTAAACTTTTTGCTAAATGTTTTTGGGCTTTAGTGATTGTTGTATTTCTTTAGTCAGTTGTTTCAGTGATTGTTCATTTCAAAAGGGTTTATAGGAGAGCTTATATGTGATTTGAACAACGTCACTACACCAAAACAGTTCTTTAGCGGCGTTTTTTTTACCCTATAGCGGCGTTTTTTAGCGCCGCTAAAAACTTTCCCGGCGCTTAGAAAAGCGCCGCAAGAAATGCCGCCTAAAGCAACGCCGCAATAGTTCGCGGCGTTTTTAGGTAAAAAACGCCGCAAAAAGTCAAGATCTATAGTGGCGTTTGTATTAACAAACGCCGCGAATAAGTGTTCTTTAGTGGCGTTTGTACTTGCAAACGCCGCAAAAAGTCAAGTTCTATAGCGGCGTTTGTGTTTACAAACGCCGCGAGAACATGTTCTATAGTGGCGTTTTTAAATACAATCGCCGCAAATGAGTGTTATTTAGTGGCGTTTGTTTTTGCAAACGCCGCAAAAAGTCAGGTTCTATAGTGGCGTTTGTAAACTCAAACGCCGCGAGAACATGTTATATGGTGGCGTTTTTTTTACAAACGCCGCGAATAACATCATGTTTCAAAAAAAAAATTAATGAAGCATACATATTATATAATAATTTAAAATACACATTAAAGTCTATCCTTAAACTAAAAGAGAAAAATGTAATCCCTTGAATGTGGTACATAAATTTCTCTTCCAATTTCATTAAAAACTGATAACATTTTATGAAAAAAAGAATAGGCATATAATTAAATTTGCAGTAGGACCATACGTTCCTGTGCAGATTATGATCCTCTCCCTCCAAGCTCCATCCTACCAATATTTAACAAAGCATCATTTGTTAGAAAAAAGAAACGATGTTTTCAGCAAGATCATGCTAAAACAATTTTTTTCATTGTACGAAGGGAAATATCACTAGTCCTATAAATGAGATATTGTCCTAGCAAGACAGTAACAAACAAGCCACAAAATAGGACACAGAACATGAATAGACAAAGTAGAAAAATGGAGGTGAACCATAATTTATTTCTCCATGCAAAAGTTCACCAAAGTGGAAAAGGGAAATACAAACTATCCAATGGACATCATCAGGGTTCAGGTATCATGTGCTTTGAAGGGTAAATCGGATAATCAAATGAAAACCATGTGCGTACCATCAAAAGAACATCATCAGGTGTCATGTGCAACGAAGGTATGTTGCTACGAAACAAATTAGAAACCTTAGAAAGTACAATATTATAAGGCTTACATCAAGGAAATCAAAAGAATTGAGGATAAGGAAAATGTTTTCTAAGCAAAAGGGGAAGGCATACATAGACCAACCTTGATCATTTCAAAAGTTGTTTAAGTTTAGAATATTTATTGCATTCAGAATTTTAATAGATGAAATTGGCTTATGCATGAACCGAAACTTGGATATGACTAACGATAAGAAGCTGTAAAATTTCCCAAAATAAGCACCTGAATAATACATTGAGAAAGCTCCACAACTCCCATCGCTGGCTTCAGCCCCTGGGCGGTACGAGGTATAAGTGCTATCTGCAATAGAGAATACATAATTAATAACAGAAATCCCACATTAAAGCTACATATAATTGAGATCAATCTGAAGAACGAAATGACATAAGGATACAAGAATACAAGCTAGCAAGCTATAGCACAACAACTTAGAACCATAAGTAAGCATGCCCGTTTTTATCTTTCAGACAAACTCATACTTGGATTTTAATTCTTGTAATACTAAATTTTTGCAGCAGTTTTTCTCGTAGCTTCTTTATACATTTGTATATCCCTCGATCCAGAATATGTTCACTCATCTGACTCACTATTTCAGTTAACTTTCTCAAATTTAATCATAGGTCCTAAATATCTAAAACCCCAAGACAGTACAAGGTTGTTGTTTTGACCTTTCAAATAACACTGTCATGCACAAAATCACACATGATTTCAACTTCATTAATTTCAACAGTGATCTTACACTCTCTTATCCTGAAAATTAAGGATTTCCATGGCATCCAGACATGAAGTTGGTTTTGGCTACATAGCAATCAAATGAAGCACAAAATGCATCTTTATACCTCAATGTGCAAATACCCTACCAAACTCCATGATTTTCATATTCACTATTACCATAACCATCCCCTGCAAACACTATCACCAAACTATTTTAACTGCGGGCTTATGAAAATATAAAATTTAAAGAACACAAAGTTAAAGAAATTTAGAGACAACCTTTCATATCTGGGAATCTGTTAAGCATCTAAAAGCATATATATTTCTGCAAATAAACAAGTTCAAGAAATTTCAACGATTGAGCTAAGAAAATCCTGCTTGTAAACAAGTTAAAATAAAAATTTAGGTAAAGCAACAAACCTTGACGAGGAATGAGGGAGTGAAGGAAACTTGGCGAGATTAACGCAGAAGAAGGGGGTTTCTGCCTCGGTTGTAATTTTTTACAACCCTAACACCCATTGGTCTAATAATTTTTCACATCATGATCATAAACACCCATTTAAATAATATGTGTGTGCATATATTAAAATTCAGATGCATACAATTACAGATATCGATACATGCATGCACTATTGGAAACATTGATGGCAAACATATCTACATAAACCAGTCTAAGTACAATTCCTTCAATCTACACAAACATCATACATCACCAACAAGCATATATAAGATAACAAAAATAAAATATCATCCAGTTTTAACACTCTTTAAATCTCACACTCGGCGATAGGTACTTGATTAAGTTGATCACGAGCAATTGCAAAAAGCTGCTTTCAACCAAATTAAGAAGGATATCATGAGCATATTACACTTGCTATCTTCCACAAGAAAATGCAAGGATCAATATAAATTTGAACACACCAAAAATAACCATTTAATTAAAGCACCCCATGACACAATTGCACCACAACATTCGAAACACTCAAAATTTCCCTACAACATCATGCCACTGCAAAGAACTAATTTATTAAAATATTTCCCCTTGCACAAAACACAACATTCGAATCATTCTACTTTCCTAACTCTAATGCAGCGCCTTACTTAACACGTACAGCCTGGGAATCAATTCCCCTTTTTTCTTCATTCACGCTGCTGCTCTGTCTTCAATTACCCTTTTAGTTTATTTTTTTTCTTTCATTACACTAATGAAATAACATAGCAGCAGCCCCTTTTAAATCTCTTCTAACCCTCCTTTTTATTTCATGTCGCAACATGTTTCAAATAGAAGGCAGCTGCAGCAGACCATTCACGCCGCTGCCTTGCTTGAGCTATTCCCTGTTTGCGCTCACGATTCTTTTCTTTTTCAACATCATACCTCCTTACAAGAAATTCATCGAACACATATGGTGCATCCTCAAATGTAATCCAGAAATCCAATTCACACTCTACCAATTACCCCATCTAAGAACCCAAATCTAAATTTAAGTAATTAAATTAATTTCGGAATCAATTTTATAAAAATGAGTTTAGATTATATCTAACACACAAGAATAACTCTTAACAAACATATGTACTTCATATGTACTACCATATTTACTACATCAGAAGTCAGCAAATTCCAGAACTCTTAACAGAGAAAATCGTGCAACACTCGGAAAACAAATATATTTGTGCATAACATAGGCATTGAAACCATACCTCTCTTGTTTCTCGCTTTGGCAAATTCCTTGGCCTTCTTGACCTCCGCGGCAGCCTTTTTCATAAGTACTTTCTCCTTTTTCTCCAGCATTTCAAGCGTATGCATGATGGAAATGAATACAAGGTTGTTAAAGTATAATAGAAGAAAAGCAAATCAATTCCAATTAAACCTCCAGCAATATAACTAACCGAACAATTAGAGAAAAGCAAATCAATTCCACATTAAAAAAGAATAATAGAAGAAAATACCTCATTTAATTTGTCTAAGGTTGTTAAAGTATAAGCCGCTTCCTGCTTGGGTTTTCCAAAAAAATCGGTTCAACATGGTTGATAACTCCAATTAAATCTCCGATCTTAGGTTTGCGCCTTTCTTCGTCGACGTTGAACTTCAAAACCTCCGGCTAGGATCGACAGCGATGAGCAGCACGACAAGGAGGAGGAGGAGCAACGATTAAGGATTTTTTCACGATAGATTTGGGGATTTTTGCACGATAGCTATGAAAGTGTCTGAGATTGAGGGATATATTAATCGAAACGATGTGTTTAACTTATGGTGGCGTTTATAAAATAAAACGCCGATAAAACAAGGTTTATTGTGGCGTTTATTTTGAAACGCTGCTAGCAGGACACCTATTGCGGCGGTTTTTAATTCAAACGCCGCTAAAACATGACTTTTTGTGGCGTTTTCTATAAAAGCGCCACTATTTGTTAGTCTACGGCGGCGTTTACTTTAAAAACGCCGCGAAGTTACCGTTTTGTCGTAAAAAGTGAAATATTAGCGGCGTTTGTTTTAAAAACGCCACGAAAAACGCCGCTATAGAACAAGTCTGGTGTAGTGCGTCTTGAATAGAGCAAATTGGTTTGTGAGGTTTGGCCTCTGCATTATCGATCCAAATTAATCTGACTAATTGTCCAATAATTATAAAAAAAGCTTATATCACAAATAAGTACTTAAAGAATACGATTTTTTTATTTAGGTACATAAAGTACTCTCTATAGACCGTTAGTGCTAGAATTAAACTTGCACTTCGAGTTTGGAGATCAGGGGATCGATTGCTAATGGGATTTTCTAGTAACCTTTGGAAAAGCTTGGCTTGCTTCATCATGTTCAAAGTACGCTGCAACAGCAGTGTGTTGCCTTGCTATACCTTAAAAAATGGCATTAACTGTTCGTTCGTTCATTTTTGCAGCTTATATTAAATGATGTCTTTTGTTGATCTTACGATTCAGCAATTCTTGGGCTGCACTTTTAACTGTTTGTGTTTATGTTTATGTAGGATGGGGATACGTTAATGTTTCTTTTTCCGCGCGAGCTCAAGTTGAGAGTATTGTTTGATGGTTACTGTCGAAGGAAGCAATTAGACAATGGGATTGCTCGGTTTTTCCATGAAGGTGGTCGCGTTCTTGGGAGATGTACGCCTGATGAGGTGCCCTTCTTACTTCTTTCCCACGCTTCTGGTCTGTTAAATGGCTATATATGGAGCATTCTTTAAAAAACACTTCTTCTTACTTGTAAGTGTTGGATATTAGTATATCGTTTGATTCTCTAAGATTTTAGAAGTCCGGACAACAAAGAAGTGAATAACAGGGTTGATGTCGAACTAATTCGAGCTTCAGCACTTTTCACCCCGGATTGCATGATTATATCCAAAACCTAGTGCCCTTGTCAAGGTGTTGCTGGTGTTTTAATCATTACTAAGCATTTGCTGTTATGGCTTCTAACTGTCAAAGATCTCTCTTTTTTCTTAAGCTGAATTTGGAGGACGGAGCGGAACTTAATTGCCGGCGACTACTCAGTTCTGTCATCTTGTTGCACTAGTTGAACCTCTTTTAACATATTGGCATCGACTGGTGAGTGGTGATCATGGACGTTATTGATCTCGTAAAAAGTTATTGTTTAGGGTTTAGGAAGTATTGGTTAAAGTTTATTGGAGTCTGAACTTTTATGCATATTGGGTCGACCTTTGGACCATTAATTATGTACTAAATTATACCAAGAAAAATTTTGATTTTGATTCACATAATAGATCCGTACATCAGCATTAGTTGCTAAATAATATCAACATTTCAAATATAAATGTATTTATGTAATTTTAATTAGTCTATGTTTGCTTTGATAGATTTCAAATTTATTACGAACCTCAATATATAGTTTAGTATGAGACAAATGATATTTTTCTTTGAAAATACAGAAGAATATTTTTGAAAAATATAAAATCTGGCATGATTCTTATCGAAGGATGGAATATGTAAGCCAGCCGTGCAACTGATACCCATTGGATATTGCCAACCTTAGAATTTGAAATTTAGGATTAAATGAAAAATAAGTGTCTAAAGTATCTATATTTTAAATTTTAAGCGTTTAATTTTTTTTTTTTTGTAAAAATAGGTGCCGAAAGTTTCAACCGTTATAATTTTAGGTGCCTAAAGTCTATAAAGTTACAATTTAATTTAGGTGCCTGACCATTAAAATGTGTTAAAAAAATTAACAAATCAATGCTTGACACGTGACATGTTTTTTTTAAATTAAAAACATAAATCATTTTTTATTAAATTTTTTTAACTTTTCATAAAATCTCAAAATTTTACAATTTTTACAAAACAATCTTCAAATCCTTAAAAATTACCAAATCCAAACCCTCAAATCGCCGTGCCTGAGCACACCGATATGGTCGCTGGACAAGGCGGTCATTTCTCCCAACATGGTGTCGCTGAAAACGCCGCACGGCGTGCCAGCCGAACGTCAAGTTTACGTTCGACGTTTAGCTAGTACGTCGTTCGGCGTTTTCAACGATGTTGTGTTTGGGGAATGACCGCCTTGGTCCGGCGGCCACATGGGTGTGCTCAGGCGCGGCGATTTGAGGGTTTAGGTTTGTGAATTTTTAAGGATTTGGAGACTATTTTGTAAGAATTAAAATTTTTGAGATTTTATGAAAAGGTTAAAATTTTGGAGTTTTTTGTTTAAAAAACTTTTAAAAAAATAAAATTAGTGTCATTTGTCAAGCGTTGATTGGTTGACAATTTTTTTTAACGCTTCTTAATGATTAGACACCTAAAATTATAACTATTTTTTTTTTATTAGTGTAAAATTTACTTGACATCTAAAACACCCAACTTACACAGGTTTTGCAAATAACACCTACAGCATACGAAAAAGGAAGCTTAATTTATTGATCTAATGTGATTGCTACGGAAGACGTCTGGACGACACGATATTTTCTCCCTAACTGCATGCATATCTGAAAGTTTGAAACACTACTGTCTTGTTAAAGGCGCCCTGTCGTTTGGACGTCTTCCTGAAGATGTCGCGTGGTCCAAACATCTTTCAACGGATATTGTAACAATCATACTAGATCAAAAAATAAATTTATTAAAATCTTATATGAATTTTTTTTCTTCTATCACATTATCCAAAATATTTTACTCTAATTTATAAAAAAATTATATTATAGGTCCGTCCCGTTACGTCATCTATAGTCTCAATCAATAAAAATATTTTATTTAATTAATTTTTTGCATAAAGTCAAAAATAACCCCCAACGTTTGACATTTCGGTCACTTTAGTCCCTATTCTTTTTTTAGCCCAGATCAACCCTTAACGTTTTACTTTTGTTCAAAATTTACCTCGATGGATGAAAACCGTTAGTCAACTAACGGTCAACACCCTTCATTAATGTGGCATGTCTACTTGGCAAGACTTACTGACGTGGCGATGCACTTTGTTGATGTGGCATCATAATTATTTTTAAAATTTTAACAAAGAATTAGTTTTAAAGCAAAGAATTAAAATTGTACAAAGAGAGCTGGGGTTTGAACTCAAGTTTAGTGGATGAAAAGTTTAGAGCTTAACCAGTAAATCAACCTCTTAATTGGATAAGTATACACTAAGTATTTTATATAACCTAATTAAGAACATGGATTCTTCTTCATTAACAATCACCACAAAATAACGTCGTTTTCTTATTCGTCGATACTCGGAAGGGTTTTGAACGACTCAAAAAATGGATGAGTCAAACAAAGTGAAGCTGGTTCATTGTCGAAAGTGCGAAAGCCTTCTTTCGAAGCTTGCTGATTATTTCGTTTACCAGTGTGGTGGCTGTGGCGCTGTTCTTTGAGGTAACTTTTCCCCTATTGTTGCTTGTTTGGTCGGTGAGAAAGTTGCTGGAGACGATAGAAAGCAAGTTGTTTTTGAGTCATTGATCTGTATTAACTTTGTTTCCATAAATGTTGAAACTTAAACCAACTGGTTTAAATTGAATGGTTAAGCATGGTGTTTGTGACTGTGAAAACATATTAAAATCCGTGTAACTTTGTAATTATCAGCAATGGCGATTGTACATTACTGGAAAATTCTGAGTTTGGATTTGTTTCTTTCATTTACTTGTGCTATAACCGAGCTCTCTACTAAATTCTGTTTTGGTCTGTTTTGGGGAATTGTTAATGAAGAGGAAAATTTCATACTATTAATGAGATTATATAAAATATTTGGTGTATGCTTATCCAATTAGAAGGTTGGTCTGATGGTTAGGCTCTAAGCCTTTCATTCACCAACCTAAGTTTGAACCCTCAACTTCTCTTTGCAAAATTTTAATTATTTGTTTTAGAACCAACCGGCGATGTCATATGTGATTATCTGATTGATTAAATTTTAATATAAAATAAATATAAAAAATAACTAATTTTAAAAAAATAATTATAATGTCACGTTAGTAAGTCTTGCTATGTAGACATGCCACGTCAGCGAAAGGTGTTACCTTTAGTTGACTAACGATTTCCATCCGTCGAATGTGAATTTTAAACAAAAGTAAAATGTTAAGGGTTGATCTGGACCCAAAAAAATATGGGGTTAAATTTCTAAATTTTGATTATAAATATATTTCCCAATCCATCACGTTTATAATCATTGTTGACGTAACAAATGTTATTTAGATCAAGCACATGCATTAAATATAAACGTTAAAAGAGAAATAAAATCGAAAATAGTAACAATAATATTGCTTTTATCACCGTTCTGTAGGATGAGTCTACCACGTGCGACGAACATCGATAAATACCATTAATGATGAACACCGATGAACACCATTAAATTAATTAATAAAGATTTAAAATTTCAAGGACCCATCATACAATTAATAACTATTTTAAAAAATTCAATTAAATTATTTTTATATATATTAAAATTTTATTTTTTTAATAAGGGTAAACTATATATTTAGTATCTCACTTATTTCCGTATTTCTATTGAACCCTCATTATTTAAATATTATTTCAATTTGACCCTATTCTTTATAAAAAAATAATTTAACCCTCAACCTAAAACCCTCAACTATTAAACCTTAAACCCTTAAACTCTTAAACATATACCCTAAACCATATACCATTAAAAATAATTTCACGATCATCGATTCAATTCAATGAATCGTTGAATTCTCCTAAAAAAATTAATTAAATTATTTTATATATATATCAAAATTAATTAAACTCGAATCTTCTAGAATTAACATTATCATCTTATTTGGGATGAAGAGGCTATCACAATTAATCATAATTAATTCAATTCAATTCATTAGTAGAATTATGCACAATTTTTATTGATTAGAATTTATTTGGAGTCAACTATCACCTTGTGTGTCAAAAAGTTTTATTAAAATAAGGCGGATAGTTTATAAAAGGAAGTAAAATATAAAGACTAAAATAATATGAAATAAAGTTTATGTAATAAACAAATATTGTGATATGTGGAGGATAAGAAAATATTACAATCTTCTTTCAATAGAATCAATCTGTCTCCGATTCGTTGTGTTCATACCAGCTATAAAATGGCATAACTCCAGGAGGTAATTAACTCCCAAGAAACATATTTTCAGCATTTTCAAACGATATGCGTTGATCTTCCAAGTAAAATTCAAACTTTACAAGTGTTGCACCCCTTCTCTATTCTTTATCTACCAAGTTAAATCTCAAATAAGATTGTAGTGTTAATTCTAGAACATTCAAGTTTAATTAATTTTGATATATATAAAAAATAATTTAATTAAATTTTTTAGGAGAATTCAACGATTCATTGAATTGAATTGAATCGATGATGGTGAAATTATTTTTAATGGTATATGGTTTAGGGTATATGTTTAAGAGTTTAAGAGTTTAAGGTTTAATAGTTTAGGGTTTTAGGTTGAGTGTTAAATTATTTTTTATAAAGAATAGGGTCAAATTGAAATAATATTTAAATAATGAGGGCTTAATAGAAATACGGAAATAAGTGAGGTGCTAAATATATAGTTTACCCTTATTAAAAAATAAAATTTTAATATATATAAAAATAATTTAATTAAATTTTTAAAATAATTATTAATTGTATGATGGGTCCTTGAAATTTTAAATCTTTATTAATTAATTTAATGGTGTTCATCAGTATTAATCATTAGTGGTGTTCAACGATGTTCGTCGCACGTTGTAGAATTTTCCCGTTCTATATATATGTCACTCACTCGCATAATGTATCAAATATTATTTTGTGTATTTATATATTTAGATTTGTTTATTGAATTTGAGTCAGTAATTAATTGGATGTCAATTTAATGAGTGAAATTGTAAAAGAAAAACACTAGAATGTATATTTTAAATTTAACCCTAGTTGCAAGTGTTCCGTATCTAAAGTTAAATAATAAAACTAAAGTTAACAGTTTTTTATCATTTTTATTAGTAATACAATTTGATTAATATATTTTTTTAAAAAAAAAATATTATACTAATATACATTTAGGTTTACTTAAGTTTGAGTTCAACTCTATTTTATGAGTAAAAATCATTTTGTTTGCCTCTTTTCGGTATCTTTATTTATGTTCTATCATAAAAATTAAATTTAAAATTTAAAATTAAAATTTAAAGTATTGGATGTAAGGGGTATTTTTAAAGTTTAAAGTTTGATTTTTTTAATATTGGTGCACAAAAATAGCAAAAAGGGACCGTCTGTCCTTATTTTAAGGATTTCATTTTTATTAAAGTACTTTTTGAAGTTTCAAGAAAAAATATTCGATTGATAAAAAAACAATACAGAATCCAGAAAGGAGTTTCGATAACTCTAATAACTTACTAAAATTCACATAAAATCTGGTTTTCCAAATTTTTATCATAATCTTGTTCCATTTAATTTACATGATCGAACTATAAAAAATCTTAATTTAAAAGTATTATTTTTATTTAATTCTAAATGTATATTTATATTTACTTATAGATTTTAACAAAATTTTAGAACGTGCGACGCACACCGCTGCACACCATTAATTTTTTAATGGAGAAGGTTCTTTTGAGGATTGGATGCTACGCAACCTTGTCGAGAGCAATATCAGGGTATCGACGGGCGTATTTTGGAGTGTTAGATTTTCTGTAACCCCCCGTCCCGGTCCGGACGCTTGACTGATCCGAGTGGGCTACACGGGGATAACCGAGATTAAACCCGTTAAGGCTCCACTTCGATTACCGACCCTAGGAAAAACTTTTTCATTTATTATCTTATCTAGATGCGTTAATTAAACCTAAGCGTGAAACGACAGCGGAAACAAGGCTCACGAGAAGCCTAACAGCAAATAGGGCGTAAGCCCAACCCTTGAAACCCTTTAGAGATGTCAAAAAGCCCATTTACAGGCCTGTGTTTCGAAACAGTCGTAGCCCGTTTCGAAACACGAGCTCCAGTTTGAAAAGTCAAACACCCGTACCGAAACGCATCCACCCCGTTTCGGAACAGGGTCCCATTTTGCCTAAGTGTTTCGATACCCGGTTTGGAACAGGCAATTCTAGTAGCCAAAGTGTTTCGAAACAGGGGCTCACAGTAGCCAAAACGTATCGGAACTCGTTCCGATACGACGCCCTGGAACCAACCCCGTTTCGAAACAGGGCAACCCGTTTCGAAACATCTGCTGCTTGTGAATTTCCAAAATCAGTTTTAAACATCTCCAAATGGTCTCATACGTCCGTAACGACCCCAAGAAGCATACATAACATACAAACACACTCTAGAGACATGCACCCTATTGCAAACATACTCAAGATTCATAAAGATACAAGGTAGGGGCATCCATTTAAAAGGTCATGCATAGCATTCAAGGTTCATGCTTCACAAGAACATACACTTAGACATTTAAGATAGGCAATTCAAACATGGTTTACAAGCATTCAAAGCAACCAAAAGCCAACCAACAACATGGCATTTAAAGGAGTCTAACATGCTCCTGAACAACCAATACCAACATACTTCAAAGGCTCAAACATCATATACATGTCTTATTGCTTGACCATTACATCATATAATATAAAATCCATACTTGAAAGATTTCAAAGCCCAACTAGCACACTTGGAGGCCCCTTCTTGCACTAGCAACCCACGAACTACGGATCTGCATTGTCGAACAAAAGAGAGCGTAAGCATAAAGCTTAGTGAGGGTAAGCTCATTAAAAACAAACCTCGACAATACAGGGTCCAAACACGAGCACAACCAAGGTAGGATGCATGAGCTTACCTTCGATCCACATGATCCAAAATACACATGATGCATGAACATATAATCGATATTATGCCATGCTCAACAAGCTCAAATCCACATCATATGTAAACACATATAATAATACATATAGGAATCACATTTCACATCATATTGATACACATATCAACTCATATTGGCACCTAGCTATGACTCGAATACGCGGATAACACGTTGGAACTCACATCCAACACAACCATTACCTTACGGTGGGATTACACTCAGCACCGTTCTCAGGGAGGGGATTCCACTCATCCTCACGCCTCGTCGATGGGATTACACTCATCGCCGACTAATATATAAGAAGGTTTTCTGGGCGAACCCGTACTCCATCTTGATGACTACCATCATCAAGACCACGCGTGCATTTGACTCACGTGTGCACACTAACATCCTAATGATCGATCATTTGTACCCAAGCATACTAGTGCCAACATTTAACTCAATCCACAATATCATTACACATCCAGTTCCGTGCTTAGCACGTACTCACCATGATTAACATCATGCTCATACTTCATGCATATAACATTGCATCACAACCATGCCTCAACATACATGTATAACACATTTATACATAACCATCATAAACACATATCATCATGAGGCATAAACAATAATTAAAGAGTGCAACCAAAGTCTCTAATTAAAGCTTAGGATTAGGCTACCAGTCTAATCCCAACTATAGGTGGGTCTACCAAGCCCAACCTAGTCCACATGCTTGAACCAAAAACTCAAAACCATTTTAAAAACATTAAACCACTCACCTTCACTTCCAAGCTCAACAACCAAGACCTTCAAGCTTCCGGATTCACTCCCGATGCTTCACCAACACAAAACCTTGCCTCTAATCATCCCCACACAATCAAAATAATCTCAAATCAGTCCACACAACAATGTAGCAACCCGGAACACTATTCAAGCAATAAACACATGAATTCAAGCCATGAACAACCCCCAAAACATCAAACTCGAGCAGCCCTTATACCTAATCCAAAACTTATGATTTCAACACATTTAACACACTCAAATGCTTCCAAAACAATCCTCAACAACCATACAACCAAAGGTCTTCCATTCCCAACATAAAACACACCCAAAACCCATTCCAAAACCCTTCAAAAACCCTAAGGAAACCCAAATACGAAAATACTGTTAAAACACTTTGAAATTCATCTATGTTGGACCTCAAGGTTCATAAACAACATATCTAACATTATTAAATCAATAGCTTTGATAAAAACTCATAAAGTCACAACCTTTAACCTTTTTCCATGAAAAACCAAATTCCTAAAACATGGATGAAAATGAAAACGATTGGTACTTTCAAAGAGAGGAAGATGAGAGCAAGATGGGAAAGTGATTACCTTTCAAAACCGAGCCAAAATGAAGAAGCAAAGAGATGGGATAGTGATTTAGAGGGGGAGGGGTTCTTTGTCGTTGAAATGGGGGAAGGGAATAGGGAAGAAGATGATAAAAGGTTCTTTTAATTGAAAAGGGGCTTTTTAAATTGAAGTCCATTTTATTACAAAAATGCTATTAATGAGATGACATTCTCATAAATCTTAAAATCCATGGAATTTAGCTTCAAATAAGTTTTTGGTCCAACATAAATGTTTGCTTTGAAATTATAGAGACTAAAATATTTCTTTATTATTTTAATTATAAAATCGAACTCAAAATATTATTTAAATATTATTCTCACCCGACCCCTAAACCCGGGTGTTACAACTCTCCTCCACTTAAGGAATTTCGTCCCCGAAATTACCTGACGGAAACAAGTACAGAAACTGCTCAAGCATATTAGCTTTCCTCTTCCACGTGGCCTCTTCCACACCTCTATGTCTCCACAACACCTTGACCAACTCTATGGTCTTGCCACGCAACACCTTGCTATCAGAAGCAAGTATCTCAACAGGCTCTTCATTGTAAGACAAATCCGGATTCAATTCTATCTCCTCAACATGCATAACATCAGAAGGATCTAATCTATATCTCCTAAGCATCGACACATGAAACACATCATGGATCTTCTCTAACTCAGAAGGCAATCTCAAACGGTAAGCTACTGGCCCAATCCGCTCAACTATCTCATACAGACCAATAAACCTCGAACTCAACTTGCCTTTCCGGCCAAATCTCATCACCTTCTTCCACGGAGATACCTTCAGAAACACTTTCTCACCCACTGAGAACTCAATCTCTTTTCTCTTCAAATCTGCATAAGACTTCTGACGATCGGAAGCTGCTTTCAAACGGTCGCAAATCAACTTCACTTTATCAGTAGTCCCTTTAAGCAAATCCAGCATAGGTAGCAATCTCTGACCCGTTTCAGCCCAACAGATCGGAGTCCTACATCGTCTACTATACAAAGCCTCATAGGGAGCCATCTGAATACTTGCCTGATAACTGTTGTTGTAAGCAAACTCAACTAAAATCAAGTGCTTCTCCCAAGAACCCTGGAAGCCAATCACACAACAACGGAGCATATCCTCTAAAATCTGTATCACTTGCTCTGGCTGTCCATCAGACTGCGGATGATAAGAAGTACTGAAATGCGAACGGCTACCTAGAGCACTATGCAAACAACCCAGAATCTCGAAGTAAATCTCGGATCTCTGTCTGATACAATAGACTTCGGAACTCCATGAAGTCACACAATTTCGCGAATGTCCAAATTCGCCAACTTGTCCAAAGAATCTGTAGTGTTCACTGCTAAGAAGTGAGCACACTTAGTGAATCTATCCACGATCACCCAAACAGAATTCTTCTTCGAATGAGACAACGATAACCCTAACACGAAGTCCATGGTGATCCTCTCCCATTTCCATTCAGGAATCTTCAAAGACTGTAACAAACCTGAAGGAACCTGATGTTCTGCCTTCACTCTCTGACAAACCATACAACAGCTCACATACTCGGCTACATCCTTCTTCAAAACAACCCAGAAGTAATCATTCTTCAAGTCACAGTACATCTTGGTACTACCCGGATGCATAGAAAAAGGACTCGAATGTGCTTCAATCAGAATCAAACGTCTCAACTCAACATCTTCCGGTACTACAACTTTATCTCTGAAACATAACACATTCTCACCACTGAAGCTATACTCGGTCGGTCTACCTTCGGTTATGTCCTGAACATGAGGAACTGAAGACACATCTTGCAACTGCTTCTCTCTAATCAATTGAATCAAAGAAGGCTCCACTTGCAACTCTATGATCAAACCACCATCACCGGATACACTCAATCTAGCAAACATAACTCGCAACTCAACTGCAACTTTTCTGCTCAAAGCATCGACTACTACATTTGCCTTACCCGGATGGTACTCTATAGTCAAATCATAGTCTTTTAACAACTCAAGCCATCTTCTCTGTCTCAAGTTCAACACTCTCTGTGTCATTAAGTACTTCAAGCTCTTATGATCGGTGTAAACTATACACTTCTCACCATACAAGTAGTGACGTCAAATCTTCAATGCAAACACAGCTGCGGCTAACTCAATATCGTGAGTAGGATAGTTCTTCTCATGTACCTTCAACTGCCTCGAAGCATAGGCAACAACCCTTCTTTCTTGCATCAAAACACAACCTAGACCTATGTAAGAGGCATCACTATAAATCACAAATTCTTTACCTGAAACTGGTTGCACTAACACTAGAGCATTTGTCAAAGCTTCTTTCAATTTCTCAAAGGCCTTCTGTCTTGCATCTTACCACTCAAACTTAACTCTTTTTTGCAACAATTTAGTCAAATGAGCAGCTACTCTAGAGAAACCATCAACAAATCTCCTATAGTAACCGGCTAATCCTAGGAAACTCCTAATCTCATTCACAGACTTAGGTTGTTTCCACTCAACAATAGCCTCAATCTTCGATAGATCAACACGGATACCTTTGGCTGAAACAACATGGCCAAGAAGTACAACCTCTCGAATCCAGAACTCACACTTGCTAAGCTTCGCATACAACTGATTGCTCAACAATCTCTGTAACACAAATCTCAAGTGCTCATCATGCTCTTCTTCTGTCTTCGAGTACACAAGGATATCATCTATGAAAACAACTACAAAACGGTCTAGATAGTCTCTAAAAATTATGTTCATCATATCCATGAATGTTGCAGGTGCATTCGTGAGCCCAAACGGCATCACAAGGAACTCATAGTGACCATATCTAGTCCTAAAAGCTTTTTTCGGAACATCACACTCTTTTACTTTCAACTGATAGTACCCTTATCTCAAATCTATCTTCGAGAACACTGAAGCATCTCTCAACTGATCAAACAAATCATCTATACGAGGCAACGGATACTTGTTTTTTACAGTCAACTGATTCAACTGTCTGTAGTTAATACACATTCGCATATTGCCATCTTTCTTCTTTACAAACAACACGGGAGCACCCTAAGGAGAACTACTAGGCCTAATGAAACCACGGTTTAACAACTCTTGCAGCTGACTCTTCAGTTCTTTCAACTCTTTCGGAGCCATACGATACGAAGCTATAGAAACTGGAGTAGACCCTGAAACAGTCTCAATCACAAACTCAACATCTCTGTCAGGAGGCAACCTAGCAACTCTTCACGAAACACATCCAGAAAATCACAAACTGTTCTAATATATTTCGGTCTAGCTTCACTCATATTCGGATTCATAACATATGCTAAGTAAGCCCCACATTCGGAATCCATCAACCTATGTGCCTCTTAAGCTGACACAACATTAGACAAGAACTTAATGTTCTCGCCTACTACCACTACCTAGTAATCATCAGAAAGTTTCAAAGAAATCCTCTTTGTCTAAAAATCCACACTAGCTCGGTGCTCAACTAACCAGTCCATACCCAAAATAATATCTAAACCATAAAATGGAAGCTTCATCATATAAACGAAAAACACATGACCTTGAATCTTCAGCGGACACCTCCTATACATTCGTCTAACTACAACTGTCTCACCAAAAGAACTAGTCACATCCATACCTACATCTAAGATCTCAACAGGTATATCTAACTTCCGTGCACGCTCACTCAAAATGTAGGAATGCGTAGAACCTGAATCAACCAAAGAAAGCAAAGACATAGACTGTAACTCAAAATTACCTGCTATCACATCAGTGTCATTCTCGGCCTCTCTCTGAGCATAGACTCTCGTTGGTCCACCTGCCTCTGGCTGTACTGCCACAACATGAGCAAGGTTCCTCTGAGCATCTACCTTAGGTGCATCAACCCTAGGCTGAAAGTAGCCACGACCGCGCCCACGGCCTCTCTGATAATCATTGGCCCTCGCAGAAGCCTGTGCTATGTTTGGTGCCTGTGCCGCCTGATGCGGGCACTCTCTCCTAAAGTGGTCCCTAGAACCACAGTTCCAACAAGCATGGAAGTTACACCAACACTCTCCAGAATTATGTCTCCCACAACGTGTACACTCGGGCAAACGCCCTCCACCTCTATGGCCCTGGTGGCCTCTACCATGGTGGCCACCGCCACGTCTATGGTCAAACTGTTGTCCGCCGCCTCTATGCCTCTTGGCATCACTACGGTCGAAGTTGTTGTGTCTCTTACCAAAACTAGATCCTCTAGAACTCTTGGTCAGCCCCAAGTTATGCTCAATGTCCTTGGCACTAGCAACCAAGACATCAAAATCAGAATAATCTGAAGCTAAGGTGTACCTCTTAACTTCCTCATGAAGCTCATGTCTGAATCGGTTACAACGGTTCCTCTCAGTAGGAACTAACTCTAGAGCATACTGACTCAAACGGACAAAACGGATCTCATAATCAGTCACATAAGCATCTCCCTGAACTAGAGCCATAAACTCTCGCTTCTTCTCATCTAGATACCTCAGACCCAAGTAACTCTTCAGGAAGGCAGACTCAAAGAAATCTCATCCTATCTCAGCCTCAGGAACTCTGGTAGTAATGGTGACCCACTAGGTGTAGGCATCACCCTGAAGCAAAGAAATCACACAGCCCAATCTGCGAGCACCCACACAACCCATCTGAGCTAAGATGCAGACTGTCTTCTCTAACCATAACTCAGACCTCTCCGGTGTAGATCCTTTAAACTCTTCAGCCCCTAGGCTACGGAGCCTCTCAAACGGTAAACTAGCATCATCGCCTCTAGGCTGAGCTGCAGCCTAAGCCCCAGCAACTGCGGCCTGAAATGCTCCCGCTATAGCTTGCACAAGCGGAGCCATATCTATTCCGGCTGGACCTTGGCCACCCTGGCCACCCTGATGTCCCTCTCCCTCAGCTCCATCCTCGCCTCCAACTCCAGGCTGAGGAGGTGGTGGTGGTGAAGGTGGTGGAGGAGCTCCAACTCCAGTAGTAGGCTCTACTACATGAGCCTCAACCCCAACCACCAGCTCATTAACAGAAGTCGCAACACGTGGTTCCTGACGAACCACCCTCGTCCTACCTCTCAGCCTCGACATCGTGCTCACAAACAACAACAAAGCACAAAAAGAAAGGGTTAGCAAGGCAATGGCTCCAAGTGGCTCAAGTATGTTCCCTCACTTTAAAAATCCTTTTTCTGATGTAATAGTAGCAATGGGACTCTAAACATCATGCTTCAAACAAAACAACAAGCATTCTTGATAAACAAGCAAACATCGTGCATTTCAACATAAAAACACAACTTACCTCACTTACCTGCCCAAGGTCTCGGTAACCTTAGGCTCTGATACCAACAAGTGTAACCCCCTCGTCCCGGTCCGGACGCTTGACCGATCCGAGTGGGCTACACGAGGATAACCGAGATGAAACCCGTTAAGGCTCCACTTCGATTACCAACCCTAGAAAAAACTTTTTCATTTATTATCTTATCTAGATGCGTTAATTAAACTTAAGCGTGAAACAACAGCGGAAACAAGGCTCACGAGAAGCCTAACAACAAACAGGGCGTAAGCCCAACCCTTGAAACCCTTTAGAGATGTCAAAAAACCCATTTACAGGCCTGTGTTTCGAAACAATCATAACCTGTTTCAAAACACGGGCTCCAGTTTGAAAAGCCAGACACCCGTATCAAAACGCATCCACCCCGTTTCGGAACAGGGTCCCATTTTGCCTAAGCGTTTCGATACCCGGTTCGGAACATGCAATTCCAGTAGCCAAAGTGTTTCGAAACTTGTTACGAAACAGGAGCTCACAGTAGCCAAAACGTATCGATACGAGTTCCGATACGGGGCCCTGGAACCACACCCATTTCGAAATAGGGCAACCCGTTTCGAAACACCTGTTGCCTGTGAATTTCAAAAAACAGTTTTAAACATCTCCAAATGGTCCCATACGTCCGTAACGACCCCAAGAAGCATACATAACATACAAACACACTCTAGAAACATGCACCCTATTGCAAACATACTCAAGATTCATAAAGATACAAGGTAGGGGCATCCATTTAAAAGGTCATACATAGCATTCAAGGTTCATGCTTCACAAGAACATACACTTAGACATTTAAGATAGGCAATTCAAACATGGTTTACAAGCATTCAAGGCAACCAAAAGCCAACCAACAACATGGCATTTAAAGGAGTCTAACATGCTCCTGAACAACCAATACCAACATACTTCAAAGGCTTAAACATCATATACATGTCCCATTGCTTGACCATTACATCATATAATATAAAATCCATACTTGAAAGATTTCAAAGCCCAACTAGCACACTTGGAGGTCCCTTCTTGCACTAGCAACCCACGAACTACGGATTTGCATTGTCGAACAAAAGAGAGCGTAAGCATAAAGCTTAGTGAGGGTAAGCTCATTAAAAACAAACCTCGACAATGCAGGGTCCAAGCACGAGCACAACCAAGTTAGAATGCATGAGCTTACCTTCGATCTACATGAGCCAAAATACACATGATGCATGAACATATAATCGATATTATGCCATGCTCAACAAGCTCAAATCCACATCATATGTAAACACATATAATAATCCATATAGGAATCACATTTCACGCCATATTGATACACATATCAACTCATATTGGCACCTAGCTATGACTCGAATACGCGGATAACACGTTGGAACTCACATCCAACACAACCATTACCTTACGGTGGGATTACACTCATCATCGTTCTCGCGGAGGGGATTCCACTCATCCTCACGCCCCGTCGATGAGATTACACTCATCACCGACTAATATATAAGAAGGTTTTACGGGCAAACCCGTACTCCATCTTGATGACTACCATCATCAAGACCACGCACGCATTTGACTCACGTGTGCACACTAACATCCTAATGATCGATCATTTGTACCTAAGCATACTAGTGCCAATATTTAACTCAATCCACAATATCATTACACATCCAGTTGCGTGCTTAGCACGTACTCACCATGATTAACATCATGCACATACTTCATGCATATAACATTGCATCACAATCATGCCCTAACATACATGTATAACACATTTATACATAACCATCATAAACACATATCATCATGAGGCATAAACAAAAATTAGAGAGTGCAACCAAAGTCTCTAATTAAAGCTTGGGATTAGGCTACCACTCTAATCTCAACTCTAGGTGGGTCTACCAAGCCCAACCTAGTCCACATGCTTGAACCAAAAACTCAAAACCATTTAAAAAACATTAAACCACTCACCTTCACTTCCAAGCTCAACAACCAAGCAACCAAGACCTTCAAGCTTCCGGATTCACTCCTGATGCTTCACCAACACAAAACCATCATCAAGACCACGCACGCATTTGACTCACGTGTGCACACTAACATCCTAATGATCGATCATTTGTACCTAAGCATACTAGTGCCAATATTTAACTCAATCCACAATATCATTACACATCCAGTTGCGTGCTTAGCACGTACTCACCATGATTAACATCATGCACATACTTCATGCATATAACATTGCATCACAATCATGCCCTAACATACATGTATAACACATTTATACATAACCATCATAAACACATATCATCATGAGGCATAAACAATAATTAAAGAGTGCAACCAAAGTCTCTAATTAAAGCTTGGGATTAGGCTACCACTCTAATCTCAACTCTAGGTGGGTCTACCAAGCCCAACCTAGTCCACATGCTTGAACCAAAAACTCAAAACCATTTAAAAAACATTAAACCACTCACCTTCACTTCCAAGCTCAACAACCAAGCAACCAAGACCTTCAAGCTTCCGGATTCACTCCTGATGCTTCACCAACACAAAACCTTGCCTCTAATCATCCCAACACGATCAAAATAATCTCAAATCAGTCCACACAACAATGTAGCAACCCGGAACACTATTCAAGCAATAAACACATGAATTCAAGCCATGAACAACCCCCAAAACATCAAACTCGCGCAGCCCTTATACTCAATCCAAAACTTATGATTTCAACACATTTAACACACTCAAATGCTTCCAAAACAATCCTCAACCAACATACAACCAAAGGTCTTCCATTTTCAACATAAAACACACCCAAAACACATTCCAAAGCCCTTCAAAAACCCCACGGAAACCCAAATACAAAAATCCTGTTAAAACACTTTGAAATTCATCTATGTTGGACCTCAAGGTTCATAAACAACATATCTAACATTATTAAATCAATAGCTTTGATAAAAACTCATAAAGTCACAATCTTTAACCTTTTTCCATGAAAAACCAAATTCCTAAAACATGGATGAAAATGAAAACTATTGGTACTTTCAAGGAGAGGAAGATGAGAACAAGATGGGAAAGTAATTACCTTTTAAAACCGAACCAAAATGAAGAAGCAAGGAGATGGGATAGTGATTTAGAGGGGGATGGGTTCTTTGTCATTGAAATGGGGGAAGGGAATAGGGAAGAAGATGATAAAAGGTTCTTTTAATTGAAAATGAGCTTTTCAAATTGAAGTCCATTTTATTACAAAAATGCCATTAATGAGATTGCATTCTCATTAATCTTAAAATCCATTGAATTTAGCTTCAAATAAATTTGTGGTCCAACATAAATGTTTGCTTTGAAATTATGGAGACCAAAATATTTCTTTATTATTTTAATTATAAAATCGAACTCAAAATATTATTTAAATATTATTCTCACCCGTCTCTAAAATTTAATTTTTCACAAGTGTCTAATTTTTAAGGTTTAGAGGTTATGATTTAAGTTTAAGGTTAGTGTTTTAGTGTTCGTGGTTAAGTTTTAAGGTCTATAAATAGATTTTATTGTGTAAAGTTTAGGGTTTAAAATTTAGAGGTTATGGTTTAGGACCATAAATGTATTGTGATAGCAATAAAAATCCACTTATAAAAAAATTGTTTATTAACGGTGCATCAAATAATTACCCTGTATTTTTACCTTATACAATCCAAATCCTAAATTCCTAACCCTGACACTCTAAAACTTAAACCCCAAATCTCAAACCTTAATCCTTAAATTCTAAAGCTTAAAACCTTAACCCCTAAATTTTTAACCATAAACTACAACCTTAACCCCTAAAGTTAAAAAGTTCGTGTAAACTACAGTTTACATGGCCCGTGTATTAAAGTTTTTCCCATTTATTAATATTTAAAAAATCATCAAAATTTCTAACTTAAAACATCCTAAATTTCTAAAGAAGTCGGATTTAATTTGGTACTTGAATGATCATTGAATAAATCTAACCCATCTATGAGGCTATGAGCCCCATTATTTGGTTGGCTGAGTGACCCACATGGTGTGGGTTCGAACCTGTACGAAAGAAAATAGAATCCATCTACATTGGGCAGTCATGATTATTTATTTCCATTAATAAAACTAAAAGGACTAAAACGAACAAGACCTAAATGGATAATGGGCCATTCAGACAAGTTTTTGAAACACGTGACCATAAGTTGCCATAACCCCTTCCACCTCCAGATAAATGCAGCAGGATTGGGTTTAAGTTTCATTGTTATTTTTCGGTAGAATACATTTTTATTTTATGATTTATATTCGAAATTTAAGAATTTTTTTAACAATGTTATCCCTAAAATTTGGACCTGTATTCTCTTTGCGAGAGTAATGTACCTTTGTCATACATTGTTATTATGCAGTTGATGACTTAATGCACTCTTTTTTTTTGTGAACTATGGGTCTCTCAAACTATTCATTTAACTGTCTAGATAGAAATTAATATGATCACTAGGATGATGAAAGTCTTGAATCATCAAGTATTTAAGGGTGTTGTATTAGAGTGGGTGTTTCTTTTTGGATACCCATAGTGGTCCATTCTAGAGGCTACAAACAATTATGGATCTTAAAACTCATAAGGAAATAGGGGACCAATGTTGGGGGCGTTTGCTACACTGCTCACTGCTGAGTTGGATGTGGACAATAATTGTTAGAAAGCCGATGCCGGTAGCTGTACTGGTAGCTGTTGTTCCCACCTCCATAATTAACACTAACACCCTTCTAAACTCATCAATCATACATGCGCCACTTCCCCTAATTTTATTCCCTTAATTAACCATTAAATTTATTGTATTTAATACCAATAGCCGATTGATCTAGCGGAATAAGATGTTAGGTTTCTCAAGTAAAGATAGAGGTTCGAATTTTAACATTATGAATGGAGAAAATTAGAATTAGAGAGACCCCAATACTGAACTTCTGCAAAACTCGATCTTAATTAATTAGTCAATAAATTGAATAGCGGTAGTTAATAAAAAAATTACTTGTATTTACCGTCTTTATAGTTTGAATATTCCCTTTTGGAAGTTTATTGGGGAAAATAACCCCCAAAGTTTGATATTCGGAAAAATACCCCCCTTTCATGTCATGTAGGACGAATTCGCGTCCTGGGGAAAGCGAATTCCAAATTCGCGTCCTGCAAGACGCGAATTCATATGCCGTTTCAGTGAAAAGAGAATTCGCGTCCTGCAAAATGCGAATTCCACGATATTTACCCCAAATTATCGCAGTAAATTGGGAGTAAATTCGGACGGTTGGGGAACCGAATTCGCGTTCTGCAGGACGCGAATTCGGTTTGAATTTCCTCCCTCCAGAGCTCGTCTTCTCTATAAATTGGGGGAAGTTGGGAGAGAATGAAAAATTCTCTCCCAAGATTTTGAAGCAAGTTTGAAGATTCAATAGAGAGTTTAACGTAAATTTGAAGCGAGTGCGATAATGGCGGGTTTGCTGAGATTAGATGAAGGCCACGTATGCAATTATCGTCGAAATAATGTAAGTTTTTTTATTTTTTATTTTAATCTGAATATGTAAATTTAATTTAGTGTTACCGGCATGATTTGAATATGTAAATAGTATTTATTTTTAGACTAAGAAAATTAGTTAAATTCGAATATGTCTTTAGATTTTATTTTTAGACTAAGAAAATTAGTAAAATTCAAATATGTCTTTAGATTTTATTTTTAGACTAAGAAAATTAGTAAAATTCGAATGTCTTTAAATTTTATTTTTAGACTAAGAAAATTAGTTAAATTCGAATATATCTTTGGTATTGACTTATAGAATAAAAATTAGTAAAATTAGAATGTGTTTAGTATTTTATTGTACACTATAAAAAATTGTGACATTCAAATATGTGATTGTTAATTTGTGTGCGTCTTTAATTATTGGGTAAACTATCTGTTTGACCACCAATCTATTGAGAAAGTTTTAAAATGACCACCATAGAAAAAAACGCGTCATTTCAGTACCCAAACTATTAAAATGGGATCAATTTGGCCACCTGCCGTTAAGAGGCTAACGGAAGGTGACGTGGCAGTTAAAAAATTAAAGGTATAATTACACATTTCGTCCTTACTATTTACACATTCTTTCAATTTAGTCCTAATTTTAATCTAATAAAATAAATTAATTAGGTGGTGACACGTGTCAACACCTTATTGGAGGAATTTAATTATTTATATTTAATTAATAAATTATTTTCCTCCTCCAATCAGGTGGTGACACGTGTCACCACCTATTTAAAGGAGGAAAACAAAATTAAGTGCAAATGCCACCCAAGGGAATCGAACCTGGGTGGTGTGGGTGGAAAGGCAGTGGTTAAGCCACTGCACCAAGCCCAACATTGTGCTTTAAAACACCCAACTTAATATATAACTCTTATTGGTTTCTACATTTATAACCCAAAAGCTCAAACCCTAAACACTAATTTCACATATATAACCTTAAGCCTTAAACCCTAAATATTTCAAATTAATTTTACACTCAACATTTCAAATTAATTTTACATATATAAATCTTAAACCCAAACCCTAAACTCTAAAGCCCAACTTAAAATATTTGGTGTGAAATTAATTCGAAATATTTAGTGATTAGGTTTTAAGGTTTATATATGTGAAATTAATTGAAATTAAGCGTGAAATTAATTTGAAATATTTAGGGTTTGGGTTTAGGGTTTATATATGTGAAATTAATTTGAAATGTTTAGTGTAAAATTAAGTTGAAATATTTAGGGTTTAGGGTTTAGGGTTTATATATGTGAATTTAATTTGAAATTTTTAGTGTAAAATTAATTTGAAATATTTAGAGTTTAAGGTTTAGGGTTATATATGTGAAATTAATTTCACACCAAATATTTTAAATTGGGCTTTAGAGTTTAGGGTTTGGGTTTAGGATTTATATATGTAAAATTAATTTGAAATGTTGAGTGTAAAATTAATTTGAAATATTTAGGGTTTAAGGCTTAAGGTTATATATGTGAAATTAGTGTTTAGGGTTTGAGCTTTTGGGTTATAAATGTAGAAACCAATAAGAGTTATATATTAAGTTGGGTGTTTTAAAGCACAATGTTGGGCTTGGTGCAGTGGCTTAACCACTGCCTTTCCACCCATACCACCCAGGTTCGATTCCCCTGGGTGGCATTTGCACTTAATTTCGTTTTCCTCCTTTAAATAGGTGGTGACACGTGTCACCACCTGATTGGAGGAGGAAAATAATTTATTAATTAAATATAAATAATTAAATTCCTCCAATAAGGTGTTGACACGTGTCACCACCTAATTAATTTATTTTATTAGATTAAAATTAGGACTAAATTGAAAGAATGTGTAAATAGTAAGGACGAAATGTGTAATTATACCTTTAATTTTTTAACTGCCACGTCACCTTCCGTTAGCCTATTAACGGCAGGTGGCCAAATTGATCCCATTTTAATAGTTTGGGTACTGAAATGACGCTTTTTTTTCTATGGTGGTCATTTTAAAACTTTCCCAATAGATTGGTGGTTAAACAGATAGTTTACCCTTAATTATTTGTAAAATGGAGTAGAACGTCGGTTGGAGGTCTATATCACTCGGATGAGGACGGCCCCGGATCCTCGTCTAGCCGAGTACATAGCCCAAGCCGGATTTGGGTATGTGTCGAGGATTAATGGAGGAGGTGCGAAATTAGACATTGATTTAATCAACGCGCTTGTGGAGAGGTGGAGGCCAGAGACACATACCTTTCACTTACCATGTGGTGAGGCGACCATCACATTAGAAGATGTGTCGCATATTCTTGGCCTCCCTGTAGATGGGTAGGCTATCACTGGTGCCGCCAATGACGATTGGGAGGGCTTGTGTATGGAGTTGTTAGGAGATCAGCCAGAAAAACTACATGGCGGATGTGTGACTCTGAAGTGGTTGCGTATGCAATTCTCTAATTTACCTGCTGGAGCCAATGAAGATGTGAAGAACGTAAAAATAATAATTTTTGTTAGTAGTAATGAAATTATAAAATTATTATTTTTTAATATTTTTTTCATATTGTAGGTATATGCTCGGGCGTATATCTTACAGATCATTGGGGGAATTTTAGTGGCCAACAAAACTCACAAAAAAGTTCACATGTTGTGGTTGCGGCACTTGCGGGATTTCGAAGTTGCTGGTAAATTAAGTTGGGGTTCGACAGTACTTGCATTTCTATATAGGGAGTTGTGCAGGGCAGCGAGTGCTGATAGACACGACATCGGAGGATGTCTTTTGCTGCTTCAGGCTTGGGCGTGGTTTAGAATGCCATTTTTACGCCCTGAGTTGTCCGCGTCAGTTGACTATTCCTATCCACTATGTTTGCGGTAAGGAACATAATCTTAACTAAATTTTATTTATAAATTGGTTATTTTCCTAATATATATTTTTTAAATATTAAAGTTATATTTTGATGTTATGTAGGTGGTTTCATGCTCTAAGTCATGTTGGGATTCCGACTATGATGCATTCTATTAGGCAAGATATTGACAAGAAATCTGCAAATGAGGTCAATATTTTAATTTTTATATTAAGTTGAAGTTTAATATGAATATAGTTTAGTTTACTTGTTTTTAATCATTTCTATATTTAATATACAGTTTTTGTGGACCCTGTACTCTGATTCGGAGATCAACGAGTGTCTGCCTATTTTTTTGCTTGAGACGGTTTCCGCTTGGACGACCGTGGTACCTCTCATATGGTACGCTGTAGTTGAGTGGCATCCGGTCGATCGCGTCCAACGCCAGTTCGGTCGTCTGCAAACAATTCCGTTAGATCCTCCTGATTTCGACGACTTACATAAGATCACCCGACAAGGAAAACTTGAGGTACAATAATTAAATTTGGTTTAATAGTTACCGATTTATACTTACTTTAAAATTTATAAACAATAATTTTGTTGATGTTTTGTGGTAGGTGGACTGGTCGTTGAAACATGTGCAGTGGATTGCACAGTGGCAGGATAGGCATCAGTGGCAGGCACTGAATGAGTACCGGATGTTTGATGAGCCTATGGTGAGCAATGAGTACTTTGCATGGTTCTTTGGTAGTGGGAAACCATATCTCCTCACTCCGGAGGAACAAGCAGTTGTGTTTGAGCCTGTGCAGCGCAACCGCCCCGGACTCATCGTACGAGCGGAGCGGGTGGATCGCAACGTCGAAGGGGAGCAGTTGCTTCATCCTCTAGAGCAGCTGATGCTACCGATCCAATTCGCCCCCAGGGCCCTAGCCAGTTGATGATTCAGCCGAGGCCCCCGAGTCCGACGAAAGGCTTTTTCACTCATATTGTGAGAATGATGGGTGGATCTTCGATGCCGACTACGTACGAGTCATTTTCTGGCATGACCGGCGGATCTTCGAGTACCATTATTCCCTCTGCTTTTGTCCCCTACCCGTTTCATGTTAGGCCTTCTGATATTTCGGGCGCCGGGTTCGTTCAGCAAACACCTCCACAGTCGTTGTTCTTTTCTAGTGGGCCTGTCGGACCGAGTGGTACTGCTGGAGACGACAATGACAACGAACGCGATCATGTTCCACAAAAAGTTGCAGTTCAACATGGACGACGCAATCCGGCTCGAACTCGACGTCCACCAGATTGTGGTACCGGCGGACATAGGCAGTAGTTATATTTTTTCTATGTTTTTCAAAATTAGTTCGTGCAAACTATTATGTTTTTTTAATGTTAGTTGTTTTTAAGTAATGTTAATTTATATTTTCTTAATTAAAGTATTATATATTCGAAATTATTAATTGATACTTTCATATTTAAAAACTTACATAAGTTACATCGAAAGCACTACATCGAAAGCACCGAGTTCACAAAATACAAGTACGGAAGATAAATAACTGACATAACTTAATCAAAATTACATTACTAATCGTAGTCGGTACTTATGTCAGACGTTAAGTTTAGTTCCTCAATTATTTGTTCTTTCTCCTGCCGTCTCTGATAAATTTGTAAGAGCACGTCATTCTCGTCTGGACTAGCTAACTCATTCTCGTCTTCGCCAGCTAACGCATTCTCGTCTTGGGCAGCTACCGCATTTGTTGAAGAACTTGATCCGTCATCAAATTTCACGCTAAGCTCGATATTTTTCCCCCAGCACGTTTGTATGCCCGAAACATCTTCCGCGTATCTTTCTTATCTAACAGTGTTAGCATATAATGCTCCTCGGGGCCGGGCTCATTGACTGGTACTTTCACTTGCAAGGCCTCTATTTTTGCGCTTGTCGACTCTTTAACCCGTTTCGAGATCAACTCAAATAATTCATTTCTTGTGATCGTTTCACTAAAAGATGTGTAGAAGCATGTTCCACGAAAAAATATAGTAGCTGAATATCGAGCCATTTTCCCTTTCAGAAAGGTGGAAGTTTGATGAGAAAGTAATAAGTTTGATGGGATGCCTAAGGCAAAAATGCAGAAATCTCGTGAAGATAGGAAAGTAATAAGTTTGATGGGATGCCTAAGGCAGAAATACAACCTATTTATACAGGTGGTTGTAGGCATGCAGGGTCCTATTTGCGTGTTAGAAACGCGGATTCCTCAAAAATAATTATAAAATTCGTGTTTTGGAGAACGCGAATATTATTATTCGTACTGAATTCGTGTTTTGTAGGACGCGAATTCTATAGATTCTTGCACAATTCGCGTTCTACAGAACGCGAATTCCAGAGAATCCTATAGAATTCGCTTTATACAAAATGTGAATTCCAAAATTATTGGGCTGACAAATGCTTTACCAGGCTTTGGGCTAACAAATGCATTATGGTGCTGCAGAATTCAATAATTCAATGTATGCACATTTCTATTTATAATTGAGGGTGCGCAGAATTTCTAGATGCATCCTAACAAAACTTAGAATCACAAAGCTCATCGATTTTCAGAAATGGCACCGCGAATTGAAGCTATAGTATACTACGATGGTCAGATGGTCCCCGAATCATACATTGGGATCATATTTCAATATGAAAATACTGTTACGATCAACATTCCGAGACGATCAACGTTCCAGTCGCTTAGGACCTCAATATCCAAGAAGGTTCCCAATCGCTCGGGGAGGGAGTTGCAATCTTTGAAGTATTGATGTTCAACGTCGATAGAGCCACTGTATTATACAATATTTGATGTTGAAGACGACAATTCTGTAGAAATGATGATAGATACACATCGCCAGTACTCAATGGGATGGGCAATGGAGCTGTTTGCAACATTTGCTGAAGTTCACGTTGGCGCTCAAAATGTGGTACCAAATTGGTTACGAGCAAATCTCGAGTTCAATCCAAATGTTATTAGTCCGACATCGAGTTTACGACGTGACTTCAACCTTATACAAACGAGAACCGATGAAGCTTCATCGTCTTCGTCTTCGCAGCAACGACGTTTTTCCGTTCCAAGGTTCGAATTTGACCTTAACTTGCCACCAACCCAAGAGTCGTCATACAGTCCATACGTTCCAAACAACGATGATTTCTCTACCGGGCGCCACTCAACATACATTCCATACACGGCGTCTTCAACGTACAATGAACAATTTAACATGTTCGATGCTTTTTCTACCGGGCACCACTCAACATACATCCCAAGTCATCGAAATGTGGATGATATGTTATCCGTGGGGAGACATTCAACCGCCGCTACTGTCGATCCGGTTATGACTTCAAAACATGTTCACGCACACGTTTATGATGACGCAGAACTTTTTCAGTTTGATGAGGCGCTTTCTGATGAATAGCTGCGTACAGAGGTTGGGCCCGATGGTGACGAGATGGGTCTATTTCTTCTGAACCATCTGACATTGATGAGCCGGTGGAATCAGATGAGAGCGCAGAAAACTCTTCTGAGGACGGTGATGTTCGTTCAACGCAACTGCATGGACCAACCAATTGCGTAACGTATTACAACCCACCTTTGCACTTCACAACAGTGGATATGGATGGCTTCTTTGATACTGAATTCCCAAAACATCCACAATTAGACCATTTCAACCAATGGAATGTGGGTTCGACTGAGCTACATGTTGGAATGGTCTTCAAGACAAAAAAGCTCGCGGAGGCTGCCATTAAGCATTACAACATTGAGCGCTCAGTTATGCCCACCGTTTGGAAGACCGAGGCTAGGAAATATATTGCAGAGTGTCCTCACAAGTCCGCCGGATGTAAATGGAGGGTTCGTGTGTTGCAATTGAAAAAGGCTGAATAACCTGTGGAAAATAACGAGATATACAGGGCCTCATACATGCTCCGTTGGGAGCCTCAGCCAAGACCATACTAACTTGGATGTACACGTGCTTTCTGACGCAATCCTTCCACTCGTGAAAGCAAACCCACGTGTATCCGTGCCAGTGTGTATAGCTGCCATCAAATCCATTTACAAGTACACCATCAATTACAATAAGGCATGGTATGCAAGATATCGAGCCATCGAAACACTGTACGGGCAATGGAAGCTATTATACAACGATTTGCGATCATGGCTTCAAGTTATGCAGGAATACAATCCAGGGACAATTGTGGAATTGGAGACTATTCCAAAGTACTACAACGATCGTGTTGTACCAGGGGAGGTCGAATTTCATCGCCTTTTCTGGACGTTCCCCCAATGCATAAAGGCTTTCCGTCACTGCAGACCTATGCTCCAGATCGACGATACATTTTTATATGGCAGGTACACACAGATATTGCTAATTGCAGTTGCCCAGGATGGCAACATAAAATGTATCCCAGTTGCTTTTGCGATTGTTGAAAAGGAAAATATCCCTTCTTGGGAGTTTTTCCTTTACAACCTCCGCAAGTATTTCCTGCGCCGGGTTTTGCGTACACGTGAAGATGGCCTAGCTATTATTTCAGATAGAGGCACAGGGATTTGGGGAGCAATTCAACGTTTGGGAGATTTATGGAAACCCCCATACATACATCACTGGTATTGTTTGCGGCATATAGCAGCAAACTACTATCAGAGGTTCAAGAACGAGGATGAACGTATAATGGTTCTTCGTATGGGTATGCAACCATTCCATTTTGTTATTCTACGTCCACCATTTTCATATTATTACCAATTAACTATATTGCATGTCTTATTCAACAGGCAACGCACACCGAGTTAATCAAGTTGAAGAGCTGTTGGAGGAGTTGCAATTGAGGAATCCACACGGGTATAACTATCTTATGGAGATACCGAAGGAGAAATGGTTGCGATGTTATGACGGGGGTCGTCGATGCGACCATATGACAACAAACTTGGCTGAGGCGATCAATTTGTCTCTAAGGGAACGTGCCATTTACCTATCACGTCCGTTGTCAAAGCAACATATTACCGATTGGCAACCCTTTTCGCAACTCTCGGCAAACAAGCAATGAACTGGATGGCAGGTGGCCACATATTTCATCCAGATCTCGCTGACAAAATCCAAGCGTCCATTGCGCATGCAAACTCGATGGGTGCATTGTGCTTCTCTCGTCGGGAACACATCTTTGAGGTCACACAATTTTCTGAACCACTGCAAGGAATAACGCAATACACCTACGTGGTTGATTTGCAAAAACGAACATGCGATTGCGGGGAGTTCCAGACGTTCAAGTTCTCGTGTTCGCATGCTTTCGCAGCATGTGCATCGGTTCATTTTGATGCAACGACACTCATTGATTCGGTCTACAGGCTCGAAACTGTTTTCAAGGTTTACCGAAACGAGTTCCCTCCGATCGGAAATGCACGTGACCGTCGTATAATCAACAACGAACCAAAGATATGCCCAGATCCCTCCCTGCGACGAAAGAAAAAAGGCCGACCAAAATCAACAAGGATTCACTGTGCCGAGGATATGGTTCCGAGAGAAAAGACCGGACAACCTAAGAGGTGTAGTAAATGTGGGAACACTTGACATGATATTAGGAAATGCCCTCTTAGGACCGGCCCCCGAATTAACTAGATCAACCATTGTGTACTCTTTTCTGATTTGTGAACTTGTATTATCTGGTAATTTAATAAATGTTATGGGCACTCTTTTCCCCTACATAGGTTTATAGAGGGGGTTTTTAACGAGGCCCTTTAAATTAAAAAAATATATGCCTATGGACACATTTTTTGCTTCGAAAATGTTACTTTGATAGCATTTTTAACACAAATTTCTCACATTTTCGGACATCGTCTTCCTCTGAACTTTAGCACCACTGTAAAATTAAGTTGCACATCTTTGTCTCCAAACTTAGGAAAAACCAAAAAAAAGTTCGAAACACACCGTAAAATGCATTTAAACATGCATATACAATAATGTTTCTTTCTAAAACATTGTTACTTGCCCATTTCCAGGTCATTTTCAAACATCTTAGGATATTGTATACGCTCGTATCTTCACACCATCTTAAAGATATGTTTCAATACGACACCGTTATAGTTCAAAAATTTTAATCGGGTCCCTAGATAACCCGTTATTCGATCACAAATATTACTACCTAAACATATTTTATTAGTTTGAATTCATTTTTCTCCTGAATTTCTCGTGTGGGGGCAGCAATAATACGTTGAATTCGCGTCTTGCAGGACACGAATTCCCTTTTGACTGACACGTCACAGGAATTCGCGTCCTGCAGGACGCGAATTTGTCCTACATGGCATGAAAGGGAGTATTTTTCCCAGTATCAAATTTTAGGTTATTTTCCCCAATAAATTTCTAAAATGGAATATTCAAACCAATATGCCGTATTTACCGGGGAAAGTTAATAAAAAGAATAGGCAACATAAGGTGAGGTCTGGAAACACGACAGAGATTACGTAGCGGAAGTACTTTGATGTCGTGGCACCTGTCAATAACAGGTGCGGTGGACCCCATTCTTCTAACCAGGCTTTAATTGCTTGGCCTTATGATTAAAAAAATTCAAAATTTATGACCGTGACGCGACACGTAGATTCACCATATGGGTTGTAACCTCACGTGTCGCTGTTATTTCAACACGTGGAACCACGTGTTTTTTCCCTCTCGTTTCTTCATGGTACGAGTATGAGCGTATCTTGCTGAAAATGTCTGGAAATTGGGGAGGGGGGGAGGGGACATGGAGCATTTTTCTAATATAGTTTCAATTATTAAACCTACTTTTTATTATAAAATGTTGAATGCAACTCTGGGCATCTAAATCTAAAATCCTTCCTACCAACCCTAAAACACACCATTAATTGATTCTAATACTAAAATTTCTTACACAAACTTTAAATTATGTATTTGAAGAAGAATATATAAAGTAACCAACATTTAATCGTCGAAAGAAAGACTTGGATACCATTGACAAAAGATATTAAACAAATTAAATTTAACGCCCATGGCCATGGATATATATATATTAATCCAAAATGATATTTTGGGTGGAGATAGTGGAACTAAAAAGGGAAGACAAGGTTAAGTTAAACTAAGTTAGGTCAATTGAATGCGAAGGACGTAGTTTGTGTCATGTTCCCTTTTTCCCGTGACTTGGATCTTTCAATGCAATTATGCAACTGCTAATACATTATATTACATTATTGCTTTTATTTCAGTGTTTGATATTTGTTAAATGGCAGTTTCTTGACGTAATTGGAAAGGCAAAAAAGTAAACAAAGAGTCGACATCATTAATGTTGTTTAGTGGGGAAAGGTAATTGTTTATCTTCTTTGCGCCTTACTTGGTGGGAAAATGCCTCAAATCAAACTTTTTTTTAATCATCGGTATATGCGTCATTCGTAAATTAATATAGATAGAATTTTATAGAGATTTAATATAAAAGATTTTTAACCTAATTTTTTTATTAAAATTTGAATCATTAATCTTATTTAAGAAATCTAAATGTTTTTTTCTCATTAAACCAACTGGTTATTAGTAAAAAAAAATAATACTATATAAATATAGAAAAGACAACGCTTCGTGTACACATGTGTGTGTGTTTTGACGCATAGGTTTATGTTACTTGTTGACTGCGTGCTTTTGCTTGCTGTTTTGCATTAAACACTCGTCCAATAAAAAAACAAAAAACGTGTTCATTTTTTTATTCATCGGTTAATTTAAATCGGATAATATAATGGATTCATTTTGTTTTATTTGTTGTTTGTTTCAATCAAATTGGAAAGATATATGTGTTTGAAACTTTTGCATTGAATGTGATTACGTATAATCATGCAAAAGAATGAGTTCCATTTTTATTTGTTTTTCTTAAACCTATTTTTTGAATTACTTGTATTACATTATGAAAGTCGATGATTACACTTTTTTTCCTTCTGAAAAATGAAAATATACAACAGAGAACAAGTTTCTAGAGATGAGGAATTGTATTTAGGGATCAAAAAACAAGTGGGAAATAAAAAAAGAAGGAAACGTGGATGGAACGGTTTCGAGTATCGAAGGAGTTTCACTTCACTTCACATGATCCAACGAAGGATCTGGTCTGGTCGGTAAAAGTATATGCTTCTGTCTCGGCTTTCCTTCCCTTGTCTGTCGGTCACATAAATAAATCACCATAAGAAGCTTTTGTTGTTCTTCATCATCGTAATCTGATGAAACCAGAACAAGGAGTTCAAAAACGAGAGAAAAAGGTGGGAAAGTGAATCCGAAAACAGAGGCAAAGCAACGCCGCAACACATGCGCACGCTTAGCTTAGCTGACGTTGCCCACACGTGAACCTTCTCTCTCATCTTATATTTAATCTGTCAAACAAGTATTGAAATATTAATATGGACCCACATGAGTTTGTTCAAGTGGTAAGCGATTAAGTATCGGTTAAGCAAGTTTTAAGTCTGAGGCTTTGTGTATTTAAAATATTTTCATTAAAGACTCATCTACTATAGTCGAGTGTGCGACGCATGTTGATCCGGATTAGTCAAAATAAAATCTTGAAGAGTCGAAGAGTAAAAGAAAAATATTAGTATTGAAGTATTACTCCCTCCGTCCCACTTAAGATGTCCATTTTGTGTTTTAAAATTGTCCCACTTAAAATGTCTCATTGAAAAAATCAACAACTTTTACAAGACACATTTACCTTTCTACCCTTTTTTTAGTTTTCCAACAAAATAAAATTTAACTTTTTAAGGATAAAATTGACATTTCAATTATTTTACATCACATCTCTTACACAAATTTTTTCTTCCTAAAACTACGTGAAAAGTCAATAATGGACATTATAATTGGGACGGAGGGAGTAATATATTAACAAGAGAACTTCAGCACTAACTATTTGTTGAAAAATCATATTAATTTAGGTGATTGCATTTTAAGTGATGATTAAGAAAGCAAACAATGTTATTGAAATTTAGGATTTTTTTTAACATGACAGATTGAATTTAGGTATACATATTTGAATTTTGATGCATGCCAGGTCGTATTAGGCATTTAGTGACTAAAGTTTAGATTGACAGAAAAAAGGGCTAATTATATGACATTGATATTAAAATTTTAAAGAGTCGATCATAACATTTTAAAGTTTAATAAAGTTAATTTAACATTTACCTGTGAATATATGGTGAAATTTATTTTTGGAACTTTTATTTTAAGTGTCATTGCAATAAAAAAAAGTTACCATTAACGATGATAAATGAGGGGAAATAAATCATTGAGCTCAAATGTGAATTTTCAAAAGTCAACAATAATAAATCCGTCTTAGAAGCTTGATTTTAAATTAAAGGATGTTGTAAAGTTATTTTTTTATTAGTTTAAAGGTGATTATAAGGTAGTAGTTGTTTATATAAATCTTTATCATTTTAGACAAACTAATATTATCTTAAAATTAATATTATCTTTTTTTTCTCACTGAAACCGCTCGTTGAATTTAAAAATTAATCATTTTTATATATTGATATATTCACACATAAAAGAATGTAAAACTTAAAAGTTAAAATCGTTACTCCTATGCAAATTTCATTAACAGTTACAGATTAGTTTATTAATTTTTTAAATTAACTGATAGAATTAAATTAAATAATTATTTTATAACTTTTCACTGTGATTATTTATGTAATTTTTTTTCTTTTTGGATTGATTATTTGTGTAGTTTACTCAACGAATAATTACCAACACATACGAAAAATAATTGTTTTGATGCACGTGGGTCCCTGCTTCGTCATCTTTCTCTCTCACACGTGCGGTCCTGATTCAGAGCTCTGGTTTTCTGTCTCTTGACTTTGTGTTTGACAATTAATCCTTTTGCAATCCCAATGTCTGATTTCTTAATTATTTAAGCCCACACTTGCTGCTTTAGGAAGGAACATTTATTTTTACATCAATTTTTTTTAAGAGAAGAATTTTCATAATATTCATAATTAATAGTTGTAAGTAATGAAAGTACAGACAGGGCAGGGATGTTGCTTTGGCTTTTAACAGCGTTCAAACCAGTCCCCCCCCCAAGGAAAAAAACCCTAATAAAACTGTAAAATGGGACATATAAAGCCCTTCAATACATAGGACAATGTCCTACAAAACGACTTGGTACTTGTAAGAACAGGTGCCTATGAAACCAAAAAACCTCAAAGGAGCAAATGTACCAACAAAAATGTTCAATCAAACCTTGAAAAAGCTTAGAAATCCAAATGAACAACTCCGAATAAGGGACAGTTTTTAAGGATTGGAGTTCCACAACATGGACTTGAGTTGCAAGTCAGCTATACAAGTTGAAATCAAGGTTTGCTTCGTCCTCTATACTCGCCTATGTTGTCGCTGCTTGAATCCGATGGAATTGTTAATCTCCTCGCAGTTTTCGTAAAGTCGCTGCAATGGCAACGAGAAATTGATTACAATCCTTAGTTGTCCGTTATCAGACAAAGATTTGTAACAATGCAAGTTGTAGAAGATGAATGAGTTTTACCTGAATGGTTCGTCTCCAATTTGTTTGACTGCACCCGTAGCATCCCGATAGAGTAGATGGCTCAGAGTTTCGGAGTTTTCTATTTCGAACATCTCTGCCAGCTTTCTCTGCAATTCATCATAAGACCCCAGCAACGAAAGGTCGAGTGTCCGACCGACATCCTCTGACTCCATGAAAACTTTACAGTGACCGGTCTCTAAGTTTGGTTCTGCTTCTGCTTCTTGGTGACTATCCTTGTACCAGGGGAGACCTACGCAGGATGCACGCTCTGGAAGGCCTCGTTGATGAAGTGCAGATCCGGAACCATCTGAAAAGTTTGGCGTCTTATCCAAGTATTCTGAAGAACTATTTCCGGTAAGAACTGGAGAGATTGTATCACCAGAGCAGCTGAGGGAGATTTGCTGCTCGGTAAGAATTGCCTGGCCGAAAAGTACAAACTGAGGTGTCTTTGCATCATCAGTTTTCTTGGAATTCTGTGTAGGATGGGACATGGTTAGAACACAAGAAACATTATCACTCACGCTTGGCTTTCGGACGTTTGGGGAACCATTGGAGGTTCTATTGGGTGTGGCAGCATAATCAGGCGGTGGGAAACTAGCTGGAAAGAGACCTGATTGCAGTTTATTGAGGTGAAGATCTGATAAAGACAGACCATAATGAGCATGCCTGGCTCCCTGCATGCCAGCAGGAGTGGTGTTGTGTAAACACCCAAAGGGGTTGCTGGTCCCAAGGAGGTTGCCTGAAAATGTCGGCATTGGAAGTTGACGGTCGAGGGGAAAATCCAAGTGCTGCGGCAGTGTCAACTTCTTTCTTGGTGGTGAAAAGGGAGATAGATGAATTGCAGGCATGTTTGAAACCAATTCCACCAGCCAAGGACTCACTCGTTTTACATTTTGAAGCAAATCTGGCTCATCCCACGTAACCTGCAATGTGAAACTTGATCATATAAGATCATATTCCAATTGTACATTCATGGGATTCAAACATCTTTTATTTCAATTTGTGACACAAGATATGCAGTTATAAACAAATCATCATATACATATCAGAATAAATTGGCAAATTCATGACATTCTCAGAGAATACAATAAACTATCCTAGACACATTCATCAACTGAAAACAATGGAGATACAGTAGAGAAACACAAAATTAGAAGTGAAGAAAACCGACCTGAAGAAGCCTCCAAGGTGAGTCAGGCCAGCGAAGGGGATCGGCAACTTGAACCGAAGATATAGTGCCCATAAACCAACTAATCCGAGAAGAATCCTCTGTTTCAAAGGCCATTTTAAATCTCATTCCCGGACACCACCGGATCTGCAATGCAGCCTTAACTAAAGATGCCTTCACGCAGAACTCTGGGGTACTCGCCCTCGGGTAGTAAACGACCTCGAATTGTTGACCATTGGAAGCAAGTGTTGCAGCTTCAATAACTTGTTCAGGCCTAACCTTTCTCTTCCCCATCAAATTACCGTTTGAGCTAACTCCATTATTGCTTCCATTTCTCATCAACTTGCTTTCATCTTCCCTCAGAAAAGCTGAAAACCCTCCATATGGGATCATACAATTCGCAGCGGTAGTATTCCATCCAGATGAACACTCTGGTCCTCCTCCGATTCCCCTCTTCGCCCTTCTAATACCAATGCAAAGATCCCCGTTTTCCGCCCTCAGAAACACAATCGAATCACCAGCTACAAGCTTCTTATTGTTAACAAAAGTGCTCCAGCCCGTAGTCAAAAGATGTCTCCTTGGCGTACCCCTATAAATATGCCTAAACTTCCAGGTTTCCCCATGGACATCCTTGGCCAAAATTGTCTGAACAGGTGGATCAGCAGAGTAATCCAACCTGGGAAATATGGTTTCGGCACAGTACCTCGGAACTGAAAATCCCCCACCATTGTTAGCATCCGATTGAGTCAATGTCTTAGCAAAAGAAGCTGGCTTTTCCTGTGTTTCATTCCCATTAATGCCTCCAATTCCATCATCTTCGAAATCAGGGTCATTGTTGTTAACAGGAGTGAGCCTGATTTTCGCAAAGACCTCGTCGGTTTCGGGGTCGGCCATGAACTTAACGGCGGCAACTCTACAGAGTATATAAGCCGGGATTCGAGGACAGTGCCGGAAATCAACAGTGCCGCAAGCGTGCTCGGAATGGCCTTGAGGAAAGTAAAAGACTTTGGCGTTAACAGAAGGCATTTGAACCATTCCACCAGCACAAGCATGCCATAGTTGAGAATCCAAGCATCTCTCCATCTCTTTTGGTTTCTCCTTTGATTCCATAAAAGTAATCATCTCTCCAGAAAAACAAATTTCCAGTTCCCTTTTCTGATTTCTCCCTTCAAGTAAATGCTGTAAAAAAAGAGAGACTTTTCATCAAATTCAACAACAAAAAGTAGAAAACAAAAAATAAAGGAGTTGAATTTGAATTGAAATGACTACCTTGGTACAAAGTCCAGCAAATCATACAGTGCAGGTCTTATTTGATCTTCAATCCGAAACAAAAACTTGAAATTCCACAGAATCTCAACATTTTGTTACCAACAAAAGAGGCAACTTCAGACTAATTCAACAGCTTTTGTTACCTCTCTTTTTTTGTCGAAAACCAGACTAATTCACTGTACACAGAAGGGGAAAACACTGTTCAATTCACCAAGTTTTGAGTTCATCAACAAAAATTTTACTTCCAAAATTAAGATCCATTACAAACACGAAGAAGAAGAAGAAGAAAAACCCAGAAACTAAAAACACACAGACACGCACAAAAACAAAACAAATATGTTGGAAATTCTTACACAGTCTTTGATCCCATAAAAGAACCCAAAAATCTCTAGAGTAACAAACAACACACAAAGCTTCTGTAATAAGAAAACCTCCTCCAAATTCTCCTCCTTTAAAGACTGATAGCAAAGGAAATAAGAAGGAAAACAGTGATGAATCTTCTTTGGGTGTGTATTTCTTTCAAGGTTTCAATCAAAAAAAGCAGATAAAAAGCCACTAACGCACCAAGGAGAGGAGAGAAGAAGATAACAGGGGAAATATTATATATAATTAATTAATTAATTAATTAATTAATTAAAAGAGAGGCAACTTTTTGGATCATGCAAGTGTCCAAAAAGCATAAACTGAAGCAACACAACACCATCCTTTTAACACCTCAATCCTCATAATAAATAACACCCAAGATCATAAATATAACACAAATTGTTCTATTTGTTTATCACTTTCTGCTATTACCCTTTTTCTTCGGATCTGAGGGGAACTCTCATGTATATTTGTATCTTAAGAAGCCAGCAAACCAACAAAGATCTTTAAGAAACCTGTCCATATTTCCCTCTCTTATGAATCATGTAATTGTTTACTACTTTATTAACTCTCATCTGTCAATAAACAAATTAATAAATATTGTTTGTTTTGTTAATGAAACTGTTGGCTAGCTTTCCTTGTCTTGGTATGTTTAAAACAAATATATTTTAATTGATTTTCATTTTTCTGTAAAGAGCAAAGCTAAGGCAGTGGTTAACCAATTACAACACAAGTTAACCGTGGTTGATGGGTGTATCTGAAGTTTTAGTCAACTAGAGTTAACAGTTTACTTTTGTTTTTGGTTACCTCAACCTTTTGAGTTTTGGGATTGAAGCTACTGCCTACTGTGGCTAAATCATTTAAATATACCCTAAAAATATTTAATTCGTTAAATGGATAAAAATCATATATATGTTTTCGGTATCTTTCTTATGTCCAACACAAAAAAAAAACTTTAAATCATAATTCTAAATTTTAAATCCTAAAACATAAACTATAAATCTTAACTTTAACCCTAAACTTAGTTTTTTTTAGTACGAGGCATACATAGGGCACTGAAAATAGTGAGAGAATTTCTATTCTAAATAAATAATACCCTTCCATAATATTTAAAATAAATACCCCTTTCAAACTACGTAGAATGAACTAGCGTCCAACGTAAAGCAAGTTCTGTCCGACAAGAATGAACGTCGAAAACGTAATTTTTAAATTTAAAACCAAACTCTCTCCTACTAAACGTGAGTTCTACGAGAAATTAAAACGATGATTCGATAAAATCGTGAATTATCGATTTTGTTTTTAATTTTTAAAACTGAAGTTATGTTTTCCGTGATGGGTAAGAAGTCACAAAATTAAATTCATCGTGCTTAATTTACACATAACTCGTGTGTTGTTTGCGGCGCGAGTTCGCAAATTTTATTTTTTTTAACAAAAATTACACCAAGAAATCACGACTTTTTCCAACACGTAGGACGTAACTCGATTTGAAAAAGAAGGTATTTATCTAAATAATTATAAAATAGGATTATTTATCTAATTAAATATTTGTAGGTGTATATTTATATAATTTAGCCGCCAACTGTTGTCTGCTTTTTTTCCCACTTTATTTCTCCCGCGTGTGTGCTTGTACAGTTTTGTGAAAGAAATATTTTTTTGAAGGAAAAATTATATTTGTTTTACTTTTTTAATGAACATAATTTTTTATAAAATTTATTCAAAAAATATTTATAAAATAAAAATTAAGCAAAATTGTCATTTTAGAATTTATTTTTATCTTTTTGAACCCAACAAGTGGATTTAGTGAAAAAGTAGATGATATTCATCCTAAAAGACTCATGTTCAATCGCAATGTCTACAAAGTGTGTGCATTGTCAAATAGTTAAGATTATCTATGAACATATACTATATTCTTATCACCTTTAGACTATCAAATTAAAAAAATATTTTCATGTTTTACTTTTAAAATAACAAAAAAATGTATATATATTAGAAAAAGAAGTAAAACATACATAATCCACTCTGTGAAAACAAATATTTTAATTTTGATATAACTAAAAACCTAAGGACTAAATCGAAAAAGTCAAAACGAATTTTAAGTCCTTAAAATATCCCCATATAATTTTAGTATTATGCCCAAGTTAAAAACATACATTTTCAAATATTTTTTTCTAAGTGTTTCAAGCCAAAGCAGTGCTTTTCAAGTACCCGTTTCGAAACGGCCCTAAGGCGTTTCGAAACATTTTCACCACTGTCGACCACCGTTCCGAAACGTGTATCGAAACACTTGCAGTCGTTTCGAAACGGCAGAACTCGTTTCGAAACTGTTCTTCATGTTGGATTTAAAAAGGGTTAAATTATTTCAAATATTTCAAATCCTTAAATATACAAGGGGTGTTTCGAAACGGATCAAGCCCGTTCCGAAACGACCCTTTGACAGTAGCCATTCCGTTTCGAAACGGATCAATACCGTTCTGAAACAGGGGCTAGGTTTTATTTTGAAAATATGACCGTTGTATGTTTTAACTGAATTTCTGAAAACCGTTAAGGCGTTTCGAAACGGGCTAGGACCGTTCCGAAATGACCCTTTTACAGTGGCAAAACCGTTCCGAAACGGCCCTAAGACGTTTCGAAACGGGCTCTTAAATGCACCCCAACGGCTCTTTCTATTTTAGTCCGTTCCGAAACAGGTTTCCCATGTTCCGAAACGGGTTGGTGCAGACAGCATTAATGGTGGCAAGAGAGGGTTCCAACGGCTCCATTTATGTTCCCAACCACCCAAACGGCTAGAAATCAATGAGAAGGTATAAAAGGGACATCCAAAAGCATCAGCAACAACTATTGAACTTCAAGCAAACATCCAAACATCAAATTCAAGCATTTGAGCAAAAATCCCAAATTTGTGTAAAATCCCAATTTGTGTTCTTCATTCATATTTTGTAAAATTGGGTTGAGTGCTTGTATTGGGGCTATCATTTGTATTGAGAGATACCTAATTAGCCTACAAATTACTTTGTTCTCTTGTGTGAGGGTTGGGTTGATTTTTGGGTAGAAAAATCAACCGATATTGTAAAGGGTTGCCTCCTTGTCCTAGAAAAGGGGAAGATCAATTTAGTGAAATTGTTGCAAATCCTTAGTGAGACTAAGGTAGTGGATGTAGAGTTCATTTGGAACTTAAACCACTCTAAATTCCTTGTTCTTCAATTTTAATTTGCCAATTTTCACTACAATCCTTCAAATTTCCAATTCACCCCCCCTCTTGGTAAATATCGATCTTTCGATCCACTCAACAATTGGTATCAGAGCTTAACTCTTTGAGGATTAACAACCACAGGAGGAGATCCTTGGAAGAGTGTGATCATCAAAATATCAAGAGATGGCTTCAACCTCCGGTTCCGGCATGTACGAGTCACAATCAACCACCAAGCCTCCTTTCTTCAATGGTGACAACTACTCCTTTTGGAAGAACAAAATGAGGCTATTCATCAAGTCAAGTGACTACCTTGTATGGGATGTCATTGAGGATGGGCCATACATTCCATTGAAGCAAGATGGTGAAGGCAAGATGGTGTTGAAGAAGAAAGCCGAAATGAGTGAAGAGGAGAGGAAGAAGATTCAAGTCAACGATAAAGCTCTCCACATGCTTTTTTGTGCTTTCGGTCCGGACATCTATTCAAAGGTCTCTTCCATTGAAAATGCCAAAGAAGTGTGGGACACACTTGAGACCACTTATGAAGGCACCAATGATGTCAAAGAAACTAAGATTGGACTTCTCAATCTTAGTTATGAAAATTTCAAGATGGAGCCCGATGAGACGGTGTCAAAGATGTTTGATCGATTCTCCACAATTGTCAACGGGCTAAAGGGCTATGGAGAGATCATACCGGAAGACAAGCTTGTCCGGAAGCTACTCTATTCACTTCCCGAAGCTTGGGATGGGAAGAGAACCGCCATCATCGAAGCAAAGAACTTGAAGACATTAAAGCTTGATGAGCTTGTGGGTTCTCTCCTTACTCATGGGATCATGAAGCAAGGAAGGGAAGATGAGAAAAAGAAAGAAGAGAAAAGAGTAGAGAAGCTTGAAGTTGAAAAGAAGAAGAAGATGGGAATAGCTCTCAAGGCAAAAGCTTCACAACATGATGAGAGCTCATCTTGTGAGGAGGATGAACTTGAAGAATTGGCTATGATAGCCAAACGATTCTCACGCTTCATGAGGTCCAACCGGGGAAGAAAAATCCAAAGAAAGATGGACTTCAAAGGAAGGAACAAAGAAGAAGGGAAGGATCCCATCATTTGCTATGAGTGCAAACAATCCGGTCACATCCGTTCGGAGTGCCCTCAACTCAAGAAGAAGGGCTTTGAGAAGAAGAAGAAACTCAAAGCCAAGCTTGCTACTTGGAGTGATGAGGAGTCATCGGAGGATGACGAACAAGAAGTGGCTAACCTTTGTCTCATGGCACTTGAGGAAGATTCCTCCTTGGTAACCTCTAACTCATCTACTTTAGATTTTTCATATGAAGAATTAAATGATGCATATGATGAGTTACAAGAGGTATATGATGAATTAGTTGAGATGTTTAAAGAGTCGGTCATTAAAAACAAGAAAATCATTTTAGAGCTAAATGAGAAAAATGACTCACTCACTCAAGCTAATTCTAAATTTGAGAAAAAAAATTTAGGATTAAAAGATGAACTTAAATTCTTTCAAGATGAAAATGTTGATCTTAATAATCTTTTGTCTCAATGCAATAGTGAACACCAAAAGGTGTTAGGTGAGCTAAATGAGCTCAAAAAGTCCTTAAAAAATGTTGGTAGTGTCAAACATGAAGTAGGAGAATCCTCTAGAACACACCAACCTAAGAAAAGGACTAATTACTACAAACAAGGTAGCTACCCTAGACATAGTAGAGCTAAAAGAATTAGAAGTGTATGAGTTCCTAAGGAACTTGTAAAATCTAATAATATTATTGCTATGTCATCTTGGATTCCTAAGGGAACCAAGGTTTTGGGAGCTAACACTCATGGACCCAAAATGATTTGGGTACCAAAAACCAAGGTTTAATATCTTTGTTTGTAGGGGGAGCATTGCTACAAGGCCAAAGCACAAAGTCAAAACTCATGGTACCTTGATAGTGGATGCTCGAGGCACATGACCGGAGACAAGAGTCGATTCATGGATTTAAAGCCAAAAAGTGGAGGAGTAGTAACATTTGGTGACAACTCCAAAGGCCACATTAAAGGTATTGGCTCCATAGGTAATCACTCTACCATTCTCATTGAAAATGTCTTATATGTCGATGGTCTTAAACATAATTTATTGAGCATAAGTCAATTGTGTGATAAAGGATTTAATGTTTTATTTGATAAAAATGGATGCAAAATTGTTGACATTAAATCTAATAATATTATGCTCATAGGTCATCGCATAGGAAACATATACATGGTGCATTTAGATGACATACATACATCTCATGCATGTTTAGTTGCTCAAAATGAAAATGATGCATGGTTGTGGCACAGGAAGCTAGGACATGCTAGCATTAGTGTTTTGGAAAAACTAGTCTCTCTAAATCTAGTTAGAGGTTTGCCCAAAATTAAATTTTCAAATGATAAAATTTGTGATGCATGCTCAAAGGGTAAACAACATAAGTCTTCCTTTAAATCCATTAATGATGTTTCTACTAGTATATGCTTACAATTAATTCATATGGATTTGTTTGGGCCAATTAGGACTATGAGCTTGGGTGGTAAATCTTATGCATTTGTGTTAGTTGATGATTTTTCTAGATTTACTTGGGTTCTCTTTTTAAGTACTAAAGATGAGGCTTTGGAAAAATTCATCACATTTTCAAAATTAACCCAAAATGATCTTGAACTTAGAATTTCACACATTAGAAGTGATCATGGAACCGAGTTTCAAAATTTAGGGTTTGAAGAATTTTTGAATGAAAATGGTATTAGCCATAATTTTTCGGCTCCTCGAACTCCTCAACAAAATGGGGTAGTTGAGAGGAAAAATAGAACTTTACAAGAAATGGCTAGAACTATGCTTTGTGAAAATAATTTACCTAAATATTTTGGGCGGAAGCCACAAACACCGCTTGTTACATTGTAAATCGAGTAATGATTAGGCCAATTTTAAAGAAAACACCTTATGAGATTTTAAAATCTAAAAAGCCTAACATTAGCTATTTTCACCCTTTTGGGTGCAAGTGTTTTGTTTTAAATAATGGAAAAGACAACTTAGGTAAATTTGATGCAAAAAGTGATGAAGCTATTTTTATAGGTTACTCTTTAACCTCTAAAGCCTATCGAGTATTTAACAAAAGAACTTTAGTAGTAGAAGAATCTATTCATGTTGTATTCGATGATAACCTCCTTCCTAGGAAGGATTCTTGTGATGATGATGATGTAGGAATCATAAATGCCTTTGATGGAGGTCAAACTTCAAAGGAGGATGAGATTCAACCAAAGGAAGAAGACACACAAGATCCACCTCTTGAAGCCTTGAAGGACTTGGCTATTGAGGAAAAGGAAGTGAGCTACCCAAGGGAGTTGAACTATGTCAAAGATGGTGAAATCTTGGGTGATCCATCCAAGGGGGTAACCACTCGTTCTTCTCTTAAATTAATGAACCATGTTGCATTTATCTCATGCATAGAGCCTAAAAACATAAAAGAAGCATTGAAAGATGACTTTTGGATTATGGCTATGCAAGAAGAGTTAAATCAATTTGAGAGAAGTAATGTATGGACATTAGTTGATAGGCCTAGTAATCAATCTACAATAGGAACTAAATGGGTCTTTAGGAACAAACTAGATGAGAGTGGTAACATTGTGAGAAATAAAGCTAGACTTGTAGCACAAGGTTACACTCAAGAAGAGGGAATAGATTTTGATGAAACCTATGCACCCGTAGCTAGGATGGAAGTCATTAGGATGTTGCTTGCATATGCATGTTATCATAATTTCAAGCTTTTTTCAAATGGATGTTAAAAGCGCATTTTTAAATGGTTTTATAAATGAAGAAGTGTATGTGGAACAACCACCGGGTTTTGAAGATTCAAAATTTCCAAATCATGTTTTCAAACTTACCAAAGCTCTTTATGGTTTAAAACAAGCTCCTAGAGCTTGGTATGAAAGGCTTTCAAATTTTTTGATTGAAAAAGGATTTGAAAAAGGTAAGGTGGACACTACACTTTTCATAAAAATGTATAAAAATGACATCTTAGTAGTTCAAATTTATGTTGATGATATTATTTTTGGTTCTACTAATGAATGTCATTGTCAAGAGTTTTCTAAGCTAATGCAAGGTGAATTTGAGATGAGCATGATGGGGGAGCTCTCATTCTTTTTGGGACTCCAAATCAAGCAAAAGAAGGATGGCACCTTCATCAACCAAGCAAAATACATAAAGGATATGCTCAAGAAGTTTGGCTTGGAGAATGCAAAGCCTCAAGCCACTCCTATGAGCTCATCTACAAAGCTTGACAAAGATGAAGGAGGTAAGTGTGTTGACTCTAAGCTTTATCGTTCTATGATTGGATCTTTGCTTTACCTTACCGCAAGTAGACCGGATATATTGTTTAGTGTTTGCTTGTGTGCTAGGTTTCAAGCTAGTCCTAGAGAGTCTCACCTTATAGCCGTTAAGAGGATCTTTAGGTATCTTAGAGACACTCCTTGTTTAGGTCTTTGGTACCCTAGAGACTCTACCTTCAACCTTCATGCTTACTCGGATGCGGATTATGGGGGTTGCAAAATTGATAGGAAAAGTACTTCGGGAACTTGCCAATTTTTAGGTAGTATGCTCATATCTTGGTTCTCTAAGAAACAAAATAGTGTAGCCTTATCTACCACCGAAGCCGAGTACATATCCTTAGGGAGTTTTTGTGCTCAAGTTCTTTGGATGAAGCAACAACTCTTAGATTATGGAATTAAAGTTGGAACCATACCCCTAAAATGTGACAACACTAGTGCAATATGCTTAACTAAAAATCCCATCCAACACTCTAGAACCAAACATATAGAAATAAGGCATCATTTCATTAGAGATCATGTTCTTAAGGAAGATGTGGTTATAGAGTATGTGGACACCTTGAATCAATTAGCGGACATTTTTACAAAACCCTTAGATAAAGAGCGTTTTTGGTCCCTTAGAAGAGAGTTAGGTCTAGCTAGCCTATCTTGACCTTTTTGGACCTCTTTTGTGCTTAAATATGCTTGATCTTGTGAAATGCCATGTTGGTGTGTTTAAACTCCTAATTTTATCCATGCTTATAGTTAGGGGGAGTATGTTTATGCTTAAATATGTTTTGCCTGCTCATTCATGACATTTATGCATGTTAGGCCTCTTAATAGATCATTTTTCTGCATTTTTAGAGCCTCATCTGCACTTCCAGGCCCAGGTGTATCGAAACAGGTGAACATGTTTCGATACGGATACCTTAAATCCAGCTCTAAGAGAAGGGCGTTTCGAAACGCCTCAAAAGCGTTCCGAAACGTTTTTGATTATGCCAAGGGGGTGTATCGGAACGCGTTCCGATACGGGTCAAAGGGAGTTTCGATACGGTCAACAGCGTATCGAAACGTTCTATTTATGGTTTTAAAATGGTCAAAACCCTAGCCGCCCGTTCCGAAACGGTCTTGACCGTTTCGAAACGGCATCGCGGACTGCTTTATATTAGGGCTTTTAATGATACAAACTCACTTTTTATCAAAACCTAAAACCCTAAACCGCCTCCCTCTCTATAAATACCCTCTAAAACTCTTTGATTTTCACAACATTGTGAGAGGTTTTACTCTTCAACTCAAGTCTTAGCAAGTTTCATCAATCTTGTGCAAGGATTTCTTCAAAATCATCCAAAATCCCAAACTAAGGTAATTTTTCAATTTTCTTTCTTTCTTTCAATTCATGTTCGAATCTTAGGTTAGAAAATTTTATTTTTATATAAATTATATGTTTTTGGTTGTGGGTTTTCAAAATCTTGTAAAAATTTTTTCAAATCTCAAAATTTTTGATTCGACTATAAATTTTTTCAATCGTATTTTTTTTAAACTGTTTTATTTTAATTTTATTTTCAAAAACCTAAGTGGGATTTATTATTGGATTGATTTTAATTATCAATGCATACACTTATTTTTAAAACACTTGCTTAATATTTTTAGATGGCGGATCAATCGAACAAGAAGCGGAAGGCCGTTCAATCCGGTGATTCGAGTATTCGTCTGAATATCACTATGCTTTTTCAGAAATCTCTTAAAAATTCGGACGCTCGTGCTCGCTTTGCTTATGTCAAGGATTTCGCGGTTTGTAAGGAACGTGTCATTGATCTTGATTTCCTCAATTCCGAGCGATTCCTTTTCCGTTATCTCGGCCGTTTAGATGAGTGGAATCTCTGGTATTTCTTGAGCACTCCGGATGTTTGCTACAAAAATATGGTACTCATCTTTTACTCCAATGCTTGTTTTCTTTATGATGAGTCCAAAACCGAGATCATAGGAATTGAGTCATCTTTACTAGGCAAAAAGATTGTTATTAATGTTGCTCTTTTGGAATCTGCTTTTAAACTTAAGAATATGGGTCTTGAGGATGAACGTCATTTTGGCACTTTTACCGGTAAAGCACTTAATTTGGATGTGCATGATCGTGTTCTTCACTTGATAGTCTCTTGGTTTATTCGCCCTTCCGGTGGTAAATATTCCCATATCCGTTAAAGAGATCATTTTTGGTTAGAGTGTTTCCGTAGGGGTGAGCGCCCAAATGTGCCTAAGATAATCTTTGCCGAGATAGTCAATAATATCAAGCTTATTGACACAAATGAGTTGACGTCATTTACTTATGGCATTGTCTTGAGCGCCCTATTTGAACATCTTGAAATTGATTGTACCTATGACTCTCCGGAACCTCGCAAGACCAAGATTGGTGAGTCATCCCTTCGCAAGTCCGGGTTTCAATATGTGAATGGTATTTGGGAAAGAGTTGATAGAGAAGCGGATCCTCCTCTCGTTGCTCCTCCACCGCAAGTTCAAGCCGCAAACAATGATGCCCTCACGGCTTTCCTTACCGAGCGATTCAATGCCTTGGACACTCGGATGAATGCTTTGGACACTAGCATTGCTTCGGGCTTTGAGTCTATGGGCAATCGGTTGAAGAATGTCGAGGATCGTCTTCATTCTCTTGAAACTTCTCATTCCAACTTGGACCTATCCTTCTCCACTCTTTATGGGCAATGGACGAAGTTTCACCGTTCTCAAACCAAGAACGATGATGATGATGATGACGAGGATGATGATGATGAGGCTTAGGAAATTCATATCATCTCATATTATTTATGCTTTTTAGGATTAAGAATGCATCTTTTTGTTTTCTCATGTTTTTAGGAACCTATGCTTATGACTTTTTATTTGGGATTTTATTGTTTGAATTATGTTGAACTTCATGTTTGAATTATGTTCTGGATATTTTTATTATGAATTAATTCTATGGTTGCTTATTATTGCTTATTGGTACTAATCTTTTATCTTCTCTATGAGCTTATGTTGTTCTTTTTGATCTAACAAAAAGGGGGAGAAGAAATTTAAGAGTCACAACACTAAAATTCGTTTTTAAATTTTAAAAGGTTTTTAAACTTAAACTTCAAATCAAAAATTTTTTTTCAAAACCTATCTTAAATTAAGGGGGAGTTAGAATATTTTCAAAACCTTCAAAATTCTCAAAAATTCTAACCTTGGTTTTGTTATATCAAAAAGGGGGAGATTGTGAAACAAATATTTTAATTTTGATATAACTAAAAACCTAAGGACTAAATCGAAAAAGTCAAAACGAATTTTAAGTCCGTAAAATATCCCCATATAATTTTAGTATTATGCCCAAGTTAAAAACATACATTTTCAAATATTTTTTCTAAGTGTTTCAAGCCAAAGCAGTGTTTTTCAAGTACCCGTTTCGAAACGGACCTAAGGCGTTTCGAAACATTTTCACCACTGTCGACCACCGTTCCGAAACGTGTATCGAAACCTAAAACCCTAAACCGCCTCCCTCTCTATAAATACCCTCTAAAACTCTTTGATTTTCACAACATTGTGAGAGGTTTTACTCTTCAACTCAAGTCTTAGCAAGTTTCATCAATCTTGTGCAAGGATTTCTTCAAAATCATCCAAAATCCCAAACTAAGGTAATTTTTCTAATTTTCTTTTTCTTTCAATTCATGTTCGAATCTTAGGTTAGAAAATTTTATTTTTGTATAAATTATATGTTTTTGGTTGTGGGTTTTCAAAATTTTGTAAAAAAATTTTCAAATCTCAAAATTTTTGATTCGAATATAAAATTTTTCAATCGTATTTTTTTAAACTGTTTTTTTATTTTATTTTAATTTTGTTTTCAAAAACCTAAGTGGGATTTATTATTGGATTGATTTTATTTATCAATGCATACACTTATTTTTAAAACACTTGCTTAATATTTTTAGATGGCGGATCAATCGAACAAGAAGCGGAAGGCCGTTCAATCCGGTGATTCGAGTATTCGTCCGAATATCACTATGCTTTTTCAGAAATCTCTTAAAAATCCGGACGCTCGTGCTCGCTTTGCTTATGTCAAGGATTTCGCGGTTCGTAAGGAACGTGCCATTGATCTTGATTTCCTCAATTCCGAGCGATTCCTTTTCCGTTATCTCGGCCGTTTAGATGAGTGGAATCTCTGGTATTTCTTGAGCACTCCGGATGTTTGCTACAAAAATATGGTACTCATCTTTTACTCCAATGCTCGTTTTCTTTATGATGAGTCCAAAACCGAGATCATAGGAATTGAGTCATCCTTGCTAGGCAAAAAGGTTGTTATAAATGTTGCTCTTTTAGAGTCTGCTCTTAAACTTAAGAATGAGGGTCTTGAGGATGAACGCCACTTTGGTACTTTCACCGGTAAAGCACTTAATTTGGATGTGCATGATCGTGTTCTTCACTTGATGGTCTCTTGGTTTATTCGCCCTTCCGGCGGTAAATATTCTCACATCCGTCAAACCGATCACTTTTGGCTAGAGTGTTTCCGTAAGGGTGAGCGCCCAAATGTGCCCAAGATTATTTTTGCCGAGATTGTCAATAATATCAAGCTTATTGACACAAATGAGTTAAAGTCTTTTACTTATGGCATTGTCTTGAGCGCTCTATTTGAACATCTTGAAATTGATTGTACCTATGACTCTCCGGAACCTCGCAAGACCAAGATTGGTGAGTCATCCCTTCGCAAGTCCGGGTTCCAATATGTGAATGGTATTTGGGAAAGAGTTGATAGAGAAGCGGATCCTCCTCTCGTTGCTCCTCCACCGCAAGTTCAAGCCGCAAACAATGACGCCCTCACGGCTTTTCTTACCGAGCGGTTCAATGCCTTGGACACTCGGATGAATGCTTTGGACACTAGCATTGCTTCGGGCTTTGAGACTATGGGCAATCGGTTGAAGAATGTCGAGGATCGTCTTCTTTCTCTTGAGACTTCTCATTCCAACTTGGACCTCTCCTTCTCCACTCTTTATGGGCAATGGACGAAGTTTCACCGTTCTCAAACCAAGAACGATGATGATGATGATGACGAGGATGATGATGACGAGGCTTAGGAATTTCATATCATATCATATCATATTATTTATGCTTTTAGGATTAAGATTGCATCTCTATGTTTTCTCATGTTTTAGGACCTATGCTTTTGGCTATTTTTCTTTGGGATTTTATGTTTGAACTTAATGTTTGAATTATGTCTTGGATATTTTGATTATGAATTTATAATATGGTTGATTATTATTGCTTATTGGTACTAATCTTTTATCTTCTCTATGAGCTTATGTTGTTCTTTTTGATCTAACAAAAAGGGGGAGAAGAAATTTAAGAGCCACAACACTAAAATTCGTTTTTAAATTTTAAAAGGTTTTTAAAAACCTATCTTAAATTCAGGGGGAGTTAGAATATTTTCAAAACTTTCAAAATTCTCAAAAATTCTAACTTTGGTTTTGTTATATCAAAAAGGGGGAGATTGTGAAAACAAATATTTTAATTTTGATATAACTAAAAACCTAAGGACTAAATCGAAAAAGTCAAAACGAATTTTAAGTCCTTAAAATATCCCCATATAATTTTAGTATTATGCCCAAGTTAAAAACATACATTTTCAAATATTTTTTCTAAGTGTTTCAAGCCAAAGCAGTGCTTTTCAAGTACCCGTTTCGAAACGGCCCTAAGGCGTTTCGAAACATTTTCACCACTGTCGACCACCGTTCCGAAACGTGTATCGAAACACTTGCAGTCGTTTTGAAACGGCACAACTCGTTTCGAAACTGTTCTTCATGTTGGATTTAAAAAGGGTTAAATTATTTCAAATATTTCAGATCCTTAAATATACAAGGGGTGTCTCGAAACGGATCAAGCCCGTTCCGAAACGACCCTTTGACAGTAGCCATTCCGTTTCGAAACGGATCAATACCGTTCTGAAACAGGGGCTAGGTTTTATTTTGAAAATATGACCGTTGTATGTTTTAACTGAATTTTTGAAAACCGTTAAGGCGTTTCGAAACGGGCTAGGACCGTTCCGAAATGACCCTTTTACAGTGGCAAAACCGTTCCGAAACGGCCCTAAGGCGTTTTGAAATGGGCTCTTAAATGCACCCCAACGGCTCTTTCTATTTTAGTCCGTTCCGAAACAGGTTTCCCGTGTTTCGAAACGGGTTGGTGCAGACATCATTAATGGTGGCAAGAGAGGGTTCCAACGGCTCCATTTATGTTCCCAACCACCCAAACGGCTAGAAATCAATGAGAAGGTATAAAAGGGACATCCAAAAGCATCAGCAACAACTATTGAACTTCAAGCAAACATCCAAACATCAAATTCAAGCATTTGAGCAAAAATCCCAAATTTGTGTAAAATCCCAATTTGTGTTCTTCATTCATATTTTGTAAAATTGGGTTGAGTGCTTGTATTGGGGCTATCATTTGTATTGAGAGATACCTAATTAGCCTACAAATTCCTTTGTTCTCTTGTGTGAGGGTTGGGTTGATTTTTGGGTAGAAAAATCAACCGATATTGTAAAGGGTTGCCTCCTTGTCCTAGAAAAGGGGAAGATCAATTTAGTGAAATTGTTGCAAATCCTTAGTGAGACTAAGGTAGTGGATGTAGAGTTCATTTGGAACTTGAACCACTCTAAATTCCTTGTTCTTCAATTTTAATTTGCCAATTTTCACTACAATCCTTCAAATTTCCAATTCACCCCCCCTCTTGGTAAATATCGATCTTTCGATCCACTCAACACACTCATATTCCTATAACCATTAAAAAAAATTAATGTCTCAAGATCATAACAGTACCATACAGGAGAAAGTAAAAACCTAATCCAAAATACTTGAAACAAAAGATATATACAAGCATCACCAAAGATTGACGATGAAAGTAAAAGTATCAACAAACAACATAAAAATGCAAATTACAATAAGACACATTGACAACACGATCATTACCACAACTCAATCACAAACAAAAATGATGATTGCTAGTGTGTATTCAAATCCACTTGAGTGTCTAAAGTAGGGAGATCAACTTGATAACCAAAAAGTACCATCCTGTACCGTCATGGTGAAGTCATTAGTAGAAAATCAAATAAAAGAACGGTCAAACCATTGATGAAGAAAATAAAAACATGCCAAAAAGAAAAGAAAAATGTACTAAAAGACAGAGTAAAACGTGTCAAAAGGGTAAAATTATTTATTCAAAACAAAAATAAGACAAACGATAAAAACTAAAAAAATGAAGACAATAATAAATTTTACGTTCAATAATCAACACTAAAAATAATATCATTGTTGATGAATAAAGATAAATAAAAGAAAAAGACGAGAACTACGCGGCTAGGGTTTTCTCTTCGGTATTAATTTTATTGTAAATTGATATCATATTGTTTATTTAAATTTTATTTGATACTTGCCTTGACATGATCTGAATATTTTTACTATAAAATAAATCACAATTAAGGAACCAAATTGGGAGTAAAATATGCAAACGGAGAGTGAATGCTACTAGGAGAGCAAAATTCAATTCGATATAAAAAATATTTTTATTTATTTTTTGATCAATATCGTATGATTCTATTAAGATACGAATATCATACAAAGAGAATCATCGTATGCCTCATTAAAAATCTCTCAAACCAAAGGTGGAGGAAAAAAGTACAACACGAATAATTATGCGAAACCAAAAACAACACAAAACCGAAAAAACAAAGCACACGAAATGAACAATAACCAAATAACACCCAACGCACGCCAATCATACTCAAGCTATCACCCGAAGCCAAGACACCATATCAACCCCACCTTTAGCAAGCACATCAACCAAGTCATTCGCTTCCCGAAAAATATTATGAAAACATACACAAGGCAATGTACGACAAGCATCATCAATTCGCCTAAAAACAGGCCATAACACCCATGGCCAACGAGCGGGGTGACGCACCCAAGCAATAACAACTGTGGAATCAGATTCAATAATAATCGAAAGAGCAATATTCCATGTCGACCTCAAAACCATTTCTAATGCATAATCAATTGTGCAAAGCTCAGCTTCGTTGGAATTTAAGACTCCCAATGGACCCCGAAAACAACACCAAAATCTACCCAGACGAGTCACGCAAAACTCCCCTACAACCAGCTGGCCCCGACTTCCCTCATACGAACCCATCGACATTAAATTTCAATGCTCCGACATCTGGTGGACACCATTCAACGCCTAATAATGCAAATTTAGGCTCCACACGTGGGATGCACGATCGCAGACACTCACACCATGATTCCTCAAGAAGAATCACATCCACATTAAACGCCTTTGCCCAATAAAATGAGCGAAGTTTAATCAGAAATAGTAACTCACCAGTTTCCAGCCGCTTATCGTTGAATATTAACGCATCCCGAGCAAGTCAAATAGACCATAACACCGCTGCGCATCCCGAAAACCACCATCGGCGCACCAATCACCCAAAACAACCATGAAACGCTAGGTCCAAAAACTCCAACAAAGATTCAGGCCAAACCACCATCATCCCCCACCACTGTAAAAATAAGTTCCAAATTTCAACAACCAAGTGGCACGAGTATAAAATATACTCAATGTCGTCCTCACCCTCACCACACCAAACACAACAACATGACACTCCGGGCAATACGACCCTCCGATCACGCATAAAACACAACGTCGGCAAACGTTGAAGGAACATAAACTAAATAAAATATTGCACTTTCGGCGGCACATCCAACTTCCAAACCAAAAATGCATCAAAATCCACGCTTCCCAATCCAAAGGAAGACATTAGGCACATCAAATCCTTGATAATAAACACCCTACGTTTACTCGGACGCCACACAATTTTATCATCCAACGTCGGGCACAACACATACTAACAGACCAATTCTCGCAACTCGGCCACCATGGCCAGCTCAAAACTCCTCAAAGGACGACAAAAAATAGAGTCCCATGCTGCATGATTCAAAATCCCAAAATTAGCATACGCAGCCACCACGGCCAATTTATCACGTGCAATCTGGAACAACCGAAGGAAACACAATCGAAGAGGCTCGGATGCACACCAAATATCATGCCAAAACAACACTTTAAGACCACACCCAACTTGCCAACAAAAACAATTCTCGCCCATAAATCTAGCAACACGTTCATCATCTTGAACCTCAACTATTTGTTTCCAGACCGTCGACATGTTACATTTACCCCTTTCATTGAACCTCCAACCAAGACTTTATTTTCTATACTTTGCCACTATGAACGATCACCATAAAGAATCCTCTGAAGATGCATATCTCCATGCCCATTTGGCAAGTAAAGCCATATTCCTTAACTTCAAATCAACCATACCTAAACCCCCCAAAAACTTTCAGCTGACATACAATAGTCCAATTCACACGGCTCATCTAGTGTTTTAAGTCTGTGTCACCCCACAAGAAAGCACGCCTAATCGGATCAATTCTAGCAATCACACTCTTAGGCACAACATATATGCCCATATAATATAATGGCAACGAGGATAACACCGTGTTAATAAGCGTCAATCGTGCTGCAAATGACAGAGACCCTTGCTTCCATCCTGCAAGTTGAGATTGGATGTGCTGAATTAAATAATTTTGTTATTCAAATCAAATAAAATAATATTTTTTTATTTGATTTGAATTTTTAAAATTGTTTCGTTTTGATTTGACTTGAGTTTCATAAACTTGATCGATTTGAGAATTTTTTTAAATAAAATTTGGATGATAAAAAATAAGACTCAAATAACTAAAAAATTTGAATGAGTGTCATTTTTTTACAATTTAATATTTCAATTTTGCATTTTATCCTCTAATTGCAACTCTTTGCAAACTCTTTATTTCCATCAATTTCCCGACTTCTTTATACTTCCATCAATATTGTTTTTCCTAAAAAGCATTTCTTAAAAATATATTAAAAATATGTTATACAATTTTATATGGTATTTGATTTATTAAATAACATTACAAATCTTACTTACATTAATATTTGTTCATACATAATATTAACCCTTTGGCAATGAGCATACACCTTATAAACAAAGCAATTTGAACCAGTGTCTCCTAGGATGAATATCATCTACTTTTCCACTGCAACACTTGTTGGGTTCTACTTACACTTGTGATAATATAAAAAGTATGAATATATATAAACATTGTATATGGTTATAGAAAGTCGTTTAAATTAGAACCAATCACTACCATAACATGGATCAAATTTTTTACAATTAAACTTGAAAAGAAATTCGACCAAATTGAATTTTATAAACTCGACTCAACTAAAAAATCAAATAAAGTTTAAATGATAAATAGGACTTGTCTACTTGACAAACTCAATTTTTTACTCAACTCAATTGAATACTCACCCCTAAATGTTAGAGTAATCTACATTTTGAGGCACATGACGTGGATGTAATATTTTTTTAGTTTATGCCATCGTGTGGGTATATATTAACATATAATTTTAGTACAATGTCTATATTTTTAGGTCTCTTGATATCCAAAAATCGGAGGATATTGAACATTTAAACATGTTAGATTTCACGTCCTCTTGTATTTTGCATCCTTTACATGTCAATTAAACTAAAGTCAATCGATGTTTGTGTATGTATCTGTTGTGATAGAACTGGGAAGAAGAAGAAATTTGAGAGGAAGAAGGAAAAGTTAATTCTCATTTCTCATATCCCCTTTAACATTCTCTATTAGTTTACAATACATTGATTTTAGTAACGGACATAGTCAATTAAGGTGCATGGTGGTAGTTTCTTTCTAGATCCTCTACGCACATCTTGGCCCTTGGTAACTATCTCAATCTCATGAGTTGTCCTTGTTGCATGCTGCTTGTCAACCTCACTACCTCCCTTATGTTGTGCAACAATTGCATTTACAACATTACCTTCCCCCTTTTTTTGAAAACCTTGTCCTCAAGGTTCGACAATTGATCATCCAAGTCCGGTGTAGTTGCATCCATCATTAAGGGAAGAAGTGTAATATGGTGAAGAGGTTCATTGCGGCACAATTTCAGTTTGGAGATGTGGAAAACTAGATGAATATTTGTAGTAGGAAGAATTTCTAATTGGTAAGCCACTGCACTGATTCGTTTCACAATTTGATAAGGGCCAAAGAACTTGGGATTAAGCTTTTGGTGCTGATGGAGCTTGAGGGACATTTCCCGGTAAGGTTGGAGACGCACAAACACCCAATCCTCTTCCTGAAATTCCTATTCTCACCGATGTTGATCAGCTTGATTTTTCATCCGCAACTGGGCTTGTGACAAATTATGCTTCAATTCACGTAGAACAACATCACGATCCTTTAACGCCATTAACACTTGATCATTTTTAGAGCTCACCTCTGTATAATTAGACATGATATGAGGGTCGCGACTGTAAAGTGCTTTAAAAGGAGTCATACCTGCCGACATCTGGTGAGCTATGTTGTACCAATATTCTACCCACGGTAAGTAAGTGTCCCATTTGTGCAGTTCCTCTACTGCCATACATCGCAAATACATCTCTAAACAACGATTCAATGCTTCAGCTTTGCCGTTCGTTTGCAGGTGATAGGCAAAACTCATCCGCAATATTGTCCCTTGTAATCTCGTGAACTCAGTCCATACATCACTGAGGAAAACCTTATCGCTATCACTAACAATCGAACGAGGAATTCCATGTAAACGAATAACGACCTGAACCAACACATGAGCTACTTGAGAACTATCAAATTTCTGCGGTAGAGAGAAAAAATGGCCATATTTGGTTAAACGATCAACCACCACTAGTATGACCTCCTTACCATTGGACTTAGGCAATCCGGTAATAAAATCCATCGAGATATCCTCAAAAACTTGTTTGGGAATGGGCAAAGGTTGAAGAAGACCAGCGAAGATAGGTTCTCGCTTTTCATTCGCTGACATGTTTGACATTCATTCATGAATTTGGCGACATCTTTTCGCATACCCTTCCACGAGAAGTTTGCAGCAAGACGCTGAAAGGTGCGAAAAATTCCAACGTTCCCTCCTATACTTGAGGAATGGAATTCAGTCAATAAAGTGACTTCAAGACCGCATCATCTAGTATTAAAATTCCCTCTTGGAACAAAAGAATTCCGTCAGTATCACTGTACCCCTGAGATTATACCTCCCCATTGGTAATACGATCACGAAGGCGACTGAATTCACTATCTAAAAGACTGGCAGTGCGATTAACATCAAGAATTTCCATGGTGACCTTGGACAAAGACATAAGAGATGGAAGAGGTTCACGAGATAAAGCATCAATGACATAATTATATTTCCCAGATCTATATCGAATTTCGAAGTCATAGCCAATAAGCTTAGCTAGCCAACGTTGTTGTTTAGGGGTCTGAATTGTTTGTTGATTGAGCTCGTGCAACGATTGCTGGTCGGTGAGAATGAAGAACTTTCGTCCAAGCAAATATTGTGTGATTGCATACATCTCGCGATGGTATGTAGGGGCATTTTGCATTCGAGTACAGATTTTCTTGCTAAAACAAGCAATTGGTCGCTTGTCTTGAGTGAGCATTGTCCCAATTCCAACTCCAGAAGCATCAGTCTCGACAAAAAATACCTTATCGAAACACGGCAATGCGAGAATCGGTGTTGAACAGAAAGAAGACTTTGAGTAGTTTGAAGGCTTCTTGAGTTTGTGTTGACCATTCAAATACATCTAATTTCTTTAAAAGATTAGATAGTGTAGCAAAACCTTTAATAAAGCGGCGATAATAGCCTACTATACTGATAAATCCCTTTGCTGCTTTAACGATAGTAGGAACTAGCAATGCTTTAATGGCGTCACATTTGTTGGGGTCGACAGCTAACCCTGTCCGTGACACAATGTGACCCAAATATTCGACCCATTTTTGCCCAAAACTACACTTGGACATTTTAGTGAAAAACCCGTGCTGTTGTAAAAACAAGATAGTTTGACGAACGTGTTTCAAATGTTCTGCCCAGCTCTGACCAAAGATCAAGATTTCATCCAAAAATATCAAAACAAATTTACGCAAATAGGGTCGAAATATGTCGTTCAAAGTCCCCTGAAATGTTGATGGAGCATTGGTTAACTCGAAGGGCATGACGAGAAATTCATAATGGCCATTGTGAGTACGAAATGTTGTTTTTTTACATCATCAATTTGAACTATGATTTGGTGATAACCTGCCAGTAAATCAAGCTTAGAAAATACTGAGAATTGCCCAATTCATCAAAGAGTTCATCAACCGTGGGAATATGAAACTTATCCTTGATTGTTATAGCATTGAGTGCCTATAGTCAATGTAGAAATGCCATGTACCGTATTTCTTTCGAACCAACAATACGGGCGAAGAGAATGAGCTGTTGTTGAGTTGAATCAGTCCTTGGTCGAGCATTTGTTGCACTTGACGTTCAATTTCAGTTTTCTGGAAATATGGATAGCGATAAGGGCGAACAATCACAGCTTGTTTTCCACCCTCCAAATGAATAGCATGGTCAGTGTCCCTTGTCGGAGGTAAACCAGTAGGTGCTTCAAAAACCCCTTCAAATTCTTTGAGTAAAGCTAACATATCTTCTCGATCACTAACCATTTCGAATTTTGAGTCAAATTGTAACTTTTAAGGCATACCATTCAGCCACATCTTGAGTAGTATGGATTCGCCATAGAGCTTGCAATTGAATTTCTTGTGGACCAGTTCTCGAGTCACCTTGCCAGCTATGCTCGACATCCCCTTTCCGAAAGACAAATGTAAGGTGAGAAAAATCCATTGTAACAGGGCCTAAGGTGGCCATCCATACAACGCCGAGAACCATGTATGTACCCTCAAGCGGCAATGCATACAAATCAACGACGAGCTCAGCGCCCTGAATTAATACTTTCAGATTTCTCACACACCCTTCATTTTGGAGTTTATCATCATTTCCCACTAGTACACAAAAATTGGGTGCAGTTGAAATTGGTAACCCAAGAAACTTGGCCTTCCTTGTTTGAATGAAATTATGTGTGCTCCCTCCATCAATCAAGACTCGAATCTCACGACCTTGAATCACTCCTTCCACTCTCAATGTGTTTGGCGTTGGACAACCAGCTAAGGCATTAAAAGAGACTAAAGACTGCCCCTTTAACTTTCTCTGTCAGTTTACAATACATTGATTTCAGTAACGGACATAGTCAGTTAAGGTGCATGGTGACAGTTTCTTCCTAGATCCTTTACACACATCTTGGCCCTTGGTAACTATCTCAATCTCATGAGTTGTCCTTGCTGGCTGCTGCTTGTCAACCTCACTACCTCCCTTATGTTGTGCAACAGTTGCATTTACAACAATATCTTTTAAATATTAATTTAAATTTAGTTTAATCCTATCTTATTTTATTCTATTTATATGACTACAATTAGAATAGATCAGTATAATATGTATGGTATTACAAGCAATGTATTAATATAATACTCAATTATAATCTCTCATTACGAAAACATAAATGAGAATTTATGTATGATATTTATACATAATAAAATTCGAACTTAAATTCTATAAAATCTAACATTTCAACATTTGCCAATATTATAAAAAAAGTAAAATGTAGTTGTTAAAAGTTTTAATTATGAATGTTAAATGTAATATTTAAGCCGATCGATGTATCAGTTCTGTAACAATAACTCTTAAAAGTGGTGTACGATTTCTGTTAAGTTAGAGCAGTGAACTGAAGTCAATCGTCTCCATACTTGACCGAAACTGAAACAAAAAAATATATTGTTGGATAATTTTGTCACTTTCCTTTGACAAACGAAAAAGAGGAAGCCATAATTTTTCCACCCGCAATTTAAAGCGCGTGAAGTTTGAGGATGTTAGTCATTTATTTATTTATTTATTTCATAATACTTAACCTTTCAAATGTAAGTCTAGGGTACAATATGGTTGCGGTATGGCTCCGGTGTGTCACAAACTAAAAATATTACAAAATATAAAAATTAAAATGTTATATTAACCAAAAATAGTATATTTTTTTATAATATTTTAGGTTGGTGGTCTCACAACAAGTATCAATATTTATAGATAAGTTTCGATACTTACAAAAATTTAAAATGTTATCATAAATTATAAGTATCGATACTCAGAGCTAAGTTTTGATATTTACCAACCGACTTAAAATATTATAAAAATATGTAACATTTTCGATTTTAATTTTTGTATTTTATAACATTTTCAGTTGATGCCCCACCGTAGCCGAACCGCGACCCTATTGTACACTAGACTCCCCTTTCAAGGGACTTTCTGCTTGGGCTGCTCCCGTGCTTACCCCAATAGACCAGACCGAATCGGATGACTCTCTAAGTCTCTATATCATCTTCGAACTTCAAGTTTACCCTATTTGACACATTACCAGATTTTTTTTCCTAAACAAAGAGCAACTGGTATTAAACATTTATTCTAACGTTAGATACATTGGTAAGTTTTCATAAAAAAATGTATTAGATCATTCTACCGTTAGAGATGATTTTGACGAAAAATTTAGGTGGGTGACCAAAACAAGAAAAAAATGATAGTTTGGTGACCACCCATGTAATTTTTCTTAAAAAATTCTCTAAAAAACATAAATTTAAATAACTAATAAAATTAAAAATATAAATTTCATATATAAGAAATTAATGTATATATATATCTAAAATTTATAATTAATAAATATATATTTGTTATGAATATTTATCTATGTGGATGTCTATCATGATTAGAACTTTATCAAAGGAATTTGATTTATTTATTATTAGGAATATTATCTCTATGAATTAGAGTTTAATGTATTATGTACTTCTTATGCCTATAAATAGATGATTCATTGAAGGCATTATATACAATTCTATATTTGAGAATAATACAAATCTCCCTCTTTCTCTCTCATCTCTTTGATCTTTTATTCTTGTTCGTTGTTCTTTGTTATTTTATTCACAACACGTTATCAGCACGAGACTCTAATCAACTGAGGTCTTCATCGTTATAATTCAAAAGAAGTTACCGGGAAGAATTCGATTATAGAATAAACCAAAGATAAGTTTTTTTTTTCTCCTTATTTTTTTAGTTACCGGTTGTCTTTCTCTTTATATTTTAACTTTGTTTTAATTTTTGAAAATTTTGGAAGTATGTTTGATTTTATTCGAACATTGGAAAGAGGTAAGTTTGTGGCTTCTCACAAACCAAAAGACGAATCGACAGAGACGAAGAGGTTGCGTTTGGTGTAAATTACGTGTGTTTTCTCTTGTTCCTAAAAGGGTTAATTAGTGGTATGCTTATTCATACTTTTACTTATATGATTATATTTGATATTTTTCATATTATTATTTATGTCATTTTATTTGGTAAAAGTTAATATTTTTAACCGTGTTTTGAGTTTTACATGATATGCTTAAATGACTTGGAAAGAGAAGTGATATAAAGGGACTATGAGAAGCTATCTCGGTCATATGCTATGTCTCCATTGTCCACGAGAGAAAAATCAATATCGGTAAATTTTAGTTTTATTTTTATTCTTTATATTATTATTTTAAAGTGCGATAAATCATGATGATTTTGAATTTACAAGAAGATTATTATAAAGTCTATATTTGCTCGAAAGCAATATTTCTTCTTCGTTGAAAAACTTGACCATAGACTTCTCCCAATTTCAAGTTACGAAAATTCTTCTTGATCCAAAAAGTTTTATGGGAGGCATTCCTTGAAGTGAATGCAAAGCATGATGTTTATTCCATGCGATTATCCATGATGGGGCATTCCCTGAAGTGAATGCAAGCATGATGTTTATTCCATGTAATTATCAATGATGGGGCATTCCCTAAAGTGAATGCAAGCATGATGTTTATTCCATGCGATTATTGGATCTGTTTCATTCCCTGAAGTGAATGCAAACATGGTAAATCATTATTTAGTTAGAGACATAATTTCGATATAATCCAAGTATAATTGGCTGGACATCCCGTTCTGCGAGGCTACTGGTCTCAAAGGAGGTTTTTAAAGGACCTTGTGAACAGGTTTAACAATGCCGCGTACGAGGATTAAATCTTTGTTCTCTGTGATAAGATATGTGGAAAAGGTTTCAAAGGCCCACTGGCTCTACTCCATTCCCTGAAGTGAATGTGAGATTATATTATGGAAGAAATAAAAAATCACATTAAAAGTCGTGGTCGAGGCTATGAATATACACATATAGTCGTTTTAAGAATACTTCTACCCGCTGGTAGCGAAGTTATAAGGATGACAAGAGTGATAAAGAACATTCTAAGGAAGTGAAATCTTTTTACCAATGTGATGTTATAAACCATTGGTTTCGTACTTGTCAAACGCCAAAGTATTATGGACTTTATCCATAATCATGAATGATAAATGAAATAAAATATAAACTAAATTTATTTATGGCGAAAATAATTATGGCGTTATTGGTCCAACTCGATTGGATATTGTTAATTTTCTCATAACCCTTGAAGGGAATAATTTACCATTTATTTTATTTCCCTTATAACCTCTAACAGGAATAATTGATTTTTTTTATGTTAATTCGTTTATTTATTATTTATTTATGTTAGTTTTCTTTATGTTTATTTATTTCACATATTATTTATTTACGCTTTATGTTAATTTATTATTTGAAGAATATGATTACTTCCGGAATAAAATATACAATGAATTGTGGCTATTTATGCCTAGAATTGTGGCTATTTATGCCTAGCAGATAATGCAAGTACTCATATTGTACTCAAGCATAAGAAATATTTTTCCCATTTAAATGCAAGGGGAAATATGAGTAATATTTCTCAAAGTACTAAAATATCAATGCTTCGAAAGAGCACTTGAAAGTTATCTCTTATAGATAATCCATTTGATATGATGTGCTATATTTTATATTTTTCATTCCTCGAAGTGAATGATACAAAGTACATATTTTCATTACTTGAAGTAAATGAAACAAAGCACATTTTGAAAGGTGCATAATTATGCATTTCTCAATTAAAATGCAAGGAAATAATGTGAGTACTATATCCGGAAGTACTAATATCACAAAAGGCTCTGGTTGAGCAAATATGTTATTGTCAAATGGAACTTTATTCCATATTCACAGTGCGTTATACTCGTCAAAGTCATAAAGAGAGTAATATGAGTTTGCAAACTATCCCTTTGAAAATTATAGATAACATATGTTATCAATTGACATTTGAAATAAGCCAATATGGATATAAGTTTTGGTAGCCAAAAAGTCAGTTGAAAGCTCTAGAAGAGCTATATATTGCTACCAAAAGACAATTTCAATTGAAAGCTCCGAAAGAGCTAAATATATTCCTATTTAAAGGAACAATTTTGATGGTCGTACTAGACATGTACGAGTAAGATTGAATTACATGTTATGGTAAACAAGAAGTTTACAAATTCAGAGATATATACACACACATATATAGTTGGCATGATCGGTTAGACCATCCTGATCAATAATGGTGCAAAAATTATTGAGATTTACATGCACATGTATTAAAAGAACATGTAGTTCTTGTGGTGCTTATTCTCAAAGGAATGTATTAAATTCCACTTATTAAAGAACGTGGAGTTCTTGTGTTGCTTCAAGGAATTGATTAAATTCCACTTACTAAAAGAACATGAAGTTCTTGTGTTGTTTGTTCTCAAAGGATATAGATGATCCCACTTACCAAAAGAATTAGAACTTAAAGTTCTTGTACTGAAGTTAAGACTGTATGTCTTGCATATCTGAACAAAATATGGGCCCATATATCCACAAATGTGGAAAGTTTTATATGATTTTAGTAGATGCATCTACATTGTTTTATCGACTTACAACCAGAAGTTTTTGAGGTTGATTCTAAAAAGATTCAGATTATGCAGTTAGACTATTCGTCTTGAAAAGCTAGTGGGTTTATATTTTAGGCTATATCAGTTGTTATAAAGCCTATTGATTATGAAAAATATAGTTTAGCAAAATTTCAATTGGATGCCTCCTATTTAATAGCTAAACTATGAGAACAAAAGAGTTATTATTTATATGGTGTTTCCATATAGCAACACTTATACGCATCAAGCCAACGAGTTATAATAAACTCCCTGTTATGATTGGTTTTTGGTCAGAAACCATACATTTCCCATTTTATGATTTTTGAATGTGCGATATGAATTGCTCCACCACAACGCACAAAATGGGTAAATAAAAAGGGTTGAGAATATATATTGAGTACGAGTCTCCTTTTATGTTTAAATTCTTAAACATTAATTGGAGAATCATTTATGACATGATTTTTCTCAACATCAGGGGGAGATAATAATCAGCTGAATAGAGGAAAATGAATTATCATTATCTAGATCCTCGTATATGAACTAGAAGTTCATAAGATAGTTCATGTTATTACATGTCAACTGCCAGACATATTTACTGACCCAATGAGAGTAATTAAGTCTCATATACCAGCAGAAATGCTCTAAGTTTAAATTACATGTTAGAGCGAGAGAATGTAAATCATGCCTGAAGCATGATAGTTGAAATGGTTCCAATGATCAAAATTCTCGTAAATAGAAAGTAATATGAGATAGTCATATATTGGAGGCGGGTGCTCCTGAAGAGACCCAAGACATAACAAATAATAAAACTCTATAAGAGTTTCAGGTACCTGAAATAAAGATTGAAATCTTGAAGATATCTCGATGAGTTATGTCATTACGAGAATGGAACCAGAAAATTGGAAAGTTGTCGACAACGATTTTACAAACAATTTTACATAAAATACTTCTATAGAAGTAAAGAAAGAAATCGAAGATCTTGTATAAAATCTATCCAGAAGTATAGATATTGAATTGACCAATGTTGAAAAACGTTTTGAACTTCTAAAATAGAAGTATTTGGACCAGCAGTCCAAACACCTAAAGGTGTAAATCAAGTGAGGCACAAATAAGTAGTCGTAAATACGACTTGAACTATGATTTATGAAAAGTTTTAATTACTTCATGGTGGATGCAATTACTTTGGCAGTTTTGAAAATTTTACATGCGTCTAATTATTTGTGGATCCATATTTATCCTTGAAGGATCTAAAATGCTATAAGCATTTGGAAATTTCTGAGAAAATTTATTTAGACATGTCTCATGAATATTTTTTTGCGCATTTGGTATAATCGCCTTAGTGAATACTAATTGAGAAAATACTATAAGAATGATTAGATTTCCTTATGTATTTTATAAATGAGTTTGGATCAAGATCCATTATGATAATTTTAGAACTCCTAAAGAGCTTCAAATTGGAAACTCATGAAGTACTTTCAATACAAGTACTTGAATCTTGACATCAAGTTTATTTCGACCTGAAGATCGAGCATTTTTATATATTTCTTTTGTCTATGAATAGACATAAGCTGAAAGAATCTTAAAGAAGATTCAATATGAATAGAGCATATCTATTGAGTATCCCAATAGTTGTAAGATTGTTGGATGTGAATAAAGATAATTATATCTTTTCTTGGTCTTGAAGCACTATATATTAGTTGGTCAAGAAATATCTAAGAATATACAAAGATCATTACATTTAGATCTTCAAACATTCGTTGATGCCTCCTCAAATGTCGTAGAAATAATTGTTATGTACGAGACAAGCCAAAAAATGTGTTTGGCTAAGACTATTGACCCAACATATCCAAAAGATTTGTGGATTTACTTTTACAAGATATGATAAAAGCTATCTTGTGTGAAGATAACGCAAGATGTATATCTCAGTTTGAAAGTGGATACATCATGGAACATATTACTCCAAAGTTTCATCCTTCACGATCTTTAGAAAAATGATATTCAAGATTAAATTATGAAGATTCAAAGATCTTCTGTGATGTTTGCATGAGGGGGAGTAAATACGCGTTGCACTCTTTTTCCCTTAACCGAGGTTTTGTCCCAATGGGTTTTTCTGGTAAGGTTTTTAATGAGGCAACATGTTATGCGTATCAAAGATGTGTGTACTCTTTTTCCTTCACTAAAGAATTTTTTCCCACTGGGTTTTTATCTTAGTAAGGTTTTAACGAGACACATTATCTTCATAGACATCCAAAGGGGAGTGTTATGAATATTTATCTATGTGGATGTCTATCATGATTAGAAATTTATCAAAGGAATTTGATTTATTTATTATTAGGAATATTATCTCTATGAATTAGAGTATAATGTATTATGTACTTCTTATGCCTATAAATAGATGATTCATTGAAGGCATTATATACAATTCTATATTTGAGAATAATACAAATCTCCCTCTTTCTCTCTCATCTCTTTGATCTTTTATTCTTGTTCGTTGTTCTTCGTTATTTTATTCACAACAATATTTAAAATATAATTTCATAAACAAGAAATTAATATATACGTCTAAATTTAATAATTATTAAAATTATATTAAAAATAATTTTAAAAATAAAAAAATAATATATACATCTAAATTTAGTAATGATATTAAAAAATAATTTTTCTAATTCAAATAATATTAATAATCAAAGTTAAATAATATTAATATAATATTTATTGTGTTAATTTTTATTTTCAAATCATCAAAACCAACATTCCAAGTTAAAATTTAATTAATAATCAAAGTTAATGGTTAGTTTAATAAAATTCAAAGTTAAATGACAAAATTCAATTACATAAAGGTTGAGTGATAATGTTACTTATATTACCAAAGTATATTGACAAAGACAATCAGTGACGAATTTCAACATTTACTTACAGAATGGTGGCAAATTTGCACTTTAAACCATATATATATATATAACACTATTATATAAATATTAAGTAGGGATGGCAAACGGGCGGGGCGGATGCAGATACCCCCTCCCCTATTTCCATACCCATCTAAAATTTTTATATCCACCACCTACCCACCAGCCACAACGGGTACAATTTTTAAATCCGCACCCGCCCATGAGGTTATATTCTCAAATCCATCCCCACACCCACCACCCAACTAGATACTCATTACCCATCTCGTACCCGCCTATACCAGCCCGCTTGGTAGCAACCATATCACATAAAACATAAGTTCAAGAACAATCATAAACATAAATTCAAGCTCGATCATAAAACACCATAAAACGAACCAAAGTCTTGAGTACATAAAACAAACCTAAGTCTTAAAATTATATAAAATTTTAGGATTTATAAAATAGTTTGTGAAATTACATCTAAATTCATAATGGTCCAAATTTATATGGCGGATAGGATGCGGGGCAGGCGGATGCGAGGCGGGTGGGTACGGGGCGAGCAGATGCAGGGCGGGTAAGGTCTTAAACCCATCACCTACCCACTACCCGCGGCGGGTATGACTTTTTACATCCACACCCGCCCACTACCCACCAAATTTATAACCATCCCTACCCAAATTAGGGAGGGTGCGGTGTGGAATCCACGAAATATGTAACCCCCTCGACCCGGCCTAGCCGCCAGACCGCATCGAATGGGTTACACGGGGAAAACCGAAGCGAAACCCGTTAAGGCTCCACTCCGATTAGCAACCCTAGAAAATTTCTTTTAAAGTTATCTTGTCTAGATGTTTAATTATATCCTATGTGAGAGGACACGTAGTGGAAACATACATGGATACAAAACCCACAAAATAGACAACTAATACTCACTTTTTAGCTTTTACAAGAGGTTGTATCGGTATGCTAGAGGACCGTATCGATACGCCTGGACTTGGTCAACACCTCAAAGTCAACCTAGGGAGACCGTATCGATACACTAGAAGACCGTATCGATACGCTCTCAACGGTCAACTTTCCCAAGGTCAAACTACGAAGACCGTACCGATACCCTCAGGACCAGTATCGATACACCAAAATCTCGTCAATTTCTCAGATTTCCAGAGAGCATTTGGCGTATTGATACACCCCCACGTACCGATACGCCCTACCCAAAACAAGGTCCAAAGTAAAGGACTGTATCGATACAGCCATTGAGCGTATCGATACGCCCTGCACTGCAAAACTTGTTTTGGCTGCTAAAAACACAAGGACTCGACACTAGAGGCATATAAAGACCATTCAAGCAACATACAACCTCAAATACAACATAAAGCATCCATGGATAAACATACGAAGCAATTTAAAACACTCGACGAAGCAACATCCAACAAGATAAGATTTTAAAGGAAAACATGCGTACATAACATTCACCTACATAGCCAAAAGTTAAACGAAAGCATACTTCAACATGGTAAAAGGCATTACAGGCCCAAAGCAACTAACCAACTTGTCTAAGCAAAAAGGACATGCAACAATACTTCAAACATAAAGGTCCTATCCCATTGCTCTATACTAGTTATTGAAGTCTAAACCATACTTGAGCAAACCAAATTCCCTTGGATTCTCCCTTGCTCCCCGAGCTGCTCCAAAATTCTAAGGGCGTGCATTGTTGGAAAAGAGAGCGTAATAGTTTAAGCTTAGTGAGCGATGCTCAAACGATAGCTACAACAATGTAGTTTAAAAACAATAGTTTGCTTGAAAACCAAAACCATTTCCAAATAATTTCCACCTGCTTGACCACATATCAACATGCATTTACCTTCACGTGCATTTACCGAATGCAACCACAACCATAGGCTTACCATATGCTCATTCTCATACCACAAGCAAAGTAAACAATAATGCATAAGCATAATAAAGGGAAATCAACAACATGCTTAACAGGATAATTAAAGCATTCATGGGTATATTGACATTCAACGTTTTTACTCGGATATGTGGATAGTTTCTCAAACCCACTAGACACTTCCGATGGAATCTCACATCACCATACTCCTCCTTAGTGGAATCTAACATCACTAAGGCCATACACGAATTTTACCTCGAGTGCACTCTAATCCTATTGATCGATCAATTATATCCGGTAACAACCCAACACATGTCAATATACTCAATTACAACCAGAAGCATTACGGATGCTTGAACCACTTACCAAGTCCAAACTTCCATGCAAGGCATGTACTCACAATGCAAGTATAAGCATAAGTCCCACATCTCAACATGCATAACAATGCAATTCAACACATAACAACATAGCATGCTCAACTTGCATTCAAGAATCGTAAAACACAATTTAATTGCACAAAACCTTTAAAACTTACTCTCGAGCTTGGATTGGCCTTTCAAGCTCAATCCAAACTCCCAAAATATTCCCTTAACCACGTTAAGGCTTTTAAAATTGATCCACTCACCAGCCAACACACAAACAATGCCCAAGATGCCGAATCAAGCCTCCGAACTATTCGGATTTCCGTCCACAAAGCCCGAATCCAATTCCTCTATTTTGAGCAACCCATAGTCGAACATTAGAACACTAATACACTCACAAACATAGCAAGGACCCGGAACTCAACAACCTTGCAACAATACACATCGATTCAAGCCCAAACTTCACCCGAAACATAATCAATTCAAACTCAAACTACTAGCAGCCATACCTAACGAGTTTACCAAAAAAATCTATCTTTCAACGTCCCTAAACGACAATCCAAAGCTACTAAACCTCCAGCTGCCATTTAGACTCAAAACCCATCCAAAAACTTAAGATTTCCAACTCCTAAAATCACCCATAATACCTATTTCGGGTTTCCATGAAAAACCCATCATTTTCATGTCATTTTAGTGTTAAAACAAAGTTAAAAACACTCTCAACTCAGCCCTAATCAACCCAAAAGAAAACCCAAAGATTTACTTTCATTTCAAACCAAACTTTAAAAATCAAAACAAGATAAATCCACGGGTTTTACAAAAATATCAACATTCATGACTCAAGGAAGATGAGACTAAGTTGAGGACCATTTACCTGTGAAGAAATCACTTGATTTAGAAGCTTGAAATCAATGGAATAGTAAATGAGGTTTAAGAAGGGTTTTTGAACGTGAAAAGGGGCTTGAGAAATGATGACTTTTGATAAAAAAATCCCTTTTGCTTATTTCTTTCATTAAAAATCTCTTTTTTCCATTTTTCCTTTAAAACACTTTTTGGTGTATTAAAAATAGTTTTTTCTCCAAATTAATTTAACCCAACCCGGTTCAACTAATCCGATAACTCTTAGCCCTAAACTCGGGGAGTTACAACTCTCCCCCACTTAAGGAATTTCGTCCCCGAAATTTACCTAGTGGAAAGAGATGCGGAAACTGCTTCCTCATGTCATCCTTCCTCTCCCAAGTGGCTTCTTCCACTTCTCGATGTCACCACTTAACCTTGACCAACTCAATGGTCCTTCCTCGCAACACTTTGTTGTCCGAAGCCAAAATCACAACTGGCTCTTCATCGTAGGTCAAATCCGGATTCAGTTCTATCTCCTCAACTAGCATAACATGTGACGGATCTGATCTATACCTCCGAAGCATCGAGACATGAAACACGTCGTGAATCTTCTCTAGTTCGGCCAGCAGTCTCAATCTATAGGCAACAGGACCCACTATCTCAACTATCTCATACAGACCAATGAATCTCGGGCTCAACTTACCTTTCCTACCAAACCTCATCACATTCTTCCAAGGTGAGACTTTCAAGTAGCACTTTGTCGCCCACAACATACTCTATTTCTCTTCTTTTCAAATTTGCATAAGATTTCTGTCTATCCGAAGGTGCCTTTAAACGGTCACAAATCAACTATAATTTCTCGGTAGTACCCTTATGCATATTAGGCAAAGGTATCAATTTCTGTCCCGCTTCGGCCTAACAAACATGTGTTCTGCATTTTCTACCATACAATGCTTCGTAAGGTGCCATCCGAATGCTCGCTTTATAATTGTTATTATATGTAAACTCTACTAACAGTAGATGCTTCTCCCACGAACCCTGAAATTCAATAATGCAACATCTCAACATATCTTCCAACACTTGTATGACTCTCTCTGACTGACCATCGGTCTGAGGATGATACGAAGTGCTAAAATTTAGTCGAGTACCAAAAACACTATGCAAAATCTCTCAAAATCTAGACGTGAACCTCAGATCTCTGTCTAACACTATAGATTTCGGTACACTATGCAATATCACTATCTCACTAATATACAAATCGACCAACTTATCTAAAGTATAAGTAGTGTGAACGACCCCAAAGTGCACACACTTCGTAAGATGATCAACAATTACCCAAACCGAATTCTTCTTCGAAGGTGTCAACGACAAACCCGATACGAAATCCATGTAGATTCTCTCCCACTTCCACTCGGGAATTCTCAACAGTTGTAACAAACTTGAAGGAAACTGGTGCTCGACTTTAACTCGCTGACACACTATGCACTTACTCACAAACTCAGCAACATCTTTCTTCAAACCAACCCAGAAATACTCATTTTTCAAATCGCGATACATTTTCGTACTTCCTGGATGCATAGCAAACATACTATTGTGAGCTTTAGTTAGAATGGTGCGTCTCAAGTCTACATCTTCCGGAACAACTACTCTACTCTTGAAAAACAAGACTCCATCACTACTAAAACAAAAATCTGACGGTTTACCCTTCGCTATGTCTTGTACATGAGATGCTAACGATCTATCTTGCAACTGTTTCTCTCTAATCAACTGAAGCAACGAAGGCTTAACTTGCAACTCAGCCACTAAACCACCATCTTGAGACAAACTCAATCAAGCAAATATAGCTCGTAACTCTGATACGTGTAAAAGAGTCCTATTAAATTGGAGTGCAAGTGTACACCCGTGTCAAGTTATAGTATAAAAGATATCGTCTCCACATGGATTGGGACAACTTCAGAATTAATTTTCCTGCACAAGGGAAAAGATAAATTTAATAAAGAGTTGTGAAAATTATTGAATATAAACTAAAATAGGTAAAGGAATCAGATTGAGAAAATAGGTTGGTATTGATTTGTTTAGTAGTGCAGGTGTTGCACTGTTCTAAGGTCTTCTGTTGTGTCTGTCGTCGAGCATGTCGCGGCAGCACCTGTCGCGGTAGAGGTCTATTGATGTCGCAGCAGCGAACAACAACTCTGTACTTCAAGTTTAGCAAGAATCTCTGTTGTAACTTGTCCTATCTCTAGGCCCAAGTTCTGTCGATGAACACATATTAGATGATACCTCTCGACGTGAATCGAAGGATGAACACCGATGTTTGTGAATTCTTCCTTAGCTGCTTAACCTTGTACCTATCCCTAGGCCAAGATGGTTTAACCATAAACTGGAAAACTCGTACTTACTCCTTTCGTATACTTAACTCTCCCGATATTAAGTAAATGGATAACCTCACAATGCTCTCCCGAAACTCTTATGAGATGTTGAAAACCAGAGTAAATAAATTTGAAGTTTTGTTGAATTGAACAGAAAATCATAAGAAACAGTTTAACCCTTACAACTACTTTACAAGATCAACCCTTAGCCCTGGAAGAAGTTTAGAACATAATGGAGAAGGGGAAAAACTAGGGTTTGTGATGGAAGACGGCTAAGAGCTAGATTCTCCTCCTCTAGGTCGAATTACAAGCATATATATAGGCCTTGGGTACAAGTTTACTTAATGGCCAAGAATACTAGTTCAAATTAAAGTAAAATTCATTAAAGACTAAATCTCTGAATAAATGTCCTTTAGTTCACCTTATCTTCATTCTTTGACTTTCTCCTCAAACTTTGGGCAAGGCCTTCCTTGTGCTTCTAGGCTCCAAAAATTACGCGAGTGGTCTCTAAAAATTAGGCTTGAAATCCTCAATCAGTCGAACTCCACTTCACATTTTCCATCTCTTCTTTTTTCACTGTCGCCACCTCTGTCACGACATATGTCACGACAACGAGTTATAAGGCAGTTTGCTTCAACACTATCACCACTTCTGTCACGGAAACTGTCACGACAACTGTCACGGCAACTATCACGGCAACTGTCACGACAATGATTTATAAGGCAGTTTTCTTCAACACTGTCGCCATTTCTGTCACGGCAGCTGTCACGATAGTGATGTATGAGGCAATTTTCTTGAACACTGTCGCCACTTCTGTCACAACAGCTGTCACGACAGTGATGTATGAGGCACTTTTCTTCAACCCTTCACTCCTGCTATACAATTATCTTCTGTTCTTTTGCTGCCCTAGATTCTGCCACGACAGTTATCTTCTGTTCCTCTACTGCCCTGGATTCTGCCACGACAGTTATCTTCTGTTCCTCTGCTACCCTGGATTCTTCCACGACAGTTATCTTCTGTTCCTCTGCTGCCCTAGATTCTGCCACGACAGTTACATGAAAGAATTGACCGAAATCAGCAGCTTCTGTGCAAAATTATCCATCTGTGATGTTTTATGCAAATTCTATCCTAAAATGCAACTAAACATGCCTGAGTGCTTCAATAATATGGATAAATGAGGGCTAAGATATAGAACATTTATTCACTCAACACACCCCCAAACTCGAATTATTGCTTGTCCTCAAGCAAATGCAATCTAACTAAGAGTGAACTTTTGGGCTTTGGCTTAACTCAGTGAACAACCATTACCTACAACATCTTCACCATCAAGATCAATACCTCTTCAAGTGTTTATGGATTTATCCAGAGCAATACTATAATTCTTGTGTGAGTGTGTGCGGGTTTTGTGAACAAATATGAGCTTAGACTCTTTAGCAACCAGAATAGTTACTTAACTTACTTTAGTTTTACTTCAAAAATATTTTTTAACTAGAGCCAATATCGGGCACCTCTAGTCTTTTTCTAAAGTTTTTCTATTTCTACTAGAGCCGGTTTTGGGTACCTCTAGTTTAATTTCCTAGAGCCAGTGTTAGGCACCTCTAGGAGTACTTCTAGTTATTTTTCCTAGAGCCAGTGTTAGGCACCTTTAAGAGTAAACTGAATCTATTTTTTTTCTAACTCAAGTGGCTAAGCTTCATATTCTAAGTTTGCTAACATAGTCTTAACAACATATAAGTCACAAAGGTATTTTTAAGAGTTCAGAACTATAGTAAGGCTCTAAATACTTCCTAAAACATTCTAAAGTTACTGTCACGACAGAGAATACCGCGACAGATAACATAAGTTCAAAAACTTAAGCCATTTTTTGACACAAAATAAATAGTTATGAAACACAAAATATGATAAGTTCATTAATAAAAGGAGTCCTATCGCAAATAGTGAAACTGTACACGACGCAAGTAGTAAAGTGATACGGGAGTATCGGATATCGTCTCCATAGGGACTGGAAATAACTCTATCCTTGAATTTCTGCACAAGAGAGAGAAATAGTTTAAATGAATTTGTGAAGTAATCTTGGGAAACAAGTAAAGTAAAAGATAGTGGAATCAGATTTAAAGAATAGGTCTGTATTGAATTGCTCAGTAGTGCAGGTGTTGCACTGTTAGAGAAACTTCTATCTTCTGTCGTCGTTCCTATCATGGCAGCACCTGTCGCGGTAGAGGTCTATTGTCGTCGCGACAGCGATCAACAACTCTGTACTTTAAGCTTGACAAGAATCCCTACTATGACTTGTCCTATCCCTAGGCCCAAGTTCTGTTGATGAACACTTCTCGGATGATACCTCCCAGCGTGAATCGAAGGGTGAACACCAATGTTGTTGAATTCTTCCTTAGCCACTTAACCTCGTACTAATCCCTAATCCGAGATGGTTTAACCATAAACTGGAAAATGTGTATTTATTCCGTTCGTATGCTTGACTCTCCAGATATCAAACAAATGGATAACCTCACAATGCTCTCCCGATACTCTTGTGAGATATGAAAAACCAGAATAAATAAACTTGAAGCTTTTATTTCATTACAGAAAATTCCTAAACAATACAATCCTTGCAACTACTTTACAGAATCAACCCTTAGCCCTATGGGAGTTTAGAACACGATAAAGAGGGGAAAACGACAAGGGTTTAAGAGAAGACAACTAGGAATGAGATTCTCTTTCTCTAGGTCGAATTGCAAGCATATATATAGGCCTTGGGTACAAGTTTACTTAATGGCCAAGAATACTAGTTCAAATTAAAGTAAAATTCATTAAAGACTAAATCTCTGAATAAACGTCATTTAGTTCACCTTATCTTCATTCTTTGACTTTCTCCTCAAACTTTGGGCAAGGCCTTCCTTGTGCTTCTAGGCTTCAAAAATTACGCGAGTGGTCTCTAAAAATTAGGCTTGAAATCCTCAATCAGTCGAACTCCACTTCGCATTTTCTATCTCTTCTTTTTTCACTGTCGCCACCTCTGTCACGACATCGAGTTATAAGGAAGTTTGCTTTAACACTGTCGCCACTTCTGTCACGGCAACTATCACGGCAACTGTCACGATAGTGATTTATAAGGCAGTTTTCTTCAACACTGTCGCCACTTCTGTCATGGCAGCTGTCACGACCGTGATGTATGAGGCAGTTTTCTTCAACACTGTCACCACTTCTATCATGGCAGCTGTCACGACAGTGATGTATGAGGCAGTTTTCTTCAACCCTTCACTCTTGGTCTGCAGTTATCTTCTGTTCTTTTGCTGCCCTGGATTCTGCCACGACAGTTATCTTCTGTTCCTCTACTGCCCTGGATTCTGCCAAGACAGTTATCTTCTGTTCCTCTACTGCCCTGGATTCTGCCACGACATTTATCTTCTGTTCCTTTGCTGCTCTGGATTCTGCCGCGACAGTTACTTGCAAGAATTGACCGAAATCAGCAACTTCTGTGCAAAATTATCCATCTGTGATGTTTTATGCAAATTCTATCCTAAAATGCAACTAAACATGCCTGAGTGCTTCAATAATATGGATAAATGAGGGCTAAAATCTAGAACATTTATTCACTCAACACACCCCCAAACTCGAATTATTGCTGTCGTCACTGTTGCTGTCTATGCGGAGATTTCGGCGGGTAGTTTCTTTTCTAGCATAGGCTGGCTTTGTGGTTGGAGAGGAGGAGGCTACCTTCTTCTTTGCCTCTCGAGGTGGCTGGATTATGGTAGGTGAAACTTTTAGAGCTTTGTCCAGAATCTCAAGCTTACTATCGCTTTTGCTACTGCTTTTCTTCTTTCATCTGGATTCGGGTGCAGGGCGGCAGCATCAGTACTACCGAGTGGCAGGTGCATGGCAGCATCATCAGTACTATCGGGTGGCAGGTGCAGGGCAGCATCATCAGTACTGTCAGGTGGCGGGTGCCTGGGTTGCCGATCTTTCAAAGGATGTCTCCTCTGCTGCCAGGGAAGCGAAATTATATACTGTTGAGGCAGAGAACACCATGTCTTGATGGCCTTGGGTTTTAGGTTGCTGTGAGTTCTTTATTGGAAAGATAAGAAAAACAAATAAAATAAAAACTTAAGAGTTCAAGAGGGAATTAATCCTTGAAACTCTTATCCTAAAATAACGAAATTAAAAACTGAAACTAAATGAAAATTGAGGAGCATCGTTTCCGATATTTCTTATGGTCCATCCGCACCCTCCATCGATTTACAATTTTGCCCAAAAAGGGTTGAGCCAATGTGCTCGTGGCTACTTCTTTTTGTTTTATCATGGTGGATGTGACTTTCTTTCTGGTTCCTTTGTAGTCCATATAGTCCTACCATGTTGGCATTGTTCCTGAACATATGAACATATGTTTAGGAAAAATTATATCTATCTCCAACCATGTACTTACCTCATTCTCGTCGAAGTTCGTTATGGTGGAAAGTAGCATTTGCTGTCGTGTCTGTTGCTGCGGCAGATAGTTATTTTGACAGTCATTTGTCAGGTTGCTTTGCAGGTTAAGGGGACATTGGAAAGTGTCATGACTCCCCATATCAATTTCTGTTGGCCATTCATAGGTCTCCATCAGTAGAGATCTCGATGATTCTAAATCCATCGGCGTTGGTTCCTCAAATACCTGCGATGGAATTGGTGAGTTTTCAAAGAATTCAAAAGGTTCATTTATTACCTGCTCATATACTATTGGCGAGGCATTGTCATCGGGTTGCTCTTGCATGTGGTTGTGCGAATGCCATGGCGAAGGTGGATTTATGCAATCTTTGTCGGGCATAGCCGAGACAGTGGGTTGAGGTTTTGCCTCGGTAGTGGTTGCTTCTTTAGCATCAGTCGCTGCCGAGGCAGCAGTTTCCGCTTCGACTGGGGTTTCTGCTTCGGAAGTGGTTCCCGCCGTGACATTTTTCTCAACTTCAGTAGGTGTTGTTGCGGTGTTGTTCCGTTCAGGCTCCTCGATCATTACCAAGGCAAGTTGCAGCTCAGGATCATTATGTGTTGGGCAGTCTCTTTCACTGGTATCTTTGTCATCTTGCCTCGGGATTTCAGGTTTATCCATGACATGAATGAAGACTGGTGTGCTCAAGATTGCATCCACCTTGGCGATTCTTTTGTCCATAGAAGCCGAAAATTCTTGAGTGAGTGCCATGAAGGCTTTCAGTGTGCCTTCTAAGGATTTTGACTCTTGAGGATGATAACATTGCCAGCGCATGTCGGGTTCTGCAGCAAAACTGTTATGGTACCAAAAATTTTGCGGGTTTTGATCATACCATAAAATTTTTTGTTGTTGCGGTAGCGTCATCTGTTGTCCCTATTGCTGTTGTGGCGGCATATCTTGTTCTTGTTGGTTCCATGTTGGTTGTCCATATATTCATCGAAAAATTGGGGACAACTTTCGAGTGCATGATTACCTTTACGGTAATTGCAAGAAATTTCCCACATCAACTCTCGAATGGTTTTTCCTGACATGTTGATGCCTTTGAACCTGTATTTCACCTGACTTTTTTTTACAAAAGAAAAAAAAACAAATAAAATAAGGCAAGAAAATAAATACAAGTGCAGGAAAAAAAACACGAAGTTGTGCGCCAATCCCCGACAACGGCGCCAAAAAGTTGATGCGTGTAAAGGAGTCCTATTAAATTGGTAGTGCCCACAACGAGTGCGGAAAGCTATCTTTGGTACATCTTGATCTCTTACTTTCAATTGATAATAACCGGATCTCAAATCTATCTTCAAGAACACTAAATCACCTCTCAACTGATCAAACAAGTCATCAATCCTCGACAACATATATTTGTTCTTCACTGTCAACTTATTCAACTGTCGATAATCGATACACATTCTCAAACTGCCATCTTTCTTCTTCACAAACAACACCGGTGCACCCCAAGGTGAAGTACTCGGACGAATGAACCCTCGGTCTATCAATTCTTCATGCTGTGTCTTCAACTCTTTCATTTCTTTAGGAGCCATTCGGTACAGTGCAATCGATACTGGAGCTGAATCTGAATAAGTCTCAATAACAAACTCTACATCCCTATCTGGAAGCAAACCAAGCAATTCTTCTGGGAATACACTCGGAAAGTCACAAACTGTCCCAATATCTCGAGGTCGTGCCTCATCCATATTCGGATTCATAACATAGGCTAGGCACGCCTGACAACCCACATCCAATAACTTCTGAGCCTCTAAGGCTGAAACTACATTGGACAAGAACTTAACGTTCTCGCCCACTATTACTACCTCATGATCCTTTGAAAGTTTCAAGGACACCCGCTTTGTCTCAAAATCTACTCTAGCCCTATGCTCTACAAGCCAGTCCATGCCTAATATTACATCAAAACCATAAAAACGCCAATTCCATCATATCCACGGGAAAAACATGACCCTGAACCATCAAAGGACATCTTCTGTACATCTTTCTGACCATAGCTGTCTCACCAAACGAACTAGTGACATTCATACTCACATCTAATATCTCAACCGGAATATCTAACAATCTTGCATGCTCACTCAATATATACGAATGCGTAGAACCGAAATCAATCAAGGAAAGCAAAGTCAAAGACTGTAACGAGAAATTACCTCCAATCACATTTGTGTCATTCTTGTCCTCACAGTGTGCATACACCCTAACTGGCCCACCTCCCTCGGGCTGAACTGCTACAATATGAGCTACATTCCTCTGACCGTCATTCCTAGGCTGAAAGTTACCTCGACCGCGCCCACGGCCTCTATGATGGTCGACAGCTCGTGCAGGAGCTTGTCCATAGCTAGACGGATGTGGACAATCACGCTTCAAATGCGCCCTAGACCCGTAGTTCCAACAAGAGCCATAAGTGCCCAAACACTCACCGAAATGACGTCTACCACACTTGTTGCACTCGGGAGTACAATTCTTTGTCCCTTGGCCGTGATGGCCTCACCTCGGATTACCACCTCCGCGTCTATGATCATGATGAGGTTTCCTATCCTTGTGCCTCTTGGCACGATCTCTGTCCCAAGCAGCATTCCTCTTCCTGGAACTAGATCCACCCTTGCGATCTGCGAGTCCCAAAGACTGTTCGATGTCCTTGGCCCTAGCGACCAACACATCAAAATCTGTATAGTCGGAAGCCAACATGTAGGTCTTCACATCCTGAACCAACCCATAACGGAAACGCTCACATCGTTCCGCCTCAGTGGGAACTAACTCAGAAGCATACTACTCAGACATACAAACTGCACCTCATAGTCGGATACGGTCAAGCTACCCTGAACTAGAGCCATGAACTCTCTCTTCTTCTCATCTAGGTATCGAGGACCTAGGAACCTCTTACGGAAAGCAGCCTTGAAGAATTCCCAAGTAACCTCGGCCTTTGGCATACCCGTAGTGATAGTAGTCTACCAAGTGTAGGCATCTCCCTGAAGCGAAGAGACAATGCAACCCAACTTATGTGCTTCAGAGCACTCCATCTGACTCAAAATACGAACTGTGCTCTCAAACCATGCCTCTAAACCCTCGGGTGACAACCCACAAAACTCAACCCCGCCCAAGCTACGAAGTCGCTCTAACGGTAAACCAAAACCTACACCCTGAGCCGGTGTTGCAACCCGAACACCCGCTAAAGCTTTCTGAATATCCCCGACTATAGCATGAATCAACAGATTCACATCAATACCTGCCTGTCCCTGACCAGCCTGGGATCCAACACCTTTCGCATTTGCTCCACCCCCCAGAGACGGAGGAGGAGGAGGAGGAGGCAAGTTCTCTCCTCACATATCCTCAACATTCTCAATCCGCTCAACCCTCAAATTATCCATTCTTGGCCTTCCTCTCGGTCTCACCATGCTAACAGATGCAAAGCTAAACAACAAACACAAGTGAAATGATTTGGGGTCAGCAAGGAACAAGGTCCAAGGTGCTCAAGTCCTTAAACTTAAAATCACTTACAATAATAGTATACTAGCAATAATAGTACACAAGGATATCCACAAGCATGCTTAAAATCACAATGCAATCATAATCAACAAGCTTACACCATAAAACTTACCTCACTTACCTTTCGGCTTGCGGAAACTCAACGAACCTAGGCGAAACCTAGGCTCCGATACCAACAAATGTAACCCCCTCGACCTGGCCTAGCCGCCAAACCACATCGAATGTGTTACACGGGGAAAACTGAAGCAAAACCCGTTAAGGCTCCACTCCGATTAGCAACCCTAGAAAATTTCTTTTAAAGTTATCTTGTCTAGATGTTTAATTATATCATATGTGAGAGGACACGCAGCGAAAACACATATGGATATAGAACCCACAAAACAGACAATTAAGACTCCCTTTTTAGCTTTTATAACAGGCTGTATCGGTACGCTAGAGGACCGTATCGATACGCCTAGACTTGGTCAACACCTCAAAGTCAACCTAGGGAGACTGTATCGATACGCTAGAAGACCGTATCGATACACTCTCAACGGTCAACTTTCCCAAGGTCAAACTACGAAGACCATACCAATACCCTCAAGACCCGTACCGATACGCCAAAATCTCTTCAATTTCTTAGATTTCCAGAGAGCATTTGGCGTATCGATACACCCCCACGTACCGGTATGCCCTGCCCAAAACAAGGTCCAAAGCAAATGACCGTATCGATACAGCCCTTGAGCGTATCGATACGCCCTGCACTGCAAAACTTGTTTTGGTTGCTAAAAACACAAGGACTCGACACTAGAGGCATATAACGACCATTCAAGCAACATACAACCTCAAATACAACATAAAACATCCATGGATAAACATACGAAGCAATTTAAAACACTCGACGAAGCAACATCCAACAAGATAAGATTTTAAAGGAAAACATGCATATATATCATTCACCCACATAGCCAAAAGTTAAACGAAAGCATACTTCAACAAGGTAAAAGGCATTACAAGCCCAAAGCAACTAACAAACTTGTCTAAGCAAAAAGGACATGCCAACAATACTTCAAACATAAAGGTTCTATCCCATTGCTCTATACTAGTTAATTAAGTCTAAACCATACTTGAGCAAACCAAATTCCCTTGGATTCTCCCTTGTTCCCTGAGCTGCTCCGAAAGTCTAAGGGCCTGCATTGTTGGAAAAGAGAGCGTAAGCATTTAAGCTTAGTGAGCGGTGCTCAAAACGGTAGCTACAACAATGCAGTTTTAAAACAATAGTTTGCTTGAAAACCAAAACCATTTCCACGTGCTTGACCACATATCAACATGCATTTACCTTCACGTGCATTTACCGAATGCAACCACAACCATAGGCTTACCATATGCTCATTCTCATACCGCAAGCAAAGTAAACAATAATATATAAGCATAATAAAGGGAAATCAACAACATGCTTAACAGGAGAATTAAAAGCATTCATGAGTATATTGACATTCAACGTTTTTACTTGGATATGCGGATAGTTTCTCAAACCCACTAGACACTTCCGGTGGAATCTCACATCACTGTACTCAACCGTCTAGTAATAGCATAATTTCCGGTGCAATCTCACATCACCGTACTCCTTCTTAGTGGAATCTAACATCACTAAGGCCACGCGCAAATTTTACCTTGAGTGCACTCTAATCCTATTGATCGATCAATTATATCCTGTAACAACCCAACACATGTCAATATACTCAATTTCAACCACAAGCATTATCGATGCTTGAACCACTTAGCAAGTCCAAACTTCCATGCAAGGCATGTACTCACAATGCAAGTATAAGCATAAGTCCCTCATCTCAACATGCATAACAATGCAATTCAACACATAACAACATAGCATGCTCAACTTGCATTCAAGAATCGTAAAACACAATTTAATTGCATAAAACCTTTAAAACTTACTCTCGAGCTTGGATTGTCCTTTCAAGTTCAATCCAAATTCCTAAAATATTCCCTTAACCACGTTAAGACTTTTAAAATCAATCCACTCACCAGCCAACACACAAACGATGCCCAAGATGCTGAATTAAGCCTCCGAACTACCCAGATTTCCGTCCACAAAGCCCGAATCCAATTCCTTTGTTTTAAGCAACCCAAAATCGAATATTAGAACACTAATACACTCACAAACATAGAAAGGACCTGGAACTCAACAACCTTACAACAATACACATCAATTCAAGCCCAAACTTCACTCAAAACACAATCAATTCAAACCCAAACTACTAGAAGCTATACACAACGAGTTTACCATAAAAAATCTACCTTTTAACATCCCTAAACGTCAATCTAAAGCTACCAAACCTCCAGTTTCCATTTAGACTCAAAACCTATCCAAAAACTGAAGATTTCAAACTTCTAAAATCACTCATAATACCTATTTTGGGTTTCCATTAAAAACCCATCCTTTTCATGTTATTTTAATGTTAAAAAAAGTTAAAAAGACTCACAACTCAGCCCTAATCAACCCAAACGAAAACCCAAAGATTTACTTTCATTTCAAACTAAACTTTAAAAATCAAAACAAGATAAATCCATGAGTTTTATAAAAATATCAACATTCATGACTCAAGGAAGATGAGACTAAGTTGAGGAACCATTTACCTTGAAGAAATCACTTGATTTGGAAGCTTGAAATCAATAGAATAATAAATGGGGTTTAGGGAGAGTTTTTGAACGTGAAAAAGGGCTTCATGTAACACCCAAATTTTTCCCTAAATTTAAACCCTAACTTAATTGAAATCCCTAAATTAAAAACCCTAATAATTGGGAATTTTATTTTGAAACCTTAATTGATTTAGTGGCTAAATTGAGAATTTTTGAAACTTCTGTGACTTTTTGTAAAGCGGGCTATTCTTGGAGCCATTATTGTGTAATTTACCCAAAAATTAGGGTGAGAACCTAAACCTCACCCTTTCGGTTTCCATTTGTGCCGCAAGTCTCAATTCAGGCTCTCCATTTTCCATCGTGCGAAATCCCTTTTCCCTTTTAATTCCGATCAAGGTCCGATGAAGATCCTATCAGCGTCCGTTCGGCTATCCGAGGCCGTTATCTTGCTCCCTTTTGCCGTCTGAACAAAACTCTACCATCTTTTTCGTCCCATCGCCGGTTTTGTGCTCGGAATCGGTGTGAAACCGTTCGAACTCGTTCCCTGTTCGTTTTCTCATTTCGTTTCGTGTTTGTGTGTAATATTTCAGTCAAGTTTTGGGTTTTCCGATTGGGCTATGTGTGTTTTTTCTTCATTTATGGTATGTTTTGGTAGGAAAAATGTCTATGAGAGGTCATCAGAGGATCGCCGGCGGTCAGCGGCGTCATGGGTGATACCTTAGGGTTTCGATATGAATTGGAGGTGTGTGTGAGAGTTGGGTGAACCCAAACTGGTGAGTGGGTTGTGTGTGTGAGTTGGGTTAAACCCAATCTGAGAATGGGCTGGATTAGAGAGATCAATGAACTAAACCGGTCCATATAGTTAGGCCGAACTGAGCTGGCCGAGTCAGCGTTGGCCATTGAACGTTGACTTTTCAGAAAAGGCTATTCTATGTTTTTCAACGTCCTGATTTCGTTTCCGCTGCCCATTTTCCCAAATTCGAACCTGAAAGACCGTTTTGACCATTTTTCCATTTATGCTTAGTATTTAAAGATTTGAATATCGGGAAATTAATTGGAATTATTCTTATTTACAGACGAAATTGACTCGAATACTGAGATCCTTCCTCCTCCTCCACTTGGATGACCTCCTATTGCTCAGACATCGGGATCCGCTCGTGAGTTTAATTAATAATATATTTGATATTTATATTATCAATGTCTTGGTATAGTAGTAGTATCTTTGATGATGTATTTAATTGTTATAGGAGCTGATTCTGACCGACCTAGAGATAGAGCTGAGCGTGGGAGACGTCACTGTCGACGTTGAGCGTTAGCTACTGAGGTGTGTTTTCTTCTATGCTATCCGTTTACAGTGCTCTGTATGTAAATGTGTTGATGGGCTGAAATGTATACATGATGTGGTTTGATGATGTACGATAATAATATTATGTTGATCTGTGATATTTGACTTGTTCAACATTCTGTTATATTATGCAATATTTATATATGTTATCAGATTCGGATTATTGTATATTTGATTATATGATTATGCATTCTTGTTGATAAACAATGCATTCAGATTCAGAACTCGGATTTTATGTCATCTCATTATGGTTGGGATTCTGTTCGGGGAAGTTTAGTAGCTTCATCCTTCGGGTTGATGTGTACTTCAGATCATTGGTTTCGCCTTACGGGCTGGATTCCACTTCGGATGGTGACGAGGTTGAGAGTGGTTTTGGGGAACCTTACTCTTCGGATGGTGATGTAGTTGGGTGCATATCATACAATGTTGCATATTCATTCATACTTGTTATGTGATTGAATTTATTCTTGGTAGAAAAATGTATTCTGATAATGTCTGATTGACTTTGTTGATATGATGATTCTGTTAGTTCTGTTTGCAATGTAGAGACACACTGAGCGTTTTCGCCGACCCCTTTAGTTTCTATTTTAGATACTCAGGTCTAGGCTACGGTACTTGGAGGACCTCGTTTTTCAGCTTTATTTGTTATTATCAGTACGATATTTGGAACTATTTATATTATGCATTTTATCAGATTGTATTTAATTTTCGGATTTCAGACATTTTCTTTGGGTTATTACGTTTTATCATGAATGTACATTTTGAATATTAATATTTTTAGGATATTTTTATCAATATGCATTATGCGATATTATTAATATTTATTTTGGAATTAAAGTGTTGAATCAGGTTACTTACGTGAGGGACAAGCTTTGAGCTTTACTCCTTATATTCGATCCAGTTCTTCCGTGCCGGGTTTAAGGGGTTACATTTAGTGGTATCAGAGCCAGGTTCAACACTCGGCTCGGGTGATTTAAATCAATTTTAATTCGAAAATAAATTTTTGCATGCATTCTCAAATGTTTTCGGGTAAAACGGGAATTTTAGAAAAACTTATGATCTTTTATGAATAATATTTTTACATAATCCGAATAAGGTCTCCAAGTACCGATTGTAACGCCCCGGTTTTGGGCTTAGAAGTTTTGGTCTTGGACCGGTTCGGTCAAAGTGCTGTTCGAATATAAAAAGGTGAAATTAGGAAAGCCTAGTTCGGGTTGCATTAAAAATATGGAAAAATGTTCTAAAATCTTCTTTTAATATATATAAGTGAACTGTGAAATCAATTTTACAAAACGAGGTTGGGAAGGGTGACATTTTGGCTAGTGACCAAAATGTAATTTTTGAAAACTACGTGACTGTTTTAGAAAGGATTGAAACTTTGAATCTTTAAGGAGCTATTTACCCAAAGGGAGTTTCTCCAGATTTTTCTAAGATATTTAATGTTTTAATTCTGATTTTTAAACAAAAGGAAAGTGGAGGGAAGTTATTTCTAACTAATTTTTCCTAAAAATCTCATTTTCCTTTCTCTCATTTTCTCTCAACCCAAACACTTTTTCTCCAGAGTTTTTCTTCTGATTTTGTCACCTAAACATCTCTTTTCAATTCTCTTTTGATTGCTAATCATCTCATCAACAAAACCTCACCATTTGCTAAGTGGTTCTTCAAGCTTTTTGGTTCTAAAAGAGGAGAAACTCAAGTTTGGAGGTAAGAACGTCCTTCTCCTCTAAACTCTCAGTTCTTTACTGAAATTCCTAAGTTCTCAATCCTTAATTGATGTTTTATAAGTGGTTTTAAAGTTGTGTAATGGATCTTGGCTTAAAATGCAAGATTTGGTGATTTTTGATGGATTTTCGTTTGATCTGATTGGGCTGTGTTTTAAGGTGTTAATTTGATGACAGATGAATGTTAATTTGATAAGGAATTGAGTTTTAATTAATGCAATCCCGGATAGGTTGAATTTCCTAAGTGTAGCTTGTGATTCTTGGTTGTTTTTGGTGTGATCTTGTGGATCTGATGTTGCTGGAGGTATAAGGATGTTGTTAGGTCCTTTTTAGATGTTAAATGATGTTAAAGGATGTTTAGTTTTGATGGATTTTGGCTGGGCATTGTTGAGGAGTTGTTTGGATGCATTTTCGGTTGTGTTTGGTGGCCGAAAATGGAGTGTGGATGAGAGCAGCGAGTTTAGGTGCTTTCATTGAAGCTATTAATGCATGATGATGCATTAATCCTCTGCTTTGATGTGTTTAAAACAGGGGAGTCATCTTTGGATCCAAGTGGTGGTGATTCGGAAGCTTGATTTGTGTTTCGGCAAGAGGCAAAACGGAATCGGTGAGTGAAATTGGGTTTTCGGCTTTGAAACCAATGTCTTGGGAGCTTAGTCTAAGTCTAAACAACTTTACTAAGCTCAAGTGTAAGTTTTCGGAAAAACTCTCTAGTGGTGGCCATGGATTGGTTGTTATGCAATGTGGTTTATTGCATGTTTTAAATTCTGTTTTGAAAGCATGATTTAGCATGTTTATTGCTGATTTTGTAAGCCATGTGTTGAAGGAAGCTCAAGGTAAGAGTTCCTTGTTTTTGAACATTGTTTAAATGTGGTTCAATGCTTAAAGATGCATGATGTTTATGGCTTGGTTTAATGCTTTAAAACAGTGGATTATTGATGATAATGATGCATATTGGCAAGTGATGTTAAGGTCACAAAGGTGGTTAAAAGTCCTTGTGTGAACCTTGTATATTTAAGAACATCAAGGTGGTTAAAAGTCCTTGGATGGTTCTTGGTAAGATCACAAAGGTGGTTAAAAGTCCTTGTGTGGATCTTGTAAAGTTTAAGAACAACATGGTGTTTAAAAGTCCATGGTTGGTTCTTGGTTAAGGCTCAAGGTGGTTAAAAGTCCTTGGAAAGCCTTGGTTACTTAAGAACTCCAAGGTGGTTAAAAGTCCTTGGGAGATTCTTGTTAAGGACACAAAGGTGGTTAAAAGTCCTTGTGTGGTCCTTGCCATGGTGTTTAAAAGTCCATGGGTCCATGGTGTTTAAAAGTCCATGGGGATAAGATCACAATGGTGTTTAAAAGTCCATGTGTGGATCTTATGTGAAATGTATCACTTGTTGCCAATATGACTTGTTATGAATTTGAAGCATGAGATGCTTATTTTAAATGTTTAAGAGCATGTGTAAATGTTGCTTGAAGCATGGTTTATAAATGAGTTTTATAAATGCATTATTGAATGGTTTTAAATGAGCATTCCTCACTAAGCTTTTGCTTACGCTCTCTCTCTTTTTCTTAAACCAATAATGCAGAGCATTAAAGTGCATTGAGGGCAGCAAGGAAGGCAAGCAATCAAGTGGAAATTAAGCTCAAGTATGGGAAGGTTTTCTTATACACTTTTAGCTTTTGGCATTTGGCAATGGGGGACCAATGTGGATGTTTTGGGAGATGTTTTGAACTCCCTAAGTTTGTTTAATGTTGTTAATAATGCTGGATTATGTAATTGGCCATTATGTGTTTGATTTGGAGGTTTTGTGCTTGAATGATTTGCTAAGTAGGAAGCATGCCTATAGATTTGAGACTTTTCATATATGATGTTATTTTGATGATTGGATGATGCATTTACATTCCTTACATGTTGAATGTCTTGCTGGTAAAGTTTGGTAGCATTTGGAGCATGTATGGTTGATCAAATGTGTGTTTTAACAGCCTTTTCCCTGCATTCTGTGCAGGCCGTATCGGAACAGTAGCTACCGTTCCAGAACGGGTGTCTTGTAGCAGCCCAAGCGTCCGAAACGGAAGACACCGTTCTGAAACGGAAAGTCCTCTGCCAGCCCTCGTTTCGGAACCCGTTGCAGAACGGCCCCGCGTTTCGAAACAGGTTCTCCCTGTTTCAGAACACCTGACCGTTGGGGGCTGACATTGGCAGTTAAATGTTTTGAAATGTATGCGTTTTGGTCCTGAATCTTGTTTGTGCAATTGTGTGAGTTTGGGATGTCTGTTTGAGCTGAAATTTTGCAGAGAAGCATGAAACCTGATTAATTATAAGTCGGTAACCCTAATTTGAGTTAAGACCTTATAATTTACAGATTTTACAATTTGGTCCCTAAAGTTGTGAATTGATCAATTGGGTCCCTGTTTGACCTCTGATGTTTATGATCTTTGAGCATGCTGTTTGAATGATCATATCTAGGGTTAATATGCATCTAGACAAGTTTTAAAAAGAAAAAAAGGGTCGTTAATCAAGGTTGACTTTCGGGTTGACTTTGGTTTTCCCCGTGTGACTTTCTTAATTCGGGTCAACCGTCTAGGCCGGGTTAAGGGGGTTACACCGATTCTAATCTTAGGATTCTATCTTTTGTAGATATACTACTATGCCACCTTAGAGAAGTTCTAGAGTAGCGGTCAGTCGAGGTCGTGGCCAAGGTCAAGGTTGTACCTCGACTGTAGATAGTGACGTTCCACCCCATGAGGGTTCGATTCAAAACTAGGGTGAGGTCCAGGGTGCGAATGTGAAGGAGCAACATGTGGACTAGACAAGAGCTCAGCAGACAGGAGCTCAGCAGACTGGGGCTCAGTAGACTGGTGGAGGAGACCCACATGTTCAGCTTGCTCAGAGTAGTGGTCATCGTGATTTAGGGGATAGTGAGACAGTGGGCACGGATGTCGTTACTATTCAGAGACTCAGGGCTGCCGTTTCACTGCTGCAGGGTGAAGCCCATAATTGGTGGGAGGCTGAGTAGCTTGTTACTCCAGCTAGTAAGGTTACTTGGGATCATTTCAGATAGGTTTTCCGCGATCGATATGTCAGATCTGAGTATATAGCTAAGTGCAGAGATGATTTTATGAATATGAGGCAGAATGATATGACTGTTAACGACTACAAGATCGAGTTTATGAGATTGATTCAGTATGTCCCAGGGTTAGTGACCACAAAAAAAGACAAGTGTGATTGGTTTCTGAAGGGATTGCATCCTACGATAAAGGCCGTTGTTGCTTTACATATGGAAAATGAATACAAAGATATAACTCGATGAGCTAGGACAGTTGAGCGTAATGAGGCAGAGTTGAGACAGCTCGAGCCGCATGGATCTAATAGAGGAAAGAGACCAGTGTCAGTGCCGGTTCAGCATAGTCAGGGGAATCAATCTAGGAAGAGGGCCAGAGATGAGTCAGAATATTAGAGTTATTCGAGAGCTAGACTAATGACTTCTTCTGTTCCGACTGTTAGTGCTGGTGGTTCGAATGGTACTCATGGGGTGCCATAGTGTCCTTTTTGTAACAAGTGGCATTCGAGCGATTGTAGGAGGCTGACTGGAGCTTGTTTCAGATGTGGTTCATTTGAGCATCGTTTCAGAGATTATCTGGTTCCACCTCCCTCAGCTTTTACTACTACTCAGTCTCAGGCATCAGTACAAACTCCCGCTATGGGAAGAGGTCAGGTCAGATTTGTTACTTCAGGCTTTGCTAGTAGAGGTAGACCAACTCTGAGTAGAGGATCAGCAGGATCAGGGGCTAGTCAGCCGGGGTTAGTTTATTATACTAAGAGGCACGAGGATCGTGATGAGCCAGATGTTATTGCCGGTACATCCTCTATCCATTCTATTCCGTATTTTTCTCTGCTTGATAATGGTTCGACTCATTCATATGTTGCGAGTTCTGTGTTTGGGGGTCTTGAGATTTCTGTCGAGGATACTGTTAGTGCTGTTACTGTACATAGTCCAGTGGGTAATCTAGTTGAGGTTACTAAAGTATACAAGGATTGTCCTCTTGAGATTCAAGGGAAGATTTTTCCAGCGGATTTAATGGAGTTACCCTTTGGGGAGTTCGATCTTATTCTGGGTATGGATTGGTTGTCTGCACACCGTGTTACTTTAGATTGTGAAAAAGAAAAGGGCTACACTGAGAACTTCTGATGATCGTGAGGTGATTCTGATTGGTGAGCGCAGAGGGTTCCTATCTAATATCGTTTCAGCTCTCAAAGCTGAGAAAATGATCAAGAAATGGTCTATTGCTTATCTTACCTATATCCTTGATCCGAGACAGTCTGATTCTGGATTAGATAAGATTCGAGTTGTGAAAGACTTTCAAGACGGATTTCTAGAAGAATTACCTGGGGTACCGCCGAAATGGGATGAGGTTGAGTTTGGCATCGAGGTTTATTCGGGTACAACTCCTGTGTCTATGGCACCTTATCGGATGGCACCGAAAGAACTTAAAGAGTTGAAGATTCAGTTGCAAGAACTGTTGGATCGAGGTTTCATTTGACCCAGTGTTTCTCCTTGGGATCTATTGTTATGTTTGTTAAGAAGAAGGATGGGACACTTCGACTTGGTATAGATTATCAGAAGCTGAACAAGCTGACGATCAAGAACAAATATCCTCTTCCTTGTATTGATGATCTGTTTGACCAGTTTCGGGGAGCTACGATATTCTCTAAGATAGACCTTAGATCTGGTTATTACCAACTCAAGGTTAAGGATTCTGATGTGTTTAAAACAGCTTTCCGGAAACGTTACGAGCATTATGAGTTCCTTGTGGTGCCTTTCGGATTGACTAACGCTCCTGCCACTTTCATGGATATGATGAATAGGGTGTTTTCACCCTATCTTGACCAGTTTGTTGTGGTATTTATTGAAGATATACTGGTATATTCTAGATCTGAGGCAGAGCATGAGGAACATCTTCAGATTGTGTTACAGACTCTGCGAGGGAAACAACTGTATGCAAAATTCAGTAAGTGTGAGTTCTGACTTTCGGAGGTTATGTTTCTAGGTCATATAGTTTCTGCTCAGGGTATTCAGGTTGATCCGATGAAGGTTGAGGCTATTATGAGTTGGATGCAGCCCAAGAATGTTCCTAAGGTTCGAAGCTTCTTGGGTTTAGCTGGTTTTCATCGGAGATTCGTTGAGGGTTTTTCTTCTACTGCAGCTCCGTTGACTAAGCTTCTGAGGAAGGATGTTCCCTTCGTTAGGACTGAGGCTCAGTAGTCTAGTTTCGAGAAGCTTTTGTCTGTGTTGACTGAAGCACCAGTTTTGATTCAGCCTGAGCCTGGTAAGGCTTATACAATTTACAGTACGGATTGGGGTGTGTTCTGATGCAGGACGGAAAGGTAGTGGCTTATGCGCCTCGACAGTTGAAACCGCATGAGTGCAACTATCCTACCCATGATCTAGAGCTTGCTGTTGTTATTTTTGCACTTAAAATCTGGAGACACTATCTCTACGGAGAGAAGTGTTATATCTATATAGACCATAAAAGTCTGAAATACCTCCTCACTTAGAAAGAGCTTAATCTGAGAGAACGTCACTGGTTTGAGCTTCTCAAGGATTATGATTGTGAGTTTGAGTATCATCCGGGTAAAGCTAATGTCATTGCTGATGCATTGAGTCATAACGCCATTTCAGATTTGAGAGCTTTGTTTGCTCGAATGAGTTTGTACGACAATGGTAGTCTGTTGGCAGAACGTCGGGTTATTACTACATTGATTTCTGATATTCGAGCTGAGCAGCCTAGTGATCCGTTTTTGATGCATCGTATCAGGGAGGTGCAGAGGGTACGTCTCGAGATTTCTCTATTGATCAGGATGGGTATTATGTTTCCGTGGCCGATATTGTATTCTGAGGAAATCTGGGTTAAAACATGTTATTCTACGTAAGGCCCATGGCATTTCTTATTATATGCATCCTGGTGGCGATAAGATGTATAAGAATCTTCGTGAAAGATACTGGTGGAAATGTCTCAAGCGAGACGCCGTCGGATTTGTACCGATATGTTTGACCTGTCAGAAAGTCAAAGTAGAGCATCATCGTCCGTCTGGGTTACTACAACATATTAAGATTCCTCAGTGGAAGTGGGAGCGCGCGACTATGGACTTTGTTAGTGGACTTCCTTTGACTCCGTCAAAGAAGGATTCTATCTGGGTTATTGTTGATCGTCTGACGAAGTCTGCGCATTTCATTCCTGTCCGAGTTGACTATTCTTTGAGTAAGTTAGCTCAACTTTATATTTCTGAGATTGTTCGACTTCACGGGGTACCATCATCTATTATTTCTGACAGAGATCCGAGGTTCACTTCAAAATTCTGGGGGGCTCTTTATTCTGCTTTGGGTACTCGGTTGAACTTCAGTACATCTTATCATCTGCAGACAGATGGTCAGTCTGAGTGTGTGATCCAGATTCTTGAGGATATGCTGAGGGGTTGTATTCTTGATTTCAGAGGCAGTTGGGAGGATTTCATGCCGCTTGTAGAGTTTTCTTATAATACAGTTATCAGGCCCGTATTAAGATGGCACCATATGAGGCTCTATATGGGCGTAGGTGTCGTTCACCTATTGGTTGGACTGAGTTGAATGAGTACAAATTGTTGGGACCTAAGATTGTGCATGATGCGGAGCAGACTGTCAGATTGATTCGGGATCGGCTTAAGGCTTCTTTTGACAGACAAAAGTCTTATGCCGATTTGAGACGTCGTGATCTTGAGTTTGAGGTGGGTGATGAGGTTTTCTTGAAAGTATCTCCTTGGAGGAAGGTACTTCGGTTTGGTCGGAAGGGCAAGCCAAGCCCTCGTTACATTGGCCCTTATCAGATTATTCGTCGAGTTGGACCAGTTGCATATCAACTAGAGCTACCACCAAAGCTTCAGCGTATTCACGATGTCTTTCATATTTCAGTATTGAGATGTTATCATCCTGATCCGTCACATATTATGCCTATTGAGGATATTTAGGTCTGCCCTGATTTGTGTTTTGAGGAAGAGCCTATTGAGATTCTTGCTTAGGATAAAAAGGTTCTCAGAAGGAAGACCATTAAGATGGTCAAAGTCATGTGGCATGGTCGTAGTCTTGACGAGGCTACGTGGAAGCCCAAGACTGTCATTCGAGCTTAATATCTGCATCTTTTTGCTCCAGGTAAATTTCGAGGGCAAAATTTCTTTTTAACGGGGGGAGAGTTGTAACAACTCAATTTTGCCCTAAATTAAAACCCTAACTTAATTGAAATCCCTAAATTAAAAACCCTAATAATTGGGAATTTTATTTTGAAATCTTAATTGATTTAATGGCTAAATTGAGAATTTTTGAAAATTTTGTGACCTTTTTGTGAGGCGGGCTATTCTTGGAGCCATTATTGTGTAATTTACCCAAAAATTAGGGTGAGAACCTAAACCTCACCCTTTCGATTTCCATTTGCACCGCAAGTCTCACCTCAGGCTCTCCATTTTCCATCATACGAAATCCCTTTTCCCTTTTAATTCCGATCAAGGTCCGGTGAAGACCCTATTATCGTTCGTTCGGCTATCCGAGGCCGTTATCTTGCTCTCTTTTGCCGTCCGAACAAAACTCTGCCATCTTTTTCTTCCCACCGCCGGTTGTGTGCTTGGAATCGGTGTGAAACCGTTCAAACTCGTGCCTCGTTCGTTTTCTCCTATCGTTTCGTGTTTGTGGGTAATATTTCAGTCAAGTTTTGGGTTTTCTGATTGGGTTGTGTGTGTTTATTTTCATTTATGGTATGTTTTGGTCAGAAAAATGTCTCTAGGAGGTCATCGGAGCATCGCCGGCAGTCGTTGCCGTCATGGGTGATGCCTTAGGGTTTCGATATGAATTAGAGGTGTGTGTGAGAGTTGGGTCTCGGATTTGGGTGAACCCAAACCAGTGAGTGGGCTATGGGCTGTGTGTCAATTGGGTTAAACCCAATCTGAGAATGGGCTGGGTTAGAGAGATCAATGAACCGAACCGGTCCATATAGTTAGATCGAACTGAGCCGACCGAGTCAAACGAACCAGACCATTCTCCAGAACCGAATCGACTGACGTGTGCGATGATGTCAGCATTGACCGTTGACCCGTTAACCGTTGACTTTTGAGAAAAAGGCTATTTTATGTTTTTCGACGTTCTGATTTCGTTTCCGCTGCATGTTTTCCCAATTCGAACCCAAAATACTGTTTTGACCACTTTTGTCCCATTATGCTTAGTATTTAAAGATTTGAATATCGAGAAATTAATTGGAATTATTCTTATTTGCAGACGACATTGACTCGGATACTGAGATCCTTCCTTCTCCTCCATCTGGACGACCTCCTGGTTCTCAGACATCGGGATCCGCTCGTGAGTTTAATTAATAATATATTCGATATTTATATTAACAGTGTCTTGGCATAGTAGTAGTATCTTTGATGGTGTATTTAATTGTTAGGTATTCCAAAACATCATAGTATTCATGATAACCAAAAGAAAATAGGAGGAAAACTTACTGGAGGGAAGGAAGGTTTTCCTTTCCCACGTCCAATCCACTATCCGCCGTATCAGAGTCCACTCCCACCGCTGTATCCACTCCAGTAGCTTGAAGCGAATCCAGTTTCGAAGAAAGAGACTGAACCCATTCTGTCAGAACCGAGTGTGGCGGTACTCGTGGCTCCTGTTTCCTGGACACCTTTAAACTCTTCTTCTGCACTGCCCGTATCGCCGCTCCCCCTTTTACTGAATTCAGACCATGTTTCAACCTAGCTGTCGATTTGATATCATGATTCCCTTCCGCAATTAGGATAGCTCTGTGAGAACCGGATGCGATCTGTGAAACCGATATTTTAATTTTGATATAACTAAAAACCTAAGGACTAAATTGAAAATGTCGAAACGAATTTTTAAGTCCTCAAACATCCCCAAATGATTTTAAGAATATGCCAAAGTTAAAAACTAAAGTTTTCAAATATTTTTCTAAGTGTTTAAAGCCGAAACAGTGTTTTTCAAGTCCCTGTTTCGAAACGGCCTAAGGCGTTTCAAAACGATTTCACCACTGCCAACCCTTGTTTCGAAACGTGCTCAAGCTGTTTCGAAACGACCCTTGACAGTGGCAAAACTGTTTCGAAACGAGTCCAAGTGTTTCGAAACGGTTCTTCATTTTGATTTGAAAATATGACCGTTGTAAAGTTTTTAACTGATTTTTTGGAAACCGTTAGGGTGTTTCGAAACGGGCTCAAGCTGTTTCGAAACGACTTTTGACAGTGGCAAAAGTGTTTCGAAACAGTTTCAATACGTTTTGAAACGGGCTCTTAAATGCACCCCAACGGCTCTTTCTATTTTGGTCCGTTTCGAAACAGGTCCCCGCGTTCCGAAACGGGTGGTTGCAGACTGCATTTATGGAGGTGAGATAACACCCCCAACGGCTCTATTGATGAATGCAACAACCACAACTGCTAGAAATCAATGAGAAGGTATAAAAGGGACCTCTAAAAGCTCCAGCAACAACTATTGATCCAAAAGCAAATATCCATACATCAAATCCAAGCATTTGTGCAAAAATCCCATATTGTCTAGAAACCCCAATTGTAATTTTAATTCTTATCCTTTTCAATTGGGTTGAGTGCTTGTAATTGGGCTACAATTTGTATTGAGAGATACTATCTTAGCCATCAAACTCTTTGTTATCTTTGTGTGAGGATTGGGTTAAATTTTGGGTAGAAAATTTAACCGAAAATTGTAAGGGTTGCCTCCTTAGCCTAGAAAAGGGAAAAACAATTAGTGGAATTGTTGCAAATCCTTAGTGAAGCTAAGGTAGTGGATGTAGAGTTCATTTGGAACTTGAACCACTCTAAAATTCCTTGTCAATCCTTTTAATTTGCAATTTCCACCACACAAACCTTAAAAATCCAATTAACCCCCCCTCTTGGTTCATATCGATCTTTCGATCCACTCAACACGATCCCCGACATGTGTTCCACAGTATGTGGATCCACTACCGTTCCCGAAGGAACAACATTTATGTCGCCATGCCCATTACCCTTCAATACAAACTCACGATCACCATTAGACACATCCCGAAGCGGCACACGTCCCGTCGCCTTATCCAAACACTCATCCGACAAAATTCCCTTGCCTTTCTAAACCGACTTAACACCCTCCTGACCACCGTTCACCTTCGCCCCCGAACTACCCGCACCAGTAACAATCCGATTACCATCCTTTATTACCACGCCCTTATAACCACTCGGATAAGCACCCATCACTTTCTGATCCGTTGAAGATTTCTGGGCACCCTTCCCCGCGGAAATCCCCCGCGCTGGCGAGTCCGCCTGTCCTATCACTTTCGACAGATTACCATTAGAAACATTCCCAACGTCAACCTCTGCATGACCCCCCCCCCCCCCCCCCCCCGCAAAACATCAAACCGCGAACCACTGCGGTTACCTTGGGCATCATCACTCCTGGAACCTACCGCCCTTGTGGATCGACGACGTTGCTGATCAACGACCATCCACGGTCCGAACAAGTTATCCTCAAAGACCACTTCAACTGACGTTGCAACAGAGCTATTCGCAACCACTTTCTCCCCTCTCTGATCCCCGTAGCACTGTCACTGACCCCACACAAATTCTGCGAGTGAGCATATCGCCCACATTTGTAACAAATTTGATGGAGGCCTTCATATTCAAGCTTCTGAATAAAACCAACGATACCAATACACAACAGTAGGGGTTTGTTCAGGTCAACCATCGCAGCGAGGCGAGCAAACCGACCACGCTCACCCAATGATGTACTATAATCGATCTTAATCACCCGGCCAATCACATCTACTATCCGTCGAAACAAAGCCTTAGAGTAATACCGGTATGGAAGCCCCGGAAATCTCACCCACACCACTACTTGTGACGGATGTTTTTTTGACGTCGAAAAGTTTCGCGACCATGGTTGCACCGTTAGATAACAACCAAACAAAGTCCAAGTACCGCCAGTGAGCACCTTCGTATAATCATCGATAGACTCAAACTTCACCAAGAAATAGTTATTGTCCAAATCGATCACCTGGAAATTCCTCTCTGTCTTCCATAAATTATGGACACAATTCACAAGAGTCTTAAATCCGATCGCCCTTCCCAAAGGCCGGACTATGATAGTACGCTGCATGCTATCATAAATACGTCCGTGAATTCTTTCAGAGAAAGTAATCTTGGGAAAAACACCACTGCGATCAATCGAAACATCCTCATCCAGCACCTCAATCCCATCTTCGGAATTCCCAGCCCTAGCCTGACCACCGCCGGCCGACACCCCCGACACCATAGCCGTATAGGACAGCGGCATTCGAGCACTAACCTCCCCCTGCACCACCATCGGAGGCCGTTCACTGGTCGTCGATTGGACGTCCATCTCCACAGCACCAGCACTGTCCAATGCTTCTGTCGCAGCCCCATCAGCCATCACCACATCCGTCGCACGAGTTCTTTTCGACGCGGGCTGCTCCTCCAACGCGGTGGGGGAACCAGGCCGCTCCAGCACCGGCGGCACTGCCATCTCCACCCTTCCCGGCGGCTGCCCACCAGAGTTGTTAAACTCTGCCGCCGATATTTGGTCATGCGGCTCCGAGATATTCAGAGGAAACGTGAAGGATATGGTTAGGGTTTTTCACTTTGAGATATTTTTTTGATTACCAAAAAATATACTTTAGACACCTATTTTGACCAAAAAATATACTTTAGACACCTATTTTGACCAAAAAATATACTTTAGGTACCTATTTTGACAGAAAAATACTTTAGGTACTTAGATGAAGAAAATAATATACTTTAAGTACTTATTTATAACATAAATTTTAACATTTTTTTTCCAAAACTGAAGCGCTTCCTACACCTTTCATCCTTAAAACAACGTTAATAACTTGTAAGGCACGTTTTCTAATGAATAGCTTGCCATATATTTATGTGATGTAAAAATGCTGCAAGGTGAAAACTGGATGAAGGGAAAGGGATGTTTTCTGATTTGTTCTGAAATCTTTTTATTTATTATTGCTTCTTCGACAACCAAATATGTACTAACAATACTCGACAGTTAACAAGCCTGTTGGCTGTTAGGTAAGAAAGTGAAATTTGTTGTTAATATGCAGTAGCAAAAATGATGATTTTCGTATGTTGATTTTTTACTCGTCAAAATTAATCTATGTTTAAATTGTTAAGTTAATAGGAGAGAGATATTTGTAGTTAAACCAAAAAATTATAATTAACTCTAAATTTGCTGCAGCTTGGTCCAGGAAAGAAGCTATAATGTGACCCACTTCCCTCTACTTTCATTTTCTCGAAGAAGATTTAAAAAAAAAATATTTGAGTTCTTCTTATTCGTCGAAGTCATTTCTAGCGACAACCTTCATGTCGTCGACTAATTTTTAATACTTATGTTAATTGTAGATAAATAAGGTTTTTTCCTTGACGAAGAATCATTTGTTCTTTTTAGTTTTGTTGTTTTTTCTTTTGTTTTGTTTTGCCATTGTTATTCTACATTTGTTTTTTTTTGGCTTTTTTCATCTACTTGTATGGCAGTATTTTATCTGTATTTTTGCAGTTTTGACTGTCTTTGTGACAATATTGTTTGCTACTATGGCAATTTAGCGTTCAGATAACAAGAATTATCGAGCATTTCTAGTCACAAGACGATCGACAATATGGTATTTTTCTGATTCTTTTATGGTTGTTTTCGATGTGCCAAGAACTCGCAGCGGAAGAATGCTTGATTCATAGAGCTTTCTAGTCAAAGTACACCGTTGCTGGATTTCATTTAGAAGACTATGCAAGTTTTTCTGCAAATTGATAAATTTTGCTTCTCATATCTTTCGCACCTTTTGAAGTTGACTGTATTTATTTATCACATTTGATTTTCAATGGTTGTGGTTAGGGATGTAAAAAGTTGACCCAACCTGAAAACCCGACTGAAACTTGCTCGAGTCAGAACCTGATTTGACCTGAAGATTTGATGACCCGAACCCAATCTGTAACCGACTATTGTTGACCCGAACCTGAATTTGAACTGTTATTGTAGTAACCGAACTCGATCTGCGTTCGATTGAAAATGACTCGAACCCGAATTGGACCTGTTATTGTGGACCTAAAACCCGACCTACGTCCGACTGAAATGAACCCGAACTGGCAAATAACCAAATTTACCCGACTGAATTGATCCGATATCCGATTTTACCCGACCTGAAATGAACCCGACCTGAAACGGACCGGACCTGAAATGGACCCGACCTAAAATGGACCCGACCTGCTTTAAATCCCACTTGTTGTTGACCTGAACTAATATTAACCCGAAATCTATGACTTGATGAATTAAAAACTTTTATAAGTTGATATGTCATATACATATATAATGTATATACATATACACCTACATATATTGATGTACATGATGTATATGCGTTCATACACACACACACACACACATATATATATATATATATTAAGTTCTAGAATTGAAAAAATATATTAAGTAATTGATAATTTATGAACTACAAAAACTTAATGAAGAGTTGTTTTTTATTTTAAGTTTTCTCAGTAACTTAAATAAAATTTTAGACTTACAAATTGTAAAAAAATAACAGTTGCATAACCTTAAGTAACAAATTCAAGAATTGTTTTCTTAAGTTATAAGAGATTCAAGAAATGTTTTCTTAACTTAATTTAAAAATTAGATTAATTTTACTTAAGTAATAACATATTCAAGAATTGTTGTCTTAACTCAAGTTATAAATTAGATTGATCTTTACTTAAGTTATAACAGATTCAAGAATTGTTTTCTTAACTTAAGTTATAAACTAGATGATTTTTCTTAACTTAAGTTATAACAGATTCAAGAATTGTTGTCTTAACTTAAGTTATAAATTAGATTGAGTTTACATAAGTTATAACATATTCATTTCTAAACTTAAATTAAGTTATAAAATAGATTGATTTTACTTAAGTTATAAAATAGATTGCTTATTATTATCTAACTTTTAGTAATTTGAACTACGTAAACGAATATTAACTGTTATAACATAAAAAAATAGAATTCAGGAATATTAATAGTTATAACTTAAATAAACGAACAAAAAATATGAATACTTGATAACATAAAAAAAGATCAATACAGAATGTCAAAATAATACAAGTTAGTATTCTTTACACTTAAAATTCTACAAACTGAAACTTATAAAATACAAGAAGTTTGTTTGTAATAATATTAGCTCTCGGGTCTTATAGCAAAGACAAATGCTAAAAGCACTTTGCTACCATATATTTCTTCATCGAGCTATCATATATAAATGCTACCATCAAGGTTAAATATGGGTAACTTGCATAGGTAAGAAACCAACATAATTAAAACAAGGGCAACACTTAGATAAGAGAGAAAAGCAGCAAGCTATCAGTAACCACCAGCAACACCAAGTCATAAACAGCAACAACATTTAGCAACACCAACTCATAAACAACAGCAACATCCAACAAAACCAAGTCAAACAACAACAACAACAACAACAACTCATAAACAGAAGAAGCAACAATAAGTAATAGACAAAAGCAGCAACAATAAGTAATAAACAAAAGCATAAACCATAAGTAATAAACAAAAGGAGCAACATTAAAAAACAGAAACACTAACATAATACTTGATTTTACATCAGAATTCACAACTTAGTTGACCCCTTGAGCACAAATGTGCTTTCTTGTTTGTCAAGTCATAAACAGAAGCATCAACAATAAGTAATAAACAAAATCGACATATTCAAATAATAAACATAAGCCACAACATAAAAAAAATTAGAAACACTAACAGAATACCTGACTTAACATCAAATTTCATAACTTAGTTGATCCCTAGAGCACTAATGTGCTTTCTTGCATGTTGCGAAAGAACCCTACAAAAGAAAATAAAATCAGAAACCATATTGAAAAACAAAATAAGAATTAAAAAAAGCAGTAATAGGATATACCTTAATTAGGAAGTGGATCTTCAACAGAAACATCAGAGATTGAAGCATCTTTCACAACAGCAAGAAATTCTTCATCCCTTTCCTCGGGCTCAGAACCATACAACCAATTACGAGTTGTTACAAATATCTCAATATTTTTAGGCAAAAGCTTAGCCCTCAACTTGTTCAAAATCTGGCCCCCCATGCTAAATGAGGATTCAGAAGCAATTGAAGTGATTGGAATGGCTAAAACATCTCTAGCCATGAGTGTAATCCTTTCGTCCCAGTCTAGCTGACAGGCCGGTCCGAACACGTTACACAGGAAAAACTGGAGCGAAACCCGCTAAGGCTCCACTCTGATTAGCAACCCTAGAAAACTTCTTTTAATATTATCTTGTCTAGATGCTTTAATTACATCCTATGTGAGAAGACAAGCATCGGAAAAGACACGCGGATACAAAACACACAAACATACAATTAAACAAGCCCTTTTAAGCCCTTACAACAGACCGTATCGATACGCTAGAAGACCGTATCGATACGCTTGGACTTGGTCAACAACCCAAAGTCAACCTAGGGAGACCGTACCGATACACATCAAAACCGTACCGATACGCCCTCAACGGCCAACTTCTCACGGTAAAACTACAAAAATCGTACCGGTACACCTATGACCCGTACTGATATGCCAAAATCTCGTCAATTTCTCAGATTTCCGGAGAGCTTTTAGCTTATCGATACACCCCCGTGTACCGATACGCAAAGCATAAAACAAGGTTCAAAGCATAGAACCGTATCGATACGGCCCTTACGCGTATCGATACGCCATGCACTGCAAACCTCATTTCGTCTGCTAAAAACACAAGGACTCAACTCTAAAGGCATTTAACGAATCGACAAGCAACATACAAACACTCATACATCACTAGGCAACCATAGATAAGCATACGAAGCGATTTAAACAACCAATGAAGCAACAATCACCAAGATAAGCATAACATAAAACAAGGTTTACATGCCTTTCACACAAAAACATAAGCATCCATAAAACATGAGTTACAATTCTTCAACACAAAAGCATAGGCATTTAATAACATAAAACCAATATAGGAGTCTAACAAACGCTCCTACAACACATAGCATCCACATTGCTATCTATTACATTATTTAAGAAAACCATACTTAAGTAGCAACACACGCTCTTAGGTGCCCCTTCCTTCCCCCATGCTAACTTCCACACTAATGATCTGCATTGTCAAAAACGAGGGCGTAAGCTTGAAAACTTAGTGAGCGAGCTCTAAAATAAATAACGAAAATGCAGGGTCCAAAGCATGGTATCCATATAACATCAACAAGGCATACATTAACACTAACATAGCAACATAGCCAACCGCTACAAGAATGCATGAACATGGCATCTTACCTCATGGTATGCTAATCATGGATATAACAAAACATCTTACCACACCAACCACACATAAACAAAGTATATTGGCAACTATATAGCTTACTCGAATATGCAGATAACTTCCGTTGGGATTTTTTCCCCAACATACTAAAACAACCATATTACCTTCTAGTGGGATTACACACATCACCGTTTTCATTTACGGATGAGATTCCACTCATCATCACTCACAAACACTTTCCGGTGGAATGTTACCTCACCGTACTCCTCCTTGGTGACTACACATCACCAAGGTCACGCGCGAATTTGACGCTTACCGTGTGCACACTTATCCTAATGATCGATCATTTATACCCGCTAATTATAACTAGTGCCAACATACTAAACAAGTCTCACCATGATTTCACAATCATGCAACACAACATATCAATCACCATTATGCAACAACAATATATCGCAACATGCATAAACGAACACATATCACACTTAGCAAGAACTCATAAAGTCAAACAAGAGATTAAGCTACCAACTTAATCCCCACATTAGATTGGCCTACCAAGCACAATCTAATACTTCAACCACACACTTTGAACCAATTTAAAACCATTTAAAATAGTCCACTCACCGAACACCCTTAAAGCAAGCCAAGAAAGTCGATCAAGCCTTCAAATTTCCCAAAATCGAGCCCGAAGCTTCTCTAAACGACTTCCCTTGTTTCTAATCAACCAAAAACAACATATTACTAAAAAAATCATCCACAAAACCACTGCCACAAATCAGATTACAATCTCAAGACCATTTTACTACATTTCCAAACCAAGAACTAACCAAAAATCTTCATTTTCGAACTTACACACAACCCATCAATTACCCATCGATTCTAACACCCAAATCATCACTAAACACGTTCAAAACAACCTCAAACATAACCACACCATCAGCCCAACTTTCCCTCACAAAACTTCTTCAAAAACTCAAGTTTTCTACCCTTTGACACACCCACAAATATTCATTTTGGGATTTCAACAAAACTCCCCTATTTAAAGATATGATACACTTAAGGGCAAGACTATAACATATATTAACTTTACAAATCAAAAACCCAATGAAAAACCATTAAAGCTTCCACATTTTTCTTAAAACTTGAACATTTGAAATATCACAAAAATGGAGTTTAGGAAAAACTAAAACCATAGAAACGTTAATGATGATGAGGAGAAGTCAAAAACACTTTTACCTTGATGAAAGCACTCAAAATCGGTGGGGAAATGGATGGAATAGTAACTTAGGGTTTGGGGAGGTTTTTGTCGTGATTTTTGGTTTGAAGGGGAGAAAGAAGATGACTTTCAAAAGGCACTTTTACGTAGCTTATTTCATTAATTTAGAAAATCACCATTTTTCCCTTAATGAAAACACAAGGCCCCTTTTGTTTAAAACCAAGCCCATTTTATTTAAAACAAGCCCGACAACCCTAACCCGATTTAGCTCACTTAACACCCGACCCCTAAACCTTGTGTTACAACTCTCCCACACTTAAGGAATTTCATCCCCGAAATTATTTGACTGGAAGAGATATGGAAACTGCATCTCCATATCCTTCTTTCTCTCCCAAGTGGCCTCGTTCGCACCTCGATGTTGCCACTTCACTTTGACCAACTCAATATGTCTACCACGCAACACTTTGCTATCGGATGCCAAGATCTCAACTGGTTCTTCATCGTACGTTAAGTCTGGGTTCAACTCAATCAATTCCACAGGCATAACGTGCGACGAATTTGATTTGTACTTTCGAAGCATCGAAACATGGAACACATTGTGAATCTTCTCTAACTCATATGGCAACCGTAACTGATAAGCAATCGGACTGATTCACTTCACAATCTCATACGGCCCAATGTATCTCGGACTCAATCTCCCTTTTCTGCTAAACCTCATAACTTTCTTCCACTGAGAGACTTTCAAGAACACTCTATCTCCTACGACATACTCAACTTCTTTCTTATTCAAATCGGCATAGGATTTATGTCTATTCGAATCTGCCTTCAAACGATCACAGATCAACTTCACCTTATCGGTAGTCCCCTTAAGCAAATTCAGCATCGGTAACAACTTCTGACCTGCTTCGGCCCAACAAATTGAAGTTATACATTTTCTACCATACAATGCCTCATACAGAGCCATCTGAATGCTTGACTGATAACTGTTATTGTATACGAACTCAACCAACGGCAAGTGTTTCTCCCAAGTACCCTTAAAGTTAATAATGCAACAACACAACATGTCCTCTAAAATCTGTATAACCCTCTCCGACTGACCATCTGACTGAGGATGATACGACGTACTGAAATTCAATCGGGTACCCAAAGCAGTATGCAAACACTCTCAAATCTGGCAGTAAATCTCAGATCTCTATCAGACACAATCGACTTCGGCACACCATGCAGTCTCACAATCTCACTGATGTATAAATCGGCCAACTTATCTAAGGAGTAAGTCGTATGAACATCTATAAAGTGAGCACACTTTGTGAAGCGGTCAACTATAACCCAAGCTGAGTTCTTCTTAGAAATAGTCAAAGGCAAACCTGAAACGAAGTCCATGGTGATATTTTCCCACTTCCATTTCGGAATCTTCAACGGTTGCAGCAAACCTGATGGAACCTGATATTTTGCCTTAACTCTCTGGCGTACCATACACTTACTCATGAAATCGGCTACGTCTTTCTTCAAACCAACCCAGTAGTATTCATTCTTCAAATCGCGATACATCTTCGTACTACCAGGATGCATAGCGAACGGGCTACTGTGTGCTTCGGTCAAGGTAGTACGTCTCAAATCATTGTCATCCGGCACAACTATTCTGTCTCTGAAACACAAGACCCCATCAACACTGAAACTGTAGTCCGATGGTCTACGCTCGACTATATTTTGCACGTGAGGTGCCAAGGATCTATCTAACAACTAATTTTCTCTAATCAACTGGCCTAAGGTAGGTCTAATCTAAAGTTCGGGCACTAGACCACCATCACCGGACAAGCTCAAACTAGCAAACATGGCTCTCAACTCAACATCTACCTTCCTACTCAAGGCATATGCCACTACATTGGCTTTACCCGGATGGTACTCAATCGTGAGATCGTAGTCCTTAAGAAACTTTAGCCACCTACGTTGTCTAAGGTTCAACTCTCTTTGCGTCATTATATACTTCATACTCTTATGATCCGTATACACTGTGCATTTATCACCATACAAATAATGTCTCAAATCTTCAAGGCAAACACAACTGCGGCTAGCTCTATGTCGGATAATTATGCTTGTGATTCTTTAACTGTCTCGAGGCATAAGCTAAGACTCTTTCGTCTTGTATGAGCACACAACCTAACCCTACAAATGAAGCATCACTGTAGATCATATACTCTTTCCCTGACTCTGGCTGAATCAAAATCGGTGCATCTGTCAAAGCTTCTTTTAGTTTCTCAAAGGCTTGTTGTCTCGCATCTAACACTCAAACTGAACATTCTTCTGAAGCAATTTTGTCAAAGGAGCGGCTATCTTCGAAAATCCATCCAAAAACCTCCTATAGTAACCTGCTAAGCCTAGGAAACTACGAATCTCTATCACAGACTTTGGTTGCTTCCACTCAACAATGGCTTCTATCTTCTTTGGATCAACTCTAATCCCCTCGGCTGACACTACATATCCTAGAAAGATTACTTCTCTGATCCAAAACTCACACTTACACAACTTAGCATACAACTGGTTGTCTAGCAAAGTCTACAGAACAAGCCTCAAATGTCTGTCATGATCTTCCTCGGTACGTGAATACACCAAAATGTCATCTATGAATACAACCACAAACTAATCTAAGTACTGATGGAAGATTATGTTCATCATGTCCATGAAACCAGCCGGTGTGTTTGTCAACCCAAACGACATAACTAATAACTCCTAGTGACCATACCTAGTCCTGAAAGTTGTCTTCGGTACATCAACCTCCTTTACCTTCAACCGCTAATAATCGGATCGCAAATCAATCTTCGAAAAGACTGATGCCCCTCTCAACTGATCAAACAAATCGTCAATACGCGGTAAGGGATACTTGTTTTTCACTGTCAACTTATTCATTTATCTATAATCGATGCACATCCTTACACGACCGTCTTTCTTTTTCAGAAATAGTACCAGAGCGCCCCAAGGCGAAGAACTCGGACGAATAAAACCTCTATCTGACAAATCTTGTAATTGAGTCTTCAACACTTTCAGTTCTTTTGGTGCCATACGGTATGGAGCAATCGAAACAGGAGCAGAATCTGAGTATGTCTCTATAGCAAACTCTACTTCTCTGTCAGGCGGCAAACCATGCAATTCTTCCGAAAACACACTCGGAAAATCACACACTGTTCTGATATCCTGCGGTCTAACTTCATTCATGTTCGGATTCATTACGTAGGCCAAGTACGCCTCACAACCCAACTCAACTAATCTATGAGACTCTAAGGTTGAAACAACATTCGTTAAGAATTTTACATTCTCCCCTACCACTACAATCTCATAGTCATCCACAAGCTTCAAAAAGACTCTTTTTTGTTTCGAAATCTATCATATCCCTATGCTCTGTAAGCCAGTCCATACCCAAAATCACACTGAAGCCATAGAACGGTAACTCCATCATGTTCGCTGGAAATATATGCCCTTGAACCATTAACGGACACCTTCTGTACATCTTCCCAACCACTACTATATCCCCGAAGGAACTAGTAACACTAACACCTACCTCTAGTACCTCACAATGTATATTTAACATCTTTGCATGCTCACTCAAAATGTATGAATGCGTTGACAAGAGTCAATCAAGGAAAGCAAACTTAGAGACTGTATCAAGAAATTACCTGCAATCACATTCGTGTCGTTCTGTCCCTCTTGATGAGCATAAACTCTAGCCTGACCTCCGCCCTCCGACTGAACCGCAACCACATGAGCTATATTCCTCTGGCCATCGTTCCTTGGCTGAAAGTTACCTCGACCGCGCCCACGGCCTCTCGGGTACTTAATAGCTCTAGTAGGAGCATGAACCTGAACTAGTGCAAACCCAGCCTGAAGTGGACAATCACGCCTAAGGTGATCTCTAGCTCCACAGTTCCAACACGCATGAAAGTTTCCCCAGCACTCTTCGATATGATGCCTCCCGCATCTAGCACACTCGGGTAAATGCCCACCAGCTCTCTGGCTCTGATGGCCTCTCCCGTGGTTACCATCTCCACGCTTGTGATCAAAATGATGCCTATTGTCCTTATGCCTCTTGGCATCACCTCTATCAAAGTCGGCAGACCTCTTCCCTGAACCAGAACCACCTGAACGTTTTGTCAGACCCAAACTGTGCTCTATGTCCTTGGCCCTAGCGACCAAGACATTGAAGTCCGTGTAATCCGTAGCCAAATTATACCTCTTCACTTCCTCACTCAACCCGTAACGGAAACGGTCGCATCGTTCCCTCACAGTAGGAACTAGCTCGGACGCATACTGACTCAATCTGACAAACCGTACCTCATACTCAGTCACTGTCATGATACCCTGAACCAAGGCCATGAACTCTCTCTTCTTCTCATCTAGATAGCGGGGACCCATATACTTCTTGCGAAAAGCAGACTCAAAGAACTCTCAAGTTCCTCGGCATCTGGCATGCCTGTAGTTATGGTGACCCACCAAGTGTAGGCATCACCTTGAAGCAAAGAAACAACACATCCCAGTCTGTGTGCTCCAGTACAACCCATTTGAGACAAGATACGAACAGTCTTACCAAACCAAGCCTCTGATCTCTCGGGCGCCAACCCTCGAAATTCTTCACCTCCCAAGCTACGGAGCCTCTCTAGTGGAAAATCGGCGCCCTCACCTTGAGGTTGTGCCATAGCTCTTCCCCCAGCCACAGCTGCCTGGAAAGCCCCAGCTATAACCTGAACCAACGGAGCTAGATCTATACCAGCCGAACCTTGGCCAACCTGAGGTCCTACACCCTCAGCTCTCGCCTCACCTCCCTCTTGACGATGAGGAGAAGGAGGAGGTGAAGGAGCCTCTGCCTCTACAACCGGCTCAACTTCCAGTGCTGCTACCCGTGGTTTCGGATGAACCACCCTAGGCCTGCCTCTAGGTCTCATCTTACGGCTAGCAAGATAACAACTACATACAAAATAAACACACAAGGATTGAGTTAGCAAAGACAAGGGTCCTAGGTGCTCAAGTATTCCTTTACAAAATCTTTTTCAATAAAGTAATAGTAGCAATGGGAACTCGACACTACACCTCAATACAACAACCGTACTAACATGTGCTTCCAAACACCATACAAGCAAGCAAACAACAAGCATACATAGCAAAACACTCACCGTACAACATACACCGAGACATTGCAACATAACACTTCAAACTTACCTTCCCGAGGTCGCGGAAACCTCAAGCTCTGATACCAACAAATGTAACCCCCTCGTCCCGGTCTAGCCGACAAGCCGGTTCGAACTGGTTACACAGGGAAAACTAGATCGAAACCCGCTAAGTCTCCACTCCGATTAGAAACCCTAGAAAAATTCTTTTAATATTATCTTGTCTAGAAGCTTTAAATACATCCTATGTGAGAGGACACGCAGCATAAAAGACACACGGATACAAAACACACAAACATACAATTAAACAAGCCTTTTAAGCCCTTACAATAGGTCGTATCGATACGCTAGAAGACCGTATCGATATGCCTGGACTTGGTCAACAACCCAAAGTCAACCTAGGGAGACCGTACTGATACACAACAAAACCGTACCGATACACCCTCAACGGTCAACTTCTCACGATCAAACTACGAAACCGTACCGGTACACCTAGGACCCGTACCGATACGCCAAAATCTCGTCAATTTCTCATATTTCCGGAAAGCTTTTGGCGTATTGATACACCCCATGTACTGATACGCAAAGCCTAAAACAAGGTTCAAAGCATAGGACCGTATCGATACGGCCCTTACGCGTATCGATACGCCCTGCACTGCAAACCTCATTTTGGTTGCTAAAAACACAAGGACTCAACTCTAAAGGAATTTAACGACTCGACAAGCAACATACAAACACTCATACATCACTAGGCAACCATAGATAAGCATGCGTAGCGATTTAAACAACAAACGAAGAAACAATCACCAAGATAAGCATAACATAAAATAAGGTTTACATGCCTTTCACACAAAAACATAAGCATCCATAAAACACGAGTTACAATTCTTCAACACAAAAGCATATGCATTTAACAACATAAAACCAACATATGAGTCTAACAAACGCTCCTACAACACATAGCTTCCCCAGTGCTATCTATTACATTATTTAAGAAAGTCATACTTGAGCAGCAACACACGCTCTTGGGTGCTCATACCTTGCCCCTTGCTAACTTCCACACTAATGATCTCCATTGTCAAAAACGAGAGCGTAAGCTTGAAAACTTAGTGAGGGAGATCTAAAACAAATAACGGCAATGCAGGGTCCAAAGCATGGTATCCATAAAACATCAACAAGGCATACATTAGCACCAACATAGCAACATAGGCAACCGCTACAAGAATGCATGAACATGGCATCTTACCTCATGTTATGCTAATCATGGATACAAAAAAACATCTTACCACACCAACCACACATAAACAAAGTATATTGGCAACTATATAGCTTACTCGGATATGCGGATAACTTCTGTTGGGATTTTCGCCCCCAACGTACTCAAACAACCATATTACCTTCCGGTGGGATTACACACATCACCGTTTTCATTTACGGATGGGATTCCATTCATCATTACACACAAACACTTTCCGATGGAATGCTACCTCACCGTACTCCTTCTTGGTGACTACACATCACCAAGGCCACGCGCGAATTTGACTCTTATCGTGTGCACAGTCATTCTAATGATCGATCGTTTATACCAGGTAATTATAACTAGTGCCAACATACTAAACAAGTCTCACCATGATTTCACAATCATGCAACACAACATATCAATCACCATTATGCAACATCAATATATCGCAACATGCATAAACGAACACATATCACACTTAGCAATAACTCATAAAATCAAACAAGAGATTAAGCTATCAACTTAATCCCCACATTAGATTGTCCTGCCAAGCACAATCTAATACCTCAACCACACACTTTGAACCAATTTAAAACCATTTAAAACAGTAAACTCACTGAACACCCTTAAAGCAAGCCAAGAAAGCTGATCAAGCCTCCAAATTTCTCATAATCGAGCTCGAAGCTTCTCCAACGATTTCCCTTGTTTCTAATCAACCAAAAACAGAATATTACTAAACAAATCATCCACAAAACCACTGCAAAAAAATCAGATTACAATCTCAAGACCATTTTACTACATTTTCAAACCAAGAACTAACCCGAAATCTTCATTTTCGGACTTATACACAACCCAGCAATTACCCATCGATTCTAACACCCAAATCATCACTAAACACGTTCAAAACAACCCCCAAGCATAACCACACCATCAGCCCAACTTTCCCTCACAAAACTTCTTCAAAAACTCAAGTTTTCTACCCTTTGACACACCCACAAATACCCACTTCGAGATTTCAACAAAACTCCCCCATTTTAAGATATGATACACTTAAGGGCAAGACTATAACATATATTAACTTTACAAATCAAATACCCAATGAAAAACCATTAAAGCTTCCACCTTTTTCTTAAAACTTGAACATTTGAAATATCACAAAAATGGAGTTTAGGAAAAACTAAAACCATAGAAACGTTAAGGATGTTGAGGAGAAGTCAAAAACACTTTTACCTTGACGAAAGCACTCGAAATCGGTGGGGAAATGGATCGAACAATAACTTGGGGTTTGGAAAGGTATTTGTCGTGATTTTTGGTTTGAAGGGGAGGAAGAAGATGACTTTCAAAAGACACTTTTACATAGCTTATTTCATTTATTTAGAAAATCTCCATTTTTCCCTTAATGAAAACACAATGTCCTTTTTGTTTAAAACAAAGCCCATTTTATTTAAAACAAGCCCAACGACCCTAACCCAATTTAGCTCACTTAACACCCGACCCCTAAACTCGGGTGTTACAATGAGTGAAAGTACATGAAAAGACCCAGATTAAGATTTCCAATACTCTAAGATATCAACATCTTTAGTGCGAGGGAGAAGGGTCAAAGAAATGTAGGAGTCAACATCGGATTTACCACTCCTAGAAGTTGCTAAATTGGCATCAAAGTTTTTTCATTAAAATATAAAAAGAGTTAGTAAATTGTAATTGAAAAAATAATTAAATATAAAAACAGAAGCATAAATAAGCACTGATTTGAAAGAGATTTGATTTTTTGAATGTCCGAGGGCGACCAGAACTTAACAGACTTGTACTTTGAGAAGAGTTACTTTGGACAGAAGAATTAGATGAAGCAGAACATGCAGGTCTTGAATAATATATATACATACTAACAAACTCATTATAAACAACACTTACCCTTCTTTCAACCTCATCCTCAACATAGAGGACACCATACAATTCCTTCAGAAGTTGTAACTTATACCGAGGATCAAGCAAAACAGCAAAAGACAGAATCGTTGAGTAATCAGACCAATATTTCTCATACAATTCAAGCATAGGTCCTGCCATTGTAGAGAGGCCCTCACATTGATCATTGTGAGGATCACACGACAGCTTCTCAATAGCAACAACATTAGCCAAGTATAAATTAGCAGTGGGATACTTGGATCCTAAGAACAGAGTAGAAATTTCAAAGAATGGCTCAAGGAAATCACAGATTAATTGAGCAGTTTCCCACTCATCCTTAGTGATTATATCCAAGCCATTTTCCCTATTAACAAACAAGTTAATAGCAAGTGTAGCTTCAAATGCCCTACGAAGCATCAGGTAAGTAGAGTTCCATCGAGTAGGAACATCCAATACCAACTTACCAGAAAAACCAGAACCACAATCATTAACAACAGAATCAAAGCTACAAAGTCTAGCATCAGAAGAATCAATGAACTTAACCATCTCATGCAATTTAATAACAGAAGAGTCAATCACCTTCAAACCCTTTTGAACTATCAAGTTCAGAATATGGGCAGCACACCTTATATGAAAAAACTTACCATTGCATGGCAGGGGAGAAATTGCATGCAAATCATCTTTGAGTCGCCTCACCATTTTTTCATTTGCAGAAGCATTATCAAGAGTAATGGTAAAAGCTTTCTTCTCAAGACCCCACTCGGTTAACATATTTTTAACAAACTTATAAATAGACTCGTCATCATGGGGTAGGGAAACGACGAAAATCAAAATTTTAGACTGAAGTTTCCAGTTATTATCAACATAAGGTGCAGTCAGAGCAAAATAGGAACGTGAAGTGCAAACAGACCATCCATCACATGTAAAACAGATACGACTCAAAACAGAATGCATTGGATCAAGTAGCAAATTTTTATGCTTCTCATACTTTAACATGCAAGCCTTAATAATAGAATACCTTGAAATATCTTTCAAATTAGGATTTAGATAATGATGCAAAACCCTAAATTTATCATGCTCAACCACACTCAAAGCATAACCATGACAAAGAATAGCTTCAGCAAATAACTCACAGTATCTTTTCTGATCAAAAGAAGTTTCTGAACTACTATTGGGATTAGTAGCAAGAAACTCTTTATAAGATTCACATTTTTTAGTATGCCTTTTTGGGTTAGAAGTACCAATATAAGAATCAGCTTTATACCTTTTTGTTTTTGCAGTACTTACATTCAGAAAAAACACCTTTTGGAAACTTGATAAAGGTATAATGATCTCAAACAGGAGATGTTCTTCTTCCAATGTCCCCTCTAGTTGAAGCTGTAGACTTCCTCTTAGAGGTACGAACTGTATCAGACAGTTGATCATTTACATCCCCTTCAAGCATTCAAATAAACATGAATCGGAAATAAACAAAAAGTAAAATAAAATACATAATAAAAATGAAGAATAAACCACCTTGAGACAGTATTAGTTGGTCATTTTGACCTCTTTCACCAAGAAAGTCCAACTCATAAGAAAATTCATCCATAGCTGTAAAAAAAACTGAAAAGAAAATACTGCAATATGTTGTTAGAGACTAAAACCTAAAAAGGGCAATAAAAAGTAAAACAAAAACCATATATACAAAACCATACATACATGAATATATACACACAACTAAAAACACAATTAAAGAATTCATGTCAAAGAATCTAGAAACCAGAGGGATATATATACAACTAATGACACAAAGTAAAACCATAAACAAGACAATCTAAGTGGTTTCAGTTTAATCCTTGTACGTGGCGTTGTTAAACATGTCCACAGGGTCCTTTAAAAACTCCCTTTGGCACCAGTAGCCCCGCAAGACGGGTAGTCCAGCCTAAACACTCAGATTAAACCAAGGAAACCTTAGCTCTAAACAACTAAACACTCAACTTTAAATCTTGCATAATAAACCAAACCAGAATCAAAGACCCTTAAATATCTTAACACTCAAAATAAAGCAAACAGGTTAAACCATCTATAGACAAACATACATAACAAAATACAAATATACAAAACCATAGAAACTAACAAAATCAAAGAACCTTAAACATATTTCAAATCAGAAACCATAGAAACTAATATAAACCATATATACAAAACCATACATATACATATACATATATTGCAGCATATATACAAACTGAAACCATAGATACATACAAAACCATATATACAAAACCATACATACATGCATATATACAAACAAATAAAAACATAATTAAAAAATTCATATCAAAGAATCCATAAACAAGAGATGTATATATACAACTAATGACACAAAGTAAAACCACAAATCGGACAATCTAAGTGGTTTCAGTTTAATCCTTCTACGTGGCGTTGTTAAACCTATCCACATGGTCCTTTAAAAAACCCCTTTGGCACCAGTAGCCCCACAGGACGGGTAGTCTAGCCTAAACACTCGGATTAAACCAAGAAAACCCTAGCCCTAAACAACTAAACAATCAACTGTAAAGCATGCATAATAAACCAAACCATAATAAAAGAACCTTAAACATCTTAACATATTTCAAATCAAAGAACCCTAAACATATTTCAAATCAGAAACCACAGAAACTAACATAAACCATATATAAAAAACCATACATATACATACATTGCAACATATATACAAACTGAAACCATAGATACATACAGAAACCATACATATACATACATGCATATATACAACCATACAAGCAGAAATATACATGCAACTAAAAACAATACATGCAAAACTATAAAGGCAACCAAAAACGATACATGCAAACAGAAATATACATGCAACCAAAAACAATAAAAGCAAACAGAAAGAAACATGCAACCAAATGAAAAGGCAAGCAGAAATATACATGCAACCTTCCTAAGAAACAAACCCACGCAGAAGATGAACAATCTTACAGAAGCCAGATACCTTCCTAAGATACAAAGGTGAATAGTTAGTAAAAAATAGAAACTAAATATTAATCGAACAAAAAACATTAAATAAAAATGAGAGAATAGAAGATCAAACTTACCGAAACTGGAAACTGAAAAGGCAGAGAAGATCAGCTCCTAGAAATGAAAAGGAAGAGAAGGTTAATGTATCTGGAAACTGGAAAGTGAAGGGTCAGAATCTGAAGAGGTAAGATGAGAATACGAAAGGATTTTGGGTTTAGAGGTTATGGTTTGGGGATTATAGTTCAAGTTTTGGGTATTTTAGGGTTTAATGATTAAGGGTTATGGATTTATGGTTTAGTGAGTATGGTTTAGGGATTAAGGGTTATAGAAAAGTGTTTAGGGTAAAAATAGAATTGAAGTTGGGTTTAGGGTTTTGACGGGTTGAATAGAGGAATTCTCAAGAACACGAGGTTTATGAAGTTTTCCTTTAACCCTACACCCTAACGTGATTTGGGGTTTTGAGTTTATGGGATTCAATTTATGGTTTAAGTTTAGGGATTTAGGGGTTTTGTTTCACTTTAGGTTTTTTGAGTTAGTGTTTGGGAGTTACGGTTCATTTTTTAGTTTAGGGTTTAGGGTTATCATTAGGGTTTTGTGCTTTTTTATTTTACAATATATATTAGCATATATGTGTGTATAAAAGTAGAAATCCTAAACCCTAAACTATAAATACTAAACAAAAAACACTAAACCATAAACCATAAACCCTTATATCCTAAACCCTAAACCCTAAACCCTAATGTATGTAAGTATGCATATATGTACCAACCAATGTATGAACCTTAAACCATAAACTCTAAACCATAAACCCTAATATATGTAAGTATGTATATATCTATCAATCTATGAACCCTAGACCATTGATGAGTTTTACCCTAAACCCTAATATATGTAAAGATGTATATATATAACAATCAATACATGAACCTTAAACCATTAATGAAGTTTTCCCTAAACACTAAACCCTATATCATATACCCTAAACCCTTAAATCCAAGACATAAACCCTAAACCCTAAACTCTAAACATTAATATCTATAAGTATGTTTGTATCTATCAATGTGTGAACCCTAAACACTTAATGAACTCTAAACTCTAAATGCTACACCATAAACCCTAAACCCTTAGATCCTACACCTAAACCATACACCATAAACCCTAAACCCAGATGCATGTAAGTATGTATATGTGTACCTACCAATATATGAACCCTAAACCCTAAACACTAAACCCTAATATATATGAGTGTGTATGTATCTATCAATGTATGAACCCTAAATCCTTGATGAGTTTTACCCTAAACACTAAACACTAAACCCTAATGTATGTAACTATATATGTATATACCTATCAATGTCTGAACCCTAAAACCTTAATAAAGTTTTCCATAAACCTTATACCATATACCATAAACCCTTAAATCCATAACCTAAACCCATAAACCCTAAACCATAATGTATATAAGTATGTTTGTATCTATCAATATATAAACCCTAAACCCTTGATGAGTTTTCGCTACACCCTAAACACTAAACCCTAAACTCGAAACCATAAATATTAAACATAAACTATAAACCCTAAACCTTAATGTATACAAGTATGTATGCATGTAGCTAATAGCTATCAATGTATGAACCCTAAACCCTTAATGAATTTCTCCCTAAACTCTAAATCCTACACCCTAATGTATATAAGTATATATGTATGTACCTATCAATATATGAACCCTAAACCCTTAATGAAGTTTTCCCTAAACCATAAACCATATGTCATATACCCTAAACACTTAAATCCACAACCTAAACCTCTAAACCATAAACTCTAAACCCTAAACCCTAATGTAATAAGTATATATGCATGTACCTATCAATGTATGAACCCTAAACCTTTTATGAGTTTTCACTACACCCTAAACCCTAAACCTTAAATCATAAACCCTAATGTATGTAAGTATGTATGTATATTCCTATCAATGTATGAGCCTTAAACCCTTAATGAATTTCTCCCTAAACCCTAAAAACTAAACCTCAAACCTCAAACCATAAACCCTAATGTATGTAAGTATGTATGTATGTATGTATGTATAATGTACCTATAAATGTATGAACCCTAAACCCATATTCATTGTTTTTATAATCTGTCCAGTGTTTTATAATTTTAATTTGATATTTTCATCATTCTAGACCCAAAAACTTTATTTTTATTCCAAATTGAACAACATTTATTTTTTAAAATTTTTCCAATGTTTTATTATTTTAATTTAATATTTTCTTCATTCTAGTCCCTTAACTTTATTTTAATTCCATATTGACCCTTATATATATTTTAATTCATAATGTTTTATAGTTTTAATTTGAAATTTTTTCATTCTAGACCCTAAAACTTTATTTTTATTCTAAATTGACCTCTACTTATTGTTTTTTTAATTACTCTAATTTTTATACTTTTAATTTGATATTTTTGTTCATTATAGTCCCCAAAACTTTGTTTTTATTCCAAATTGACCACTTTCCTTGTTTTCTTTTAAATTTGTCTAATGTATTATAATTTTAATTTGATAATTTTGTTCATTATAATCCGTGAAACTTTATTTTTAATCCAAATTGACTTCTTTTCATTATTTTTAATTACTCTAATGTATTATAATTTTAATTTGATATGACTTTAAATAATTAACTTAAAATCAATGACGATTGACGAATGCCAACCTAAAGTCTATCGACTAATTATATGGTTGTATCGAACTAAACTCAATACGAATTCCAATCCCGAAAATACCCCGACCTGAATTACCCGACCTGAAACTACCCGACCTGAAATTACCCGACCTGAAATGCACCCGACCTGAAATGCAACCAACTTGAAATGAACCTGACCTGAAATGGACCCGATCTGAAATGGACCTGACCTGAAATGGACCCGACCTGAAATGGACCCGACATGAAACAGACCCGACCTGAAATGGACCCGACCTGAAACAGACTCGACCTGAAATGGACCCGACCTGAAATGGACCCGACCTGAAGTGTATCTGAACCTGAATCAACCAGCCAATTATCTGCTTCAGACCCAACCATTTTGACCCGACCTGACATGGACCCGGCCTGAAATGGACCCGCACTTGACCCGAGTCGAGTCAAAACAGAAAATGACCTGAAATGACATGTATTCGATTTTACCCGACCTGACAAAACCCGACCTGAAACTCATCCTATTACTTGTTTTTACATCCCTAGTTGTGGTGTGATCCATTTGTAATCTTTTCACTTTGAATTCAATCCGGTATACTTTTCGTGTTAAAAAAATGTTGTAATATGAATATTGTGAATCCTTTGATGTCCAACTTGGTTGTTTTTAATCCGAACTTATTAATCTAGTTAATTCATACTTGTTAGAGGATTTAGGGGTTTGGTGTTTTTTTATTTTACAATATATATTAGCATATATGTATGTATAAAAGTAGATACCGTAAACCCTAAACCATAAACTATAAACAATAAACCAAAAACCAAAAACACTAAACCCTAAACCTTAAACCCTTATATCCTAAACAACAAACCCTAAACCCTAATGTATATATGTATATATATGTACTTACCAATGTATGAACCTTATACCCTAAACCCTAAATCATAAACCATAAACCCTAATATATATAAATATACATGTATCTATCAATCTATGAACCCTAAACCCTTGACGAGTTTTACCTTAAACCCTAAACCATAAACCTTAAAGTATATAAATATATATGTATATACATATTAGTGTATGAACCTTAAACCCTTAATGAAGTTTTCCCTAAACCCTAAACCTTATAACATATACCCTAAACCCTAATCCAACGACATAAACCATAAACCCTAAACTCTAGACCCTAAATCATAATATATATAAATATATTTGTATCTATCAATGTATGAACCCTAAACCCTTGATGAGTTTTCGCTAATCCTTAAACCCTTATATCCTAAACCTAAACCATACACCCTAAACCCTAATGTATGTAAGTATATATGTACCTACCAATGTATGAACCCTAAACACTAAACCCTAAACCCTAATATATAAGCATATATGTATCTATCAATGTATGAAGCCTAAACCCTTGATGAGTTTTACCTTAAACCCTAAACCATAATGTATATAAGTATATATATATATATACCTATCAATGTCTGAACCCTAAACCATTAATGAAGTTTTCCAAAAACCCTAAACAATATACCATATACCTTAAACCCACAACCTAAACCCCTAAACTTTAAACCATAAACCCTAAGTTGCGTAAGTATATTTGCATCCATCAATGTATGAACCCTAAACACTTGATTTTTTTTTGCTAAACTATAATCCCTAATCCCTAAATCTTAAACCCTAAACCCTAATATGTGTAGTATATATGTATGTAGCTAATAGCTATCAATGTATGAGCCCTAAACACTGAATGAATTTATCCTTAAACCCTAAACCCTACACCCTAATGTATATAAGTATGTATATATGTACCTATCAATGTATGAACCCTAAACCCTTAATGAAGTTTTCCTTTAACCCTAAACCTTAAAACATATATCATATACCATAAACCCTTAAATCCACAACGTAAACATCTAAACCATAAACCCTAATGTATGTAAGTATGTTTGTATCTATCAATGTATAAACCCTAAACCCTTGATGAGTTTTTGCTAAACCCTAAACCTTAAACCATAGACCCTAATATATGTAAGTATGCATGTAGCTATCAATGTATGAGCCCTAAACCCTTAATGAATTTCTCCCTAAACACTAAACACCGAACCCTCTAATGTTTTCTTTGTTTTCTCCCTAAACCTTAAACCTCTTTTTCCTTGTTTTCTTTTAAATTTGTCTAATGTTTTATAATTTTAATTTGATATTTTTGTTCATTATAATCCGTGAAACTTTATTTTTAATCCAAATTGACCCATTTTCAGTCCAAATTGACCACTTTTCATTATTTTTTTAATTACTCTAATGTTTTATAATTTTAATTTGATATGACTTTAAATAATTAACTCAAAATCAATGACGATTGACGAAGGCCAACCTAAAGTCTATCGACTACTTATACGGTTGTACCGAACTCAAACTCAATATGAATTCCAATCCCGAAAATACTCCGACCTGAATTACTCGACCTGAAACTACCCGACATGAAATTACCTGACCTGAAATGCACCCGACCTGAAATGAACCAGACCCATTTTGACCCGACCTGAAATGGACCCGACCTGAAGTGTATTCGAACCTGAATTAACCTGCCAATTATCTGCTTCAGACCCGACCCATTTTGACCCGACCTGAAATGGACCCGCACCCGACCCGAGTCGAGTCAGAACAGAAAAATGATTTGTATCCGATTTTACCCGACCTGACAGTACCCGACCTAAAACCCGTCCGATTACCTATTTTTACCTCCCTAGTTGTGGTGTGATCCTATAATTTTTTCAATTTGAATTCAATCCAGTATACTTTTCGTGTTAAAAAAAAGCTGTAATGTGAATATTGTGAATTCTTTGATGTCCAACTTTGTTGTTTTTAATCCGAACTTATTAATCTAGTTAATTCATACTTGTTAGAGGAATTCAATTAGTGGTAGACTTCGGTAAACTAATTTGGGAATCTAATTATTTTTTAAAAAAATTAAAGGATAAATTAAAGCTTTTCATAAATTTTGTGGGCTTTGTTGATAATTTTAAAGAGAATAAAAAATTAAAAAGTCTAGTAAAAATATTCAAAAACTTTAGGGCTAATATGATTTTTTAAATAAAATAAGATATTAAAAATTTTAATGCAAAAACAGTCAGCTTCTTATTTGAATATCTACATTTGTAATTCTTTTCGTAAGTATAAAATCCTCACCTTTTCTGGGAAGTCACTAGAATTTAATTTATTAACAGAAGGTGAAGATATTTTATCATACCATTCATTTATTATGTGTAAGTTGTGAATTTAATCTGATTTTAATTTTATCATTTTTTATTCTTATACTTTTAAATTTAAAATATTGGCCATAAACCAAATAGTAACTTCAAAATATGTTAAATCGAATTATATGATTAACTTTTTTTAAATAAATTATCTAATTAACTCATTGTTTACTATACACGTTTATAAATTTAACTCGTATTTATAGGTGAAAATTGGATGAGGAATATTCGAAAACCTTGGGATCCGAATAGATGAAAAGAGGAGTAACTGAAACCTTCACCCATAGGGACGAGAACGGGAAAATTTTATTACCGGAGCTCAAATGGGGATAGGGATTGCTATATCCAAACCGTGGGGATAATTGAACTGTAACTGTATAAATTACTGTGGGGATCCCGAAAAATATCCACAAGGATCCCAGATATTTTACAAAAATTTTAAAATATATAAAATTAACTCTCATTTACATGTATATCTACCTATCTTATTATCAATATATTTGTGTCTTTTGTTTATTTTACACAAAAACCTTATTCTCCTTCAACCATATGTTTAAGTGTATTGACTATATGACATGTAAATTGAAATCGACCATATATTTTAGTTAGTAAAATAGTAAGTTTTGTTTAACTTTTGGAGATGGGAATTCTTCGAAAACCGTAAAAATTCGATGGGCATAGGGATGGGGACGAAAAAATTCACTGAAACATGCAAGGAGGATTACCCAAAACTGTACCCATAATTGTTGCGGACGGAGTGAGAAATAAAAAACCGTCCCCAAACCAACCGATTCCCACCTTGTTTTAATTGATAATTTTAAATCCTTGTAATTAATATTTGACTAAATTAGAGTATATAGACAAAATAACCTTTTTAGAAGTATATTTATCCAGAATTTAAATGAATTCCTTGGAAAACTGCTGCAGCAAAATGTTGGAATAATAATTCAGCTCCCAATTGCAGCAAATCAATCATTTTTAAGAACTCACATCTGCTGGCTTTGCTTACATTCATCACTCTCAACTGAAACTTGAGACATTTAACACCCACAGCATGTCTGAATAATGTCGAAAAAGCACATATGGAAAAGTCTAACCACAGGGTGAGACTGATGTGTATGCTTCAAGCACCATGGAGTTTTTCCGACACTTTAATGTGTATAAACCCCGTTTGGGTCGGGATATTATTGACGACATGGACCATTCACATCAGCAATAAAACAAGTTTTTAAAGAACAGAAGGAAAACCAAGAAATTTAAGAGGGAGAAACCCCAGCTTGGAAATGCCAGTTACAGGAAACATTATTCCCTTGTACTGTATAGTCTGGAAATCGGAAACTATTGGTCATAATTTGGAACATTTGTTGGTGAACAGGACAAAGACAAAGACCATTAACCAGAACATTAGCTGCATCAGGACCCACCCTTTTTGGTGGAGATGAAACCAAACGTGACCATTGAGCCCAACTTCCCCAGCCAACCTCATCATCTTTAGAATTGAAAACCCATGTGTTGATGCCTACCAGACAACGAAGGTGGAGAGGACAAAGGTGGTTGGAACCGGGTTCAGGCGGTTCACCTCGGTTGATTTGGGGCAGAGTGCGGCAGACAATATGGTGGTCAGAGTAAAGATGAGATGAGAGGAGAGGAGAGATGTAAAAGCCGTTTCTCAGGAAATTTTAGCCTATCTTGTCTCTCCGGTTTGCGTGGATATTTATAGTCCCTAAAAATGCTGGTAATTGGATGGTGTCATCCCTAGTGGCAACTTATGGACGGTTCGACAGAGATAGGATCAATTTCTAAGTATTAGGCTTTGCAGTCTAGTCACGTGCTGTAGCATATGGAAGTGTCTATTCCGAAGACCATGTATGCCTCCGGTTTCATCGCCTCTGGTATTGTTAGGCTTAAGAGGCCACCTTTAGAGTTACCGAGTGTGGAGGCTGAGGGTCATTTTTGGATACGGGGATACCAAAGATAACACTTGTCCCCCCTTAGTCATAGGAGTACCATAACGTGGTATGAGATGAAGCGAATGGAGGAAGCCATCCTTATAACTGTTTGAAATGTCAAGAGGTGACTACATTAACTTAGATAGTCATGATGATCCCTCTTGCGGTTGTGAGAGGACACACATGTTGCTCCACTATTGATGTCAGTTCAATATGTGAATCAAAGAGTCGTTCTAGGGAGGCATGTTCTCTGGCTATAAATACCACATAGGGACAAATCGACAATATCGTTTCTTTAAGTTTTCTCATCAATTTCTTCACATGATTTTTATATTTTTAAACAAGTTTTGCAGTATGTCGTTGACAATGTCTAGAAGAACCAAGAACATGGAATGAATGATTATCGAGAATTGTTTGGAGCTAGCGAACGTGGGTTCATCAGAAGAAAGAGTCGGCTTGAATCATGAAAGGTGAATTTTATATTGTCTTGGCTTGCTATGGGAGAATTACAAGTTCAAGTTCGAAATTCCTAGGGGACCCCACTACTCGATCGAATTCTAACGTTTCCCCGACGGCCGGTTGTGGTTCTACTTGCCGCTTTACTGCTTGGAGGTGGGGTCTCATCTCATGCTTCATCCTTTTGTAGCTAGGGTCTTGTTGGACTACGAGATTGCTCAGGGTCAACTGGCCAAAGTGTCGTGATGGATCTTGATTGGTTGTTTCCTTGTATACAAGGAGAAAAGTTGGAACCATTCGTCATCATTCTAAAGAGTCTCTTTTCTTTGAATAGGGTCGGGCACAAGACTTGTGATGGCTTGTTTAGCTTTAAGCAGAGGCAATGAAGATGAACGAATGTGAAAGAGCCCATTAATTTGTGGTCTGGTAAGCTGAAGCTGGTGTTAGATCGTACCAAGTTCATCAAAGTATTTAGGAAGCTCCATGGAGCCTTTAATTTCCCACTATGGTGGTCGAAGTCTGACAAGATAACTAAGTCCCATATCTAGAAGTTGAATGATTGGGAGGAAATTCAGGTGGGAGTGCTGATTAGGGGAGACTGGCTAGATGTCCCGAAAGTCATCATGATTAGGAATATCTTCGGGTATTGCCCTAGGAATACATTCTCAATGGTTTGAAGCCCAAAGACTTGTTCTTAGAATACTGGTGTCCTCTCGACATGCCCAACTACCGAAGATCACGACCTTATAGAGGCGGGGATGATTTGGCTGAAGTGTTGTTGGAGAAGGTGGTAGAGGAGCCATACATTTTGATGTTTTATTGTGCTTTTCCTTGGAGGCCCTGGTCTTCTACGAGGTTCACAAGCAGGTTCATAATGAACTTTGTACCGTCTTCAAATGTTACAGAGAGTGAATCACTGAAGATATAGTTAAGGGATCCTTTGGAGACGATTGACTCGAAACGGGGGATTCACTTAGTGAAAAAGTGAGTGAGGTTGCCAAGGCAAGGTGTGGAAGCTTATGGGGAAGTTAACACGGACAATCCCCCTTTAGGTGCTCCAGGGTTTATGGTTGCTGCCGGTACGTCAAAAGTTTCCATGTCACCAAACGAAGGTAACAATAACTCTTCAATTCTATTATCATCAGAGAGTGAGAATGAGGATGATCAAGAAATCCTATGACCTTCGCAAATGATATTCTCCGTTTCATCCAATTCGCCCACCTCCTCGGATGGTGAAAGTAACATATCTTGATGAGCATGGGTTCATTAATGCATAGATGAATCGACTAACATGTTTGTCTTTGTCTCTATGGGATGAGTATGGTCATGCAGCTATTAGTGTTGGTGCTGAATTTACCAAGAAATTTGATGTAGAGGCTGCACCTGACCTGGTGATAATAAACCGTGCGACATGCAGTACTATCATCGATGGATGTAGCTATAAAAGTAAGGGTGAAACAGTTACAGATTGTAATCCTCTTGACCCGGTCTAACCATTTACCGACTCGAGCGGGTTACACAAGGAATATTGACGTAAATCGGTGAAGATTTACCTCAATAAACGACCCTATTTTTTTCTTTTATCTTGTCTAGAAGCTCTTACGAATCCTAAGGTGATCATGCTCACAACAAACAAAGTTACAATTCAAACGAAGTCAATTGACCCTTCAATTATGACTAATTGTACTTTAGGGACCACTTTGTAAAACTTACCAAATTCAGGCACCTATTATAAAATTAAAGTTACCGATATTTAATTAGTCAGGTTTCATGTCCACATGTCAATTTTGAACTACTTTCATTCATCCAAACTCATTCAATTGAACATCCAAATATTCAGTGACCATAACGGAAGAAAACAGAACATCAAAAAGCCTTAATTAACCAACTTAACAGCCAAGTGTATCGATACACTTCATCCTGCATCGATACACCATTATCTCGTCAATTTCTCATATTTCTAGTGGCACAAAAGGGTATCGATACAACCTCGTGTATCGGTACAGTTTCTTATTTTGCCCTTTAGCCGTATCGATACGATCTACCCTGTACCGATATGGTATGCCTGATTTGGCTATACTCTACCAATACGGTAGCTCGCGTAACGGTACGTCTGGGCCTATAGTGTCATGTTTTGCTGGTTTTACATGTCTAAACACATCATATATCAATCTAACATGTTAACAAAGCATAAATAATCACTTAGGCCATGATTCTAAAGGAAAATAACACCAAGGCATGCTTTCAACATCAACACAACATATTTAGCAATCTATAGACATGCTCCTTAAGCATAATATCCATTCAAGTACTAAAATGCAAACCAAACCAAATACCAGGAATTAAAGGCCATTTACAAGTCTATTAAGGAACTACAAACTTGTGCCAAACCAGAGAGTTCACTACATACACTCCCAAAATATCAAGGTAACTTCCCATTGCCAACTTATTACTATTGATTTGTTTAAAAACCATACTTGAGCTATGAGCGACGATTGGACTTCTTCACTTGCTTCCTCGCTATCCGTTCAATATACTTTTCTGCATTGTGTTAAAAGAGAGCGTAAGCACATTTTCTTAGTGAGGGACGCTCAAATAAAAACCAACCAACAATGCGTTTTAAAACTATTTCTCAAATAAAAGTCTCTTTCACATCATGCTCATTTATCTCATGCTTTAATCCACTTTCAAAACAAATCATCAATCTTTAAACCACATGTATCATAAGTCTCATGCATTAACCATGATGCAACATCTCAAGATGAAGCTTTTCATGCTTGTTTCTTATAAAGCCTTTCTCAAAATATAAGCTCACGTATAAAACACATCATACAAAACATTTATAAAACATAATACATGTAAATCTCATATATTGGAATTCAAGTGACCCGGAAGGCTATAGTCCATCCCAAACACATGGTGTGGTTGTTCCCACCATAAACTAACTCCAATATACAAATACACCTTATGATGTGGTTGTTCCCACCATAAGAAAAGGCAGAACACTTGGTGTGGTTGTTCCAACCAAAGTGTTCACAAGGTGTGGTTATTCCCACCTTAATGCTCGTAAAGTGTGGTTGTTCCCACTTTACGACTCACATGATGCGGCTATACTCATCATGTTTTACCACACGTGCGTACGAATTTTGCTTACATTTTATAGTGCACTCTCATCCTATTGGTCGACCAATTATATCTGATAGTATCAAGTCTCATCACTTTTCCAATATACATTTTTAAACCATGTTACCTCACTATTTTTCATATGCATCATTCAAGCCAATTTCTATCAAAGTATGTCAATTACATTAAACCATGTATTTAGGCATTTTCTCAAACATGTTGCATACTACTTTTTAAACACATGTATTATCAAAACATCAACATATGCAACATTTTCCACTTCCAAAACATGCATATAACAATAGGAAAAACAATTTTATCTTCGAAGTGTGAGCATGAATTTAATAAAACCATGGAAACCGAAAATCGAGAGAAAAATCTTCAATACTTAAAATAATGATTTTTAAACATTTCTCATACTTTACCAACCTCAAAAACCCCTTTAAAATAATCAAATCTTGAAACTAGTCTAAGTTGTTTAATCCGGTTCGCCCAAACCATCTAGCCTAAACCCGGTTAACTCCTAGGCCCAAAATCAGGGTGTTACAACTCTCCTCCACTTAAGAAATTTTGTCCTCGAAATTTACCTGGTGGAAAAAGATAAGGAAACTACTTCTTCATGTCATCCTTCCTTTCCCACGTAGCTTCCTCGAAACCTCGGTGTCGCCACAACACCTTAACCAACTCTATGGTCTTCCCACGAAGAACCTTGATGTTCATATCCAAGATCTTAATTAGTTCCTCATCATAGGTCAATTTTGGATTCAAGTAAACTTCTTCAATAGGCATAACATGTGACGGATCCGATCTATACTTCTGAAGCATGGATACATGGAAATATCATGTATCTTTTCTTACTCAAGCGGTAACCTCAACCTATAAACCACCAGTCTAATGCGCTCAAGCACCTCATATGGTCCTATAAACCTCAGACTCAACTTGCCCTTCCGACCAAACCTCATCACCTTTTTCCAAGGCGAAACTTTCAAAAACACCTTATCACCAACTTCATATTCAATCTCTTTACGCTTTAAATCCGCGTAAGACTTTTGACGATCATAAGCCGCCTTCAACCGATCACAAAAAAGCTTTACCTTATACGTCATCCCTTTAAGCAAATCTGGCAAAGAAACTAACTTTTGCCCCGCTTCCACCCAACAAAGAGGCGTTTTGCACTTTCTACCATACAAAGCTTTATATGGAGCCATTTGTATACTTGCTTGATAGCTATTATTATAATCAAACTCTACCAAAGGAAACTGTTTCTCCCAAGAACCTTGAAAATCTATAACACAACACCGCAACATATCCTCAAGCACTTGGATAACTCGTTCAGACTGACCATCCGTCTGAGGATGATATGAGATACTGAAATTGAGCTGTGTACCCAAAGCTCTATGCAAACACTCTCAAAACCTCACTGTAAACCTCAGATCTCTATCCAAAACTATGGATTTAGGTGCACCATGTAACCTCACAACTTCCGCAATGTACAACTCTGCCAACTTATCCAACGTATACGTAGTATGCACAACTATGAAATGTGCACACTTCGTAAGACGGTCCACAATCACCCTAATAGAGTTCTTCTTTGATGGGGTCAAAGGCAAACCCAACACGAAATCCATCATAATCCTCTCCCATTTCCATTTTGGTATCTTCAAAGGTTGTAACAGCTGAAAGGAAACTAATGCTCAGCTTTCACGCGCTGATAAACCATACACTTACTCACAAAATCAGCAACATCCCTCTACAACCCAACCCAATAGTACTCATCCTTCAATCCATGATACATCTTAGTACTACCAGGATACATAGCAAAATGACAACTATACACCTTTGTTAGAATAGTGCGCCTCAACTTAACATCATCCGATACAACTATTCGACCCTTAAAACACAAAACACCATCATCATTAAAAAAAAGTCCATCGAATTACCATCCCTATATCATGAACATCTGGTACTAATGAATCATCAAGCAACTGCTTCTCCTTAATCAACTGAACCAAAGAAGGCTTTACTTGCAACTCAGCTATCAATCCACCATCCCACGACACACTCAATCGCTTAAACATGGCTCTTAACTCCACAGCTACCTTCCTACTCAAAGCATCAGCCACTATATTGGCCTTTCTAGGGTGATACTCTATCGTCAAGTGGTAATCCTTAAGCAACTCCAACCATCTTTGTTACCTAAGATTCAACTCTTTTTGAGACATCAAATACTTTAAACTTTTATGATTCTTATACACCACACAATTCTCTCCGAAAAGGTAATGTCTCCAAATCTTCAACGCAAACACCACACCGGCCAACTCAATATCATGTGTAGATTAATTGCGTTCATGCACCTTCAACTACCTAGATGCATAAGTCACAACTCTTCTGTCTTGCATAAACACACACCCTAATCCCACATAAGATCCATCACTATAAACCACAAACTCTTTACCCAATTCGAGTTGAATCAAGATCGGAGCTCGTGTCAAAGCTTCCTTCAACTTCTCAAAAGTTTGTTGTCGTGTCTCCGTCCACTCGAACTTAACATCCTTTTGCCACAACTTCGTCAAAGGAGCAGCAACCTTAGAAAAACCATCCACAAAATGACTATAATAACCCACTATGCCAAAGAAACTACGAACCTCTTACACCGATTTAGGTTGTTTCCAATTCACAACTGCATCAACTTTCTGCGGATCCACATGAATTCCTTCTATCGACACAATATGACCAAGGAACACCACTTCCTTAATCCAAAATTTGCGCTTTCTCAACTTAGCATATAACTGGTTGTCCAACAAGGTCTACAACACAACCTGCAAATGTCTATCACGATCCTCTTCGGTACGTAAATACACAAGGATATCATCAATAAACACAACCACAAATTGATCCAAAAACTCATAAAACACCCAATTCATCATGTCCATGAAAGTTGCATGCGTATTTGTCAACTCAAATAGCATCACCAAAAACTCATAATGCCCGTAACGAGTACAAAATGTTGTTTTCGGCACATTTATCCTTCACCTTCAACTGATAGTATCCCAATCTCAAATCAATCTTGGAAAACACCATTGCACCACAGAATTGATCGAATAGGTCGTCAATTCATGGTAAGGGATATTTATTCTTTATCGTCAACTTGTTCAGTTGCCAATAATTGATGCACATTTTCATAGTGCCATCTTTCTTTTTCACAAACAACACTGGCGCTCCCCACAATGACACACTATGCCTAATAAACCCATAGTCTAACAACTCCTAAAGTTGTGTCTTCAATTATTTCAATTCTTTAGGTGCCATGCGATACGGAGCAATAGAGACAAGAACCGTATTCGTATACATCTTGATAAAAACTCTACCTCTTTATTCGACGGTAATCTAGGCAACTCTTCTGAAAATACCCCTGGAAAATCGCAAACATTTTGGATATCTTGGGGACGCACCTCCTTCAAATGATATTCTCTTTTTCATCCAATTTGTCCACCTCCTCGAATAATGAATGTAACATATCTTGATGAGCATGGGTTCATTAATGCATAGATGAATCCACTAACATGTTTGTCTTTGTTTGTATAGGATGAGTCTAGTCATTCAGTTGTTAGTGTTGGTGCTGAATTTACCAAAGAATTCGATGTAGAGGCTGCAGCTGGCCTGGTGATAATAAACCATGTCACACCAGTAGTACTATCATCGATGGATGCAGCTATAAAAGTAAGGGTGAAAACAGTTACAGATCAGACATCATCGGGTGGTATGCCTATAGCGGAGGCTACTCCATCACACTCGTCGAAATTGGAAAGGGTCGTAGCCAGAGTGGGGGTCATGCGCCTGAGTGACATCTTCCTTAGTTCAAAAAGGAAAAAAGGAGATCCACTAGGGAGGGACCCATCATCGATGCTGAAAGATAACTTCTTCGAAGCCAGTTACCGCTGCTGCTAGAGTCAGTTTTGTAATTCATTTTTCTTCTGGAGCCTTAAGAGACCTTTGGGATGGTTTAAAGCTTTCTTCCCTACGAGGGTTCAACTCAAACGGGGGCTAATATTCGTGCCCAATAATGTGAGAATATAGATGAAGGAGAGAAAGATTGAAGAGAAAGAAAGACTGGATGAAGAAGAAGAAGGGGAATATTATTGATCTTGTATTGAATCAAGCTTACATTGAAAATATATGATTACACCTTTATATACACTGACATAGAAGCTTAACAACTTCTTTAACAACCCTTAACAGACTCTTTAACAGACTAACTGCTAACAGCTAAGATAACCATATACACTGACATTCTTCTTGTCCTCCTGATTTTGAATAAAAGAAACATATTCTAACAATAGCAAACTTCAATGCTTCGGCCACGAGATAAAGATATGATGAAGATATGATGATGATGGCTGATGTTCCTTATATTTCCCCTGCCTTGTTTGAGACAAGACAATTTGCAATTTTTAACCTTAGCTCATCAGGACAATAAACTCTGAGTTTTTGTCTAAGGTGAACAAAGAAAGCTGCTGATAAAGGTTTTGTAAGAACATCTGCAATCTGCTCAGATGCTGGTACATAACAGACTTCAAACAATCCATCTGCTACTTTTTCTCAAACAAAGCTAAGATCCAACTCAACATGCTTGAGCTTACCATGATGAACAGGGTTTGCCAAATGAGCCATGGCACTAGTATTATCACACCAGATCACAGGAGTTTTGGATAGTTCAATTTTGAGTTCAGAAAGAAGAGACTTAATCCACATTGCATCACACATTGTATCAGCTAAACTTCTAAATTCTGCCTCTGTTGAAGACCGAGAAACAACACTTTGTTTCTTAGATCCTTAGGAAACTAGGTTTCCCCCTAAGAAGACACAGTGACCTCCAGTAGATCTCTTGTCACCAATGCTTGTACCCCAATCAGAATCAGTGTAGGCAATCAAGGTATTGGATCCTTGACTGTTACTGAAAAAGAGACCATGATCTAAAGTACCTTTCAAGTATCTAATAATTCTCTTTACAGCTGTCCAGTGCTTGTCAAATGGAGCTTGCATGAACTGACTAACTTTATTAACAGCAAACTGTATGTCAGGCCTGGTTGTACAAATGTGTTGCAATGTACCAACAACCTGTCTATACAAAGAACCATCCTCAATTGAAGTACCATCTTTAGAAGAAATTTGAGGCGATATTACCATAGGAGTGGGAGTAGGTGTTGCATCACTCATCTTTGTTTTCTCCAGCAGCTCTAAAATGTGTTTCTTTTGACTGAGGACTATACCTTGATCTACAGCTTGCACATTCATCCCAAGAAAGTAGGTGAGTTGACCCAAATCTTTCAAAGAAAAAACTTTACTAATTCCTTCTATAATCAGACTAACTTCAGAGGCATTGCTACCAGTAACTACTATGTCATCTACATAAACCATGACATAGACTATGTTTCCATTAGATTCTCTAAAATACAGGGAAGAATCAGCAAGAGATGAAGTGAAACCTAAATTTGTCACCAAATGATTTCGAAAATTTTCAAACCAAGCCCTTGGGGCTTGTTTGAGTCCATACAAGGATTTTTAAAGCCTACAAACCAACTTGTTTCCATTAGAATCTTCTTGTTCAAACCCAGGAGGTTTCTGCATGTATACCTCTTCACTTAAATCACCATTTAAGAAGGCATTATCTATGTCAATTTGCCTCAGACTCCAACCATTGTTAAGAGCAACACTTAGAAGAATCCTAACAGTAACATGCTTGACAACTGGACTGTAAGTTTCAAAATAATCAAACCCTACTTGTTGAGAAAAACCTTTGGCAACAAGTCTGGCCTTATATCTTGCTACACTCCCATCAGAATTATGTTTTACCTTAAAGAGCCACTTGCAGCCGATAGGTACTCTGTCAGAAGGCAACTCCACTAACTTCCAAGTTCCTTTGGACATGAGAGCTTCATATTCTTTCAACACAGCTTCCCTCCAGACTTGAGAAGACATAGCTTGTTGAATTGTAGAAGGAACATGGATTTCGACAACAGATTGAGCAAGGTATACCTTAGGCTTAAACACTCATGCTTTAGATCTAGTTACCATAGTATGAGTGGGAACAGTAGGCTGAGGAGGAGAGGAAGATTGACCAGCAGTATAGTCTTGAACTGGAAGAGAAGGAACTGAAATATCTTCAGAAACTGAAGAACCTTGAACAGGTGGAACAATACCAGAAGACTGAAGATCACCAGAAGCTTGACACTCAAGAATAGGCTCAGGAACAGAGGAACTAAATTCAGAAACATGCTCAGGTATAGGTTCAGAAATAGGCTCAGAATGAGATGGATGACTTGAAGGTTGTTGTGAATAAGGAATATCAGGAACATGGTTAACACCAGAAGTACTCGAACTATCTGACATTGGTTCTGAGAAGGGATCATCAAAAGACTCAGACCCACTGTTTCGAGAAGAAAAATTGTTTGAAGACTCAAGATTTGCTTGCTGAAAAGAAACAACTTTCCTAGGTGGAACATACTTAGGACCAACAGGAAAACTTGCCACAGTGGTTGAACTACCCTTGTCCTGTAAACAGGGAAAACAATTTTCATTAAAATGTACATGTCTAGAAATGTACAGCTTACCTTCAGCATCAAGGCACTTGTAGCCATGCTGAGTAGAACTATATCCTAGGAAAAGGCAAGGTTTAGACCTGTACTGAAGTTTATTATGATTGTAAGACCTGGTAAGAGGATAACACTGACAACCAAAAACTCTCATGAAATTGTAATCAAGAACCTTATTAAAAAATTTCTCATAAGGAGAACAACCCTCTAAAACTTTAGAAGGTAGCCTATTGATTAGATACACAGTTGTATAGAATGAATCAGACCAAAACTTAAAGGGTACACCACTTTGAGCCATTAAGGTTAAGCCAAGTTCAACTATATGCCTATGCTTTCTCTCAACCCTACCATTTTGTTCAGAAGTATAAGGGCAAGTATGTAAAAATTGAATTCCATGCTGAGCAAAATATTTTTCTAAGGGCTTAAACTCAGAACCATAATCAGACTGCATGACTTTAAGTTTACAATCATATTGCCTTTAAGCCATAGCAAGAAAATTAATGACAATTTTAGTAACATCAGATTTCTTTGCAGAAAAATAAATCCAAGTGTATCTGGTTGCAGCATCAACAAAACTAACATAGTAGCAGAAATTGTTAGAAATTAGAGGTGTAGGGCCCCAAACATCAACTTGCACATTTTGTAAGGGTTTGTCATACACAGTTTTAGAATTATAGAAATGCAACTTATGGTTTTTTCCAAGTTTACATGCTTCATAAGAAATGAACTCTTTATTAATATTCTCAAAATTACAAAGTTTGGATAGCTTGGACAGAACATCAACAGAAGGATGCCCAAGCCTCCTATGCCAAATATGAATATCAACTGCACTAAAGCATTGAGCATGACTACAATTTGCAGAAGGAAAAACTTTATTGCCAGAAACAGAACTATGACAAGCAGAAGAATCTCTACATTGACCACTGTCTAAAACACCCTTATCACTAATATCAGATCCATTCACAAGCAAGGCACAATCAGCAGAGTCTACAGTAGAAGGATCAATCTTGTACAATCCATCATTTTGAGAACCTTGAAGCATCACTTGCCGAGTGATCAAATCCTTAACAACACAGAAATTAGAAAAAAAAAACTCAACACTAACATTATTATCCTTAGTGAATTTAGAAACGGACAGCAGATTTTTTGTAACAGAAGGGAGATGTAATAAGTTATTAAGATGCAAAGGTCTTAAGCACGAACTAATAGCAGAATTCCCAAATCCAGAAATAGGAATTGAGGAACCATTGGCAACACAAACTCTTCCAGACCCATAATAAGGAACAGAAGTAAGAAGGTTACCTGCATCGGGAGTGAGATGAGACGTCGCTCTAGAGTTAGGGTAACACGCAGCATCCCCAAACGAAAAATCTTCAGTCACAGCTGCAACAGAAGCAACAACAAGATCTGTCGTCGAGGGAAATGAAGAAGACTGTTGACCAGCAAAACTCTGAACCGCCTGATCTTGACCTTGCAGAGACGAACCATTCCCTTGAGCGAAGGACTGATCGTCATCAGAATAGGTGACTTGATTCACAACCATGGGATTCCCAATACCTTTATACGCTTGATCAAACCAAAAATAGCAGCGATTCGCGAGATGACCTATCTTTCCGCAAATCTGGCACTGCGGACGAGACCGACCAGGGAAGAACCTTCCACCACGGCCTCTGAACGGTGTTCCACCACGAGCCGAATTAGGATTAGGGTTACTAGGACGAAAAGAATGAGCAACTGACCTTTGGGCATTAGAATATCCATAACCCGTATTAGAACTAGAATAACCCATATTAGAAGTAAACGGGCTAGAAGTCAAATAACCCAAGTTTGAGTTAAACGGGTTATGACCACAGAACCGGAAGAACCTTGAACAAGATTGGCTATGAAATCTTGAGCCAAAATCTCAAGCTGCCTGGACTCAGTGTCGAGAAGAACACTTGTAACCCCGTCAAGCTTGTAAAGTTGTTGACTCGACGTTATAACCGCCACCACCGGCTCATACTCCGACGGCAAGCCGGACAAGATCGTTGAAATATGCATCGTTTCAGTCAACGGATTTCCACAAGCCGCAAGACTGTCACAAACGCTTTGATTTTGGGCAAGATAATCCCTCATGCTTTGATCACGTTTCTGAATATTCTTAAGTGAGCAATGTAAATGCATTACTCGAGTAGTAGAAGTAACAGAGAAAATTTGACGCACCTTTTCCCAGATTTGCAGAGCGTTCTTGCAATTCACAAGGGAAGGTAAGATGGAAGGCCCCATAGACGACATGAGCCAAGAACATAGCGCACTGTCTTCTTTCTTGAAGCGAGTGTACTCCAGATTAACCGTGCAAACACCGTCAGTGGAAACATGTTGATCAGAAACAGAGAAATCACTGTCAATGTGATCTGTAAGCGCAAGACTCTCAATAGCAAAGATAATTTGTTGCTTCCAAAGGAGATAATTCGTGTCATCAAGGCGAATGGAGATGGACTTGTTGGTGAACGGTTTGGTAGAGTTTTCAGCCATTGAAATCTCTGATACCATGTGAGAATATAGATGAAGGAGAGAAAGATTGAAGAGAAAGAAAGACTGGATGAAGAAGAAGAAGGGGAATATTATTGATCTTGTATTGAATCAAGCTTACATTGACAATCTATGATTACACCTTTATATACACTGACATAGAAGCTTAACAACTTCTTTAACAACCCTTAACAGACTCTTTAACAGACTAATTGCTAACAGCTAGGATAACCATATATACTGACAAATAAAGTACACCTATTTTTATGTGTGGATCTATATTTTTATGCGATGCACGAAGCTTGAACATTTTTTTCTTTGGAAGCCACAACTCCTTTGAACGAATGAGTCGATGATGGGTCAAGCCTATCCTCGATTTTTAGAGTGGCAAGTATACCGAGAACACAAGAGAGGCTTCCTAAGCATTAGGCTCGATGATTAGAGTAGTAAGGCTACTTCGTGAGGTCGACAAGGAGGTAAAGGTTACCTTTGCTAAAATTGATGATGTAGGGCAACAATGTAAGAGGTAGGTTGCGACTAAGGATGATGAGCTCTAGAGGTCAAACACAAAAGTTGAGGCTTTAAAGAAAAATATGGTCGAGCTTAGGCAACAGTTGATCGAGGCTCAGTAGTTGGCTGAAGTACTGGCACAAGCTCGCAACGAAGATGTCACAACAATTTCAACGGCTAACATATGAGTTGTAGTGGCCAAGGATGATGCTGAAGTTGCTCACGCGGAGGCACAAAGGGAGAGAAGAATTGCCACTAGAAATACGGAAGAGATCTAGAAGACCAGTGCAGAGCTAGATGATCTTCGTGTAGATGTTTCTCTACTGCGAGCATGTAAGGATAAAACAAAGAAAACAATCCTCCAAGATGACCAATGGTTGGATGTATTCGAAGACTTCGCTAAGAAGTACGAGTGTAACATAGTGTGTGTTGTCTAGAGTATGGTTGGTCTATCCAGTATGAGCTACTAGAACTTACATTGTTGTTGGCCTCTCTGTTAAGAAACGAAAGAAATTGGGTTTTGACCATTTTAATCCACCCGGAGAGAAATGATTGCGTTTTTTGGAGACTATTAAGTTTTTTTTCACGGACTCGGTGCATAGTGATGAGGCCTTGAGCCTGGAGGTTATTCATGTTTCTGAGGTTAATGTCAAGAACTCAGCTGATAACCCATATGGATAGTAGACTCAGGATGCGATAGTAATTATTGGTGTTAGAGGCTTTGTTAGTGATAAAGTTGAGAAGTGTACTCTTGTTACGACAACTAGGGATGTAAAAATAGGTAATCGGACGGGTTTCAGGTCGGGTACTGTCAGGTCGGGTAAAATCGGATACAGGTCATTTCAGGTCATTTTTTGTTTTGACTCGACTCGGGTCGGGTGCGGGTTCATTTCAGGTCGGGTCTATTTCAGGTCGGGTCTATTTCAGGTCAGGTCCATTTCAGGTCGGGTCCATTTCAGGTCGGGTCTATTTCAGGTTGGGTCCATTTCAGGTCGGGTCAAAACGGGTCGGGTCCGAAGCAGATAATTGACAGTTTAATTCGGGTTCGGATACACTTCGGGTCGGGTCCATTTCAAGTCGGGTCCATTTCAGGTCGGGTCCGTTTTAGGTCGGGTCCGTTTCAGAGCGGGTCCATTTCAGGTCGGGTTCATTTCAGGTCGAGTTCATTTCAGGTCGGTTGCATTTCAGGTCGGGTGCATTTCAGGTCAAGTAATTTCAGGTCGGGTAATTCAGGTCAGGGTATTTTCGGAATTGGAATTCGTATTGAGTTTGAGTTCGGTACAACCGTATAAGTAGTTGATAGACTTTAGGTTGGCCTCCGTCAATTGTCATTGATTTTGAGTTAATTATTTAAAGTCATATCAAATTAAAATTATAAAACATTGGAGTAATTAAAAAAATAATGAAAATGGGTCAATTTGGACTAAAAAGGGGTCAATTTGGATTAAAAATAAACTTTCACAGATTATAATGAACAAAAATATCAAATTAAAATTATAAAACATTAGCCAAATTAAAAAAAACAAGGAAATGGGTCAATTTGGAATAAAAATAAAGTTTTAGGGACTATAATGAACAAAAATATCAAATTAAGTATAAACATTAGAGTAATTAAAAAACAATAAGTAGAGGTCAATTTAGAATAAAAATAAAGTTTTAGGGTCTAGAATGAACAAAATTTCAAATTAAAATTATAAAACATGACGAATTAAAATATATACAAAGGTCAATACGAAATTAAAATAAAGTTAAGGGACTAGAATAAAGAAAATATTAAATTAAAATAATAAAACATTGGACAAATTAGTGGGTCAATTTGGAATAAAAATAAAGTTTTAGGGTCTAGAATGATGAAAATATCAAATTAAAATTATAAAATATTGGACGGATTAAAAAAATAATGAATATGAGTTTAAGGTTCATACATTTATAGGTACATTTACATACATATATTAGAGTTTAGGGTTTAGGGTAAAACTCATTAAGGGTTTATGGCTCATATATTGATAGCTATATATATACATACTTACATACATTAGGGTTTATGGTTTAAGGTTTAAGGTTTAGAGTTTAGGGTGTAGCGAAAACTCATTAATGGTTTAGGATTCACATATTGATAGATACAAACATACTTACATACATTAGGGTTTAAGGTTTAGAGTTTATGTTTTAAGGGTTTAGGTTGTGGATTCAAGGGTTTAGGGTATATGATTTAAGGTTTAGGGTTTAGAGTTTTATGAAAACTTCATTAAGTGTTTGGGGTTTAAGGTTTAGGTTTAGGTTTAGTGTTTAGTGTTTAAGGTTTAAGGAGAAATTCATTAATGGTTTAGGGCTCATACACTGATAGCTACATATATACATACTTATATATAAATTAGGGTTTAGGGTTTAAGGTTTAAGGTTTATGATTTATGGTTAATTGTTTAGAGTCTAGAGTGTAGCGAAAACTCATTAAGGGTTTAGGGTTCATACATTGATAGATACAAACATACTTACATACATTAGGGTTTATGGTTTAGAGTTTAGGGTTTATGGGTTTAGGTTGTGGATTTAAGGGTTTAGGGTTTATGGAAAACTTCATTATGGGTTTAGGCTTTAGACATTGATAGGTATATACATACATGCTTACATACATTAGGGTTTAGGATTTAGTGTTTAGAGTTTAAGGTAAAATTCATCAAGGGTTTAGAGTTCATACATTGATAGATATATACATACTTATATACATTATAGTTTAGAGTTTAGGATTTAAGGTTAAGGTTTAGGGTCTATGATTTGATGAATTTAAAGTGTTGATAAATGTAAAATATTAACTATTAATTTTTTAAATCAATTTAAAGTGTTAAATAATATTTCTGTTAAACATACATTTATAATCAATTTAATATATATGTATAAAAAATTGTATTTAAATATTCATTTCACGCTTCTAAATTTTAAATTTTATTAAATAATTCAATATGCTTAGTACTAACTCATTTAATATAAATTATTTGTGGCGTTAATAACTTAAAAGCTTTATTAAATTAATAACTTGTTATTGATGAATTAAAAATAAATTATTTAAAATTTAAATCATTTTATTAATTATGATCATTAAATTAAAATTTTATTTTATTAAAAAATTTAATTAGGGGAGAAGTTAAAAATTAAAAATACTTTAGTTTTTAATTTAGGGGGAAAGTTAAAAGTTAAAAATATTTTAGTTTTTAATTTAGGCGGAAAGTTTGTGCAGCCAAATTGGGGGATTTTCGATAAAAAAAAATTGGGGTGGGGGGGAGGAATTGATGGGGGAGGGGAGGCGCCAAATTGAGTGAAAATTGATGGGGAGGGGTTTTTTTAATTGAATTTGTTATTTAAGGGTTAATTACCCTTTAGGCCATTCCTTAATTAGATGCTTAGGGTTTAGATTATTTAAGTTTTAGTTTGTTTTTTTAGTGCTAACTTTTGGTATAGTTTCTTTAGATTTAATTAATCATGGTTGAACTAAAAGAAGGATGAGCATGTCACAACTCACATGTGTCCTCAATTTTTTGGTCTAATAACAATTTAGGTCTATATAAGTATAATTATTAGATAAACTATGTATTGTCCCTAAATTTTGAGTTTGAATACTTATTAAGTCCTTGTAATTTTGAAATTCAATATTTTAATTCCACCAAATGTTCAATCTTGATTTCTCCTTTGTATTGAAATAAAGTATTTTATGTGAGATAAACTATGTCTTTGCTATAAGATCCGAGAGCTAATATTATTACAAACAAACTTCTTGTATTTTATCAGTTCAGCTCAACAACAGGTCGGGTCACTTAACATGTCGGGTTTAAAACAGGTCGGGTTCAAAACAGGTCGGTCCATTTCAGGTCGGGTCTGTTTCAGGTCGAGTCCATTTCAGGTCGGGTTCATTTCAGGTCGGGTAAAATCGGATATCGGGTCAATTCAGTCGGGTAAATTCGGTTATCTACCAGGTCTGCTTCGGGTTCGGGTTTGTTTTAGTCGGACGCAGGTCGAGTTTCAGGTCCACAGTAACAGGTCCAATTCAGGTTCGGGTCATTTTCAGTCGGACGCGGATCGGGTTCGGTTACTACAGTAACAGGTCAAATTCGGGTTCGGGTCAACAACAGTCGGTTACAGATCGGGTTCGGATCATCAAATCTTCAGGTCAAATCAGGTTCTGACTCGAGCAGGTTTTAGTCGGATTTCCAGGTCGAGTCAGCTTTTTACATCCCTAACAACAACCAATATTGAGGAGCCTCGTAACGGTCCTCCACTTAATCAAGATTTGGTAACTGTTGTAGTACAATCATTGTATATTTGATGTTATTAATGAAATTGTTTCCTTTGCCTCAATTCTGTCTAGATCATTTTGTATATTTTGCATGTTGGGCTCGATTGCTCACAGAGCCCTTTGTCACAAGGTTGATTCCCAGGCCCTCTGCTGCTCCGGGGTCGATCAAAAGACTTATGTCATCAACTTTCTGGGGATCGGGACTCTTTCGGGGCTACACCTCGCATACGTGTAATATAAACTGTTGGTGAGTAATGTATGTGAAGTGTATTGCGACCACTATATTGACATCTCCTGATGGTGGGATGAGCTTGTGGGTTCCTTTTCTAGGGCTCAATTGTTGCCTTATGGTCCCCAACTTTCACCGGATAGCACTGGAGGTTCTTTGTCCACCTCCTCTTCACTTGCTTCCAGCACCCAGTGTTCACACAAATGGTACTAATATCTGAATATGAATCTGGGAACTTTTTTTTTATAATTACCAATATCTAATCTATTGATTGTCTAATTCAAATAAAAAATTACAAAGACTCATTATAGAAACGATATTCTCAATTCAACTTATTTGATTCACAATGGCATAATTCAAACTCTAAACTTTGTGGCTCCCATCCTTTACCTAGATTGAATTTATGAAATTATTATTTTTAAGATATAACTTACAATGAAATTATAAAATTTTGGCATTTATAATACCTATATCATCAGCCGTCCTCTTTGTATAGAATATGTATGTGTGTGTTTCAAATCTCATTTTATACATCATATAAATGAATTACTAGTAATATACTTATATGTTTGGGTAAAATGTTTTAATTTTAGTTGAAGTTGGAACAAAGGCCGACTCATAAATTATATTAATGAATAACCATGGTGGCTAGGAGTAAGTAACTTGTCGATGGTGGCATTGAAAAAAATGCACCTCTCAAATTTGTACGATAGCCTTCGAATTTAATTTGCATAACTTTACAATAATCAAGTTGATTTAATGTTGCTTGCTTTTTTTCCATTAAACTACATTTCATATAGAAATAGGTACATTCATCAACCATACCAGTCTAGTGGTCCTTGACAATAATAGTTGGCACTAAAATTTGTCAAACAGTCCCTTGCCTCATTCGTAATATGATTAACTCGCTTTACACGAAATTTTAACTATGACATGCATCAAAATATAAATAGCGAGGATAATAAGTTGGATATACGAATATGTTATACGTGGCACATTTGGTCGAAAAAAGTTCAAATAGATAGAAAGTGTTGTTGATTGGACGAGCATTCGAGTGGATTTTAATTCTTGAGTCTCTCATATGTACTGATGTCATTTTTATTTGGTAGTGTGATTGTTGATCAGACGCTTCCACATTTGTTATTCTTTTGTGGTCATTGAGATTTTCAAACGACTTCCTTTAAAAATTTGTTAAAAGTCATCATATTTTCTAAGTGACTTTTAATTTATTGTTCAAACATCTCTAGTTCACGAAACAAAAGAAAAATAACTACCACATTTTATAAAATAAAAAATCTCACTATTATTAGGATAAAATATCCCATACCTAAAAAAGAAAGAATGTCATTTTCATAAATAATTGTTTTTTATTATTTAATTAAATAATTAAAAGATATTATTTGAGTAATAAAGACCGGTTTATATATGGGGAAGCCTTGTTGGGTAAGCGGGTTAGATACATGGGAAGTGGGTTGATTTCATGTGAATCTGTCTGTAAGTGGAACACGCTAACTTTGACAGCTACGAGACAACAACAAACAACAGAATGTGGGATTCGGATGTTGACGTGGCCCTAACGTTTCTGATTCTGGAAAAATTATATCATAGGCCCGGCTCGCCACATCATCCATGGTCCCAACTAATAAAAAGCATCCATTTCATTAATTGTTTCCATATCACCTTTTTACCGAGTGAATCTTCACTCAGATTTACTGTAAATTAAATTAAAAAATATTTTTTACCAATTGTAGATTCACTCGGTAAAAAGGTGATATGGAAACAATTAATGAAATGGATGCTTTTTATTAGTTGGGACCATGGATGACGTGGCGAGCCGGGCCTATGATATAATTTCTCCTGATTCTGACACTATAATCATACACGTGTCGATTACTGGTTACTGGTCACGCATCAAGGTTATCCCGTTATCACCGTGATCCAGGGGTGGGAACGGGACAGAGGCTGTGACGGTTTTATATTTTTTATTCTGTCTTTAATACGTGAGGTACAATTTTGAAAAATCTTTATTAAAATTTTTAGAGAATTTTTTTGTCCACATAATTATGCCTATTAAATTTTCATAGTTTCCGAGGAATCTACATCCCAAATAATTAAACAAAATTTATTAATTGACTGACTAAAATATAAGATCAATTTTATTCTACAAATTATAAATTCATTACACTTAAAAATATCCAAATGACTTCCCATGCTATAATAATAATATTCTACTATAATTTGATAAAAAAAATAATATTCTACTATAAAATAAGTAAAAGGAAAGCAAAGCAGTAAGACAAATTACTTCAATTATAATTTATAAATATATAATATATACTACAAAACAATAATATTTTTTACGGTTAATTAAAAAACAGTAATATATATAAGGGTAATCTTTACTAGTGGTCCCTTTCGTTTATGGTGTGTTCTATTTTGGTCACCAGAATTCAAAATGATTATTTTGGTCACTTACGTTTAGAACCGTTTCTAATTTGGTCCCTTGACCGTTAGTCTCCGTTATTTAAAAAAATAGTTTCTAATTTAACCCCCAAACTTTCAAAATTTTATTTTTCACCGTCTTCCCCAAAAATTATAAAATTAAAACCAAAAAAATTCAGATATCTTAGTCCTCCAGACATCTTCCCCCAAATTTAGAAATTAATGTGTAAAGAAGGGTCAATATTAAGCAAGAAATCGGCCAAGTTAAAACCAAATTCAAAACCATGGTGGTACAATCAATGGACAAAGGATAATCATTTACCATTCTAAGATGATAGGTCATAAGAAAACCAAGATATAAATTCAAATATTAATGAGATACTAAAGAGTTCACAGTGAGAAGAATGATAACACGTATATGATATTTTTATTTTCAGATAACTTAAGAACAATAAATCACCTTAACAAGTAAACTGAAAAAGACTGAATTGCACCAGCCAATTATCTTAAAGATAGGTGCATGAGTCCCTGCTCAAAGAGCCGGGTTTGCATGCCTTTTATATATAAGAACCAGCTACAGAATTTTAATCAAGTAACAATATAAGTAAATCTCTGAAAGCCGAGACGGGTAGAACACAACAGCGTAAAAAGTGAAACATGTAATTCTGCTACACCACATCTACCAAATAAATTTTAACTTCAGACAGAAAGGAAATGCACATGATTGCATTCCTAAACTTATAGAAGCCCATTTGGAGCATCTCTAAACCTTTTTTTTTCTAGACAATCTTGATGTGTTGTAGTATAACCACAATATACAATATATCTAATGTTGGCAACAGCTAACAAGTGGAACCCAAATATATACAGAGCAAGAATAGTCTGGTAAGTGGATAACCATGAAGCAGAACAACATACCTGCAAGGGTTCTCATCACTGATGAAGATTTTCCAAAAACATAATTCTTCAAAAGCAAAAGAAAACCACAACAAGAATAAAAAATCAATCCCTCCCATATGAAACAAAGTAGCACCATATGTCACAAAGATACACACCTTTGAAGAAACACTTAAAAAATCCCACACTTCAAGTTGTTCAGCCACATTGGCTATAGACAACAGATCCTGCGTAAAGGTAGCTTAATTGAAGCATCAGGTTTAAAAGTAAATATACTACAAAAAAGTGAATTACTTGCAGATATTTGTCAAGCTGAATGCAGCGTTGGTGAACTAAAGCATCCTCAGTGCTTGATGAAAATATTTTTTTGGGAGGCAAATGTAATGTATAATTAGGATTTCTTTAAGATGTATATGCAACCGTTCAAAGTTACTGTATCTGCAAAATTAAAAATAAAATATAAAAAAGAAGAAAATAAATCAAAATTTTGGATCTTTAAGTTTCTCTTGAGATGAATATTTATTGATTTAAACCTTGAAGACTAATACCAAAGAAAATTCAAACAAATAAAGACCCTTAAACAAATGGCTTTTGTATTTTTTTAAGAAAGATAAAAGAACGGTTTGGTGAGATAAAACCTTCTCTTGACAAACCAAGTTTTGTTTTCCACATCCGTCACAACAATTGAATAAATTACAAATGGTTTTGATCCAAGTTTCTCAAAGTATGCTCCAATAACCTGCAGAGGTAGACATGGAATAGTAAATTGAATTACATGTCACATTTCAACACCACGAAGCTGAAGAAGCTATTTTAATTTAGATTCCATGTCGCATTTGGCATTTTGGATTCATCTGGCAGATCAAATTTGAATCGGCATAACTCGCAGCAATTTTGACAGGAAAATTTACCCGACATCTAAGCTCTGGAATATGTGGCCCCTCATTTCGAAGCACTATATTTGAGTCAATTTTGTCACTATATATTTCGCTGCGACTGCCAGCATCAGGGCTGTAGAACTTTGAAATAATAGACCCTTCAATATCTTCTGTAAGTTAAGGGAGAACAATGATGATGATGCAGATATTGAGTCTTTGCTTCTTCCTAAAAGGTTTGGGAACACTACTTCTCCAGCAATTAGTTTAGGGAAGATGTCTGGAGGACTAAGATATCTGAATTTTCTGGGTTTTAGTTTTATAATTTTTGGGGAAGATGGTGAAAAATAAAATTTTGAAAGTTTTGGGGTTAAATTAGAAACTAATTTTTTTAAGTAACGGAGACTAACGGCCAAGGGACCAAATTAGAAACGATTCTAAACGTAAGTGACCAAAATAGAACACACCCTAAACAAAAGGGACTACTGGTGAAGATTACCCTATATATAATAGATTTAATAAAGTAGAAACCACATTTATATATGTCTAAGATAAAGTATTTTGTTGTCACGAAAAAAGATTAAGTATGTTTGTAACACCCGTGTTTTGGGGTTAGGAGTTAGGCGTGTGTGTGTGGTTCGAGTCGTCAAAACCGATTTAATTTAATTAGACCTTAATTTTGAGTTAAATGAGATTTAACATTTAAATGGTGGCATTTTTGTAAATAACTTGAAAATAAATGAAGACCACTTTTTGAATAAAAAAGAAAAACAAAAAAAACTATCTTCTTCTCCCCATCTCTTTCCAACGTGAAAAGGAAAACCCAAAACCCTCCCAAGCCAAAGTTACTATTCCATTCGATTTCTCCATCAATTCAAGAGAATTTTTTAAAGTAATTTCATATTTGAGTTCTCCTCATCATCCTATCATTTCCATGGTTTTAGATTTTAAAACCACCATTATTTCAAGTTTTCAAGTGTTTCAAGTTTGATGAAAGTTTGGATATTTAATGAGTTTTTCATTTGTTATTGGGTTGTTGAGTTAGGTTTTGTGTAAATATCACTTAGATACACCTAATATCTTAAAATGGAAGGATTTGGGAAAAATCCCGAAGTGGATCTTTGGGGCATTTTTCAAAGTGTCAAAAGTTGAGTTTTTGGTGTGTTTTTGTGTTGGGTTGAAAGGCTGATGGTATAGAGTTATTAGGGAAGTGTTTTGGAAGCCTTTAGATGCCATTTGGGTGTTGGAAATTGTGGTTTTCAGCTGGGTATTTGGGGAGTACGAAAATGTGAATTCTGTGGTTAGTTTGGAGTTGAAATTGTGAAGGTTTGGCTTGTGTTTGTGAGTTTGGTTTGTGGCTGAGTATAGCATTCGGTTGAGTAATATTTGTCTTTTGATTGGTTAGAAGCAAGAGGAAACATCGGGGAAGGATCGGGAGCGAATCCGGAAATTGTGGAGGCTTGACTAGCTTGGCTTGGTTTGCTAAGGAAGAGTGGTGAGTGAAACTTCAAACTTGTTTAAATTGGTTCAAGTGTGTGTAGTGGAGGTGTTGAAATGAGCTTGGTAGGCCATTCCAAGGTAGAAGTTAAATTGGTAGTTTAACTTCTTGTGTGTTTACAAGCTTAATATAATTATGCCTATTCTTTTCTTGTGAAGCATGAATTGTGTATGTATGAGTATACATTGATATGTGTGATGATGAATATGTGTTATAAATGATGGATATGTGATGTGGTTTAAAAGTAATTGGCACTAGTTAACTTACCGGGTATAAATGAACAATCATTAGGATTAGTGTGCACACGTTTGAGTCAAATTCGTGCATGGCCTTGGTGGCGTTAAGTCATCAAGGAGGAGTACGGTGATGTAATATTCCACCAGAAATTATTTATATTATACGTGATGAAGAGTGGAATCCCATCCGTAGGGCATATGATGATGAGTGGAATCCCATCCATGCAAGGTCCGGTGATGAGTGTAATCCCACCGAGGTAATGTTGTTGTTGAGAGTAAATCTGCATATCCGAGTAAACTAATAGTGGCCAATGTACTTGTTCATTTGGTTATAATGTTGAGATATGTGATTTATATTGTTGAGCTTAATATGAAGTAAGATGCCATATTTATGACTCTTGTGATACTAGCTAGTTTGCTATGTTGATGCCTATGCATGTTGTGTGTGATGTTAAGGATTGCATGCTTGAACCCTGCATTGTCGTTGTTTTTGGTTTTTAGAGCATCCTCACTAAGCTTCTAGCTTACGCTCTTATTTTTCGACAATGCAGATCAATAGCATGGTGTTAGCAAGGAGCAAGGCGAAGGGGCATTCCAAGCTTTGTAGTTGCTCAAGTATATCTTAGTAAATAAAGTAGTAGTTTAGCAATGCGGCTACTATGTGTTTTGTATGAGCGTTGGATGACTCATAGATGTCGATGATGTTTATGCCTTGCTTGGATTTGTAAACCATGTTAAGCATTGTTGAATGCTTGTTTGAGATGCTATGCTTTTGGATGAGTACATGTGTTAGTGATGCATGTAAACCTTAAATGTGAAGACATGTGCCATTTGGCTTTTGAGCTTTTAAGCATGCCTATATATGAAATATCTATCTTCATGTGAATGTCATGATGTATATGTCTTATCGTCCATCTAAATTGGTCTATATGTTAGCTCTTGGTCGTACAATGTTGTATGAATGCTTGGATGTGCCTAGGGAAGTCTTAAATTGCATCTAGAATCGAGTCTTGTGTTGTTTTGCTGAATTTTGAGGTCTTACAATGCAGGGCGTATTGATACGCCTAAGGGCCGTATCGATACGGTTTGCCCTCCAGGACTCAGTTTTGGCTTGGTGTATCGATACACGGGGGCGTATCGGTACGCTCAAAGCTCACTGGAAATCTGAGAAATTGGTGAGGCTTTGGCGTATCGATATGGGCTCTAAGCGTATCGATACGGGCTCTAAGCGTATCGGTACGGGTTTATCTCGTTGACCACGAGATGTTGACCGAGAAGGGCGTATCGATACGCTCAAGGGCTGTATCGATACGGTCTTCCTGTGTTGACTGGAGGATGTTGACCTTGGTCAAGGCATAAAGATACCCTTGATTGGTGTATCGATACGACCTGCCCTGTATATATAAAATGGACTGTTAATACGTTGTTAGGGGTTCGATTGTGTATCTTTCTTGATGTTTTCCGCTGTCGTGATCACTTAGAAAATAATATGCCTTTAGACAAGATTTAAATAAAAGAAATTTTCTAGGGTTGCTAACCGAGGGGGAACCTTAACGGGTTTCGCTTCGGTTTTCCCCGTGTAGCCTACTCGGACCGATCATCCGGCCAGACCAGGACGAGGGGGTTACATCTATTGGTATCAGAGCCTGAGGTTACCGAGACCTCGGGCAGGTAAGTGAGGTAAGTTTTAAGTGTTAAGTAATTGTATTGCTTCGGTGTATGCTTTGCCATGTATTCTTGTTGTTTGATTGTTCATATAGTGTTTGGAAGCATGATTGTTGCGTTGGTGTAGTGTCGAGTACCCATTGCTACTATTACTTAATTTAAAAAGGTTTTGTAAAGGAAAATACTTGAGCACAGTTGGACCCTTGCCTTTGCTAACTTAATCCTTATTTGTTGTTTGTTGTAGTTACTATCTTGCTAGCTGTAACATGAGACCACGAGAGAGGCCTAGGATGGTTCAACCGGAACCACGGGCACAAGCTCTGGGAGTTGAGCAAATTGGTGGGGTGCAGGCTCCTCAACCTCCTCCACCTCATCCTCATCAAGAGGGAGGCGAGGCGTGAGCCGATGGCGTAGAACCTCAAGTTGGCCAAGGACCGGCCGGAATAGATTTAGCTCCCCTAGTTTAGGCGATACCTGGGGCTTTTCAGGCTGCAGTGGTTGGGGGTCAGGCAGTGGCACAACCCTAAGGAGAGGGTACTGGTTTGCCATTGGAGAGACTCCGTAGTTTGGGAGGTGAAGAGTTCAGATAACCGGCACCTGAGAGTTCTGAGATGTGGTTAGAGAAGACCGTTCGTATACTGGCACAGATGGGATGTACCGGGGAACACAAGCTAGGGTGTGTTATATCTCTACTTCAGGGTGATGCCTACACTTGGTGTGTCACCATCACCACGGGTATAGAAGAGGCTCAGATCACTTGAGAGTTTTTCGAGTCAGCTTTCCGTAAGAAATATTTGGGTCCTCGATATCTCGATGAGAAGAATAGGGAATTTATGGCTTTGCTTCAGGGGAGTACGACTGTGACAGACTATGAGATCAGATTTGCCAGGCTGAGTCAGTATGCATCCGAGCTTGTTCCTACTGAAGTGGAACATTGTAACCATTTCTGCTATGGGTTGAATGAAGAGATCAAGAGGTACACTTTAGCTTCTGACTACACGAATTTTGATGTCTTGGTCGCTAGGGCCAAGGACTTGGAGCACAGTTTGGGCTTGACCAAACGATCTGGTGGTTCTAGTTCTGGGAAGAGATCCAGTGACTTTGATAGAGGTGATGCCAAGAGGAATCGGGACAACCGGCATCACTATGACCATAGACGTGGTGAAGGTAACCACGATAGGGGCCAACAGGGCCAGAGTGCTGGTGGGAGGTTGTCCACGTGTGCTAGTTGCGGGAGGAACCACACCGGTGAGTGTTGGGGGAATTTTCACTCGTGTTGGGGCTGTGGAGCTAGAGATCATATTAGACGTGACTGTCCACATCAGGTGGGGCAGGCACCAGCTCAGGATCCTGCTAGAGCCAATGACTTTCAGAGAGGCCGCGAGCGCGGTAGAGGTAACTTCCAGCCGAGAAATGATGGCCAGAGGAACATAGCGCATGTAGTTGCATTCCAGCCAGAGGGCGGAGGTCAGGCCAGAGTTTACGCTCAGCGTGGGGATCAGCATGACACATATGTGATTGCAGGTAACTTCTCGATACAGTCTTTGGGTTTGCTTTCTTTGATTGACTCCGGGTCTACACATTCTTATATTCTGAGTGAGCATGCAAAGTTGTTGAAATTGCCTTGTGAAATATTAGAGGTAGGAGTTAGTGTTACTAGTTCCTTCGGGGATACATTAGTAATTAGAAAGATGTACAGAAGGTGTTCGCTTATGATTCAGGGGCATGTGTTTCCAGTGGATATGATGGAGCTACCCTTTTACAGTTTTGATGTGATTTTGGGTATGGACTGGATCACTGAGCATAGAGCTAGGATAGACTTTGAGACTAAGAGGATTTCTTTGAGACTCGCAGATGATTATGAGATAGTGGTGGTAGGTGGGAACGTGAAGTTCTTATCGAATGTAATTTCAGTTCTAGAGGCTAAGAGGTTAGTTGAGATGGGTTGCGAAGCATATTTGGCCTATGTGATGAATCCAAACATGAGTGAGGTTAGACCTCAAGACATCCGAATAGTGTGTGACTTTCCTAGTGTGTATTCGGAAGAGTTGCTGGGTTTACCACCTGATAGAGAGGTAGAGTTTGCTATAAAGACTTATTCAGATTCAGCTCATGTTTCGATTGCTCCGTATCGTATGGCACCGAAAGAACTGAAAGAGTTGAAGACTCAGTTGCAAGAGTTGACAGATAGAGGCTTCATTCGACCTAGTTCTTCGCCTTGGGGTGCTCCAGTCTTTTTGTGAAGAAGAAAGATGGAAGCATGAGAATGTGTATAGATTACAGAAAGTTAAATCAGTTAACAGTGAAGAACAAGTATCCGTTGCCGAGAATTGATGATTTGTTTGACCAGTTGAGAGGGGCATCCGTCTTTTCGAAGATTGACTTAAGATCATGTTACTATCAGCTAAAGGTAAGAGAGGTTGATGTACCGAAGACAGCCTTTAGGACTAGATATGGACACTATGAGTTTTTAGTCATGCCTTTTGGGTTGACTAACGCATCGGCTGCTTTCATGGATATGATGAATAGGATCTTCCATCAGTACTTAGATCAGTTTGTAGTTGTCTTCATAGATGACATCTTGGTGTATTCGCGTACCGAGGAAGACCACGACCGACACTTGAGGTTAGTTTTACAGACTTTGTTAGATAATCAGTTGTATGCAAAGTTGAGCAAGTGTGAGTTTTGGATTCGAGAGGTAGTCTTCTTAGGGCACGTAGTGTCAGCTGATGGGATTAGGGTTGATCCGAAGAAGATAGAGGCCATTGTTGAGTGGAAGCAACCGAAGTCAGTAACATAGATTCATAGCTTTTTAGGCTTGGCTGGATATTATAGAAGATTCGTAGAAGGTTTCTCGAAGTTAGCCGCTCCATTGACATAGTTACTTCAGAAGAGTGTTCAGTTTGAGTGGTAAGATGCAAGACATAGAGCCTTTGAGAAGTTGAAAGAAGCCTTGACCCAAGCACCGATTTTGATTCAACCAGAGTCAGGGAAAGAGTACGTAGTTTATAGTGATGCTTCCTACGTAGGCCTAGGTTGTGTTCTCATGCAAGACAAGAGAGTAGTGGCTTATGCCTCAAGACAGTTGAAAACTCACGAGCGTAACTATCTGACCCATGACGTAGAGCTAGCTGCAGTTGTGTTTGCTCTGAAGATTTGGACACATTATCTGTACGGTGATAAATGCACAGTGTACACGGATCACAAGAGTTTAAAGTACATCACGACTCAGCGAGATTTGAATCTCAGATAGCGTAGATGGTTAGAGTTTCTAAAAGACTATGATCTCACGATTGAGTACCATCTGAGTAAGGCCAATGTAGTGGCCGATGCTTTGAGCAGAAAGGTAGATGTAGATTTGAGAGCCATGTTTGCTATATTGAGCTTGTCCGGAGATGGTGGCTTGGTAGCCGAGCTTCAGGTTAGACCTACTATAGGTCAGTTGATTAGGGAGAAGTAGCTCTTAGATAGATCTTTGGCACCTGACGTGCAAGACATAGCCGAGGGTAGACCTCCGGATTACAGTTTCAGTACCGATGGAGTCTTGTGTTTCAAAAATAGGATAGTTGTGCCAGGAGACAGTGACTTGAGACGTACGATCTTGACTGAAGCGCACAGTAGTCCTTTTTCTATGCATCCTGGAAGTACGAAGATGTACCGAGATTTGAAGAATGAGTACTTTTGGGTTGGTTTGAAGAGAGATGTAGCTGACTTCGTGAGTAAGTGTATGGTGTGTCAGAGAGTGAAGGCGGAACATCAGGTTCCCTCAGGTTTGTTGCAACCGTTGAGAATTCCGGAATGGAAATGGGAGAACATTACCATGGATTTTGTTTCAGGCTTGCCTTTGACTCCTACGAAGAAGAACTCAGTTTGGGTTATAGTAGATCGTTTCACGAAGTGTGCTCACTTCTTGGAAGCCAATACGACTTATACATTAGATAGATTGGCCGATCTGTACATTGGTGAGATTGTTAGACTGCATGGTGTGTCGAAGTCTATTGTGCCCGATAGAGATCCGAGGTTTACAGCTCGATTTTGGGAGTGTCTGCACACAGCTTTGGATACCCGTTTGAATTTCAGCACGTCTTATCATCCTCAGACCGATGGTCAGTCAGAGAGGGTTATACAGATTTTGGAAGATATGTTGCGTTGTTGCATCATTGATTTTCAAGGTACTTGGGAGAAGCACTTGCCTCTAGTTGAGTTCGCTTACAATAATAGTTTTTAGTCGAGCATTCAGATGGCTCCGTATGAGGCCTTGTATGGTAGGAAGTGTAGAACTCCAGTTTGTTGGGTCGAAGTGGGGCAAAAGTTGTTACCTATGCCGGATTTGCTTAAGGGGACCACCGATAAAGTGAAATTGATTTGCGATCACTTAGAGGCAGCTTCAGATAGGCAGAAGTTCTATGTCGACTTGAAGAGGAAGGAAGTTGAGTTCTCAGTGGGTGAGAAAGTGTTCATAAAAGTGTCTCCGTGGAAGAAAGTAATGAGATTTGGCCGAAATGGGAAGTTGAGTCCGAGGTACATAGGACCGTATGAGATTGTGAAGAGGGTTGGCCCAATTGCTTATCACTTGCGTTTTCCATCCGAGCTAGAGAAGATACACGTTGTATTTGATGTTTCGATGCTCCGTAAGTATAGGTCAGATCCATCACATGTTATGCCTGTAGAAGAGATTAAATTGAATCCGGATTTGACTTATGAAGAAGAACCAGTTGAGATATTGGCTTCTGACAATAAAATGTTGCGGGGTAGATCGATTGAGTTAGTAAAAGTGTGGTGGCAACGTCGAGGGGTGGACGAGGCCACTTGGAAGAGGAAGGAGGATATGGAAAGGCAGTTTCCTTATCTCTTTCAGTCAGATAATTTTGGGGACGAAATTCCTTAAATGGGAGAGAGTTGTAACACCGTGTTTTGGGGTTAGGAGTTAGTCGTGTATGTGTGGTTTGAGTCGTCAAAACCGATTTAATTTAATTAGACCTTAATTTTGAGTTAAATGAGATTTAACATTTAAATGGCGGCATTTTTGTAAATAACTTGAAAATAAATGAAGACCACTTTTTGAATCAAAAAGAAAAACAAAAAAAAACTATCTTCTTCTCCCCATCTCTTTCCAACGTGAAAAGGAAAACCCAAAACCCTCCCAAGCCAAAGTTACTATTCCATTCGATTTCTCCATCAATTCAAGAGCATTTTCGAAGGTAATTTCATATTTGAGTTCTCCTCATCATCCCCATCATTTCCATGGTTTTTAGATTTCAAAACCACCATCTTTTCAAGTTTCCAAGTGTTTCAAGTTTGATGAAAGTTTGGGATTTTTAATGGGTTTTTTTCATTTGTTCTTGGTTTGTTGAGTTATGTTTTGTGTAAACCTCACTTAGATACACCTAATATCTTAAAATGGAAGGATTTGGGAAAAATCCCGAAGTGGGTCTTTGGGGCATTTTTCAAAGTGTCAAAAGTTGAGTTTTTGGTGTGTTTTTGTGTTGGGTTGAAGGGCTGATGGTATAGGGTTATTATGGAAGTGTTTTGGAAGCATTTAGATTCCATTTGGGTGTTGGAAATTGTGGTTTTCAGCTGGGTATTTGGGGAGCACGAAAATGTGAATTGTGTGGTTAGTTTGGGGTTGAAATTGTGAAGGTTTGACTTGTGTTTGTGAGTTTGGTTTGTGGCTGAGTATAGCATTCGGTTGAGTAATATTTGTCTTTTGATTGGTTAGAAGCAAGAGGAAACATCGGGGAAGGATCGGGAGCGAATCCGGAAATTGTGGAGGCTTGACTAGCTTGGCTTGGTTTGCTAAGGAAGAGTGGTGAGTGAAACTTCAAACTTGTTTAAATTGGTTCAAGTGTGTGTAGTGGAGGTGTTGAAATGAGCTTGGTAGGCCATTCCAAGGTAGAAGTTAAATTGGTAGTTTAACTTCTTGTGTGTTTACAAGCTTAATATAATTATGCCTATTCTTTTCTTGTGAAGCATGAATTGTGTATGTATGAGTATACATTGATATGTGTGATGATGAATATGTGTTATAAATGATGGATATGTGATGTGGTTTAAAAGTTATTGACACTAGTTAACTTACCGGGTATAAATGAGCGATCATTAGGATTAGTGTGCACACGTTTGAGTCAAATTCGTGCATGGCCTTGGTGGCGTTAAGTCATCAAGGAGGAGTACTGTGATGTAATATTCCACCGGAAATTATTTATATTATACGTGATTATGAGTGGAATCCCATCCATTCAAGGACCGATGATGAGTGTAATCCCACCGAGGTAATGTTGTTGTTGAGAGTAAATCCGCATATCCGAGTAAACTAATAGTGGCCAATGTACTTGTTCATTTGGTTATAATGTTGAGATATGTGATTTATATTGTTGAGCTTAATATGAAGTAAGATGTCATATTTATGACTCTTGTGATACTAGTTAGTTTTCTATGTTAATGCCTATGCATGTTGTGTGTGATGTTATGGATTGCATGCTTGAACCCTACATTGTCGTTGTTTTTGGTTTTTAGAGCATCCTCACTAAGCTTCTAGCTTACGCTCTCATTTTTCGACAATGAAGATCAGTAGCGTGGTGTTAGAAAGGAGCAAGGCGAATGGGCATTCCAAGCTTTGTAGTTGCTCAAGTATGACTTAATAAATAAAGTAGTAGTTTAGCAATGGGGCTACTATGCGTTTTGTATGAGCGTTGTATGACTCATAGATGTTGATGATGTTTATGCCTTGCTTGGATTTGTAAACCATGTTAAGCCTTGTTGAATGCTTGTTTGAGATGTTATGCTTTTGGATGAGTACATGTGTTAGTGATGCATGTAAACCTTAAATGTGAAGACATGTGCCATTTGGCTTTTGAGCTTTTTAGCATGCCTATATATGCAATATCTATCTTCATGTGAATGTCATGATGTATATGTCTTATCGTCCATCTAAATTGGTCTATATGTTAGCTCTTGGTCGTGCAATGTTGTATGAATGCTTGGATGTGCCTAGGGAAGTCTTAAATTGCATCTAGAATCGAGTCTTTTGTTGTTTTGCTGAATTTTGAGGTCTTGCAGTGCAAGGTGTATCGATACGCCTGAGGGCCGTATCGATACGGTTTGCCCTCCAAGACTCAATTTTGGCTTGGTGTATCGATACACGGGGGCGTATCGGTACGCTCAAAGCTCACTGGAAATTTGAGAAATTGGTGAGGCTTTGGCGTATCGATACGGGCTCTAAAAGTATCGGTACGGATTTATCTTGTTGACCACGAGATGTTGACCGAGAAGGGCGTATCGATACGCTTAAGGGCTGTATCGATACGGTCTTCCTGTGTTGACTGGAGGATGTTGACCTTGGTCAAGGCATATCGATACCCTTGATTGGTGTATCGATACGGCCTGCCCTGTATGTATAAAATGGACTGTTAACACGTTGTTAAGGGTTCGGTTGTGTATCTTTCTTGATGTTTTCCGCTGTTGTGATCACTTAGGAAATAATATGCCTTTAGACAAGATTTAAATGAAAGAAATTTTCTAGGGTTGCCAACCTAGGGGGAACCTTAACGGGTTTCGCTTCGGTTTTCCCCGTGTAGCCTACTCGGACCAGTCATCCAGCCAGACCGGGAAGAGGGGGTTACAATGTTCGAAGTTGGCTGACAGTTGAGAAAGAATAGTGACGTTGCTTACTTGAAGGGGATAGAGTTTTGAGTAATATGAACAACATAAAGTGGGAGATAAGGAGATTATATAGTCTTATTTAACAAAAAATGATAAATTACTAGAGAGGTCACCTAGACTTAATAAGGTTTAAACAAAAGGCACAAATATTTTGATGGACTTGAATATTGCTAATAAGATAGATACACAAGTAAATGAGAGTTAATTATATATATACTTTTAAATTTTGTAAAATATCGGGGATCCTTGCAGATATTTTACGGGGATCCCCACGGTTATGGTTCGGTTATCCCTACAATTCGGATATAGCAATGTTCGTCCCTATCCTCATTTGAGCTTCGGTGATAAAACTCTCCCCGTTCCCGTCCTTGTGGGTGAAGACTTTGGTTATTCCCCTCCCTATCAGTTCGGATCCCCACATTTTCAGATATTCCCCATCTCCATCTATTCAAATCCCCACGATTTTTAGATATTCTCCATCCAATTTTCACCCATACCGTGATCTGACTGCCGCTTTTCACAGTTTCTCAAATCTCTGTTTCACATGGCCTTTTTAGACGTACTTTTCAAAATTGTTTATGTATTCTGCGGTTTAAAAGGCGATAAAATTAATTGAATCTTCTTTTTTTCAGGAATTATCTAGCAAAACAACACCCAATCAAGATTGTGTAGAAAATTACCCTTTTTTCAGTTTACGTAGGAAAAAAATCGTGTTTAGCCAAAAGCGAATTTTGAACTCGTTTTTAGCTAAACGCGAGTTTCTTGTTGAGTGGGTAGGTAAGAAAAATAATAATGGGTAAAGTACACAAATGGTCACTATACTATTCCAAAAAAAATACAAAATGGTTATCAAATTTTTAAAGGTACATAATGGTGTAGCGATTAAAAAACCGAAAATGTATGTAAGTTTCCCACCTTTATTAAAAAATTAATTTTAGGGGAATCTTAAATAAAAACTCGTATTTGGAATAAAACATTAGAGTCGCCACTGATCATTTTAAAGATGGTAGACCGGAAACCGAAAAATAAAACCAGAGGTTTAAAAAAGGTTCAGGAGTTGGTTACGAGTGGGGAAAGATTAGCACTCTCACAATGCCTAAAATTGGAACCTAAGGGTTTTGTATTGTATTTATTAAGAGAAATTTAAAATCCGGCCTAATTTAATTAATAATCCCTAAATGAATGAATGCATGATCATACGAGGCGAACAACCTAACTCGCGACCCACGATACCAAAAGAGATGACGCTCAAATATTTGGGACGACACTCCCACTAGAATATCGGGACCTCGAGTACTAAAATAAATTTGTGCGATAAATTAAACGTGACAATTAGTTATGTATGGGCAAGACATGAACATAAAAATGATAGTATAACTAAAATATGACATGGATAAAACAAATAAAGGACAAACACATAGATACATATATGCAATAATAAGTAAATTACCTTTCCTTTTTTAAGAAACACTAACCCTTTTTTTGGGCAACCCGACCGTCCAATTCACCATGCATGGTTCATAAGAACACCAAGAGGCTTGTTACTGGCGGCGGGAAGAAGAAGACTCGGAAAAGGAAGGTAAAAAGACTTCGATTCCCTTTTTTATTTATGAAATGCGAAAGGAAACGAGGAAAAAAATTACCTTTGTGATCTCTTTTTTTTATATATTTTCTCTGAAAAGTGATTACAAAATGATTTATTACACGATATATACTCTATCTTCTTGCTTACAGGAGTAGATGAGCATTTAATGCATCTACTATGTCTGAGATATCGAATATGATATTTCTTTTTTTTATGATTTTTTGGATTGCGAAATCTGGCAGATGGTACGGCGGCAACGAATTTCACGGCGTCGAGGATGGTCGTTGATGATGACACATGGCGGCCATCAGATGAAGATGAGATGAAGCATTTGCGATGTGCTACACGCGTGAGTGGGGAACGATGAGTCTCTCGATCAGACTCGATCTGATCCAACGGCTGAGATTTTGCTTGGAATGGACGGCCGTGATGAAGGCTAGAGAATGACATGGCAGCTCTGGATGCGAACACGTGGCGCGTGGGAGATAGAGCGTCAACGGTGTACTGCACGCACGCGTGGGAGACGATGAGGCGGGGCGTGATCTCCACTCGCGCTACCTGAAGAATCTCGTGGTTTCATTTGGACCGTCAGATCTTATCGTGATCTGACAGTGGAGATTTGGTGGCTACAAGAGAAAAATATGGTGGTTAGATTAGATGAGGATTTCTTCGGGTTTAGATTATTTTGGGCCTAATGAGCTATTTGTATTATATTGAATTTAAAATGTAATGGACTTGGACTTGGATATCTTAATTTAAATGAGTTTTCAATTGTTTGATATATATATATTACTTATGACAGCCCACTCATCATCATCATATCATAACAACAACAACAACAACAACAACAACAACAACAACAACAACAACAACAACAACAACAACAACAACAACAACAACAACAACAACAACAACAACAACAACAACAACAACAACAACAACAACAACAACAACAACAACAACAACAACAACAACAACAACAACAACAACAACAACAACAACAACAACAACAACAACAACAACAACAACAACAACAACAACAACAACAACAACAACAACAACAACAACAACAACAACAACAACAACAACAACAACAACAACAACAACAACAACAACAACAACAACAACAACAACAACAACAACAACAACAACAACAACAACAACAACAACAACAACAACAACAACAACAACAACAACAACAACAACAACAACAACAACAACAACAACAACAACAACAACAACAACAACAACAACAACAACAACAACAACAACAACAACAACAACAACAACAACAACAACAACAACAACAACAACAACAACAACAACAACAACAACAACAACAACAACAACAACAACAACAACAACAACAACAACAACAACAACAACAACAACAACAACAACAATAATAATAATAATAATAATAATAACACACCATATATGCACATAAATAATATACACATAAAATATTAACAATATATATATGCACATGCAATACTTTTAAGCATCAATAATATTAACAATATATACTTACCATATTATATACATACAAGCAATATAAATATCAACATACAAACATTTAAATATTTATGACATAAAATATAAGCACATACACACATGTAAACAACGTACATACAATATATAAACATACATACATACATTGCATATATTCATATACCACATACATATAGCACATATATTTAATAGTACTAAATATACATGGTCGGTCAAAAATGAGTGATTACAGCTGCCCCTCTTTGCTTGTTCTTGTGAAACGAGAACAAAGCAAAGACCAAAAGCACTCATTTTTGTCCTACTTCCTTGTCACTGGCCTTGAAATCACGGGTTCTTCTGGAACTTTCCGCTCTTCCTCGACCAATTATTTCAAGCTTCAAAATCTTCAATGCCCCGATTTGTACTCGCATCGACATCAAAAAATAAAGCTTGACATCATGCCCGAAGGTCTTACTGATGGCTCAAAGGTCTTATCACCATGCCCGAAGGTCTCACCGGTGGCCCGAAGGACTTATCATCATGCCCGAAGGACTTAAGATAAGGATTCACGCCAACAAGCTACCAAAATATTTCTTAAACAGGAATCACACCAACAGGCTACCAATCCATTAAAAATGATGTCTCGGTTTCTATCGGTCTTGACATCACATTAAGCTTAGCATCATGCCACTAGTGGCCCGAAGGACTAATCATCATGCCCGAAGAACATACTGATGGCCTGAAGGACTTAAGAAAAGGATTCACACCAACAGGCTACCAATAGAAATCTTCAATAAGATCTACTTCTTCTGCAACACCCCTTTTCCGGTCTGGTCGAGAACCGAGTCAAAAGGTGATACCGATGATCAATCCGAAAAATGGTACAGTAAAATTTCATTTTAATATTAACATTTACACCGATAACATACAATAACTCATTACCACAATACATCTTAATCTAATTGACCCATTCACAACATTAATTAACCAATTAGGGTTAAAATAATAATTATTACATGTTTTAGGGACTAAACTATAAATTCAACAAATTAAGGGTCTTTTAATGAACTTGATTAAACTAGATTGAAATTCACCACAATATTAACATACCTGTAAAATTTCATACAATTTAGAGTTTAGTAACTCATTCAATTTAATCTCTCAAATTTTAGTGACTAACTTGTGAACATGACAGTCTATTTAATTTGCCTTTAACTAACTTAACTAACCCCGTACCGATACACCGTAGGTCTGTTTCAAAACAGGTGCACTAGTATCGATATGGACACACCAGTATCAGTACGGGTAAACTTTACCTTTCTTACTGTATCGATACAGAAACACCAGTATCGATACGGATTGACTTCCTTTGACTTTGACCTTTGACCCGTTTCGATACGCTATGAACCCGTATTGAAACGATCGATTCCAGTGAAAAAAATGTTTCGAAACGGCCATATTCCATTCCGATATGCCATGTTCTTTATGTTCAATTATGTATACCCGTATCGATACGCCATGACCTATATCGATACGGCCTGACCTGTAATGATAGATTTTTGCTGGTTTTTATTTGATTTAACCTATCAAACAATGTCCAAATGCAATGAAACTTTACACACAACATTTGAATGGTATAAACTACTAGCACGGAAAATTTCATGATCATACGAATACATTTACTATGTTTTGACCTTTATGAGCCAAGTATGCATTTTTAAACCATTTTAAGCCAAAAAGGGGCCATTTAGGGCCATCAACCATATTAAAACATAGGCAAATCACAACCATATCAAATGGGCATAAACAACTAGTTCAACTACTTTTCCACCTTCTTAGAAGTTCATAAGTCCAAAACACATTACTTCGGGGCCTGTAGTGACTTGTCTTGTCTTGACTATCCGGTCTTCAAACACACGATCTTTCAACCTGAAATGCATGAGACACAATACATTAGGCATATGTTTCCTAGTGAGGTAGTCATAACAATATGAATGACAATATAAGAAGTATCTCTATATTCACGCTCTCATGCTCATCAATATCAATATATGCATCGCATGCTCATCAATGTTAATATAATGTTTCAATGTACAATGTTCAACTTATTCATTTACTCATTAGCCCTTGGATTGAATCAAGATAGCGAATACGGGAATTCCTACGCCTCGCCAGTTCAATGAATGGTCTAGTCCCTCTGCCTCGCTAATATGACTAATATCAATACACATCCCTCCGCCTCGCCAAATCAATATAGGCCATAGCCTTAGGACCGTAGTCCACCCGTAAACTAAGCTCATGAATTCTATGGCATGCCAATTGTATCCGATGTCTATTCAAGTCCAAGGTTTCAATGTTCATGTACATATCCAATATTTAAAGAGAATTCCAATGACCAATGATTTCAATAACATCAATAATAAACATGTCCCATAATCAATGTTTCATGGTTCAATGTCAATATCAATGTCTGATAATTTCTTTGCAATGCTTCAATGACAATAACTATATCAATGACAATACTCAATGACAATACCAATAGCTATGTACGATGTTCAATAACAAACTTACCGACACTTACCCAAGTGTCCGTTTAATGATCCGATGTAACTTCCTCAATGGAAATGTTAGCTAAATGATCAGAAATGACAATAAAAGATTTGAGAAGGCTTTTCGCCTAATCCTAAGACTCCGACTACACTCACCTTGACAATCCGAAGCTTTCAAGGCTCTCGGATAACAATCCCCTTGTTCCTAGCTTTGGATGGAGAAGATGGATGCCCTTTATCAACTTCTTGAGCTAGGAAATCAATTGGGAGATTATCAAGATCGATATTATGATATCAAAATCAATACAACGATATCAAAATCGATATCCAAATTCAATATAAAAATCAACGATGAATTATCCATGAATAGCTAAATTCTAACTTAAGATTAAGCTTGATGTATTCATGGAATCCAATAATCGATTGAGGAATATAGCTTACCCAGTCGATAGCAACGATTTGATAACAATAAATCAAAGAAAAATGAAGCTTGAAGCTAGCTTTAATGGAGGTGTATGCTTTAATGAAGATGATGATGAAGATGAAAAGTTTTGGAGAGGTGTATGCTTCCAATATCTCGGTTAAGTTTGATTCTTGCACTTTTTCTTGTTTTGTATTTATTTTAAGCTATTTAGCTTTCCTTCATTTGAAGGAAAGCTCTCAGACTATCCCACGTAGGTGGGATTTTAATTAAGGAGGGGCTAGTCGCAAGGTTAGTCCCTCAATTCTCACCATACTATATGTTTGCTTTCCAACTTGCATTTTCCTCAATTTAATCACTGACTAAATCTTGATACTATTCGATAGGGTCCAATAACAATGATCTCACTCAATTAGGGCCCGATATCGATAATTAGCTAGTCGATACAATGTTTAGACTTTATCAATATGAGATTTCCGATCACCAGAACCTAATTCCGACTAGACCGGATTTTGGGATGTTACAACTCTCCCCCCTTAAGGAAAATTCGTCCTCGAATTTTTACCTAAACCGAAGAGATGTGGATACTGCTGTTTCATGGTCTCTTCAGCTTCCGAAGTGAATTCCTCAACAATGTGGCTCCCCTAGAGCACTTTAACTAACGGTACAGTTTTGTTGCGAAGCCTCTTGACTTCTTTTGCAAGAATTTGAATCAGTTCCTCCTCATAGGATATATTTGGTCGAATTTCTACATATTCAGGTTCCACAATGTGCGAAGGATCATATCGATACTTCCGAAGCATTGATACATGAAAAACATCATAGATTTTACTCAATTTAGAGGGTAATAATAGTTGATATGCCACTGAGCCGACTCTTTTAATAACCAGATCGTAATCTTTAATAAGTTCCATCCACCTCCGTTGCCGAAAGTTCAACTCCTTTTGAGTTAATAGGTACTTAAGGCTTTTATGATCGATGAAGAGATAACATTTTTCTCTGTAGAGATAATGTCTCAAGATTTTCAATGCAAAGACAACTGCAACCAATTCAAGGTCATGGATGGGATAATTCATTTCTTGTGGCTTAAGTTGTCTCGAAGCATAAGCAATGGCTTTGCCTTCTTTCATCAATACACGTCCTAACCCGAGGTGCGATGCATCACTGTAAACTGTGTAGTCCTTTCCGAAATTAGGTTGGGTTAGGACTAATGCATGGGTCAATACTTGGTTCAACTGATCGAAACTCTGTTGTTGAACCTCGGTCCAAAAAAAGGAGCTTCTTTCCTCAATAGCTTGGTTAAAGGAGCAGCTATCATAGAAAACCCTTTCACAAATCTACGATAATAACCAGCAAGCCCAAGAAAGCTTCTAACTTCACCAATGTTCTTCGGTGGGTGCCAATCTACAATGACTTGAATTTTCTTCGAGTCCACTTGAATACCCGAAACTAACACAATATGTCCTAGAAAGGCAACTTCGGTGACCCAAAAATCACACTTGGAGAACTTCACGTACAACTGCTTCTTCTTTAAGGTCTCAAGCACAATATGAAGAAAATCTCAATGTTCTGCTTAATTTTTGGAGTAGATCGGTATGTCGTCTATAAACACCATTACGAATTTATCAAGGTAAGGTCTAAAAACTCGATTCATCAAATCCATGAAGGCCGCCGGTGCATTGATTAACCTAAAGGGCATCACCAAGAATTTGTAGTGTCCATATCTTGTACAGAAGATGGTCCTTGGTACATCACACTCCATAACTCTCATTTGATAATAGCCCGACCTTAAATCGATCTTGGAAAACACAGAGGCTCCTTTAGCTGATCGAACATGTCTTCTATCCTAGGCAATGGATATTTATTCTTGATGGTTACTTTATTCAACTGTCGATAGTCAATACACAATCGCATAGAACCATTTTTCTTCTTAACAAAGAGAACAAGAGCTCCCCAGGATGAAGAGCTCGGTTGAATGAAACCCTTGCTTAACAATTCTTGAATCTGAGCCTTTAATTCTTTTAATTCCACAGCAGCCATGCGATATGGTGCAATGGAAATTGGAGCAGTCCCAGGTTGCACCTCGATTCTAAACACCACTTCACGGGTTGGAGGTAATCCTTAAAGTTCATCAGGGAAGACATCAGGAAATTCACACATAGTTTCAATGTCTTGCAATTTTGATTCGCCTTTAGTTTCCAATGTCAAAGCATACAGTGATGGATTCTTCGCGTTCATCAGTACAAGACTTTCCTTACCCAATCCTCGAAGGTATAATTTTCTCTTACAACAATCTACCCAGGCTTGATGCTCACTAAGCCAATCTAAACCTAGGATGACATCAGACTCATGGAGTGCTAAAGCCAACAAATTGGCCGAAAAAGGAATCCATTGAATTATTAAATGGCAGTTCTTGCACACTACCCGTACAATGACACAATCTCCTAAAGGATTGGTTACAGAAATTCTCGTTGCTATTGGTTCGTAAGACATTATACTTCTTAACTACAGTGGTACTTATAAAAGAATGAGTAGAACCAAGGTCAATCAATGCATATAAAGAATGCGAATATAACTCGATGATACCTGCAATGACATCAGGTTCATCCTCTTCTTCTCTGCTCCTCACATGATACATTTGGGCAGGGGCTTTTAAATCTTGCTTATTAAAGGGTTCCCCTTGACCACTCGATCTTCCAAAAGTTCCCGATGATCCTTGCTTTGATCCTTTACCTCGAAAGGATTGAGCAGGAGAAGCAATAATAGTCGGTGTAACATCAGATTTGGTTGTATTCAAGGGGCAGTCACAGATAAAGTGACCATGCTCACCACAGAAGTAACAGACTCCAGTATGCTTTCGACATTGACCCCCTGGATGCCTATTCTGATAATAATTGCAAAGTGGATGCTGATTTCCTCGATTTGAACCTCAAGTATAATCAACGGACGGTACTTTAGCAAAAGACTACGTCATAGACTGAGATCTCTTAGTGTTTCCAGCACGGGAGGGTTGTGGATAGATATTCTATTTAGGACCTTGATATCTCCCTTTCTTGTTCCATCTCGGAGGTCGAGAATCATCCCTAAACCTCTTCTCGGACTTTCCTGACCCGCCAGCTCGTTGAGCTTTTTGTTCCACTTCAGTGGCCTTAACTCGATGCACAAGATCTTGAAAATCAGATATGCTGAGTGCAGTAAACATAGGGCGTAGTTCATCATCGAGCCCTGCGATGAACATCCGGCACTTTTCTTCCTCCTTCTTAATGTACTCAACACCGTATCTACAATACTTGCAGAAATCATGTATGTATTGTTCGATCGGTCGTTCGCCTTGTTTGAGGTGAAGGAAGATGCTTCGCCTTTCAGCAAGGTAAAACTCGCTGATATATTTCTTGCGAAATTCTTTAAGGAAGAACTCTCAAGTCACCGTATCTTATGAAACCGTCAAAATGGTTGTTTCCCACCAATGAAGTGCCTCATCGGCCATCAACGCAATGGCACACTCAAGCTTATGCTCGTCCGAGCACTAAAGTTGCTTATTCAGAATCTGCAAGGTGTTTTCCAACTAGTATTCGGTAACTTCAGGGTTGTCGTCATCTTGTCCAGTAAAAGTATAAGCTCGATACTGTGAGAGCTTATCAATAGGTGCTCGAGTATATTGAATGACATGGGCGATAGGTTTCACAACTTGTTCGGCCCTCATATCAGTCATAAACTACCTGAACATGTCGGCCATGTTCTTGTAACACTTAGCCTGAGCAGTAGGTGCTACATGCTCGGTACCCTGAACATGAGGGTCATTTGGTTGCGGTGGGTTCTGAGGATTTCCTCCTCTAATCTCCTCGCCATGCATCGAGGAGCCAGTAGCAAGCTCGTCTATGTGAGCTTCATTAGTCTCAGACATATCTATATGAAAGATCGGATTTGTCGACAAGTCACAATATACACAATATATAACTCCTAGGTGGCAAAGTAACACAATAACAACACAACAAGCTTTGGTTTAGTCCTATACTAAACTCTAGCTCTGATACCACAATTGTAACACCCCCTTTCCGGTCTGGTCGAGAATCGGGTTGGAAGGTGATACTGATGATCAATTCGGAAAATGATGCAATAAAATTTCATTTTAATATTAAAATTTACATCGATAACATACAATAACCCATTACCACAATACATCTTAATCTAATTGACCCATTCGCAACATTAATTAACCAATTAAGGTTAAAATAATAACTATTACAAGTTTTAGGGGCCAAACTATAAATTCAACAAATTAAGGGTCCTTCAATGAAATTGATTAAACTAGATTGAAATTAAGCACAATATTAACATACATGTAAAATTTCATACAATTTGGAGTTCTTTAGCTTATTCAATTTAATCTCTCAAATTTTAGTGACTAACTTATGAATATTGCAATCTATTTAATTTGCCTTTAACTAACGTAACTAACCCTGTATCGAAACACCCTAGAGTTGTTTCGAAACGGGTGCACGATGGTCAACCCGTGTTGACTTTACCCTTTAGACCGTATCGATACGGACACACTAGTATCTGTATGGGTAGAGTTTACCTTTCTAACCGTATCGATACGAAAACACCAGTATCGATACAAATTGACTTTCTTTGACTTTGACCTTTGACCCGTTTCGATACGCTATGAACTCGTATCGAAATGATTGAATCTAGTGACAAAATGTTTCGAAACGTCCATATTTCGTTCCGATACGCCCTGTTCTTTATGTTCAATTATGCATACCCGTATCGATACGACTTGACTTGTAATGATAGATTTTTTCTAGTTTTATTTGATTTGACCTACCAACGATGTCCAAATGCAATGAAAGTTTACATACAACATTTCAATGGTATAAACTACTAGCTTGCCAAATTTCATGATCATACAAATTCGTTTACTATGTTTTGACCTTTATGAGACAAGTATGCATTTTTAAACCATTTTAAGCCAAACAAAAGGGTCATTTAGGGTCATCAACCATATTAAAACATAGGCATATCACAACCATATCAAAATGGGCATAAACAACTAGTTCAACTACTTTTCCACCTTCCTAGGAGTTCATAAGTCCAAAACACAATACATTGGGGACTGTTGTGACTTGTCTTGCCTTGACTATCTGGTCATCAAACACACGAACTTTCAACCTGAAATGCATGAGACGCAATACATTAGGCATACATTTCCTAGTGAGGTAGTCATAACAATATGAATGACAATATAACAAGTATCTCTGTATTCATGCTCTCATACTCATCAATATCAATATATGCATCACATGCTCATCAATGTTAATATAATTCTTCAATATACAATGTTCAACTTATTCATTTACTCACTAGCCCTTGGATTGAATCAAGATAGTGGATATGCGAATTCCTGCACCTCACCAAGTCAATGAATGGTCTAGTCCCTTCGCCTCGCCAATATGACCAATATCAATACACATCCCTCCGCCTCGCCAAATTAATATAGGCTATAGCCTTAGGATCATAGTACACCCGTAAACTGAGCTCATGAATTCTATGGCATGCCAATTGTATCCAATGTCTATCCAAATCCAAGGTTTCAATGTTCATATCCATATCCAATATTCAATGAGAATTCCAATGACCAATGATTTCAATAACATCAATAACAAACATGTCTTATAATCAATTTTTCATGGTTCAATATCAATATCAATGTATGATAATTTCTTTGCAATGCTTCAATGACAATAACTATATCAATGACAATACTCAATGACGATACCAATAGATATGTCCGATGTTCAATAACATACTTACCGACACTTACCCAAGTGTTCGTTTAATGATTCGATGTAACTTTCACAATGGAAATGCTAGCTAAATGATCGGAAACAACAATAAAAGCTTCGGAAAGGCTTTTCACTTAATCCCGAGACTCTGACTACACTCACCTTGACAATCTGAAGCTTTTAAGACTCTCAGATAACAATCCCCTTGTTCCTAGCTTTGGATGGAGATGATGGATGCCCTTTATCAACTTCTTGAGCTAGGAAATCATTTGGGAGATTATCAGGATCGATATTACGATATCAAAATCAATACAACGATATCAAAATCGATATCTAAATTCAATATGAACATCAACGATGAATTATCCATGAATAGCTAAAAACCTAACTTGAGATTAAGCTTGATGTATTCATTGAATCCAATAACCGATGGAAGAATATAGCTTACTCGATCGATAACAACGATTTGATAACAATATATCAAAGAAAAACGAAGCTTGAAGCTAGCTCCAATGGAGGTGTATGCTTCAATGAAGAAGATGAAAAGTTTGGGAGAGGTGTATGCTTCTAATATCTCGGTTAAGTTCTATTCTTGCACTTTTTCTTGTTTTGTATTTATTTTAAGCTATTTAGCTTTCCTTCATTTGAAGGAAAGCTCTCAAACTATCCCACATAGTTGGGATTTTAATTAAGGAGAAGCTAATCGCAAGGTTGGTCCCTCAATTCTCACCATACTATATTTTTGCTTTGCAACTTGCATTTTCCTCAATTTAATCACCGAATAAATCTCGATACTATTTGATATGGTCCAATAACAATGATTTAACTCAATTAAGGTATGATATCGATAATTAGCTAGCTGATACAATGTTAGACTTTATCAATATGAGATTTCCGATCACCAGAACCTAATTCCGACTAGACCGGATTTTGGGATGTTACAACTTCAATCATGAAGCTACAAATCGTAATCTCCAAATATCTATTTAAAATAAACAAAATGCTTCTGAATTAGCATGCCTCTAACATGAGGATCTCTATATGATGCATGAAATGTAATATTTTCTTCTTTTTCTTTTTCTTTTTCTTTTTTTCTTTTTCTTTTTCTTTTTCTCTTTCTCTTTCTCTTCTCTTTTTTCTTTTTCTTTTTTCTTTCTTTTCTTTTCAAATATACCTTTAAAACCCTATTCCCTGAAAGGTTATTCTTAGATTTCTTCACTTCATATCTCTAGAGTATGTTCCTCTGTCCTCATCTTCATTTATTGAATTTCTATCTCTCATTTGACTCGCGCTTCTTTCTTGTGCGAGTAACTCTTTTTCTTCTTCGTCTTCAGGGTCTCAACTTAATTTCATAAGTTTCTCTTCTATTCCCTATACTATTATTATATAGGGACTTTCATCATCTTATTGCGCCTCATTCAGTATTGGGCTCGACTATTTTTCCACTTTTGACTCAACACTCAGAGTCTTTGTCTACTTCAAAATTTGGGTGAACAAAATGCCTCGATTCCCGGATCTACCTCTATTTTTCTTCTTCTTCTAACTCGATTAAAGTGCCTAGTGAGCAACATGCTTTCATCATTTTAAGGTTATTGTCCCAATCTTTTGGGTCAATCAATCTCAATTCTTCTTCTTCATTCTCGGTAGCGATAATATCCTTCTCATATACCGGTTCAACCATTTTAGTTATTTTCCTTTATAGTTCTCTTAAAACAGGAGGTGCACTCGACAACAAGTTTTCATCCAACTTCGAGGCATTCAGATTTAACAAGACTAAGTCTGCAACTTTTCATGCAAACTTACATTTGCCTACATCATTCATTTTCATGGCATAATCATAGCAAATGTTATAAATGGTAATGACATCGTTGCAGATTTCTTTCATTTGCCTTTGACCCTCCGCCAGCTCCAATGCCCGATATATATCCTTTTTGTACTTGTCATAAACTGCCTCAGCGGCTGTATTCTTTAGTTCTTCATTTGGGAAATTTAGAACACCGCGTATGTCTTTACCGTATTTCCCATAAAGTGCAGTCTATTTTTCTCAGTCCTTTTCGTTGACTCCATTGTCGAAGTAAGAGAGAATTTGAACTTCTAACTTTTTTATAAGATTTGATAGAATAGTACCTCTTTCCCAATATGGAAGTTGACTTAAACGAATGAATTCATTCCATATAACGAGGAAACACAAGCACTCTCAACTCTTCCTGAACTTTGACCATTAAATCGCGAACTTGAATGGTTCGAAGTGGTAGCTTTTATTAACTAGTACATTTTCCTTTACTGCATAAGCATTGTAAAAGAACCGGATCTAGAGCAGCCAATACGGTACCTTACAGTTGAACTCTATCGATTTCCTATATGGAGTCTCCTCATTAATGCAGCAATTGGTTCAACCTCAACATCAGAGCCACCAATAATGCTTCCTTTGTAGACATTTCTTGGGAATTTCGAAGTAGATCCTTATATATACACTTAGTCTCATCGATGCGAATACAATGCTTTCCATCTTTATCATGTATGTAAATTCCATCCTTACCCCAATGTCAGGGTGAACACATGCTTCAATTGCCTGAATTCTTTTTTCCTTCATTGTGAAACCATCGTTTTGCTTGTTTATTTCAATAATGGCAAAAAAATTTAAAAAATGTCGAACATCTTAAAAACTTATGCTCGAAGAAAAAATAATGTCTCATAATTTCAAGATCTTCTTTCAAACAATTAATGTTTGAAGGAAAAGGTAAATATTTTAAATTTTAGAGGAAATGTCACAAACATTTGAAAAACATTGTTTGGCCCCAAAAATGTTAAATGCAATAACACATTTATTTAAATTGACAAATATCAATCCAAATGAGGTGTATGTTTAGAAGATCTTGACTGTTGTAGAGATATGTGCACATGTGCAGTCTCTTTTTAATCCATTGGGCTTTTCAGAGGAACGATTCACATACCTAATTTCTAACCCATTTCAGGTGGCTCTCTTAATCTCACTAACTCACCATGCCCCATCTTTCCCTCATTTTAGTGTCGATCAAGAACTTGAAGTTTGACATTCCTTCAAGAAAGGTTAGCCCTTATAGGCAGAATGTAATATGAAGACAGAATCATACAACTTAGATATCAATGTATGATCATAATGGTCTTTGTAGGCTCGTAGTGTAGGCTATGGGCTATGGTTACAAAAGAAGAGATATATAGGCTCAAATAAGTGTTTTAAAGGGTCATGGAAAATGAAGGATCGTTTTCGAGCAATATCATCTTTATAATTCATAAGTAAAGTGTGCTCTGATGAGGATTTTTTTTTGTTTCCTGGGATCGCTCTAGACTGCCCATTTTTGGGTTTTCACCCTAGAGTTCATTTCCTTCTTCTAAATTTTAGACCAGGTAAATCTGACCCACTTTTTGTTCTGACTCAGTATTAATGCGCTGCAATTCAAAGTTGATCAACACTTTATGTCTTAAAAAATGATATTTTCCTGAATGGAGGATTACGTAGAAGTCTCTTATTCAATGCCTTATTCTTGTATTGTTTGATATGGGTGTGATCGTATAAAGTATTCTTTCTTTCTTTCCCTTTTTTCTTTTTTCGTTCTTCTTTGTTTTTGTTTTTTTAATCACTCTAGACTGCCCATCTTTGGGTTTTCACCCTAGAGTTCATTTCTTTCTGCTTTAAACTCGGACTGGCTCGTATCATGGATGGATATTGATACTTGCTTTCTACTCAAAGATGATTGATCATCCATGGTTTTTCAAATTTGGTGCTGATTTGAATGAATAATTGTGTACAATTCTTCTGTTCCTTTATTGCACCTTTCAATCCAATGCTCTTATTCTCAATTTCTTTTCTCTTTTGTTGGCAGAATTCTTCATTAGTGTCTTCTGATGTTTCTCTGACCTCTGTATCTGATGTATATGTTCCCAAATATTGCCCATTAAAAATCGGGCGACTTTTATTTGTCAGCAAAATCTTGATCCTCTTTGCCACCAATGTGGAGGTGATCCTTAGTTTGGGTTCTATAAAAAACAAATGATCAGGCTAAAAATGGGACAACAATGAGTATATTTTCTTATTTTCTTACTTTGTGAAGGGGAAATGAAAGAATGTCATCCGTCATCTCATCCATAGACATCTAGAGAAAGTCTTCAGGGGGTAGAGATTCAGAGTCAACACTCGACTCAAGGATCTTAAATAACAAATGCCTGAGAATGTATTCCTAAATGGGTGTGACCATTATCTAAACACTCGTTTCGTTCCTCTGTTGGCCAAAATAGATAGCAGATGCTCACATTTGCAATGTCTCCATAACATTCAATCCTTTCTAAGCATAAGCGTCTCAGGATTGATTTTTTTAGATTTGAATCAAAGTATAAAAATGATGTATACATATATGCGTATGTATGGAAAAACAAAAAAATGTATATGTGCATGATATAATCAAGTAGCCTCTCATTTTTCTGCAAAATATAGTCATGTGAACCTTCGGGCAACTGGTACCATCATACTGCATAAATCTGGGAGCCTTGAAATCTGGAGGAATGACCAAATCAGGGACTAGGCAAAGCTCCATTGCATTGAAAATATCCATTCTTTCTTTCTTCTTGAGCTCTTTCTTAAATCTATCTTCTAGTTGCTCTAGTATTGGTTCAATTTTTTTTTCTCATAACTGGTCTTCGAGTACTTCCATCGAGCCTGTGAAATTTAATTATTTATTTAATTAATGTGTGAAATGCATCATAAATGTTAAAAATGTAAAAGGCAAATAATGAGTGTGAATTATCGCAATGAATGAAAATGAGGTGTTGATTCTCAAATTGTCCTTTAAGGGGATTTTTATAAAGATAGGATGTCTGCATATAAAAGATTGACAATATTCTACAGGCCTCCATTACGTACTTGGTGCCCCATTTTTGTCTCCTCTGTATTTGCTTTAGGTTTGGATTATTTCCAAGCGTAGCATTATCAATCTCTGTACCTTACAGAATATCTTCTATTTTATAAAAATACCCTAATATGGAATATTTTTGAATCAACGAAATGTAAACATGAATGCAAGGAGATATTAGTCGCAAAATGATCATTGTAGAAACACTTTCATTAAACAAAAAGGCTTGTTACATCAGACATTGTTTTTCCGAGCTTTACAGATACTGATGAGCCCTAGCCCCTAACTTTCTAATTTTTCCCAACAAACGAGTCGATTTTCCTCCACGATCCAGTGTCAGATCAATATTCTAACTTAACGACATTACTTTGTCAGTTAAATCTACCACCTGTTGGGCCACTTTGTGAGCTGTCTTGTAGTAACTCTTTCTGAAGGGTACTATATCGGCTCTCGACTTCTTCCAACCTTTGTGACAATAATCAAGCCCTATTTTCACTGGCCCCACCTCTCTGTTTCCGCTGTCCCAGGTCATTCTTCAAATGAACGATACTCTTCTTCCATTCTTCTAAACTATTACCCACTCCTGTATTTTTAACACATAGTAGAGCTCATGATGATCATCTTGTAAACTCTTCAATTTCTTGCTCAAAACATCCTTCTCTTGCCTAAACCGGTTATACTCGAATGAATGCCCCTCCTCTGAGATGCCCCCATCCTTGACCTTTAAATTTAACTTGCTGGAGTGACTCACTTGTGTGTTATCCAAGCCTTCCCTTGGATATTGACTTCCTTCCAACTCTGCCCCTTGAGCGATTTTTGTCTCAATGTAGAATCTAGGCTTCCCATTTTTGAAACTCAATATACATGTCTTGATAAGATCTTTGACCCGATTCTTTAAAGCTCCATAATTCTCTGCGGTGTGGCTTGAACTCCCTAGGTGGAAACTGCACCTAGCACGTCGGTTATAACCTTTCGGGTAAGGTGGTTCTTTCAGAACAAAATGAACAGGGGTGATAAGGTTTTTCTCAACAAGCATCGGGAGTAGCTCAGTGTACCTCACAAGAATCAGGATGTGCTTCTTTATATCACTTGCTTTTCGGGTTTCTTCTAGGCCTACCTTTGTTTTTTGAAAGCTTGACTCAGATGTATTCCTCACTAGTTTGTGGATAGGAATTACGAAAGGGTTTAACTTGTTGTATTTACTAACGTTATTTTGCTTAGAAGTGATATTCTGACTGTCGTTGTCTTCATGCTGACTCTTGGCTATCCCTTCTTCTGGTTCTACCGTTCCATTGCCTTTGGTCATAGCGGTCATCATATTCATCATCTCGGCCATATGTTTCTTCAAATCTTGTATCTCAGTTCGTTCGCCACTGATGTAAGTGTCGCCTACTATGTCAGGTTCAAAGCCTTCGGATGTGCCACCCTCTCTAGTATTCGGTGTACCTTTGGATGCATGTTCTATTTGATCATGAGGCCTCTTATCCATTATGATTGTCTTCTAAAGTGATAGCCACTTGCGAAATTAATATCTTTATTTTATGTCATAAGGATGCAAATGCAAAGCAAATGTAAAGTAAACAACAAACACAAAAGAAATTTATGTCAGTATGATGAAATATTCAACGGAATAAAATTAAATAAATTAAATGGCAAATGATAATAAGACAATAAGTTAAAGCAATCAAACAACAAGCAAAAATACGAATAAATCCAACAAAGCATAAACAGGGTTACTGCTAAACGGACAGAGTTTCGACATGGCTCTAAAAGGTGAGCTCTACGGTTCACTATATGCAGTTTGAATCTAAAGTAAATGGTACTCGAACTGTCGCTAGGACATCGATTCGAGGGGACACGACCGATATACCATACAGAAGCGGAGCTCCACGAACTATAAGGACCGGATCCGGAAAATGAATTACAACACCATACGAAAGTGGCAACTTCACGGGGCGAAGTAATCGTTCCCACTTAATGGTTCTAACACTAATATATGATGACAAATTATATCAACCACCTTGTAAAATAAAGTAGTAAACAAACAAGGTTAGGGATTGAAAATTATACTGAATCAAATTTAAATTTTTCTTCACAATTGCGATATGAACCCGAGTAAGGCTTGACTCTATATTTTTTATAAAAACAAAAATTTTATCCCCAGCGGAGTTGCCATCTTGTAGCGACTAAAAAAACCAAATATATATGTAAGTTTCCCACCTTTATTAAAAAATTAATTTTAGGGGAATCTTAAAGAAAAAATCGCATTTTGAATAAAACATTGGAGTTGCCACCAATCATTTTAAAGAGGGTAGACCGGACACTGAAAAATAAAACGAGAGATTTTAAAAAGGTTCGGGAGTCAGTTATGAGTGAGGAAATATTAGCACCCCCACAACGCCCAAAGTTGGTACCTAAGGGTTTCGTATTGTATTTATTAAGAGAAATTTAAAATTCGGCCTAATTTACTTAATAATTCGTAAATGAACGAATGCATGATCATACGAGGCGAAAAACCTAACTCGCGACCCATGATACCAAAAGAGATGACGCCCAAATATTTGGGACGACACTCCCACTAGAATATCGAGACCTCGAGTACTAAAATAAATTAGTGCGATAAATTAAACGTGACAATTAGTTATGTATGGGCAAGACATGAATATAAAAATGATAATATAACTAAAATATATGCAATAATGAGTAAATTAAGCATATAATATACGTAAAAAAATAACATAGTAATAAGAAACAATGGCATACTAAATGCATATTTGTCCCATACGAGCTATGAACAAAATAAATACATAAAACATGTGCTCAAATTAATATAAAACATTAAAATTTAATAACAATGAGCCATACGAATATTAAATTCATGCATTCATCAAGGGAATACATCATTATACCTTAGGTTGCATAAAATAAATATGTAACCCCCTCGTCCCGGTCCGGACGTTTGACCGGTCCGAGTAGGCTACACGGGGAAAACTGATGTGAAACCCGTTAAGGTCCCACCTCGGTTAGCAACCCTAGAAGATTTCTTTTATTTATATCTTGTCTAAATGCATTATTAAGTCCTATGTGAAACACGACAGCGAAAACACAAACAATATAACAACGACCATCCAACACAACACTTTAAAACAGCCCATTTTCCCTTTTTAAGCAGGCCGTATCGATACACCTACAGAGGGTATCGATACGCCTTGACCAAGTCAACTGCCTCAAGTCAAACTAGGAAGACCGTATCGATACAACCCTTGGGCGTATCGATACACCCTCCTCGGTCAACATCTGGCGGTCAACGATATTAGACCGTACCGATACACCTAGAGCCCGTATCGATACGCCAAAAACTCGTCAAAATCTCAGAATTCCAGAAAAGATTTGGCGTATCGATACACTCCCGCGTATCGATACGATAAGCCAAATTTGAGTCCCAAAGTGTAGGACCGTATCGATACGGCCCTTAGGCGTATCGATACGCCTTGCACTGCAATACCCAAATTTACAACAAAACGACTTAGGACTCGACTCTAGATGCGATTTACGACTCCCCTAGCCACAAACAACATACATACAACCTTAAACAACCAAGATATCAACATACATGACATTCAAAACGAATAAGGATCATGCATCTAAAGGATTCATACATTTACCATAAAGAGGACATACTTTGCATTTAAGATTCATGCCTTGGAAACAAAACATATAAGCATTCATGACATGCAACATAAACAATGTTTACAATTCAAACAAGGCATCCAAGAGCCAAACCAATTCAACATACAACAAAGCATTCAAATCAACAACACCTATCACATTGCTTGACTGTTACAATCTTTCATTTTAAAGTTCATACTTGAGCTAACCAAAAGCGACACTTGGAGACCTTTCCTTGCCCTTGCCACCCACAAGCTACTGATCTGCATTGTCGAACAAAAAGGAGCGTAAGCATAAAAGCTTAGTTAGGGTAAGCTTATAAAACAAACCTCGACAATGCAGGGTCCAAGCACGAGCAACAACCAAGATAGAATGCATGATCTTACCTCAGATCCATAAGAGCAAAAATATACATGATGCCATGATCAACAACTCATAAGCCCAACAGCTCATAAGCCCAACACAAGAAGATACATATAATCAACACTATGCCATGATCAACAACTCATAAGCCCAACACACGAAGATACATATATCAATGTATTAACAACAACATATATCAATCCATATTGGCACACATATAATCTCATATTGCATCATATTGACACCTAGCTATGACTCGAATACGCGGATAACACGTTGGAACTCACATCCAACCACAACCATTACCTTACGGTGGGATTACACTCATCACCGTTCACGCGGAAGGGATTCCACTAGTCCTCACGCCCCGTCGATGGGATTCCACTCATCATCGACTAATATATGTGAAGATTTCCGGGCGAACCCGTACTTCATCTTGATGACCACCGTCACCAAGACCACGCGCGCATTTGACTCTCGTGTGCACACTAAATATCCTAATGATCGATCATTGTACCCCTAGCATACTAGTGTGAATATTAAACACAATTCACAACATCATTTCATAACAACTTCCGTGCTTAGCACGTACTCGCCATGATCACTATCATGCACAATTCACAATCCAAACCACATGCATAGCAATGCATCAAACCATGCCTCAACAACATGTATAACACAATATACATAACTACCATAAATGCAAATAAACAAGAGGCATAACCAAGCAATTTGGAGTTCAACCAAAAGTTTCTAACTAAAGCTTGAGATTAGGCTACCACTCTAATCTCAACTCTAGGTGGGTTTACCAAGCCCAACCTAGGTCCGCATGCTTGAACCAATATTTAAAAACCATTTAAAAATAGTAACCACTCACCGACCATTCCATTTAGCACAAGCCGACTAGCCTACCAAGCACCCAAGTCTCCGGATTTGAGCCCGAAGCTTCTCCATTGTTTTCTCTTGCTTCTAACCATTCAAAAACAATATGTTAGCCTCAAAATCAGCCACAAACCCAAAGTTTAACACCAACACACAAATCCACTACAATTCTCACAATTCAAACCCAATTTCATTCTCCAAATTCTCATTTTCGTACTTCCACAAAAACCCAGCAAAAATCAACAATGTAGTCATCCAAAGCACTCTTAAACATGTTCAAAACACTACCCAAACATAGTATAACCATCAGCCCCCAATTCCAACATCAAACACACCCACAACTAACCTTAAAACCCTTCCAAGAACCCCTCAAAACCCAAATCCGAAAATCCATACAAACTCTTTAAAATTTACATATATTGGACCTCTTGGTTAGTAAACAACCCACACATCAATAACAAATCAAAATCTTTAGCTAAAGACCATAAAGGTAGCATCTTTAATCAAAATCTTTAAAACTTCAAATTTCAAAAACATGAACAATATTGAAAACTAGAGGTATCATCTTGTAGAGGGAAAGGAGGACAAACCAAAAATTCATTTACCTTTCTAAAATCACCAACGAAGACCAAAGGAGATGATGGAATAGTGAGTTGAAGAGGAGTTTGGGTTTTCACGTGAAGAAGAGAAAATGAAAAAGATGAAGATAACTCTTTTCTTTTTGGTTAAAAGCTCATCTTTTTCAAACTTTGAGTTATTTACAAAAACGCCATTAATGAGATGGCAAATTCTCATCTCCTAAAATTCATGGGTTTTGGATTTTGAAATCTAACAGGCCCAACGTAAAGCATTTGTCTTTGAAACCCGAGGCCCAAGATATTATTTTATTATTATAATTAGAAAACCGAAACCCGAAACATATTTTAATATTATTTTCACCCGACCTCTAAACCCGGGTGTTACAACTCTCCCCCACTTAAGGAAATTTCATCCCCGTAATTTATCGGACAGGAAAAACCACGAAATTTGCTCTTACACGCTTTCCTTCCTTTCTTACCACAACATTCTAACTAGCTCGATAGACTTACCATACAACATTAGCTATCTGATGCTAAGATCTCAACGGGTCCTTCAATGCACGTCAATTTTAAACTCAACTCAATCTCTTCAACAACATAGCACGAAACAGATCTGATTCACACTTTCGAATCATAGATATACGGAATACATCACAAACCCCTTTCTAACTCTAGTCATAACCACAACAAATAAACAACAGAACTAGCCCGATTCACAATCTCATACGGCACCGTTTGAATACTTGACCGATAACTTTTTCTGAGTAACCATCTGACTCCAACAGGTATCCAAGTACTACACAGATGTCTTCAAAAATCTAGTTGAAATCTCGAATCCCTGTCGGCCACTATCAATTTCAAGACACTGTACAACTCGCACTCTTGCTAAGGCACGACTCTGCCATCCCACACAAGGTACAAGTAACGTGAACATGTATAAAATGAGTACACTCGGTGCAACTATCATCGTTCACTCGGCTAAACTCTCACGGAGGAAATCAAAGGCGAATCAGACATAAGGTCTCTCAAATCTATTACCCACCTTCATTAAGAATCTTCCATTGATGTAACAAACTAGAAGAAAATTGATGCTCGGCCTTGACACGCTGGCAAATTATACACTTACTCTCATACTGAACCACACCATCCATCAACTCAATCCAGAAGTACTCGCCCTTTAACCCACGATACGTCTTCATACTACTCAGATGCAATACAAATGAACTGCCGTGTGCTTCGGCCAAAACAATACGTCTCAGAACACTATGTCATTCGGCACAACTATTCTGTCTCCGAAAGGCAAAACTCTATCATCTCTGAAACTGTATTCTGAAGGTCTTCCTTCTACTATGTCTTGCACATGAGGTGCCAAGAACCTGTCTTGCAACTGTTTCTCTTTAAACATCTGACTCAATGTAGGCTTAACATGAAACTCGACCATAAAACTTACTATCATTTGATAATCTGAATCCGGAAAATATAGCTCGCAACTCAAATATAGCTCAGCAAAAACAACTCGATGCATCGGTTACTTCGTTGACTCTCTTCGGATGGTACTCAATCTTGAGATTACGGTCTTCAGGTAATTCTAACAATTTATGTTGTTCAAGTTTCAACCCTTCATAGGTCGTCAAATATTTCAAGTTCTGATGATATATATATATATATATATTGTGCATTTCTTACTATACATGCTTTGTCTCTAAGTCTTCGAAGCAATTACAACTGTAGTTAACTCTATGTCTCGTGTCGGATAATTCTTTTCTTGTACTTCCTAATGACTCGACAAATAAGCCCCAAATCTTCTGTCTTGCATAAGCACACAACCTAACCCTACATGTAACGCGTCACTATGGTTCACAAATTCTTTCTCTGATATAGGCTGGACCAAGGTCGAAGCTCTCTTCAAAGTTTCTTTCGGTTTCTCAAGGGCTCGTTGTCTCGCATCTGACCACACAAACTGAACATTCTTCTGTAGCAACTTGTCAATGGAGCAGCTATCTTCAAAAGATCATTTACAAACCTCCGATAGTAACCATGCTAGACCTAGGAACTATAGATACCTGTCACTGTCTTCGGTTTCTTCCAACTCACATCTTCTTCCGCCTACTTGGGATTTACTCTAATACACTCGGCTAATCTATCTATCCTAGGAGAACATCCTTCTTGACTCGGAGTTCACGTTTGCTCGACTTGGCATACAACTGATTCTCTAATAGGATCTACAACACTAACTTCCAAAGCTTGTCATGATCTTCCTCGGCACGTGAATATACCTATGTATCATCTATGAGGACTACTACAAACTGATCAAGGAGCTCAGTAAATAGTCTGCTCAACATCTCTATAAAAGTAACTAACACACTAGTCGAACAAAACGACATAACCCAGAACTCAAAGTGACCATATATTGCCCCCAAAAGTTGTCTTCGGTACACCAACCTCTCTCATTTTCAACTGGTAGTAATCGGATCTCAAATTAATCTTGAAAAGACTGAAGCACACCCCAACTGATCAACAAATCACTGACGCTCGGGAATGGATACTAATTATTCACTGTCAATTGTTTCAACTATCTGTAATCTAAACACATTCTCGTATTGTCTTATCTCTTCTTCACAAATTGCACTGTCATACTCTAAGATGATGTACTAGGCCTAATGAATCTAAGGTCTAACAAATCTCGTAGTTGATTCTTCAACACTCTCAATTCTTTCGGGAACCATAAAATATAGAACAATCAAAACATGAGCAAACTCGAAGACATTATCAATAACAAACTCTTCTTCCCTGTCAGGAGACAAACTGGGCAATTCTTCCAAACACTTTTAGGAAAACCACAAACTGTTTTAACATTCTACGGTCTAACCTCATTCAAAACTCGAATCCATCACATTTGCTAGGCAAGCCTATCAACCAAACTCAATCAATCTTTGACCTCTAAAGCTGGATCAACATTCGATAAGAAGTTCACATCCTCACCTACCACTACAGTCTCACAGAAATCTGCAACTTCAAGGCAACTCTCTCTTTGTCTCAAGGTATTTCCTAGCTCTGTGTTCTACAAGCTAAACCATGCCAAAAGTTACATCGAAACCGTAAAAAGACAATTACTTCACATCTACTGGAATCACATAACTCTGAACCATCAACAAACATCTTCCGCACATCTTTCTGACCACCACTATCTCACCAAAAGGTCTAGTCACATGCATCCCTACGTCTACGATCTCATCAGGTATATCAAATTTCTTTGCATGCTCACACAAAAGGACGAATCCGCGAAAATTGCAACTTCACATGTACACAGCTGATAGTTTTTGGTTCTCTTGTTTTCAGGCTGGTCCTTCAACATAACCTAACTCTTCAAAACCGTTCTTAGAGCATCTCGAAACTTCAAAATTCAGTTATGATCACACACAAACAATCATGCTGGAACTTGTTCTATAACATCGGTCCTAACAACTCAAAACATCCCACTATCAAACAATCTGGAGTTAGAGCTCAAGACTTCCTTCTCGGCTCGATTATATCGGAAGCGACTTCATCTCTCCTTCTTGCTGGAAGACAACTCAGACGCACACTGGCCCAATCGCACAAATCGATTCCCACTCACGGATACTGACCGGTCGTCTTGTATTAAAACCATAGGCCGAACCCCAACGATCACCAACTAACATTTCTGAGTTTCAGATTACACACACGAGACCTTTACCTTGATCTCGCCAAAAGAACTAAGGTACTCATACCCACCTCTGACACTTCACTGGCACATCCCAACTTTGCATGCTTGCTATCAATATACAGAAGTACAAATTCAGAATCAACCGGAGGGAACAAACTCAAAATTGTACCAATGGCTTATCTACTATAACATCGATACCACTCTAACTCCCACTCATAAGTCTTCACTTCTTTTTACCAACTAATACCATAATCGATCACATCGTCCCTCATCAACAGGAATCAACCCAAATACACACTGACTCAAACAAACAAATTGTACCTCAACTCCGGTACAACCATACTTCCCCGACTATATCAATGAACTTCCTCAACATCATCCACATTTTCAGAAACCACAGCTTCCACTTACCGATTCACGGCCCACACCTTGGCCTCAAACTTACCAAAAAGCAATAAATCAACAACAACAACAAATTAACATACAAACTGGGTTAGAAAAAGAAAGGGTCCAAGTGGCTCAAGTATGATTCCCTCACTTAAAAATCCTTTTTTCGATGTAATAGAAGCAATGGGGCTCTACACAACATGCGTCAAGCAACACACACGCACGATCAAACAACATACACCAAGCATACTTGATAAACAAGCAAACATGCTTACATGGCAAGCAAACACCGTGCAATTTCAATACAAAAATTAAACTTACCTCACTTACCTGCCCAAGGTCTCGGAAACCTCAGGCTCTGATACCAACAAATGTAACCCCCTCGTCCCGGTCTGGACGTTTGACCGGTCCGAGTAGGCTACACGGGGAAAACCGATGTGAAACCCGTTAAGGTCCCATCTTGGTTAGCAACCCTAGAAGATTTCTTTTATTTATATCTTGTCTAAATGCATTATTAAGTCCTATGTGAAACACGACAGCGGAAACACAAACAATATAACAATGACCATCCAACACAACACTTTAAAACAGCCCATTTTCCCTTTTTAAGCAGGTCGTATCGATACACCTATAGAGGGTATCGATACGCCTTGACCAAGTCAACTGCCTCAAGTCAAACTAGGAAGACCGTATCGATACAACCCTTAAGCGTATCTATACACCCTCCTCGGTCAACATCTCACGGTCAACGATATTAGATCGTACCGATACACCTAGAGCCCGTATCGATACGCCAAAAAACTCGTCAAAATCTCAGAATTCCAGAAAAGATTTGGCGTATCGATACACTCCCGCGTATCGATACGTTAAGCCAACTTTGAATCCCAAAGTGTAGGACCGTATCGATACGGCCCTTAGGCGAATCGATACGCCCTGCACTGCAATACCCAAATTTGCCGCAAAACGACTTAGGACTCAACTCTAAATGCGATTTACGACTCCCCTAGCCACAAACAACATACATACAACCTTCAACAACCAAGATATCAACATACATGACATTCAAAACGAACAAGGATCATGCATCTAAAGGATTCATACATTTACCATAAAGAAGACAGACTTTGCATTTAAGATTCATGCCTTAGAAACAAAACATATAAGCATTCATGACATGCAACATAAACAATGTTTACAATTCAAACAAGGCATCCAAGAACCAAACCAATTCAACATACAATAAAGCATTCAAATCAACAACACCTATCTCATTGCTTGACTATTACAATCTTTCAATTTAAAGTTCATACTTGAGCTAACCAAAAGCATGATCTTACCTCCGATCCAAAAGAGCCAAAATATACATGATATCATGAACATATAATCAACATTATGCCATGATCAACAACTCATAAACCCAACACATGAAGATACATATATCATTGTATTAACAAAAACATATATCAATCCATATTGGAACACATATAATCTCATATTGCTTCATATTGGCACCTAGCTATGACTCGAATACGTGGATAACACGTTGGAACTCACATCCAACCACAACCATTACCTTACGGTGGGATTACACTCATCACCGTTCACGCAGAGGGGATTCCACTCATCCTCACGCCTCGTCGATGGGATTCCACTCATCACCGATTAATATATGTGAAGATTTCCGGGCGAACCTGTACTTCATCTTGATGACCACCGTCACCAAGACCACGCGCGCATTTGACTCTCGTGTGCACACTAAATATCCTAATGATCGATCATTGTACCCCTAGCATACTAGTGTGAATATTAAACACAATTCACAACATCATTTCATAACAACTTCCGTGCTTAGCACGTACTCGCCATGATCACTATCATGCACAATTCACAATCCAAACCACATGCATAGCAATGCATCAAACCATGCCTCAACAACATGTATAACACAATATACATAACTACCATAAATGCAAATAAACAAGAGGCATAACCAAGCAATTTGGAGTTCAACCAAAAGTTTCTAACTAAAGCTTGAGATTAGGCTACCACTCTAATCTCAACTCTAGGTGGGTTTACCAAGCCCAACCTAGGTCCACATGCTTGAACCAATATTTAAAAACCATTTAAAAACAGTAACCACTCACCGACCACTCCATTTAGCAGAAGCTGACTAGCCTACCAAGCACCCAAGTCTCCGGATTCGAGCCTGAAGCTTCTTCATTGTTTTCTCTTGCTTCTAACCATTCAAAAACAATACGTTAGCCTCAAAATCAGCCAATATTTAAAAACCATTCAAAAGCAATTTGGGTGAACCCGTACTCCATCTTGATGACCACTGTCACCAAGACCACGCGCGCATTTGACTCTCGTGTGCACACTAAACATCCTAATGATCGATCATTGTACCCAAGCATACTAGTGCGAATATTAAACACAATTCACAACATCATTTCATAACAACTTCCGTGCTTAGTACGTACTCACCATGATCACTATCATGCACAATTCACAATCCAAACCACATGCATAGAAATGCATCAAACCATGCCTCAACAACATGTATAACACAATATACATAACTACCATAAACACAAATAAACAAGAGGCATAACCAAGCAATTTGGAGTTCAACCAAAGGTTTCTAACTAAAGCTTGAGATTAGGCTACCACTCTAATCTCAACTCTAGGTGGGTTTACCAAGCCCAACCTAGGTCCACATGCTTGAACCAATATTTAAAAACCATTTAAAAACAGTAACCACTCACCGACCACTCCATTTAGCAGAAGCTGACTAGCCTACCAAGCACCCAAGTCTCCGGATTCGAGCCTGAAGCTTCTTCATTGTTTTCTCTTGCTTCTAACCATTCAAAAACAATACGTTAGCCTCAAAATCAGCCACAAACCCAAAGTTTAACACCAACACACAAATCCACTACAATTCTCACAATTCAAAGCCAAGTTCATTCTCCAAATTCTCATTTTCGTACTTCCACAAAAACCCAGCAAAAATCAGCAATGTATTCATCCAAAGCACTCTTAAACATGTTCAAAACACTACCCAAACATAGTATAACCATCAGCCCCCAATTCCAACATCAAACACAGCCACAACTAACCTTAAAACTCTTCCAAGAACCCCTCAAAACCCAAATCCGAAAATCCATACAAAACTCTTTAAAATTTACATATATTGGACCTCTTGGTTAGTAAACAACCCACACATCAATAACAAATCAAAATCTTTAGCTAAAGACCATAAAGGTAGCATCTTTAATCAAAATCTTTAAAACTTTAAATTTCAAAAACATGAACAATATTGAAAACTAGAGGTATCATCTTGTAGAGGGAATGGAGGACAAACCAAAAATGCATTTACCCTTCAAAAATCACCAACGAAGACCAAAGGAGATGATGGAGTAGTGAGTTGAAGAGGAGTTTGGGTTTTCACGTGAAGAAGAGAAAATAAAGAAGATGAAGATAACTCTCTTCTTTTTGGTTAAAAGCTCATCTTTTTCAAACTTTGAGTTATTTACAAAAACGCCATTAATGAGATGGCAAATTCTCATCTCCTAAAATTCATGGGTTTTGGATTCTGAAATCGAACAGGCCCAACGTAAAGCATTTGTCTTTGAAACCCGAGGCCCAAGATATTATTTTATTATTATAATTAGAAAACTGAAACCTGAAATATATTTTAATATTATTTTCACTCGACCTCCAAACCCAGGTGTTAAAAAATATATACATACATGGTATAAATTAAAGTAAACAAACAAATAAAGTTAATCAATTAGCCAATTAAAAACAAGTAAATAACATGTATTGAACAAATGCTTGAGTATAAATACATGAAATTAAGGACTGAAATGAAATAAAATAAACTAAAAAGTGCTTAAATTAAATAAATAATAAAATAATAAGTGCTGGAATGTAAATATGCATGATTAATAGGGGTTAATTAGGGCAATAATCCACTAGTTTTTTACTTAATTGAAAGGGAATTAAAACTTTTAGGGTCTGAATAAGGTATTTAACCATTCGGATTTTATTTTAATTAAGAGAGTGGATGGAATTGTAAAGGGTTCGAAAGCATTAGGGACCACATGATGAATTTCGAAAAGCGGAAGGGTTACTAACGTGATTACTTTGGTGCAGAAGGATTTATTAGGTAATTATGCCATTTTTAATCTTTAAACTTAGTATATAACTCATGTTTTGGGCGAAAGTTAGACCCTTTTGCCATTTTATCTTATCCAAAAAACCTTCAAAATCTCTGCCCTCCATTTTTTAACCCACGACTGGAGATAATAGCTGTAACCCCCTTAGCCCGGCCTAGACGGTTGACCAGAACTACGAAGATTACACGGGGAAAACCAAAGTCAACCCGAAAGTCAACCTTGGTTAACGACCCTTTTTTTTAATCTTGTCTAGATGCTCATTAACCTTAAGCATATTCTTAGGAAACATTTATGTGAAAGGCACAACGATCGGAAATCAAAAAGGGACTCAATTGCATAAAATACAAATATTAGGGACCAAATTATAAATTATAGAAATTAGAAGGTCTTAACTGATTTTTAAGTTACCAATATAAATTAATCATATTACATGCTTCCCTGTCAAATTTCATCTTAATCGGACATCTCAAACTCATGCAATTGCAAATACAATTTTCGGGACTAAAACGTAAAGCTTGCAAACCTTAAAATCATTCAAATCAGTGCCCAACGGTCACCTGTTCCGAACGGGGTTGACCGTTCCAAAACACGGGTTCATTTCGAGAATTGTTTCGAAACAAGGACTTCCAGTGGCCAAACCGTTTTGATACGATCACCAGCCGTTTTGAAACACCAAGGCCATTACAGGCCCCCGTTTCGAAATGCCAATGTCTGTTCCGATACGGTCTACCCAGAAGCTGCAGATTTTGCTGGTTTTTCATACATAAAACCACTCAAACACATCCTAATTACTTCCTAATCATGTCAACATGTCATCACACATATAAGGTACATGTTTGCAACTTCAAAACACATTCATAGCATCAAATATGGTATTCCACGAGTCTATAGGCATGCATCCTAGTATCCAAAACCAAGCAACCAACAAAACACCAAATCAAGCATCAAAATGGCAATTTACAAATCCAAATCATCAAAGGCATCATGCCACAACTAGGGAGTCCAAAACATCTCCCAAAACACAACCTAGGTTCCCATTGCCAAAATATCAAAAGCTAGTAGTGTTATGAAAACATCACTATACATGAGCTTAGTTTTCTCTTGGACTCTTAGCCTCCTTGTTGCCCTCAAACACTTCAATTATCTGCATTATTGGTTCAAGAGAGAGAGCGTAAGCACAATTGCTTAGTGAGGCATGCTCTAAAGAAACAACACAATAATGCTTTTTATAAAACACTTTTAACCAAGCCTTCCATCACATAAACATCATTATTCATGCAACCTTGCATACAAAACAAGCATCTCATGCTTCATTAGCATCAACATGTCATATTGGCTTTCAAGTGATAATTCATAATCATTTACAACATAAAACACAATCGGATACGCGGATTACAAGCGTTGTCCCATACGCTTCATACACACTACCGAACACACAAGGTGGAGTTTACCGGTACAATCACAACCCATCAACACCCGTGATGGAGTTTAACGGTACAATCACAACCCCTCAACATCACTCATCGGTAGTTGTATAACTCCACTAACGAGAACACGGGACACAAAACACAAGATTCACACATGCTATTAACAGCAAACAATCATAACAAAACAAACAAATCGATCAGACCAGCTTTAAGCAAGGATTCAAACTCCAAAATAACACAATAGCTATAATAATAAGGTAATGGGTATCCCGAATTCTCCCCTTTTACATGACATAACAGTCAACAAAACATGGACATCACAACATCAAGCATATCAATCAACATACTTCGATCATGCTCTCATCAAACAACATTCACCCACAATAGCATAATATCAACATATCATACCCATAACACTTTCATCATTCATAAAATCAGCTCACAACACCAGCATATCATCAGCACAAATCCACATTAGCTCAGCGAAGATTCATAACCAAGAAGCATGTTAAAAACATCAACAATTCGCTCAAAAACACGCATTTCAACCGGCTTTCAACCACACATCAGAATAAACATCAAACACATATTACAACAATTAACCGTTTCCCAAAGCATTCGCAACTCAGCTCTGATACCACCAAATGTAACCCCCTTAACCCGGCCCAGACGGTTGAACCGAATTAAGAAGTTTACACGGGGAAAACCAAAGTCAACCCGAAAGTCAACCATGATTAACGACCCTTTTTTTAATCTTGTCTAGATGCATATTAACCCTAGATATGTTCACAAGATCATCATACACAAATATCATACCAATCAGAGAACATTCAAGGACTCAATTTCACAAAATAAGGAATTAGGGACCAAATTGTAAATTCTGAGAATTACAGAGACTTAACCCAATTAAAAGTTACCAATATGAAATTAGTCATGTTTCATGCTTCACTGCCAAATTTCAGCTCAAACGGACATCTCAAACTCATCCAATTGCATATACAAAGATCAGGACCAAAACGCAAGGTTTTCAAAACATTTAACCAACAATTTCAGTGCCCAACGGTCGAGTGTTCCGGAACAGAGAGGACCTGTTCCGAAATGCGGGACCGTTCCGAAACTGGTACCGAAACAGGGCCTGGCAGAGGCCAAACCGTTCCGGAACAGTTCCTTCCGTTTCGGAACGCCCAGGCCATTTCAGGCCCCCGTTCCGATACGGTAGCACCTGTTCCGAAACAGGTTGCCCAGATTGCAGAAAAATTGCTGGTTTAACACACGATTGACCCATCAATCATGCTCCAAAGGCAACCAAATCATACCAGCATGTCATTCAACATACAAGGGACATAATTGCATCAAAATCTAGATACAAGTCCACCCCTAGGTGTACCAACTCAATAAACACATTCAACACTCATTCATGCTTTTAAGACAAGAAGCACATCATAATGACTTAAGCATAAGAAGATTCAAACGTTGCAAGCGTTAAACCACATAGTTCAAAATCATAAACCAAACTTGTCAAACATACACAATCTCATAAAACATCATTATAAGAGATTCTCCCCCATTGCCTTTATTATCTATAGCTATTAACCGAGACATACATCTCAAGTGGAGCTCTCCTTGAATCTCTTGCTTCTCGCTGTTCCAACTTCAAATATCTGCATTGATGGACAAAAAGGAGCGTAAGCACATAATGCTTAGTGAGGAATGCTCAAAACCAAAACACCATCAATGCAGCGAGTCATAAAACCACTTTTAAAAGCAAACTCGATTAGATAAACCAAAGCAATGTTTGAAAATCCTTTTCAACAACATGTTTAAAATCATGCATTGCTCAAACATGAAAACCAACCCTTAGCTTAGAAAGCTAAGTAATCCTTTCCAAAGCACAAACTTGCAAAACCAACAATTTAACCATTCCATGCATGAACATCATATGCAAGGTTAAATACAAAATCCTTGGAAGACACTTCCACTTTACATCTTACCTTTCTCATACTTAAAAATCATCTTAAAGCAAGAAATCTTTAAAAACCATTTACACATTTAATATAACATGTGTATTAAACAAATGCGACATATGAACCACATCATCAATATTTGCATCTCATGCATTTAAAAACAAGTCTTCGCAAGACTTCAATGCACTAAAGAGATTTCATGCACAAATGCACCATTCTCAATAGATAATCAACACTTGTGCAAGCTAACAAGTTAAACATGCATTCATAGTACATTACACACTTCTCATGCAACCATGCATCATTTCAAGCATCTCATGCTTCATTATATTCAAGAACATTATATTGGCTTCCAAGTGATAAACCAAAACCACTTTTCAACTCAACATCCAATCGGATACGCGGATCACAAGCGTTGTCCCCACGCTTCATACACACTACCAATCTCAAGGTCCCCAAATGGAATTTTAACCACCATTTGACCTTACCATACACAAGGTTCTCATATGGAATTTCAACCACCATATAACCTTAACATTCACAAGGTCCTCATATGGAATTTTAACCACCATATAACCTTAACATTCACAAGGTCCTCATATGGAATTTTAACCACCATATAACCTTAACATTCACAAGGTCCTCATATGGAATTTTAACCACCATATAACCTTAACATTCACAAGGTCCTCATATGGAATTTTAACCACCATATAACCTTAACATTCACCATTGGTAGTTGTATAACATCACTAACGAGATCCGGGACATACTACACAAGATCCACACATGGACTTTACACCACCATTGTGATCTTAACAAGCACAAGGTCCTCAAATGGAATTTTAACCACCATTATTACCTTTGCTTACACAAGACCCACCCATGGAATTTTAACCACCATGGTGTTCTTAACCATCTCGTTAGTGTACTTGGATGGAGTTACCGGTTCACTCACAACCACTCCACATCCAAGGCGACTTTATTCACGGTGCACCCAATCCTATAGCCGGCTAACTATATCCGATTTAAGTAACCAAGAACCACTTACATCACTTGCCAATATAACCATCTTACCACATTAATCCATTGATTTACAAGCATAACCAAAATGCAAAAACCACCATTTACCATCATCAATCCACTGTTTTTGAAGCATCACACAAAGCCAATAAACAACATGCATCACTATGCAACAATTCCACAATTCCAATGTACAAAACCAAGGATCTCTTACCTTGAGCATCCTTCACACATGGCTTTCAAAACCAGCATTAAACCATGCTACAATATGCTTTCAAAACAGAATTTAAAACATGCAAATCGCATGCATTGCATCCATCAATCACAAATGCTTTAAAAACCAATTCACAACACAAACCAAGAGGGAAATTCCATTTACTTACTCTTGAGCTTAGTAAAGTTGTTTAGACTTAAACTAAGCTCCCAAAACCTTCAAACCTTGGTTTAAAAGCTGAAAACCCAACTTCACTCACCGATACACAAAACAAGGCTAGCCAACAAGCCTTCCAAGCATCCGAAACCTTCAACACCACCTCTAATGCTCACGGATCAATCTCCCTTGTTTCAAGCACACAATAACAGAGGATTAATGCATCATTATGCATTAAAAACACCAGCCACACAACTCAACTCGCTGCTCTACACAAATCCAACATTTCGGCTACCAAACACAACCGAAATCACCTCCAAACACTTCCAATACTTAACCCAGCCAAGATCCATCACTTCTAACCATTTTTAAACATCAATTAACATCCAAAAAGGATCTAACCACGTCCTTATACCTCCAGCTATAACAGATCACCAAGATCACTCCAAAAACAACCAAAAACTCAAGCAAAACTTAGGAAAATTAACCTATTCGGGATTGCATTGATAAAACCTCAATTTCTCATCAATTATACATTCATTCAACATCAAAAAGACACCTCAAATCACTGCTCAAACAGATCATACGAATTTTACCAAAAATCAACCAAATCTTGCATTTTAAAGCCAAGATCAAGATTACAATTGTAAAACCTTTAATAAAACATAAATCAAGGATTGAGAACTTGGAAATTTTAGTAAAGAACTGAGAGTTTAGAGGAGAAGGACGTTCTTACCTCCAAACTTGAGTTTCTCCCTTTTTAGAACCAAAATTCTTGAAGATCCAAATAGCAAATACAAAGGTTTTGTTGAAGAGATGATTAGAGATCAAAAGAGGATTAAAATCTCATGTTTGGATGTCCAAATCAGAGGAAAATGCTCTGGAGAAATGTGTTTGGTTTGAGAGAAAAGATGAGAGAAAAGGAAAATGGAAATTTGGAAAGTTAGTTAGAAAATGCCCAAAATATCTTCCCTCCCTTTACCTTTATTTAAAAACCATTAATTAAACCTTTAATATTTTAGAAAAATCTGGAGAAACTCCTATTGGGTAAATAGCTCCTTAAAGATTCAAAGTTTCAATCCTTTTTAAAACAGTCACACAATTTTCAAAAATTACATTTTGGTCACTAACCCAAAATGTCACACTTCCAAACCTCATTTTGTAAAATTGATTTCACCATACTCTTATATATAATAAAAGAGGATTTTAAGACATTTTTCCATATTTTTAATGCAACCTGAACTAGGCTTTCCTAAAAATCACCTTTTATATTCGAACCGCAACCCGACCGGTCCGGTCCAAACCCAAAACTTCTAAGCCCAAAATTGGGGTGTTACAACTCTCCCCCTCTTAGGAAATTTCGTCCTCGAAATTTCAACTGGCGAAAAGAGCACAACCAAACTTCTCAAAGCAACACACAAGGCAACACAGGAGACTTAACCACCACCGAACACTTTCCTCACAAAACTCCACCCAAACTCAACACCACCACATACTGTTCCCGAATTCCAGAACACTCAAAGTTAAGCACAACTTAACCTTTCACACTTCCGGACTGCACATAGCCCCAACAACAACCTGAAGAACCTCAAACTTTTACAGCATACTCCACCTTAACTTATAACTTCCAAACTTGTTCACACAGTGACACCAACCAGTCCAGTTCAGCCACCATGTACCCACAACCTCCACTGCTTCTAAAACTCTTTGCAAAAGCTACTCAACCCCTTTCAAAGACTACCACAACAAGCAAAAATTCTTAAGCATCAAGTGCTTACCCAAACTTCTCAACGCATTGCTGGCACTACTTCACATCCACCGCTACCATCACCACAACAACTCACCAGGACTACTCACCCATCACCCAATAATCACGTCACAAAACCCCAACCTTGACTCCGCCAGCCGTTCCACACACCACCAGCTGACCTCAACAGGAACTTACTTAATCACAACCAGCCAACCACTTCTCACAAGAACTCGCCCAACCAACAATGGCCTTTGATCTTACATTGCCTTTCCACTTCAAGCTAGCCTTACCAGGACACCGCCCAACCTACACATACATATTTAGGTTACGAAACTCCTATTCTCCCAGACTAACCCCTTTTCTACAACCCACAACACAACATCTTCTCAACTCTTCGAAGGTTGCCACGAACCAACACCTACATAAACAATCCTTCTACTACTACATCAATGCCAAGTTACCTCAGCACTTTGGAACACATCCACTAACTTACCACAGCATTTAACACCAAGAAACTACCACTTCTACCAGCTATTCACAACCACTTTGACTGATTCTAACTCAAACGGTAATCTCCTCACCACCATACCGCTAAACTCATTAAGCATCAAACACCTTCCTTCTACCAACATGCTATACCGCACTCACTATTACTAACAACTTGCTTAATACCCTCCATACTAACATTCACCCATCATCAGAACAACTTTTAAAACCCACCATCCAACCTATACTATCACAACACTAACGGACCCGACTAGCTATTAGCGAGTGTGAACGTTCGTATGCATGGTCACCAATATGCCCTATCAATGCCTGATGTACATGTATGCAAAACCTCTAATGTCATGTCACATGTATGCATGGACCAGCACATAAATAATATAGCATATAACAAATGATTTTAACTGTGCATGTATGTCGGTTCACACCCACCAAAAACATCCTCAGAATCCGTCTAAGAACAACCTCCTACCTCACTTTCAACTTGTCTAACTCCATCATTCTAGCAACCATTATCCACAAGATACTCACTAAAGCCCTCTTCACACTAAAGTTGTTTTCAAAACAACAATAACAACTACCCCAACATGCTAGCATCGAGACCATACCCACTACGCAAGGAAAAACCAAACCAAAACCAACTAGGATACTAGAGCAAAGGTTACTTAACAAGGTTACCTGAAAAAACATCACCACCCCGGAGCTTCAACAGACGAGCTCTCTTCCTCGCAGAACCATCATTCTCCCGCCGCACCGCTGCAACATCAGCTAACACACCAAGGTCATCACCATCTCCTTGCGGTAAAGAACCCTGACTTCCCTGAGCCAACTTCAAACAATTACGTCTCATATGTCCAACAGACCCACAATTCCAGCAGATTCCACTTCCCAAACTCTTCACAACTTTCTGCTCTTCCTGCCACCTTCGAACTTTGTCTCGGTCGTGCCCACGACCCTTCAGAGACCCTTCTGCTACCACTGAAGCTGATCTCACCACTTGAGGACAATCTCGCTTCACATGCTCCTTAGAACCACAGTTCCAACAAGCACCTGCGCCCCAACAACCTCCAACATGGCGCCTTCCACAACGGTCACACACCGGTAACTGAGCTCCCACTCCTTGACCAAGCAGCACTTGCCCCAGATCTGCACTATCATCCAAGCTTCGATTCAAGCCAAATCTTCTATCATGTAACCTCTTACGCTGACCGCTCCCGAGGTCAATACCCACAACTCTCTTGCTTAAACTTTTCTCACCTTCACAAACTGAAACCACACCCTCACATTGCTTAACCCTTGGGAATTTCTCTCCAAGATACCTTTCATAAAAGGCAGACACAAAGAAGTCCCAATCTATATCATGAATGTGCGATGCCACCGCCACAGATGTCCACCAGGCACATGCGTCCTCCAACATCAACGAGACAACACTTCCCAGCTTACAGGCATAATCACAACCTTCCTGATCCAAAATCAGAATCACACTGGCCAACCAGGCCTCGAACGCCTCAGGTGACGAACCATGATACTCCACAGCCCCCAAATCATGTAAACGATGTCTCGACAAACCCGCACAGCCCACAGTCAACACATCTATAGGCCTCACTTTCGCCACAGCCTGAGATGTTCCCAACACCTCTTGAACAATTAGTGATGAACACTCCATCACAGAACCAGCTTCTTCCTCCTGCCTTACTACCTCAACTCCAGGCACAGAAGACTGAGACAAAACACCTCCACTAAAAGGTGAATTCCACACCTTAACAACCTGCTCTAAAGCAGCAACCATCTCACCTAACTGCCATTCTTTCATCGATTTCACCATGCTATTAACAGCAAACAATCATAACAAAACAAACAAATCGATCAGACCAGCTTTAAGCAAGGATTCAAACTCCAAAATAACACAATAGCTATAATAATAAGGTAATGGGTATCCCGAATTCTCCCCTTTTACATGACATAACAGTCAACAAAACATGGACATCACAACATCAAGCATATCAATCAACATACTTCGATCATGCTCTCATCAAACAACATTCACCCACAATAGCATAATATCAACATATCATACCCAAAACACTTTCATCATTCATAAAATCAGCTCACAACACCAGCATATCATCAGCACAAATCCACATTAGCTCAGCGAAGATTCATAACCAAGAAGCATGTTAAAAACATCAACAATTCGCTCAAAAACACGCATTTCAACCGGCTTTCAACCACACATCAGAATAAACATCAAACACATATTACAACAATTAACCGTTTCCCAACGCATTCGCAACTCAGCTCTGATACCACCAAATGTAACCCCCTTAACCCGGCCCAGACGGTTGAACCGAATTAAGAAGTTTACACGGGGAAAACCAAAGTCAACCCGAAAGTCAACCTTGATTAACGACCCTTTTTTTTAATCTTGTCTAGATGCATATTAACCCTAGATATGTTCACAAGATCATCATACACAAATATCATACCAATCAGAGAACATTCAGGGACTCAATTTCACAAAATAAGGAATTAGGGACCAAATTGTAAATTCTGAGAATTACAGAGACTTAACCCAATTAAAAGTTACCAATATGAAATTAGTCATGTTTCATGCTTCACTGCCAAATTTCAGCTCAAACGGACATCTCAAACTCATCCAATTGCATATACAAAGATCAGGACCAAAATGCAAGGTTTTCAAAACATTTAACCAACAATTTCAGTGCCCAACGGTCGAGTGTTCCGGAACAGAGAGGACCTGTTCCGAAATGCGGGACCGTTCCGAAACTGGTACCGAAACAGGGCCTGGCAGAGGCCAAACCGTTCCGGAACAGTTCCTTCCGTTTCGGAACGCCCAGGCCATTTCAGGCCCCCGTTCCGATACGGTAGCACCTGTTCCGAAACAGGTTGCCCAGATTGCAGAAAAATTGCTGGTTTAACACACGATTGACCCATCAATCATGCTCCAAAGGCAACCAAATCATACCAGCATGTCATTCAACATACAAGGGACATAATTGCATCAAAATCTAGATACAAGTCCACCCCTAGGTGTACCAACTCAATAAACACATTCAACACTCATTCATGCTTTTAAGACAAGAAGCACATCATAATGACTTAAGCATAAGAAGATTCAAACGTTGCAAGCGTTAAACCACATAGTTCAAAATCATAAACCAAACTTGTCAAACATACACAATCTCATAAAACATCATTATAAGAGATTCTCCCCCATTGCCTTTATTATCTATAGCTATTAACCGAGACATACATCTCAAGTGGAGCTCTTCTTGAATCCCTTGCTTCTCGCTGTTCCAACTTCAAATATCTGCATTGATGGACAAAAAAGAAGCGTAAGCACATAATGCTTAGTGAGGAATGCTCAAAACCAAAACACCATCAATGTAGCGAGTCATAAAACCACTTTTAAAAGCAAACTCGATTAGATAAGCCAAAGCAATGTTTGAAAATCCTTTTCAACAACATGTTTAAAATCATGCATTGCTCAAACATGAAAACCAACCCTTAGCTTAGAAAGCTAAGTAATCCTTTCCAAAGCACAAACTTGCAAAACCAACAATTTAACCATTCCATGCATGAACATCATATGCAAGGTTAAATACAAAATCCTTGGAAGACACTTCCACTTTACATCTTACCTTTCTCATACTTAAAAATCATCTTAAAGCAAGAAATCTTTAAAAACCATTTACACATTCAATATAACATGTGTATTAAACAAATGCGACATATGAACCACATCATCAATATTTGCATCTCATGCATTTAAAAACAAGTCTTCGCAAGACATCAATGCACTAAAGAGATTCCATGCACAAATGCACCATTCTCAATAGATAATCAACACTTGTGCAAGCTAACAAGTTAAACATGCATTCATAGTACATTACACACTTCTCATGCAACCATGCATCATTTCAAGCATCTCATGCTTCATTATATTCAAGAACATTATATTGGCTTCCAAGTGATAAACCAAAACCACTTTTCAACTCAACATCCAATCGGATACGCGGATCACAAGCGTTGTCCCCACGCTTCATACACACTACCAATCTCAAGGTCCCCAAATGGAATTTTAACCACCATTTGACCTTACCATACACAAGGTTCTCATATGGAATTTCAACCACCATATAACCTTAACATTCACAAGGTCCTCATATGGAATTTTAACCACCATATAACCTTAACATTCACAAGGTCCTCATATGGAATTTTAACCACCATATAACCTTAACATTCACAAGGTCCTCATATGGAATTTTAACCACCATATAACCTTAACATTCACAAGGTCCTCATATGGAATTTTAACCACCATATAACCTTAACATTCACCATTGGTAGTTGTATAACATCACTAACGAGATCCGGGACATACTACACAAGATCCACACATGGACTTTACACCACCATTGTGATCTTAACAAGCACAAGGTCCTCAAATGGAATTTTAACCACCATTATTACCTTTGCTTACACAAGACCCACCCATGGAATTTTAACCACCATGGTGTTCTTAACCATCTCGTTAGTGTACTTGGATGGAGTTACCAGTTCACTCACAACCACTCCACATCCAAGGCGACTTTATTCACGGTGCACCCAATCCTATAGCCGGCTAACTATATCTGATTTAAGTAACCAAGAACCACTTACATCACTTGCCAATATAACCATCTTACCACATTAATCCATTGATTTACAAGCATAACCAAAATGCAAAAACCACCATTTACCATCATCAATCCACTGTTTTTGAAGCATCACACAAAGCCAATAAACAACATGCATCACTATGCAACAATTCCACAATTCCAATGTACAAAACCAAGGATCTCTTACCTTGAGCATCCTTCACACATGGCTTTCAAAACCAGCATTAAACCATGCTACAATATGCTTTCAAAACAGAATTTAAAACATGCAAATCGCATGCATTGCATCCATCAATCACAAATGCTTTAAAAACCAATTCACAACACAAACCAAGAGGGAAATTCCATTTACTTACTCTTGAGCTTAGTAAAGTTGTTTAGACTTAAACTAAGCTCCCAAAACCTTCAAACCTTGGTTTAAAAGCTGAAAACCCAACTTCACTCACCGATACACAAAACAAGGCTAGCCAACAAGCCTTCCAAGCATCCGAAACCTTCAACACCACCTCTAATGCTCACGGATCAATCTCCCTTGTTTCAAGCACACAATAACAGAGGATTAATGCATCATTATGCATTAAAAACACCAGCCACACAACTCAACTCGCTGCTCTACACAAATCCAACATTTCGGCTACCAAACACAACCGAAATCACCTCCAAACACTTCCAATACTTAACCCAGCCAAGATCCATCACTTCTAACCATTTTTAAACATCAATTAACATCCAAAAAGGATCTAACCACGTCCTTATACCTCCAGCTATAACAGATCACCAAGATCACTCCAAAAACAACCAAAAACTCAAGCAAAACTTAGGAAAATTAACCTATTCGGGATTGCATTGATAAAACCTCAATTTCTCATCAATTATACATTCATTCAACATCAAAAAGACACCTCAAATCACTGCTCAAACAGATCATACGAATTTTACCAAAAATCAACCAAATCTTGCATTTTAAAGCCAAGATCAAGATTACAATTGTAAAACCTTTAATAAAACATAAATCAAGGATTGAGAACTTGGAAATTTTAGTAAAGAACTGAGAGTTTAGAGGAGAAGGACGTTCTTACCTCCAAACTTGAGTTTCTCCCTTTTTAGAACCAAAATTCTTGAAGATCCAAATAGCAAATACAAAGGTTTTGTTGAAGAGATGATTAGAGATCAAAAGAGGATTAAAATCTCATGTTTGGATGTCCAAATCAGAGGAAAATGCTCTGGAGAAATGTGTTTGGTTTGAGAGAAAAGATGAGAGAAAAGGAAAATGGAAATTTGGAAAGTTAGTTAGAAAATGCCCAAAATATCTTCCCTCCCTTTACCTTTATTTAAAAACCATTAATTAAACCTTTAATATTTTAGAAAAATCTGGAGAAACTCCTATTGGGTAAATAGCTCCTTAAAGATTCAAAGTTTCAATCCTTTTTAAAACAGTCACACAATTTTCAAAAATTACATTTTGGTCACTAACCCAAAATGTCACACTTCCAAACCTCATTTTGTAAAATTGATTTCACCATACTCTTATATATAATAAAAGAGGATTTTAAGACATTTTTCCATATTTTTAATGCAACCTGAACTAGGCTTTCCTAAAAATCACCTTTTATATTCGAACCGCAACCCGACCGGTCCGGTCCAAACCCAAAACTTCTAAGCCCAAAATTGGGGTGTTACAACTCTCCCCCTCTTAGGAAATTTCGTCCTCGAAATTTCAACTGGCGAAAAGAGCACAACCAAACTTCTCAAAGCAACACACAAGGCAACACAGAAGAATTAACCACCACCGAACACTTTCCTCACAAAACTCCACCCAAACTCAACACCACCACATACTGTTCCCGAATTCCAGAACACTCAAAGTTAAGCACAACTTAACCTTTCACACTTCCGGACTGCACATAGCCCCAACAACAACCTGAAGAACCTCAAACTTTTACAGCATACTCCACCTTAACTTATAACTTCCAAACTTGTTCACACAGTGACACCAACCAGTCCAGTTCAGCCACCATGTACCCACAACCTCCACTGCTTCTAAAACTCTTTGCAAAAGCTACTCAACCCCTTTCAAAGACTACCACAACAAGCAAAAATTCTTAAGCATCAAGTGCTTACCCAAACTTCTCAACGCATTGCTGGCACTACTTCACATCCACCGCTACCATCACCACAACAACTCACCAGGACTACTCACCCATCACCCAATAATCACGTCACAAAACCCCAACCTTGACTCCGCCAGCCGTTCCACACACCACCAGCTGACCTCAACAGGAACTTACTTAATCACAACCAGCCAACCACTTCTCACAAGAACTCGCCCAACCAACAATGGCCTTTGATCTTACATTGCCTTTCCACTTCAAGCTAGCCTTACCAGGACACCGCCCAACCTACACATACATATTTAGGTTACGAAACTCCTATTCTCCCAGACTAACCCCTTTTCTACAACCCACAACACAACATCTTCTCAACTCTTCGAAGGTTGCTACGAACCAACACCTACATAAACAATCCTTCTACTACTACATCAATGCCAAGTTACCTCAGCACTTTGGAACACATCCACTAACTTACCACAGCATTTAACACCAAGAAACTACCACTTCTACCAGCTATTCACAACCACTTTGACTGATTCTAACTCAAACGGTAATCTCCTCACCACCATACCGCTAAACTCATTAAGCATCAAACACCTTCCTTCTACCAACATGCTATACCGCACTCACTATTACTAACAACTTGCTTAATACCCTCTATACTAACATTCACCCATCATCAGAACAACTTTTAAAACCCACCATCCAACCTATACTATCACAACACTAATGGACCCGACTAGCTATTAGCGAGTGTGAACGTTCGTATGCATGGTCACCAATATGCCCTATCAATGCCTGATGTACATGTATGCAAAACCTCTAATGTCATGTCACATGTATGCATGGACCAGCACATAAATAATATAGCATATAACAAATGATTTTAACTGTGCATGTATGTCGGTTCACACCCACCAAAAACATCCTCAGAATCCGTCTAAGAACAACCTCCTACCTCACTTTCAACTTGTCTAACTCCATCATTCTAGCAACCATTATCCACAAGATACTCACTAAAGCCCTCTTCACACTAAAGTTGTTTTCAAAACAACAATAACAACTACCCCAACATGCTAGCATCGAGACCATACCCACTACGCAAGAAAAAACCAAACCAAAACCAACTAGGATACTAGAGCAAAGGTTACTTAACAAGGTTACCTGAAAACACATAACCACCCCGGAGCTTCAACTGACGAGCTCTCTTCCTCGCAGAACCATCATTCTCCATCCGCACCGCTGCAACATCAGCTAACACACCAAGGTCATCACCATCTCCTTGCGGTAAAGAACCCTGACTTCCCCGAGCCAACTTCAAACAATTACGTCTCATATGTCCAACAGACCCACAATTCCAGCAGATTCCACTTCCCAAACTCTTCACAACTTTCTGCTCTTCCTGCCACCTTCGAACTTTGTCTCGGTCGTGCCCACGACCCTTCAGAGACCCTTCTGCTACCACTGAAGCTGATCTCACCACTTGAGGACAATATCGCTTCACATGCTCCTTAGAACCACAGTTCCAACAAGCACCTGCGCCCCAACAACCTCCAACATGGCGCCTTCCACAACGGTCACACACCGGTAACTGAGCTCCCACTCCTTGACCAAGCAGCACTTGCCCCAGATCTGCACTATCATCCAAGCTTCGATTCAAGCCAAACCTTCTATCATGTAACCTCTTACGCTGACCGCTCCCGAGGTCAATACCCACAACTCTCTTGCTTAAACTTTTCTCACCTTCACAAACTAAAACCACACCCTTACGTTGCTTAACCCTTGGGAATTTCTCTCCAAGATACCTTTCATAAAAGGCTGACACAAAGAAGTCCCAATCTATATCATGAATGTGCGATGCCACCGCCACAGATGTCCACCAGGCACATGCGTCCTCCAACATCAACGAGACAACACTTCCCAGCTTACAGGCATAATCACAACCTTCCTGATCCAAAATCAGAATCACACTGGCCAACCAGGCCTCAAACGCCTCAGGTGATGAACCATGATACTCCACAGCCCCCAAATCATGTAAACGATGTCTCGACAAACCCGCACATCCCACAGTCAACACATCTATAGGCCTCACTTTCGCCACAGCCTGAGATGTTCCCAACACCTCTTAAACAATTAGTGATGAACTCTCCATCACAGAACCAGCTTCTTCCTCCTGCCTTACTACCTCAACTCCAGGCACAGAAGACTGAGACAAAACACCTCCACTAAAAGGTGAATTCCACACCTTAACAACCTGCTCTAAAGCAGCAACCATCTCACCTAACTGCCATTCTTTCATCGATTTCACCATGCTATTAACAGCAAACAATCATAACAAAACAAACAAATCGATCAGACCAGCTTTAAGCAAGGATTCAAACTCCAAAATAACACAATAGCTATAATAATAAGGTAATGGGTATCCCGAATTCTCCCCTTTTACATGACATAACAGTCAACAAAACATGGACATCACAACATCAAGCATATCAATCAACATACTTCGATCATGCTCTCATCAAACAACATTCACCCACAATAGCATAATATCAACATATCATACCCATAACACTTTCATCATTCATAAAATCAGCTCACAACACCAGCATATCATCAGCACAAATCCACATTAGCTCAGCGAAGATTCATAACCAAGAAGCATGTTAAAAACATCAACAATTCGCTCAAAAACACGCATTTCAACCGGCATTCAACCACACATCAGAATAAACATCAAACACATATTACAACAATTAACCGTTTCCCAAAGCATTCGCAACTCAGCTCTGATACCACCAAATGTAACCCCCTTAACCCGGCCCAGACGGTTGAACCGAATTAAGAAGTTTACACGGGGAAAACCAAAGTCAACCCGAAAGTCAACCTTGATTAACGACCCTTTTTTTTAATCTTGTCTAGATGCATATTAACCCTAGATATGTTCACAAGATCATCATACACAAATATCATACCAATCAGAGAACATTCAGGGACTCAATTGCACAAAATAAGGAATTAGGGACCAAATTGTAAATTCTGAGAATTACAGAGACTTAACCCAATTAAAAGTTACCAATATGAAATTAGTCATGTTTCATGCTTCACTGCCAAATTTCAGCTCAAACGGACATCTCAAACTCATCCAATTGCATATACAAAGATCAGGACCAAAACGCAAGGTTTTCAAAACATTTAACCAACAATTTCAGTGCCCAACGGTCGAGTGTTCCGGAACAGAGAGGACCTGTTCCGAAATGCGGGACCGTTCCGAAACTGGTACCGAAACAGGGCCTGGCAGAGGCCAAACCGTTCCGGAACAGTTCCTTCCGTTTCGGAACGCCCAGGCCATTTCAAGCCCCCGTTCCGATACGGTAGCACCTGTTCCGAAACAGGCTGCCCAGATTGCAGAAAAATTGCTGGTTTAACACACGATTGACCCATCAATCATGCTCCAAAGGCAGCCAAATCATACCAGCATGTCATTCAACATACAAGGGACATAATTGCATCAAAATCTAGATACAAGTCCACCCCTAGGTGTACCAACTCAATAAACACATTCAACACTCATTCATGCTTTTAAGACAAGAAGCACATCATAATGACTTAAGCATAAGAAGATTCAAACATTGCAAGCGTTAAACCACATAGTTCAAAATCATAAACCAAACTTGTCAAACATACACAATCTCATAAAACATCATCATAAGAGATTCTCCCCCATTGCCTTTATTATCTATAGCTATTAACCGAGACATACATCTCAAGTGGAGCTCTCCTTGAATCCCTTACTTCTCGCTGTTCCAACTTCAAATATCTGCATTGATGGACAAAAAGGTTAAATACAAAATCCTTGGAAGACACTTCCACTTTACATCTTACCTTTCTCATACTTAAAAATCATCTTAAAGCAAGAAATCTTTAAAAACCATTTACACATTCAATATAACATGTGTATTAAACAAATGCGACATATGAACCACATCATCAATATTTGCATCTCATGCATTTAAAAACAAGTCTTCGCAAGACTTCAATGCACTAAAGAGATTTCATGCACAAATGCACCATTCTCAATAGATAATCAACACTTGTGCAAGCTAACAAGTTAAACATGCATTCATAGTACATTACACACTTCTCATGCAACCATGCATCATTTCAAGCATCTCATGCTTCATTATATTCAAGAACATTATATTGGCTTCCAAGTGATAAACCAAAACCACTTTTCAACTCAACATCCAATCGGATACGCGGATCACAAGCGTTGTCCCCACGCTTCATACACACTACCAATCTCAAGGTCCCCAAATGGAATTTTAACCACCATTTGACCTTACCATACACAAGGTTCTCATATGGAATTTCAACCACCATATAACCTTAACATTCACAAGGTCCTCATATGGAATTTTAACCACCATATAACCTTAACATTCACAAGGTCCTCATATGGAATTTTAACCACCATATAACCTTAACATTCACAAGGTCCTCATATGGAATTTTAACCACCATATAACCTTAACATTCACAAGGTCCTCATATGGAATTTTAACCACCATATAACCTTAACATTCACCATTGGTAGTTGTATAACATCACTAACGAGATCCGGGACATACTACACAAGATCCACACATGGACTTTACACCACCATTGTGATCTTAACAAGCACAAGGTCCTCAAATGGAATTTTAACCACCATTATTACCTTTGCTTACACAAGACCCACCCATGGAATTTTAACCACCATGGTGTTCTTAACCATCTCGTTAGTGTACTTGGATGGAGTTACCGGTTCACTCACAACCACTCCACATCCAAGGCGAATTTATTCACGGTGCACCCAATCCTATAGCCGGCTAACTATATCCGATTTAAGTAACCAAGAACCACTTACATCACTTGCCAATATAACCATCTTACCACATTAATCCATTGATTTACAAGCATAACCAAAATGCAAAAACCACCATTTACCATCATCAATCCACTGTTTTTGAAGCATCACACAAAGCCAATAAACAACATGCATCACTATGCAACAATTCCACAATTCCAATGTACAAAACCAAGGATCTCTTACCTTGAGCATCCTTCACACATGGCTTTCAAAACCAGCATTAAACCATGCTACAATATGCTTTCAAAACAGAATTTAAAACATGCAAATCGCATGCATTGCATCCATCAATCACAAATGCTTTAAAAACCAATTCACAACACAAACCAAGAGGGAAATTCCATTTACTTACTCTTGAGCTTAGTAAAGTTGTTTAGACTTAAACTAAGCTCCCAAAACCTTCAAACCTTGGTTTAAAAGCTGAAAACCCAACTTCACTCACCGATACACAAAACAAGGCTAGCCAACAAGCCTTCCAAGCATCCGAAACCTTCAACACCACCTCTAATGCTCACGGATCAATCTCCCCTGTTTCAAGCACACAATAACAGAGGATTAATGCATCATTATGCATTAAAAACACCAGCCACACAACTCAACTCGCTGCTCTACACAAATCCAACATTTCGGCTACCAAACACAACCGAAATCACCTCCAAACACTTCCAATACTTAACCCAGCCAAGATCCATCACTTCTAACCATTTTTAAACATCAATTAACATCCAAAAATGATCTAACCACGTCCTTATACCTCCAGCTATAACAGATCACCAAGATCACTCCAAAAACAACCAAAAACTCAAACAAAACTTAGGAAAATTAACCTATTCGGGATTGCATTGATAAAACCTCAATTTCTCATCAATTATACATTCATTCAACATCAAAAAGACACCTCAAATCACTGCTCAAACAGATCATACGAATTTTACCAAAAATCAACCAAATCTTGCATTTTAAAGCCAAGATCAAGATTACAATTGTAAAACCTTTAATAAAACATAAATCAAGGATTGAGAACTTGGAAATTTTAGTAAAGAACTGAGAGTTTAGAGGAGAAGGACGTTCTTACCTCCAAACTTGAGTTTCTCCCTTTTTAGAACCAAAATTCTTGAAGATCCAAATAGCAAATACAAAGGTTTTGTTGAAGAGATGATAAGAGATCAAAAGAGGATTAAAATCTCATGTTTGGATGTCAAAATCAGAGGAAAATGCTCTGGAGAAATGTGTTTGGTTTGAGAGAAAAGATGAGAGAAAAGGAAAATGGAAATTTGGAAAGTTAGTTAGAAAATGCCCAAAATATCTTCCCTCCCTTTACCTTTATTTAAAAACCATTAATTAAACCTTTAATATTTTAGAAAAATCTGGAGAAACTCCTATTGGGTAAATAGCTCCTTAAAGATTCAAAGTTTCAATCCTTTTTAAAACAGTCACACAGTTTTCAAAAATTACATTTTGGTCACTAACCCAAAATGTCACACTTCCAAACCTCATTTTGTAAAATTGATTTCACCATTCTCTTATATATAATAAAAGAGGATTTTAAGACATTTTTCCATATTTTTAATGCAACCCGAACTAGGCTTTCCTAAAAATCACCTTTTATATTCGAACCGCAACCCGACCGGTCCGGTCCAAACCCAAAACTTCTAAGCCCAAAATTGGGGTGTTACATCCCAAACTAAGTATTCATTGGACTTGATGAAGAGACGTATTCTATTCTTCCAAAAAGAATAGTTGTCACCATTGAAGAAGGGAGGCTTTGTAGTGGATTAAGACTCATACATGCCCGAACCGGAGGTTGAAGCCATCTCTTGATATTTGATGATCACACTCTTCCTGGGAACTCCTCTTGTGGTTGTTAATCCTCAAAGAGGTAGGCTCTGATACCAATTGTTGAGTGGATCAAAAGATCGAAATAAATCAATAGGGGGTGAATTGGATTTTTAAAGGTTTAGGTGGTGGAATTTGCAAATTAAAAAGATAGACAAGGAATTTTAGAGTGGTTCAAGTTCCAAATGAACTCTACATCCACTACCTTAGCTTCACTAAGGATTTGCAACAATGCCACTAATTGTTCTTCCCCTTTTCTAGGCTAAGGAGGCAACCCTTACAATTTTCGGTTAAATTTTCTACCCAAAATTTAACCCAATCCTCACATAAAGATAACAAAGAGTTTAATGGCTAAGATAGTATCTCTCAATACAAATTGTAGCTCAATTACAAGCACTCAACCCAATTGAAAAAGATAAGAATTAAAATTACAATTGGGGTTTCTAGACAATTTTGGGATTTAGGCACAAAATGCTTGGATTTGATGTATGGATATTTGCTTTTGGATCAATAATTGTTGCTGGAGCTTTTAGAGGTCCCTTTTATACCTTCTCATTGATTTCTAGCCGTTGTGGTTGTTGCATTCATCAATAGAGCCGTTGGGGGGTGTTATTTCACCTCCATAAATGCAGTCTGCAACTACTCGTTTCGGAACGCGAGAACCTGTTTCGAAACGGGCCAAAATAGAAAGAGCCGTTGGGGTGCATTTAAGAGCCCGTTTCGAAACGGATTGAACTCGTTTCGAAACACTTTTGCCACTGTCAAGGGTCGTTTCGAAACGGCTTGAACTCGTTTCGAAACGCCTTAACGTATTCTGAAAAATCAGTTAAAAACTTTGCAACGGTCATATTTTTCAAATCAAAATGAAGAACCGTTTCGAAACACTTGAAGTCGTTTCGATACGGGTCTCTATGTTCTAAAGCCGTTTCGATACCCGTTTCGGAACAAGGGCTGGCAGTGGTGAAAACGTTTCGAAACACCTTAAACCGTTTCGAAACATGGACTCGAAAATCACTGTTTCGACTTTAAGAACACTTAGAAAATATTTAGAAAGCTTAGTTTTTAACTTAGGCAGATTCTTTAAATCATATGGGGATATTTGAAGACTTAAAAATTCGTTTTGACATTTTCACTTTAGTCCTTAGGTTCTTTAGTTATATCAAAATTAAAATATCGGTTTCACATACCGGAATAAAGGTATTTTTCTACATAATCTTTGATGATGTTGTTTTTTTAGATAATTTCCGAAAAGAAAATATTTATTTAATTTTACCTTAAAAGGCGAGTGTTTAATATTGTTACCATGAATTACTTTCTTGTAGATAATATGTCCATTTAAGATGTTTTAAAAAATATAAAAATTGATAATATAAATGAGGGTAGATGAATAATTATATTCAAGGTATTTTTAAGTATAAAATTAAAAATTTCAACTGAAAAATATTTTTTAAAAGCACTTTTAGATTAAAAACTTGCTTATTCTGTATTATTTTTGTCCCCTGAAATAATTTAAAAAAACAATACAGAACGGGGGTATAAGTACAGTTATCTTCAACTGAAGAGGACTATGGAGTGGGGTGCTGGCGACTATGGTTCAATCTTTCTTATTTCAACATTTTATGGACTAAAATGAAAAAAATAATTAAATTTTTAAGGACTGACATAAAAAAAATTTCAGAAACACCAAAAATGTGCAGTTTTCCTTTTTATCGAAACAATGTATTTCTCTAATTATAGAAACAATGTTTTTTTTATATTATAATTGTATGAACTTCTTGTATATCGTACAATTTGAAATGGTCATAACTTTATGTTTGTGTGCTCGATTGAGTTGATTTTTTAATCCATTTAACTTTTTGAAATCTTTGTACTGGCATAGAACCAAAGGCATATTGTTGTCGATTTCGTGCCGAAAAACCTCGTTCCAACCTTCAATTTTGATTTTTTTAATTTATAGGTAATTTAAAATCTTTGATTACTATCTTTTTAACCCGTTGATCTAAAAGTTTTATTTTTGTATAGAAATATATTATAATTCAGTCCTTATAATTTTAATTTTCAATTCAGTCCTTATAATTTTAATTTTCTTTCAATATGGTCCATGTGATATCATATTGAAAGAAAATCAAAATTACAGGGCCAAATTAAAAATGTTCAAAATGCATTAATATTACATGTATCAAATCAATATAGATAATGATACATTTTGTATAGACAATAAAAAATCTCTAAGTACGATAGATTAAAACAGATCCTAGCCAAAGATTTAAAATTGTCAATAAATTTATTGTATTAAAAAATCTTCTCAGAAAGACATTTGAATAAAAAGTTACGACCTTTTAATTTTTTTTTTCAAACAATGGAATTTAAATTTTATTAATTATCATAAAAGCTATTATAAATATAATGCATCAAAAAGAGAGAAAAAATGACTAATCCAATAAAAATCTCATACAAAGATGCAAAGAAAAGCAAACCCTTTCATGAAGATTAACATGCCATCAAAACCCAGAAACCTTCGTGAATCTCCTTGTCTCTAGCCAAACGAGACGCCTTACGAGATGAAAAAGAAATTGTGAACGAACAAAATTATCAGGCAGATTGCTCTGCTACACAGTTCTGATTACATCGGCTAATAAACCATCAAACGAGTGGGGATCAATATTTTTTATGACTACCGACATAATCAAATCAAAAAGCTAGCGCCGCGAGAATTTCTAAACGATCGCTACGGTATGTAGAAATCGTGTCAAACGATAGATAAAACGAACCACAAAATTAATGAAAAGTGTGTCACAAAGGCAGAGAAAACGCGTACCACAAAAATAAAGATTTTTATTAAAATTAAAAAATAAAACATGAAAGAACAAGAAAAATAATGAACAGTCGACAACCAGTATTAAGACTGATTGTCGCCGCCGGTTAAGCAAAAAAAACTTGTGAGGGCAATGAGGAGAAAACTAAGTTTTAGAGAAAAACTAGGTTTTTTTGAAAATACTAAAAAATTAAAAAAAAAACAAAATTTAACACTACGATTATAATTTAAAAAAAAAACATAATTCAAATATTTAGGGAAACACACACTTTCGGCTACATATTTCTGAAGATTTTTATTTTAATCCTTATTTTTTTTCATTTTAATCCATAACACGCAAAAAAAAAAAAAAAAAAAGGTGCCACCCCTACGCCCCGACCCCCCAAAGCTTGGTTTGTTGAAATAAAATAGGGTAAACTACACTAGTAGTCACCGAACTTTTAGGGCGCTTTCAATAAGGTCATCGAACTTTTAAAACTTTTATTATAGTCACTCAACTTTTAATTCGCTTTCAATAAGGTCACTGCCGTCAATCACCGTTAAAAAAACTGACGTGGCATCTTAAATTTAAGGGTAAAATACACTGTTAGTCACTGGACTTTTAAGAGGCTTTCAATATGGTCACTAAACTTTTAAAACTTTCATTACCATCACCTAACTTTTAATTTGCTTTCATTATCGTTAAAAAACTTGATGTGACACGTTAAGTTTAAAAATAAATATTTTCTCACCCTATTTTATCTCCACGTCTTATTTTCTTCCATCCAAACATGTATATCTATTAGATATATTAATATTTTCCTTTGAACTCCTCACTATTCAGTGCATGCCTCACTAAAGGTCGGGCCTGAAGCATAAAGAGGATTTTTATGAGCAAAATTTTAGTTATTTCTTTAGCATTCCATCCTCGGATGTCTCCCAATATTTTTCTTGTTCTCACACATGTTGCATGCATGTCTAGATACATTCATATTTTCCTTGATGTGTTACTAGAGAAGTAATGACCTTCACCAAAAAACTACAGTTTGATTCATATGGAAGAAATACATGTTTGGATGGAATAAAATAAGAGGGGAGAGAAAATATGGTGGGAAACCTTTATTTTTAAATTTAACATGTCACATCAGCTTTTTTTACGGTAATGAAAGCGAATTAAAAGTTGGGTGATAGTAATGAAAGTTATAAAAGTATGATGACCATATTGAAAGCCTCTTAAAAGTTCAGTGACTAACAATGTATTTTTACCCTTAAATTTAACATGCCACGTCAGTTTTTTAACAGTGTTTGACGACAGTGACCTTATTGAAAGCGAATTAAAAGTTGGGTGACTGTAATAAAAGTTTTAAAAGTTCAGTGACATTATTGAAAGCGCCCTAAAAATTCAGTGACTACTGGTGTAGTTTACCCAATAAAATAATATTGTTCATAAATGTGGTGGTTAAAAGTGGACTATGATTTGATCCATTAACCTCTTTTTCGGCCCAATATTTTCACTTTGTTTTGGGTATCGATTTCTTTGTTTATTTATAGTTTCTTTCCATATAAAAAGGGTAAACTACATAAATGACCATCGTACTATTGATAAAGTCACGATTTGACCACTTTACTATTTTCTAAGCAATTAAACCATCAAATTATTTAATTAGTTGCAATGTGACCACCAGCCGTTAAAAACTAACGGAAAGAGTGACGTGGCAGTTAATAAATTGGTATAATTACACATTTTATCCTCGCTATCTGTACATTTTATTAATTTGGTCCTAATCTTAATAAATAAAATAATTTTATTATTTAATTAGGCTACGACACATGTCGCCGTACTATCGGAGGACTTTATTTATATATTTTTAATTTAATAATTTTTATTTTGCTCCTCCAATCAGGTGGTGACACGTGTCACCAGATTGAAGGAGCAAAATTAAAGAAAGAAGCATCTTGCCTCTAATAGGATTCAAACTTAGGTTAATTAGGTTGAGAGTGAGGACGCCTACCACTAGGCCAAATATATCCTTGTGATACATTGTACAAAATTTAATATATATCTTAGTTTGTTACTCATGCCAGGAAAAAAAACAAAAAACATATTACCTCTAGTAAGATTTGAACCAGAGTTTCTTAGGTTAAAAGTGAGCATGCGTACCACTAAACCAATATTATTCCTATGATACAATGTACAAAATCTATTATATAACTTAGTTTGTTGCTCATGCCAGGAAAAATGAAATAAATATAGATTAAAGAAACTCGAATATGACACTTTTGAGATGCATAAAAATATATAAACCACTGAAATATATCTAATAATTAAATTATTAACCATTTTATTTTTTATTAAATTTTAATTAAATTATTATATTAAAAATAAAAAAAATATATTAAAATTTTATTTAACGAATATAAAATTAATAAATTATTATATTAATGTTCACATCAGAATTAATGTTCTTTAATATACTCGAAACAATCTTTGTGGGAGAATGAAGCTTTGAATTCCTCTGCTGTTTATTTTTATGTTTATATTGAGTTGAAGCAAGTCTAACACTGAATGCATTTGCTACATTTTTCATCACATGGCCACGGAACTGAATCAAATCCGTCAATGAAAATACAGAACTCCCATGGATCCCATCGACAGCAGGCGAAAACAGATTTTTAGATCTTGTTGTTAAGCCAATATATGATATGATCAACAGTAATGGGGATTACTACTTGTTTCTTACTTGAAAAATAGTGCTTTTTTATAATAAAAAAAAGGCAAATATTTTATTTAAATAAATTAACAAAAAAGGCTACCTTCATAGAAGTGAAAATGTCTGATTTAACGTTTATATGAAACAATTAGTATGTTTTGCAGCATTTACTTTTATTTAATCACCTCATCAACAGAAAATATTGAGTATGTAATTGTTCCTTCAAAAAAGAAAAAATCAATAACATGATTGCTATATAAAATTAATAAATTATGTTTATGAGTTTAGACTCGTTAAATAAAATTTTAATATATATATTTTTTATTTTTTAATATAATAATTTAATTAAAATTTAATAAAAAATAAAATGGTTAATAATTTAATTATTAGATATATTTCAGTGGTTTAAATATTTTTATGCATCCCAAAAGTGTCATATTCGAGTTTCTTTAATCTATATTTATTTTGTTTTTCCTGGCATGAGCAACAAACTAAGTTATATAATAGATTTTGTATGTTGTATCATAAAAATAACATTGGTTTAGTTGTAGGCATGCTCACTTTTAACCCAAGAAACTCGGGTTTTTTAATCCTACCAGAGGTAATATGTTTCTTGTTTTTTTCCTGGCATGAGTAACAAACTAAGATATATATTAGATTTTGTACAATGCATCACAAGGATAGCTTTGATCTAGTGGTAGGCGTGCTCACTCTCAACCCAGTTAACCTGGGTTTAAACCTACCAGAGGCAATGTGCTTCTTTCTTTAATTTTGCTCCTTCAATCTGGTGACACGTGTCACCACCTGATTGGAGGAGCAAAATAAAAATTATTAAATTAAAAATATATAAATAAAGTCCTCCAATAATACTGTGACACGTGTCGTAGCCGAATTAAATAATAAAATTAGGACCAAATTGATAAAATGTACAAATAGCGGGGATCAAATGTGTAATTATACCAATTTTATTAACTGCCACGTCACTCCTTCCGTTAGTTTTTAACGGCTGGTGGTCACATTGCAACCAATTAAATAATTTGGTGGTTTAATTGCTTAGAAAAAAAGTAAGGTGGTCAAATCACGATTTTACCAATAGTATGGTGGTCATTTATGTAGTTTACCCTATATAAAAATATTTTTGAAATTGACTCGAGGTCACAGTTAGGGGTGTTCAAATCTGGGTACTTGGGAATTTGGGTACCCAAAATTTCTGGGTAGTGAAATCTCGGCCCGTTACCCGGCTCATACAAACCGGGTACCCGCAAATCGGGTACCTGGAAAATTCGGGTACCCATAAAATCGGTTACCGGGTACCCTGTTCACTTTTTTATATATTTTAAATTTATTTTTTTTGAAAATCGAAAATACATAAAATTTCATGATATATATTTCACACACACAAATTATTGATTTGGGGTTTATTTTAAGAGAGAAATATTTGAATATATATATATATATATATATTAAACTTTATCGATAAAATAAAGTATTAAAAATATTAATCTCGAACATGATTTTTCTTTCAAATCTCATATTGACAAATCAATATAATTATTTTTCAAAATTTTAAAACTTAAAAGTATATAATACAAGTATAAAAAGAAGTTAAGAATTTAAAATTAATTTTAGGAAAAAAATAGTAAGAAACATAAAATAAAAATATAATTTAAAATATATAAGTATTAAAATTACCGGGTCGGGTCAGGTACCCGGTTATAAAAAAATTACGACCCTGACCCAGCCCGAAAAATTTGGGTATTTTAAAATAAATACACGGTAATTTTTAATAGAGTAGGCGGGTCGACGAATCGGGTAGTTCGGGCCAGGTATTTTTGAACACCCCTAATCACAACCACTATAAACTGAACACATTTAATCTAAATACGAATATCAATTCTTACAACATGTTCTCTTTTATATCAAAACTAAATCTTAAAAAATAATCTTAATTTTTTTAGTATAAACTACATAGATAGTCACCAAATTTTTGGGGCACTTTTATTTTGGTCACCAATCTTTTAAAATTTTTATTGGGGTCACCCAACCTTTAGTCCGCTTTCATTTTGGTCTCTCCCATTAACTTCTGTTAAAACACTGATGTGACACGTTAACTTGTTTTCTCTCTTCATTTTTTCTTCTTTTCTTGCTATGTTTTCTCTCCATATTTGAACCTAAAAGTTCACATATGTTGTCGAGTGCCCATGCTCATGAATTTCTCATCTTCCTTGAGTCTACTTTTGGGAGAAGTTATATTTTCCAAATGTCTTTTACTAATGTTTCTGAGTTTGCATGTCTTATATATATATATATATATATATATATATACATTGTCTAGGTAGGTGGAACCTTACATTGGTATGACTTGTTGGTTGACATTAACTGTAACACCCTGAGCCCGGATGTCACATTTGGTTCTTAAGCCCAAACATGTTACCATAAAAATTTTCAATTCGGTTTAGCTCAAAAGGGTATTCCTCAAAAACATTTAAAACCAACAGTTGAAAATATAGATAAATAATCAAAACATTCCAAAAGAGCTCCAATTTAATTTAAAACATTTGAACATTCGATTTGATTAATACAAATTAAAAAAATAAGGATTACAGACTCCATCACATGAGGTATTATGAATACACAACCCACTAAACACAAGTACCGTACTCTAGAAATCACCACATGTTGGAATCTCGTACTGATAGTGCTCCTCGATCCCACGATCTGGCGATCAACCTACACATGGAAACAACGATAAGAAACCACATATACTCTACTATACTCCATTCTAATCATAAACATAAGCATGCAAGTTAGTACGAGCAATAATGAGAGATAAATATACACATGATGCTACCACAAGTCGCCTAAACACATGCATTCATCAAAGCAACCATCATACATGGCACACAAGGCCCAACCATACTCATAACATCATATAAATGTGGCGCTACCTCTAGCCGCCTAACCATATAACATATAAGCATTATACCACAATATATGAGTGAGGCCCGCGTCCACTAAGCATCGGGATACATACACTCTGAGTGATGCTCGCGACCACTAAGCATCGGGATCATACACTCTATGGGGTGAGGTCTGCGACCACTAAGCAACGGGATCATACATTCGAGAATTTTTAACCATGGTGTTACAACACACTCTTTCTCACATTGGGTATCCTAATCCAACCAAAAATGGTAACTCAACCATCTAGGTTTCCATATAAGCACATAGCAAGTACACGTCTACCACACAGCACACAACATCACACGATCCACCAAGGATCCCTACGGTTGCTATTGTAATACCCTTAAAATCGAGTTGGTTTTAAGTTCATAATTTGATAAGTATTAATAGGAATTATAAGATGTGTACAAGTCCCTTGAGGAGTAAATTGATATAGTTGTGTTAAATAATTGGTTAAATTGTGAGGATTGGTGTCCTTTTTGAATGAAATAGAAACTCAAGACCTTTAATAAAGTGACCATTATGAATAGAAACCAAAAGTTGAGTGTTTGCATGGTTATTAGACCCCAATGCATGTTTCATGTCGTGCGGCCGGTCAACTCTCCTTCTCTTAATTATTCATCAAGATTTATTTTGAAAATATTGAGAAAATGAGGGGGGGGGGGGGGGGGGGGGGGGGGGGGCTCCATGAACCCTAGCCATGAAATTTAAGCTTTGATGGTAGCAAAATTTTGGTTCGAAGTCATGAAATTTAACCCTAGCCGGATAGAAAAAAAAAAAAGGAAAAGAGAAAGCTTTGGCTTTCTTCAACCTTCCTCCCAACTCCATTAAAGAACCCTCCATGAACCCTAGCCATGAAATTTAAGCTTTGATGGTAGCAAAATTTTGGTTCGAAGTCATTAAGGAATTCAATGAATTTATGAAGGTAAATTTCAGCTTTAAATCATTAATTGAAATGCATTTCCATGTCATGTTTTGGTTAAGAGAAATTTAGCTTTGATCTTGCCTTAAGAAGGATGAATTAGGTTAGGTGAAGTCATGTTTTGTGTAAAAAAATTTGAATGAAAATTTATGCTGGAAATGTATGTTCATTGAAGTTGTTTGAATTGTATCCATTTACTTAAGGAATAGGTTAGAAGAAGGATTGTTTACAAGTGATTGTATTGTGTATGAAATTGCCCCATTAGAGAGCTGTTAAATATAATTTGTAAGAACATGTTTAAACTGGAAATTTATGAGATTGGAAACATGTTGGAATCTTGAAATTATGTTTTCTTGAATTGAGGTTGATTTTTTGCTGATTAGGGTTGAGTTGGAATAATTAAACTAATAAAAAAGGATGAATGTAATCTGCCCAGGACACTATGTTCTGGCAGTGAGTTTAGAAAATCATAGAAAATTGAATCTATTGAGATAGAAGATGAATTTTATATGTATAGAACCATGTGTGAGTCTAGTTTAATCTCTAACAAACAGTGATTAATTTCAATCTCTAAATCAAAAGTTATGAATTTTTAAGTGAAGGTGGTGCAGAAAACTAGAAGCAGTTTTCTGCTCTGGACAGTTTTTGTTTCGAGAACTCTATGAATTTTCATAATTTTTTGTAAATTTTATTAATTTATGTGGCTTATACCGTTAGAACCGTGGTAAAATATATTTTTTTATCGGGGTAAAGAAAGTTAAATTATAGTGTTTATTTTTCCCTGTATAGACCTTTCTTTGAAGGTAGTGCAAGCTGCCAAATAACGGAAACTAGAAAGTTTGGTGTCATGTTAAATTTACAATACAAGAACTAGAGATCTAAAACATGTAATCTATTACATTTTGAATACATGAGACAAATAATAAATTTATCTTTTGAACTCGGTAGATGTTGGAAAGGTCTATTTTGGCATGTATATGAACATATGGATTGGCTAATTAAGTTTTAAGAACTTAAAACATATATATTTTTTAAAGAGGTTGTCAAATGAATTGAAATGCATGTTGTCTCTATGTTTTAATATGTGTAGTTTTGAGTCAAATATATAAAACATGCAGTATGGTATTAAAATTCAGTATGCAGTATAATATTTATGCAGTTTATGAATGCAGAAAGTATAAAGTATATAAGCAAATTATGTATGCGGTTTAGGCATGTTGTGTTGGTCTTTGAAAATGAATATCTAAAAGAGTTCATATTAAGAATGTGTATGTAATGTGTTATTGTTAAAGTACGCCCAAAGATCAATAATAAGATGATTGTAAATGACATTTGATTTATCTTTTTAATTCATAAAGAGGCATTGTGTAGACTCTCGGCGTGAATGGTTATTTGTTGGCAATAGGGCGTAAAATATATTTGAAAAGTGTTGACACAGTGCCAAGAAAATCTATTGCGTGCAAGTATACACAATTTGCAAGTAATACATCTGTTAAGCTGAGTGTCGATCCCACAGGGTTTACGTTTAGGGGATTCAATTGTCATGCTAATTACTTGTCTTGCGAAAAAGTTTGTTTTGATTGGGAGTGGTTTTGAAAATGGCTTAAAAAATAAAACTAGTAAAGACGTTGGCAAGGAAGGTGTCTTAGCAAATGATGAGCGTTGGCAAGGAGTGCCTGATTTTCACGCTAATTGTGTCATGCCAGCCTTTAATAAATCATGTCTTGGCATTGTTTGCCGAGCAGATTCAAAGATAGCAATGTCTCTATCGATGGCATTACCCTAAATCAATTATGGAAAAACCCTATATGTCTATAGTACATGTTTTTTCATAAATCAATTCGATTAAGTTCCAATATTTACTCTTAAGGGGTAGATTTCACTCCCGAAGTAAGCTCATCTTGTAACCCCCTCGTCCCGGTCTGGCCGGATGACCGGTCCGAGTGGGCCACACGGGGAAAACCGAAGCGAAACCCGTTAAGGTTCCCCCTCGGTTAGCAACCCTATTTTTTTCTTTATTTTAATCTTGTCTAGAGGAGTATTAAATCCTAAGTGATCATACAGCGGAACAACATTCACGAAACAATCAAACGAACTCAAACTAACATGTTATAGCCCAATTTTAAACTTAAACTGCAGGCGGTATCGATATACCTAAGGGGTGTATCGATACCCCTTGACTAGGTCAACTGGTCAGAGTCAACCCGTGGAGATCGTATCGACACGCCCGAGGAGTGTATCGATACTGTCCCCAATGGTTGACTTCTCACGGTCAACGCTAAGATGACCGTATCGATACGCCAGAGACTCGTATCGATACCAAAATGGACAGTAGCTTCAGTGACCAAAAAGGTATCGATACGCCCCCTCGCGTATCGAAACACGAGGCCTGAAACAAGAAGGCCGTATCGATACGGGACCAACCGTATCGATACCTCTGCACTGCAAAACCTCCAAACTCAGCTAAAACGAACAAGACTCGGACCTAGATGCAATTTAGGACTTCTCTAGACCCAAGCAAGCATTCATACAACATTTACATGTCATTATTTAGCCATACAAACACCCAACATGTACATACATCAAGGGAAACATGCAATTGAATCAAAGATGACATTTAAGCATCCAAAATCTCATACTTCAACATTCAAACATAAAGGCAACCTCAAAGGCACATAACCAACATTCATGATAAGCAATTTAGGCATGGACTACAATTTAACATGGCAACACAAGCCATACAAAAGCAAGATAACAAGGAGTCTAAACAAGCTCCTAAACAACTAACAACTATCCATCAAAATAACACATGTCCTATTGCTTAAACTATTACATGTTCAACATTTAAAAGTTCATACTTGATGTACTCAAGCCAACAACCACATTTGGAGGCCATCCACTTGCTCAAGCAACCCACGAACTAAGGATCTGCAATGTTGAACAAAGAGAGCGTAAGCAATGGTGCTTAGTGAGGGTAAGCTCTTAAAACAAACCTCAACATTGCGGGGTCCGAGCACGATCTAGCCAAGGCATTACACAAATATACCAAGGATCCACAAGAGCCACAAGATAAAGATGCATGAGCAATATACAATTAAATGCCATGATCATGAGCTCAATTCCTCAAAACATGTAATCACATTTAACATCCAATTAAAGATCATATATCTCAACACATTGATACATATATCAATCAACATTGGCACCTAGCTATGACCCGAATACGCGGATAAACACGTTGGAACTCATATCCAACAACCACATTACCTCACGGTGGGATTACACTCATCACCGGTCTCGCGGAGGGGATTCCACTCATCCTCACGCCCCGTCGATGGAATTCCACTCATCACCGACTATATATAAACACAATTTCCGGGCGAACCCGTACTCCTCCTTGGTGACTCAACGCCACCAAGGCCACGCGCGACTTTTGACTCATGTGTACACACTAACATCCTAATGATCGATCATTTGTACTCAAGCATACTAGTGCCAACATTTTACTCATTCCACATTACTCATTTCAATCAATTTCGTGCTTAGCACGTACTCACCATGAACCATCATCATGCATGTCTCAAGCATCTCAAATCATGCCTCATCTCACATGTATAACACAATATACATAAGCAATCATATCACATTTCATACGAGACATACACATCCACATATGTGAGTTCATCCAAAGGCTCTAGATCAAGTTTAGGATTAGGCTACCACCCTAATCCTAACTCTAGGTGGGTCTACCAAGCCCAACCTATTCCATATACTCGAACCAACCATTTTAAAACCAAGTAAAACAATTAACCACTCACCTAAGCTTCCAAGCTCAAAGACCAAGCAAGCGACCACCTTCAAATTCCCGGATTTACTTCCGATGCTTCACCGATGCCCAAACTCGATTCTAATCAATCCCAAACACAAAGAAAACATCCACAATCAATAACTCATCGTCGAAACTAACCCGGAATACAATTCAACCACAATTTACCATGTTGCAAGCATGAACAATTCCCATTTTTCACCAACCCGGACAGCCCCAAAACCATGTCCAAGGACCATGTTTTCAACTTCCATTACACTCACAAATGATCCCAATTCAACCCCTATCCATAGTACTATCAAAAGCCTATCAAAACCCACCTAAAACAACCCCCAAAACTCACTCAAAACCCCATGTTTACCCAAATCCGAAAATTGCTCAAAATCATTTGAAATTCACATATGTTATACCATTTGACCTCTATACATCATAACTAAACATATTAAATCAAAACATTTCACTTAACATCATAAAGCTTCCATTTTTAATCCAAACCTTCCAAAATTCCATTTTCTAAAACCTTCATGAAAATGAAAATAAAAGGTACTTTTAAAGAGAGGGAGTTGAGGGGAAGTCAAAAATGTCATTACCTTTCAAAATGGAGTTGAAATGAGAGAGCTTTGAAATGGAATAGTAGATTGGGGAGGAAGAGCTCTATTTCACGTTGAAAATGGGGAGGAAGAGAGTGAATAGTGAAAAGATGATAGGAAAAGGGGATTTAAATTTGAAGATGGGCAAATTACCCAAAAGGCCATTAATGAATGGCTATCCTCTTAATTCTTTAAGAGCTCTTAAATTTGCAATTAAATCAATTTGGTCCCATTTCAAAATTTATTTTGAAACCTGAAATTTTAAAGGATCATTTTAATTATAAACTCGATCCCAAATAATATTAAAATATTATTTTCACCTAACCCCTAAACACGAGTGTTACAACTCTCCCCCACTTAAGGAATTTCATCCCCGAAATTACCTGGCGGAAACAAATACGGAAACTGCTCAACCATATCTGCCTTTCTCTCCCACGTGGCCTCTTCCACACCTCAATGTCTCCATAACACCTTGACCAACTCTATGGTCTTGCCCCGCAACACCTTGCTATTAGAAGCAAGTATCTCAATAGGCTCTTCATTATAGGACAAATCCGGATTTAATTCTATCTCCTCAACGGGCATCACATGAGAAGGATCCGATCTATATCTCCTAAGCATAGACACATGAAAGACATCATGGATCTTCTCTAACTCAGAAGGTAACCTCAAACGATAAGCTACAGGCCCAATCTGCTCAACTATCTCATACGGACCAATGAACCTCAGACTCAACTTGCCCTTTCGGCCAAATCTCATTACCTTCTTCCACGGAGATACTTTCAGAAACACTTTCTCACCCATGGAGTACTCAATTTCTTTCCTCTTCAAATCTGCATAAGACTTCTGACGATCGGAAGCTGCTTTCAAACGGTCACAAATCAACTTCACTTTGTCGGTAGTCCCCTTAAGCAAGTCTGGCATAGGTAACAATCTCTGACCTGTTTCAGCCCAACAGATCGGAGTCCTACATCGTCTACCACACAAAGCCTCATAGGGTGCCATCTGAATACTAGACTGATAATTGTTGTTGTAAGCAAACTCAACCAACGGTAAGTGCTTCTCCCAAGAGCCCTGGAAGTTAATCACACAACAACGAAGCATATCCTCAAGAATCTGTATCACTCTCTTTGACTGCCCATCGGACTGAAGATGATAAGACGTGCTGAAATGCAAACGGCTACCTAAAGCAGTATGCAAGCAACCCCAGAATCTCGAAGTAAATCTAGGATCCCTATCTGAAACAATAGACTTCGGAACCCCATGAAGTCTCACAATCTCACGGATGTACAAGTTTGCCAACTTGTCTAAGGAATCCGTAGTGTTCACTGCTAAGAAGTGATCACACTTAGTGAACCTATCAACAATCACCCAAATGGAGTTTTTCTTCGAAGGAGACAAAGGCAACCCCGACACAAAATCCATGGTGATCCTCTCCCATTTCCATTCTGGAATCTTCAAAGGCTGTAACAAACCTAAAGGAACCTAATGTTCTGCCTTCACTCTCTGACAAACCATACAACGGCCCACATACTCGGCTAGATCTCTCTTCAAACCAACCCAGAAGTAATCATTCTTCAAATCTCGGTACATTTTGGTACAACCCGGATGCATAGAAAAGGGACTCGAATGTGCTTCACTCAGAATCTGACGTCTCAACTCAACATCTTCTGGTACAACAATTCTATCTCTAAAGCACAACAAGTTCTCACCACTGAAACTGTAATCGGTCGGTCTTCCTTCGGCTATGTCCTGAACATGAGGAACTAATCTCACATCTTGCAACTGCTTCTCTCTAATCAACTGGATCAAAGAAGGCTTCACTTGCAACTCGTTGATCAAACCACCATCATCGGACACACTCAATCTAGCAAACATAGCTCTCAACTCAATGGCCACCTTTCTACTCAAAGCATCAGCTACTACATTTGCTTTTCTCGGATGGTACTCAATGGTCAAATCGTAATCCTTTAGCAACTCTAGCCATCTTCTCTGTCTCAAATTCAACTCTTTCTGTGTCATCAAGTACTTCAAGCTCTTGTGATCGGTGTAAACTATACACTTCTCACCATACAAGTAATGACGCCAAATCTTCAATGCAAACACAACTACAGCTAGCTCTATATCATCAGTAGGATAATTCTTCTCATGAATCTTCAACTGTCTAGAAGCATAAGCAACAACTCTTCTCTCTTGCATCAAAACACATCCTAAGCCTACGTAGGAAGCATCACTGTAAATCACAAACTCCTTACCTGAAACAGGTTGCACTAACACTGGAGCATTTGTCAAAGCTTCTTTCAATTTCTCAAAAGCCTTCTGTCTTGCGTCTGACCATTCAAACTTGACTCCTTTTTGCAACAACTTAGTCAAAGGAGCAGCTACCCTAGAGAAACCATTAACAAATCTCCTATAGTAACCGGCTAATCCTAGGAAACTCCTAATCTCGGTCACATACTTAGGTTGTTTCCAATCAACAATCGCCTCAATCTTCGATGGATCAACTCGGATACCTTCGGCCGAAACAACATGGCCAAGAAATACAACCTCTCGAATCCAGAACTCACATTTACTAAGCTTCGCATACAACTAATTGCTCAACAATCTCTGTAAAACAAATCTCAAGTGCTCACCATGCTCTTCTTCTGTCTTCGAGTACACAAGTATATCATCAATGAAAACAACTACAAAACGGTCTAGATAGTCTCTAAAAATTCTGTTCATCATGTCCATGAATGTTGCAGGTGCATTCGTGAGCCCAAATGGCATCACAAGAAACTCATAGTGACCATATCTAGTTCTAAAAGCTGTCTTCGGAACATCACACTCTTTCACCTTCAACTGATAGTACCTGGATCTCAAATCTATCTTCGAGAACACTGAAGCACCTCTGAACTGATCAAGCAAATCATCTATACGAGGCAACAGATACTTGTTCTTCACAGTCAACTGATTCAACTGTCTATAGTCAATACACATGCGCATGCTACCATCTTTCTTTTTCACAAACAACATGGGAGCACCCCACGGAGAACTACTATGCCTAATGAAACCACGGTCCAATAATTCTTGCAACTGGCTCTTCAATTCTTTCAACTCTTTCGGAGCCATACGATACGGAGCTATCGAAACTGGATTAGATCCTGAAACAGTCTCAATCACAAACTCAACATCTCTATCAGGAGGCAAACCCGGCAACTCTTCAGGAAACACATCTGGAAAGTCACACATTGTTCTGATATCTTTCGGTCTAGCTTCACTCATATCTGGATTCATAACATAAGCTAAATAAGCCCCACATCCAGAGTCCATCAACCTATGAGCCTCTAAAGCTGACACCACATTAGACAAAAACTTAATGTTCTCGCCTACTACTACTACCTCGTAGTCATCAGAAAGCTTCAAAGAAATTCTCTTTGTCTCAAAATCCACACTAGCCCGGTGCTCAACTAACCAGTCCATACCCAGAATAATATCGAAACCATAGAAAGGAAGTTCCATCATGTCAACTGAGAATACATGACCATGAATCTTTAGTGGACATCTCCTATACATACGTCTAACCACAACTGTCTCACCAAAAGAACTAGTAACATGCATACCTACATCTAAGATCTCAACAGGGATATCTAACTTTTGTGCATGCTCACTCAAAATGTAGGAATACGTAGAACCCGAATCAACCAAAGAAAGCAAAGACATAGACTGTAACTCGAAATTACCTGCTATCACATCATTGTCATTCCCGACCTCTCTCTGAGCATAGACTCTCGTTTGTCCTCTCGCCTCTGGCAGCACTGCCACAACATGAGCAAGATTCCTCTGAGCATCTACCCTAGGTGCATCAGCCCTAGGCTGGAAGTAGCCACGACTGCGCCCACGGCCTCTCTGAAAATCATTCGCTCTCACAGGAGCCTGAGCAATGTTCGGTGCCTGAGCCGCCTGATGCGGACAATCCCTCCTAAAGTGGTCCCTCGAACCACAGTTCCAACAAGCATGGAAGTTACCCCAACACTCACCAGCGTGCTGTCTCCCACAACGGGTACACTTGGGCAAACGCCCTCCTTCTCTATGGCCCTGATGGCCCCTACCATGGTGGCCACCGCCACGTCTATGGTCAAACTGATGTCCGCCACCTCTGTGCCTCTTGGCATCTCTACCATCAAAGTGGTTATGCCTCTTACCAGAACTGTAACCACCAGATCGTTTGGCCGAACCCAAACTATGCTCTAAGTCCTTGGCCCTCGCGACCAATACATCAAAGTCTGAGTAGTCAGAAGCTAGCATGTACCTCTTAATCTCTTCATTCAATCCATAGCGGAAACGGTTACAGCGTTCCACTTCAGTAGGAACCAACTCTGGAGCATACTGACTCAAGCTAACAAAGCGGACCTCATAATCAGTCACAGAAGCCTCTCCCTGAGTAAGGGCCATAAACTCTCGCTTCTTCTCATCTAGGTACCTCGGTCCCAAGTACCTCTTCCTGAAGGCGGACTCAAAGAAATTCCCAATCTATCTCTGCCTCTGGAACCCCAGTAGTAATGGTGACCCACCAGGTGTAGGCATCACCCTGAAGCAACGAGATCACACAACCCAATCTACGTGCACCCGCACAACCCATCTGAGCCAAGATACGAACTGTCTTTTCCAACCATAACTCCGACCTCTCCGGAGTAGATCCTCTAAACTCCTCGGCCCCCAAGCTACGGAGCCTCTCCAAAGGTAGACTGGCATCGTCACACCTAGGCTGAGCTGCAGCCTGAGCTCCCACAACTGCGGCCTGAAATGCTCCCGCTATCGCTTGCACTAGCGGAGTCATATCAATTCCAGCTGGACCTTGGCCACCTTGGCCACCTTGAGGTCCATCTCCTCCGGCTCCATCCTCGCCCCCAACTCCAGACGGAGAAGGTGGTGGTGGTAGAGGTGGTGGAGGAGCGCTAACTCCCGCGGCCACCAGCCCTTCTATGTGAGCCTCCACACCAACTGCCGGCTCAACAGGAGCCGCAACCCATGGTTCCTGACGAACCACTCTCGGCCTACCTCTCAGTCTAGACATCGCTCTCACAGATATTAACTACAACCACAACAACAAAACATACAAAGCTGGGTTAGCAAGGCAAGGCTTCCAAGTGTTCAAGTATGTTCCCTCACTTAAAAATCATTTTTCCAATGTAATAGTAGCAATAGGACTCTTACACACATGCTTTGAATAAAACAATCAACATACTTGTCAAACAAGCAACCATTCTTACAAAGCAAGCAAGCACCGTGCAAATCAATTCAAAACTTAAACTTACCTCAATTAAAAACCATTCTTACACCCAACTTGTACATACATCAAGGGAAACATGCAATTGAATCAAAGATGACATTTAAGCATCCAAAATCTCATACTTCAACATTCAAACATAAAGGCAACCTCAAAGGCACATAGCCGACATTCATGATAAGCAATTTAGGCATGGATTACAATTCAACATGACAACACAAGCCATTCAAAAGCAAGATAACAAGGAGTCTAAACAAGCTCCTAAACAACTAACAACTATCCATCAAAATAACACATGTCCCATTACTTAAAATATTACATTTTCAACATTTAAAAGTTCATACTTGATGTACTCAAGCCAACAACCACACTTGGAGGCCCTCCACTTGCTCAAGCAACCTACGAACTAAGGATCTGCAATGTTGAACAAAGAGAGCGTAAGCAATGGTGCTTAGTGAGGGTAAGCTCTTAAAACAAACCTCAACATTGCGGGGTCCGAGCACGATCTAGCCAAGGCATTACACAAATATACCAAGGATCCACAAGAGCCACAAGATAAAGATGCATGAGAAATATACAATTAAATGCCATGATCATGAGCTCAATTCCTCAACACATGTAATCACATTTAACATCCAATTAAAGATCATATATCTCAACACATTGATACATATATCAATCAACATTGGCACCTATCTATGACCCGAATACGCGGATAAACACGTTGGAACTCATATCCAACAACCACATTACCTCACGGTGGGATTACACTCATCACCGGTCTCACGGAGGGGATTCCACTCATCCTCACGCCCCATCGATGGGATTCCACTCATCACCGACTATATATAAATACAATTTATGGGCGAACCCGTACTCCTCCTTGGTGACTCAACGCCACCAAGGCCACGCGCGACTTTTGACTCATGTGTACACACTAACATCCTAATGATCGATCATTTGTACTCAAGCATACTAGCGCCAACATTTTACTCATTCCACATTACTCATTTCAATCAATTCCATGCTTAGCACGTACTCACCATGAACCATCATCATGCATGTCTCAAGCATCTCAAATCATGCCTCATCTCACATGTATAACACAATATACATAAGCAATCATATCATATTTCATACGAGACATACACATCCACATATGTGAGTTCATCCAAAGGCTCTAGATCAAGTTTAGGATTAGGCTACCACCCTAATCCTAACTCTAGGTGGGTCTACCAAGCCCAACCTAGTCCATATATTTGAACCAACCATCTTAAAACCAGGTAAAACAATTAACCACTCACCTAAGCTTCCAAGCTCAAAGACCAAGCAAGCGACCACCTTCAAATACCCGGATTTACTTCCGATGCTTCACCGATGCCCAAACTCGATTCTAATCAATCCCAAACACAAACAAAACATCCACAATTAATAACTCATCGACGGAACTAACCCGGAATACAATTCAACCACAATTTACCATGTTGCAAGCATGAACAATTCCCAATTTTCACCAACCCGGACAGCCCCAAAACCATGTCCAAGAACCATGTTTTCAACTTCCATTACACCCACAAATGATCCCAATTCAACCCCTATCCATAGTACTATCAAAAGCCTATCAAAACCCACCTAAAACAACCCCCAAAACTCACCCAAAACCCTCCAAAAACCCCATGTGTACCCAAATCCGAAAATTGCTCAAAATCATTTGAAATTCACATATGTTATACCATTTGACCTCTATACATCATAACTAAACATATTAAATCAAAACATTTCACTTAACATCATAAAGTTTCCATTTTTAATCCAAACCTTCCAAAATTCCATTTTCTAAAACTTTCATGAAAATGAAAATAAAAGGTACTTTTAAAGAGAGGGAGTTGAGGGGAAGTCAAAAATGTCATTACCTTTCAAAATGGAGTTGAAATGAGAGAGCTTTGAAATGGAATAGTAGATTGGGGAGGAAGAGCTCTATTTCACGTTGAAAATGGGGAGGAAGAGAGTGAATAGTGAAAAGATGATAGGAAAAGGGGATTTAAATTTGAAGATGGGCAAATTACCCAAAAGGCCATTAATGAATGGTTATCCTCTTAATTCTTTAAGAGCTCTTAAATTTGCAATTAAATCAATTTGGTCCCATTTCAAAATTTATTTTGAAACCCGAAATTTTAAAGGATCATTTTAATTATATACCCGAGCCCAAATAATATTAAAATATTATTTTCACCTAACCCCTAAACACGGGTGTTACACATCTACTTGAACATCTTCTTTCGAAGCATCTCTCCTTAGTATCTAGCAATCGATCGTTGCCACCCAAGTCAGTTATGATATTGAGTTGCAATAAGCCAACTATGCCAGTCGTCGCTTGGCATAATATTTTAAAAAGGGAGTGTCAGTTGTTGCTTGGCAACACACTTAATAATAATGAACATGCCAGATAGGAAAAACAGTGTCGATGCAGTGTTGATTTATTAAAAACTAAACATTAAAATCAGCGTTCAAACATAAACACCCCTCACCAACTATGAAATCAGCTCATGGTGAGAGTATCAACAAAAAAACCATAGTCATTTTTAACAACCATCATCATAAAAACTAAGAAAAATAGCAACAAAGAAGATGGGCTAGAAGAGAGTCTCTCGATGCAGCTCTTCATGGCCGGGTTCTCAAATGTTGCACCCTATCTCCAATCACTCTCCTCAATTCTCCACGTGTGCTTTATTTTGCTTTGATCGGGTTTAAATAGGATACCATGGACAACCTAGGATTATCTTGAATTTGAATTTGAACGTACAGGGATAAGGAAGGTGATCATCTTATCCAGCGTTTTAATCCTAAGGCTGATCATGTTAGGGCTGACGTCATCGTGTCATTACTCTTCTGGCGTTGCAACTTGGCATGGAACTATCAACTGTTCTTGGCACTACTTGTCTGCTATTTTCTCGGAGATTGATCTACTCCTTATTTTCTCGCAGCTTGATTTGGTCTTATTTTTTCGGGGTCAACATTTTCTTAGCTTGGCATCAAATGTTCTTCTTTGCCGACCGGTGCTTGGTATTAAAGGTCCTTCTACGCCAACGACAACTCGACATCCTCCTTGGTGTCGTCTCCTGCTCATGCTCTACCAGTTGTTGTGCCATCAGCTATGCCAACCTGCAAAAAGGTGCCAAAAACAACCCCTTCACACTGACATAACACCAAAATCCTAACTCTCTATGCAATGCATGATTTTACAACCTAATTGCATTTAAATGTACTCAAAAGATAAGAAAGAGCATGTGAAGTAAGCATAAATTTAATACTTTTGGAGATCAACACCCCCACACCTAGCTCATTTCTTGTCCTCAAGTAATGAAAAATGAAAAGTAAAAAATAAAAACAATGAAAATGACACCTCGACAAAGTTTTGGTTGGCATGTTAATAGATGATGGCTAATAAATGTTGGCATATGTTTGTCCTCAGTTATCTCAGTGCAGTAATTCAAGCAGATAGAAAATTCAAGAGCAGCAATATAACTCTAGTCTTAACGCATGATAGTGCATGAAGTGTAGGCAATATGCATCGAGTGTCCATTAACTCCCTTACTCAAATCTACTACCTAAACTCAGAATTATAATATTTTTTCTCTTTTCTTACACAGGGTTTTTTTTCCAGTATTAACTTAAGCTAACCTCGTGATACTGTTTAGCGTGAGTAATAAGAGGGAGCATACCACAAATCCCCACCTTAATCCAGACATCACTAGCTTTTCTCTTCAACTCATACCTAAATTTTGAACTTGAGAACTAAGAGGGAGCATACCAAAATTCCCCAAGTAACTTATTATCTCTAAGTAGTCGAGAGTTTCATTTTTTTATTACCACGGCAGAACATTGCCGCCTTATTAATTTTCAATTTTTACCTTGGCATCATTTTTTGCTTTTTTTCAATTCTGAGCATAGTGTCAAAAAATTCTAAGTTTTCTAGGGAACTAGATGCATACTACGTGTTTAAGTGTAATTTAATTCCCAAAACTAGAGATCAATTGGCAAGCAATCATGCATTAGTATTCTGCTGGCAAAGGCATCTAAAGATTTTAAATTCCTCATTGGACAAAAATCTAAGTCAAATTAAACTTGCCTAACAAATGTTAACATGCTTCAGAATTCGGTCGAGACAAAATTTTCTTTTTCAATTTTTAGTGGTTCGGTATGCATGGCACTAATCCTAATCTTACCTATATGGCATGGCATGAAAACAGAATATAGTACAGAAATAAACATGAATGGCATGACATAAATGTGAGGAAATGCACACCCCCAAACCCAAGATGTGCATTGCCCTCAATGCATGAAACAACACATATATACAAAGAAAATAGAAAAATAAAAAATGCATGAACATGTGAATGCAAATGAAATGCAAAGAGTTAGGAAGAAGAAGACTCCCCTTCAAAAGAGGCTCCTTCTTGAGCGACATGGGCTTTAGCGGCTAATTTGGCTTGGGTCTTTCTCTGGGCGAAGCTTCAACGATCAGAAGCCATCATTTTCTTTCTGCTCCATCCTTGAGCGGTAGTGGAGGCTGGGGTTTCTTTCACAACCTTCACCAGATCAGATGAGGTTGGCGTGGCAGTTGACTCAGTAGGGGCAGCAAGTTTCTTCTCACTTTGATCCTCAGATACTGGTGGCATAGCAGACCTAACCGTTTCATCTTTGAGAGGGGAATTAGGTTCTATGGTAGTGGACGGAACTGGACTGAGCACTGGGCTAGTTGGCATTGCATCATCATCAGCAAAGATTCCCACTGGAAAGGCAGGGAACGCTAGCATGACTCCTGTTGAAAGACTCACCAAGGTCTCTTTGATGGCAGCGTCTCTGGCGCGCTCATATTGTCATAGCCTTTTCATTTGCTCCTTAGCCTCTTCTAATTTTCTAAGAATTTTTTTCTTGCCGGAGATATATTTGGGCAAGCATTTTCGTTGTCTTTGCTGGCATCGAGGCTGTTGGCTTTGCCTTTGGTTCCTTGGCCTTGGGTGTTGGCGTAGCAGCTATGCCCTTACCCTTTTCCATATCCTTCACAATAATGCTCGTGAGGTTCTTCTAGCTGGCCGGTGTAATTGTGTAACCCTTCACTTCGAGGGCAACGTCTTCCTATGTCATGGGCACATCGTGTCGCAGAAAAATATTGCAAATAAGTAGAGGAAAGAACAACTCTTCAGTTGGCTTTAGGGCACACTTGTAAATCTCATCAATGATAATCCGGCCAACATTAATCTTTCGACCCGTAAGAATTGAATGCAACAAAACCAATCGGTCCTCCGAAATGGTCTCATTGTGGGTCGTCGACATTAGACTTGCCTTGAGAAAATGGTTCTAGCCCTTTGCTTGTGGTTTAAGGGCTTCTTCTTTTTGACCGTGTGGTGCCTTTTGGAGGATACATTCCACTCTGTGCCTGGTTCACACAAATCTTCCAAGATAGTCTTCCTCTTGGCAGCGGTCATGTTGGCGGCAAATTTGGCATGCTAATTCCCTACATCCAAATTCAGCATTGAATTGATAGCCCCTTCATCAAAACCCACACATTTTTTCTCGAATCATCAAGAATGGGTTTAGCTTTAATGGTTAAATGTGTGTAAACTTCACGAACAAGATTTGGAAAGATCTCACCCTTTTGTTGGCAAAACATCTTCCACTTAAGTTTGGCGATGATGTCTATGACTTCAGGGGGAAAGGCTTGATCTTTTCCGGGCTCAAAACTGAAATTCCTCTCGAAGAAAAAGGACTTTGAAGCAAAGTTGTCTTCATACTTCTTTTGGATTTGTTCGTTGGAAAAGTTTTGGAAAGGTTTAGATGAAGACGCCATTGTGATTTTCGCAAGGAGGAGAAACAAAAACTTGATTTTCTTTGGATGAAAAGAGAGAGATATGAATGGCTAGGTAAAGAAGATGAAGTGAAAAAGTAAAAGAAAGAAAAGTGAATAGGTTGAAAGATGGAAAGGTTGAGTGTTGAAAGTAAAAGCTAATTATGGCGGGTTTAAATAAAGTAACGATGAAAGTTGGCGTGTTTTGGGGAGAGGAAAAAGGGATGATGTGATAGTTTAGGGAAAGGATAAATGATAAGAATAAAGTTTAAGGTGATAAGATATGGAGTGATAAGGTAATTAAATTGAATTTAAATTACCTTAATTTTTGGGTGGATAGTGTTTATTTTTCTCTCTCTCTTGGTGTAAATTAAATCAAGCTAGGGTAATTTATTTTCCCCAAAGTTACTCCCGCCGCACGCCAAGCTCAGTTGGGAGCATCATTTTTGGCGCGACACCATTCAGTCCTGCCACTCAATGAATATATCTTTTTGGCACCAAATCTGCATCCACTCAAATGGAACCTTTCAACCCGACAAAAGAAAAATTAAAACTAAAAGGAAAGGAAAAATCTGATAGAAATCCTAAGTTCTAAAAGAAAATCATCTAACCTAATATTTATAAAGTTTCAAACCTGTCGATGATGTCATAGTAATTCTGCCAAGAGAACAATCTCCTTGGCATTTCCATGTTGTCCCTAAAAATAATGCTTTAAGCGCTGACCATTTACCATGAAAATTCCCCTGGTTTTCAGATCCTTGATGTCCACGACACCATGGGCATAGGGTTGTACTACTTCAAAAGGGCTTGACCATCTCGACTTGAGCTTCCCTAGAAACAATTTAATTTGTGAGTTAAAAAGAAGAACGAGTTGACCTACCTCAAAATGTCTTGGCAGAATTCTCTTGTCATGCCAACGTTTGGTTCTCTTCTTATATAGCTTGGAATTTTCATAGGCAAGTGCGCAAAATTCTTCTAGCTCGTTAAGGTCTAACATTCTCTTTTCTTCTGCTGCGGCCCATGCCATGTCAAGTGTTCTGATTTCCCAATAGGCTTTATGTTCAAGCTCCACTAGTAGATGGCATGGTTTACCATATACAAGCTTGAAAGGTGAAGTTCCCAACGGAGTTTTGAAGGCGGTCTTATAGGCCCACAAAGCCTCATCTAGCCTTAAAGATCAATCCTTTCTCAAAGGACTCACAGTCTTTTCTAGGATATTCTTGATCTGCTTGTTAGAAATCTTGGCTTGCCCATTTGTTTATGAATGATAGGTCATGGCTATCCTTTGTTGTATCCCATGTCTGCACAAAGCTTTAGAAATTAAATTGCATTTAAAATGGGTGCCCTCATCATGAATGATCACCCGAGGAGCACCAAAACGTGTAAAGATATGCTTGTGCAAAAATTTGGCAACGGCCTTGGAATCATTTGTTGACAGGGCCATAGCCTCTACCCATTTGGAAACATGGTCAACTGCTACTAGGATATGGACCCATAAATTCTATCCCCAAAAAATCGAGCAAATCCACTGGCATAATGTTCTGGAGCGGAATTTGATGTCTGCCAAAGATATTCCCAGTCCGTTGGCATGGATCACATGCCTTGGTGAAGTCATGAGCATCCTTATACAACATGGGCCAATAAAAACTTGACTGCAACACCTTGGCAGCAGTTTTTAGCCCAGCAAAGTGTCCACCATATGGCGCGGCATGGCATGCTTGCAAAATAGCATGTTGCTCATCTTCTAGGACACAGCAGTTGATCACTTGATCGGTACATCGCTTGTTTATGAAAGGCTCATCCCAATAGTACTATCGAACAAAACACAAAAAAAACGTTTCCTGACATTGTAGTCCAAATCTGATGGCATGATATTGCTTACCAAATAATTGACAATGTCGGCATACCATGGAACGACATCCAGTGCAAGTAAATACTCGTCTGGGAACTCATCTTTGATGGCTTTGATCTTGTCATCCTCACAGTGATGCTATAGTTGTGATAGGTGATCAACTACTAAGTTTTCGCTACCCTTCTTATCCCGGATCTCAAGATCGAATTCCTGTAGGAAGAGCGTCCATCGAATTAACCTTGGCTTGGAATCCTTCTTTGCCAAAAGGTATTTCAATGCCGAGTGATCTGTAAAAACAAAAACTTTATTACCTATCAAATAAGGTCCAAATTTATCAAAAGCAAATACAACTGCAAGAAATTCTTTCTCAGTTGTGGTGTAATTAAGTTGTGCTTCATTAAGTGTTCTGTTGGCATAGTAGATGGTATGAAAAACTCTGCCACGTCGTTGTCCAAGCACTGCTCTAATGGCATAGTCGATGGCATCACACATGAGTTCGAAAGGCTCATTCTAGTCTGGTGCCACGACTATAGGAGCATTAATCAGCTTCTCTTTAGGGACTTGAAACGCTCTCAAACAAGAATCATCAAATGCAAAAGTGGCATCATTTTCCAATAACAAGCATAAAGGTTTAGAAATTTTAGAGAAGTCTTTAATGAATCGACAATAGAAACTCGCATGACCTAAAAAACTTCTTACACCTTTAACGCTTGTGGGGGGTGGTAATTACTTGATTACTTCAACTTTTGCTGGATCAACCTCTAGTCCATTCTTTGTCACTCTTTGCTCGAGAACAATGCCCTCCTTCACCATGAAATGGCATTTTCCCAGTTCAAGACTAGATTAGTCTCAATGCATCTTCGACGAACTTGCTCCAAATTTAGAATGCATTCCTCAAATGCGCTACTAAACACTGAGAAATCGTCCATAAATATGTCCATGTTGTTCTCAATCAAATCAGAGAAAATGGACATCTTTTTTTACCTCTTTCATGCTCGGGTTCAGCCTCCTTTGGCCTTCAATAGTCTTGCCATGATATTCCTCCAAAATATTCTTATGCATACAAATGGTTGAGCTTATCCCTCGGATGTCTTCCATGGTCCAACCCAACGTCTGCTTATAGGTTTTTAATATTTTTAGCAATCTTGCCTCATGATCATCAGTGAGATCAGATGCAATAATCACCAGAAGAGTTGAGTGCTCACCTAGGTAGGCATACTTCAAGTGTTCTGGAAGTGGCTTAAGCTCCAACTTTGGTGGTTCCTTGATTGATGGTTTAGGTTTCTTTATCTTTCTGCTTGTCAACTGGAGTGGCTCAAAGTAACTCACATCTTCAGCATCCAAGGAGGGCTCTTTAGGTTATTCAAACAGTTCATCTGTGTCGTCAAGCATACTAACATCAAATTCTGCATCCTGACATAATTGTGTCATGTCCAGAGTATAAACAGCCTTCATCATCTCCTCAACTTGATATTCATCTGCACATTTCAAAGCTTGAAACATGTTAAAAGTAACCTGATGGTCATTCATTCGTATGGTTAGTTCCCCTTTATGGACATCAATAAGCACCCTACTCGTGGCAAGGAATGGCCTACCCAAAATAATTGGCACATTATTGTCAGTTTCATAATCTAAAATGATAAAATCAGCTGGAAATATAAATTTGTCTACCTTTACCAGCACATCTTCAATCTTACCCTTGGGATGTGCATAAGATCGGTCTGCCAATTAGAGTGTCACCGTGGTAGGTCTCGCTTCTATACCGAGTTTCTTGAAAATAGATAGTGGCATTAAATTGATGTTGGCTCCTAAATCACACAATGTCTTACCCATGAATTTATTGTCGATTGTACAAGAGATAGTAAAACTCCCTGGATCTTTAAGCTTTGGTGGCAATCGATTCAAGATCATGGCACTGCATTCTTGCGTGAGGGCAACAGTTTTAAAATTCTCCCAACTTCCTCGTTTTTGATAGGATGTCTTTCATGAATTTTACATAGCTGGGCATTTGTTCAAGGGCTTTTACCAATGGAATATTAATTTGCAATTGCTTAAGCTCTTCCAAGAAGCGCTTAAATTGCTGGTCATGCTTGTGCTTTTGGAGTCTAGCTAGAAATGGTGGTGGTGGATAAACATATGCTGTCACTTTCGACTTTGCCGAGGCAGTGCTTGCATCCACTTTGGCACCAATTTGCTTTTTTTTACCTCAGTCTGCTTGTCATCTTTGTGAACATTATTGTTGGCACTAGATCTAGCATCTTGTTGAGCACTGGAACTGGCATGAGAATTGGCATTTCTGTGGGCATCATCTTCTTTGGATTTCTCCTTCTCTGATTCCATGGGCTCATCTGCTGGCACTGGTTTGCCAATTTGGCAGTCAACCGATTGCTTGGCAGCCGTTTCTACCTCACAATGTTTACCACTTTGAAGTGTTATGGCCTTGCACTGTTCATTACCTTTGTGCCGAGCATCTTCGGTGTCACTAGGTAAAGCTCCTTACGAGAGATTGTTGATTGCATTCACAAGTTGTACCATTTGGATCTCTAAGTTAGGTTTTGAAGCTGCCAGGCTATAAACTATGACATCATCCTGCTCTGTGTATTCTGTAAGATTGCCCCCTTGATTGAGCCTTTGCCCATACTGGATATTATTTTGAACTCCTGGTATTTTGGAAAAATACTAGCATGGCATTCTAATTTTGCCTCTGGCCATTATGGCGTTGTGCATTATACTAGTTTCCCCCTCGGTTTCCCCAAGCTAAGTTAGGGTGCTACCTCCAACCTGCATTGTAAGAATTGGAGTTAGAATTATAATAACATCCATAATTGAAAATGAAATTTACCGACGCATGATTGGTAGGGCATTCATCCACATGGTGGTTCTCTCCACAAATAGTGCAAAATGGCCCCAATGCTTTAACTGCTTAGGACTCATTGCTTTTTTGTAAAGTTCTCACCATGCTGGTGAGGTTGAAAATCTAGGCATGGATGGATGTTAGCTCATCCAACTGCAGTTTTCCACTAGCTTTGGTTCCAGTCCCAAGTCTAACAACAAGGTATTGAAAATCGTTTATGGCTATCCTTTCAAGAATGCCAATGACTTCTGTGTAATTTTTGTCAAGCAATGATCTGGTTGCTGATGCATCAACAACAATTCTTGTTTTTGCGTTCAATCCGTTGTCGAGGGTTTGTATCTGGGTCTAATTTGGGAACCCATGCATAGGAAACCTTCTCAACAAGCCTTTAAATCTCTCACAAACATCATATAGGGTCTCGTCTTTGGTCTGTTTGAAGGTAATGATCTCACCACACATCTTGGCAGTGAGTGTCGGTGTAACACCCGTGTTTTGGGGTCGGGAGTTGTGTGTGTGAGTCGAGTTCGAGTAATTAGACTCGATTTAATTTAATTAGGCTTTAGTTTTAATTGTAATAAGGCTTGAAAATTTAGTAATGGAATTTTCGTAATCATCCAAAAGCAAGGGAAAAGATGACTTTTTGAAAACAAAAAGAAAATGGTCTTCTTCTTCATTCCACTTTCAACGAAAAACCCCCAAATCTCCCATAGTCACTGTTCCATCAAGGTTCTTCACTGTTTCAAGTGTTTTCGACGAGGTAAGATCGTTTTTGACTTCTCCTCGTTAATCTGAGCACTTCAATGGTTTTAGATTCTTAAAAATATCATCTTTTTAGATTTCAAGTTTTCAAACATTTAAAGGAAAATGAATGGTCTTTATGGGTTTTTCGTTTACCATTTGATTTGATAAGTTTGTTTAAGCTTTAATCTAGTCCTAAGATGTTTTAAAACTTAAAATGGTGGGATTTTGGTCAAAATCCAGAAATGGGTTTTTGGGAGCTTTTTAAAGGTGTCTAAACTTATGATTTGGAAGTGGTTTTGCGATGGGTTGAAGGGATGATGATATGGTGTTGTTAGAGACGTGTTTTGGAGGTTTTTAAAGGTGTTTTGGGTGTTAGATTTGGTAGATTACAGCTGGGTTTAATGGGAGTACGAAAATGGGATTTTGGTTGTTAGCTTGGGCTTGAAATTATAAGGATTTGGCTTGTGATTGTAGTTTGGGTTTGTGGCTGTGTTTAGGGATGTTTTGGTTGAGTAATACATTGTTTTTTATTGGTTAGAATCAAGGGGAAACATTGGAGAAGGTTCGGGCACAATTCCGAAAGTTGTGGAGGCTTGAGTCGGCTTTGCTTGGTTTGCTTAAGGAAGTGTGGTGAGTGGAACTTTTAAATTGGTTTAAATTGGTTCAAGCGTATGGTTGAGGAGTTGGATTGTGCTTGGTCGGCCAATCCAAGGTAGAGGTTAAGTTGGTAGCTTAACTTCTTGTGTGTTTTATGAGCTTTGATTAATTATGCTTGATATAGACTTGTTGAGCATGTGTTATTTATGTATGTGTTATATACATTGATGTGTGTGTTGATGGATATGTTGGTATGCATGATGGATTATCATGGTGTGACTTGATAGTAAGATTGGCACTAGTTAACTTACCGTATAAATGATCGATCATTAGGATTAGTGTGCACACGGTTGAGTCAAATTCGCGTGTGGCCTTGGTGGCGTAAAGTCATCAAGGAGGAGTACGGTGATGTAATATTCCACCGGAAATTTTATATTATACGTGATGATGAGTGGAATCCCATCCGTAGGGCATGCGATGATAAGTGTAATCTCGTCCATGCAAGGTCTGGTGATGAGTGTAATCCCACCGAGGTAATGTTGTTGTTGAGTACGTTGGGGGTGAAAGCCCCAACGGAAGTATCCACATATCCGAGTAAACTAATATATGCCAATATACTTGTTCATGAGGTTTTGATGTTAAGATAATTGATATATCTTTTTGGGCATGACATTAGGTAAGATGCCATGTTAGTGCGTTCATGTGTTGATAGCTTGATGCTTGGTTGATGCATATGTATGCTTGTGTGTGATGTCAAGGATGATATGCTTGAACCCTGCATTGACGTTGTTTTTGGTTTTAGAGCACCCTCACTAAGCTTCTAGCTTACGCTCTCGTTTTCGACAATGCAAATCTTTAGCGTGGAGTTAGCAAGAAGCAAGGAAAGGGGCATTCCAAGCTTTTGTAGTTGCTCAAGTATGGTTTACTAAATAATGTGGTAGTTTAGCAATGGGACTGCCATGTGTTTTGTATGAGGGTTGTAGACTCATAGATGTTGGCTTGTTGTTTATGCCTTGATTTGGATTGTAAACCATGTGAAAATTGCCTAATGCTTGTGTTTTAAAGGCTTATGACCTTTGTTCTATGGATGCTATGTGTTATATTGTGAGCATGTAAACCTTGTTAGTGAATACATGTGCCTTTTGGCTTTTTAGACCTTTTATGTATGTCTTGAATGCAAGTTCTCTTATGTATGAATGCCTTATTGTCAATGCTCTGTTGTTCGTTTAAATAGTACCATGTGCTAGTTCTTGGTTGCTAAGTGTTGTATGATTGGTTGCTTGTGGCTAGGGGAGTCGTAAACTGCATTTAGAGTTGAGTCTTGGTTCATTTTGTTGCAAATCTGAGTCTTGCAGTGCAGGGCGCATCGGTACGCCCAAGGGCCGTATCGATACGGTCCTACACTTTGGACTCATGTTTGGCTTAGCGTACCGATACACGTCCCAAAACTTCTCTGGAATTCTGAGATTTTGATGAGATTTTGGCGTATCGGTACATGCTCTAGGCGTATCGATACGGTTGTTTATCGTTGACTGCGAGATGTTAACCAAGTAGGGCGTATCCGTACGGTCAACCAGTGTACCGATACGGTCTCCCTAGGTTGACTTGAGACAGTTGACCTGGTCAAGGCGTATCGATACCCTCTTCTAGTGTATCGATATGGCCTGCTGTGTAAACTAAAATGGGTTGTTTTAAAGTGTTGCTATGGATGATTTTTTTAATTTGTTGTGTTTCCGCTGTCGTGCTCACATAGGAAATATTAATGCCTATGGACAAGATAAAGTTAAAAGAAATTTTCTAGGGTCGTTAACCGAGGTGAAACCTTAACGAGTTTTGCATCGGTTTTCCTCGTGTAGCCTACTCGAACCGATCAGTCGTCCAGACCAGGACGAGGGGGTTACATTTGTTGGTATCATAGCCTGAGGTTTCCGAGACCTCGGGCAGGTAAGTGAGGTAAGTTGAAAGTGATATGTTGTTGTTATGTCCCGATGAATGTTTTGGCATGTATGCTTGTTGTTTGTTTGTTCGTATAAGTGTCTAAAAGCATGTGTTAGCATGAATGTGGTGTCGAGGCGTAGTGTCGAGTTCCTATTGCTACTATTACTTATTTTGAAAATGTTTTGTAAAGGAATATACTTGAGCACGATTAGACTCTTGCCTTTGCTAACTTAATACTTATTTGTTTGTTTGTGGTAGTTGTTATCTTGCTAGTTGGGACATGAGACCAAGAGGGAGGCCTAGGATGGTTCAACCTGAACCACGGGCAGCAGCTCCGGGAGTTGAGCCAGTTGTTGAGGCACATGATCCTCCACCTTATCCTTCTCCTCCTCGCCAAGAGGGAGGTGAGGCGAGAGCCGAGGGTGTAGAACCTCAAGTTGGCCAAGGACCGGTCGGGATAGACTTAGCTCCTCTAGTACAGGCGATAGCCGGGGCCTTTCAGGCAGCAGTGGCTGGGGGTCAGGCAGTGGCACAACCTCAGAGAGAGGGCACTGGTTTGCCACTAGAGAGACTTCGCAGTTTGGGAGGCGAAGAGTTCAGAGGGTTGGCACCCAAGAGATACGAGACTTGGTTTGACAAGATCGTCCGTATTTTGACACAGATGGGCTGTACTGGAGCGCGCAAGCTAGGGTGTGTTGTATCTCTACTTCAGGGTGATGCTTACACTTGGTGGGTCACCATTACTATGGGTATGCCGGAGGCCGAGATTACTTAGGAGTTCTTTGAGTCAGGTTTCCGTAAGAAGTATATGGGTCCCCGTTATCTCGATGAGAAGAAGAGGGAGTTTATGGCTTTGCTCTAGAGGAACTTGACCGTAACCGAGTATGAGATCCGTTTCGTGAGATTGAGTCAGTATGCATCTGAGCTTGTTCCTACTAAGAGGGAACGTTGTGACCATTTTCACTATGGGCTGAGTGAAGAGATCAAGAGGTACACCTTGGCTACTGACTACACAGATTTTGATGTCTTGGTCGCTAGGGCCAAAGACATAGAGCACAGTTTGGGTTTGACCAAGCGTTCTGGTGGTTCTAGTTCTGGAAAGAGGTCCGGCGACTTTGATAGAGGTGATGCCAAGAAGCATCGAGACAATAGGCATCACTATGACCATAGACGTGGTGGCAGTAACCACGGTAGGGGCCATCAGGGCCAGAGATCTGATGGGCATTTGCCCGAGTGTGCTCGTTGCGGGAGGAATCACACCGGTGAGTGTTGGGGGAACTTTCACTCTTGTTGGAGCTGTGTAGCTCGGGATCACATTAGGCGTGACTGTCCACATCAGGTGGGGCAGGCACCGGTTCAGGCTCGGGCTCCCGCTAGAGCTAATGACTTTCAGAGAGGCCGCGGGCGCGGTAGAGGTAACTTTCAGCCAAGAAATGATGGCTAGAGGAACATAGCGCATGTAGTTGCTGTCCAGGCGGAGGTCAGGCTAGAGTTTACGCTCAGCGTGAGGGTCAGCACAACACAGATGTGATTGCAGGTAACTTCTCGATACAGTCTTTGGGTTTGCTTTCTTTGATTGACTCCGGGTCTACGCTTTCTTACATATTGAGTGAGCATGCAAAGTTGTTGAATTTTCCTTGTGAAGCATTAGAGGTAGGAGTTAGTGTTACTAGTTCTTTCGGGGATACGGTAGTGGTTAGGAAGATGTATAGAAGGTGTCCGCTAATGGTTCAGGGGGGATGTGTTTCCAGTGGATATGATGGAGCTACCGTTCTATGGCTTTGATGTAATTTTGAGTATAGATTGGCTTACTGAGCATAGAGCTATGATAGATTTTGAGACTAAGAGGATTTCCTTGAAGCTTGCGGATGATTACGAGATAGTGGTTGCAGGTGAGAACGCAAAGTTCTTATCGAATGTAGTTTCAGTTTTAGAGGCTAAGAGGCTAGTTGAGTTGGGTTGTGAGGCGTATTTGGTCTACGTGATGAATCTGAACATGAGTGAAGTTAGGCCTCAAGATATCCGGACAGTGTGTGACTTTCCGAGTGTGTTTCTGGAAGAATTGTCGGGTTTATCGCCTGATAGAGAGGTAGAGTTTGCTATAGAGACTTATTCAGATTCAGCTCCTGTTTTGATTGCTCTGTAGCGTATGGCACCGAAATAATTGAAAGAGTTGAAGACTCGGTTGCAAGAGTTGACAGATAGAGGTTTCATCCGACCGAGTTCTTCTCCTTGGGGCGCTCCGGTTTTGTTTGTAAAGAAGAAAGACAGAAGCATGAGAATGTGTAGAGATTACAGACAGTTGAATTAGTTAACAGTGAAGAACAAGTATCCCTTACCGCGCATAGATGATTTGTTTGATCAGTTGAGAGGGGCATCAGTCTTTTCGAAGATTGACTTGAGATATGGTTACTATCAGTTGAAAGTAAAAGAGGCAGATGTACCGAAGACAGCCTTTAGGACTAGATATGGTCACTATGAGTTTTTAGTTATGCCATTTGGGTTGACTAACGCACCAGCCGCTTTCATGGATATGATGAATAGGATTTTCCATCAGTTCTTAGATAAGTTTGTAGTTGTCTTCATATATAACATCTTGGTGTATTCGCGTACCGAGGAAGACCATGACCGACACTTGAGGTTAGTTTTGCGGACTTTGTTAGACAACCAGTTGTATGCAAAGTTGAGTAAGTGTGAGTTCTGGATCGGAGAGGTAGTCTTCCTAGGGCATGTAGTGTCAGCCGATGGGATTAGAGTTGACCCGAAGAAGGTAGAGGCCATTGTTGAGTGGAAGCAACCGAAGTCTGTAACAGAGATTCGTAGCTTTCTAGGTTTAACCGGATACTATAGAAGGTTTGTGGAAGGTTTCTCGAAGATAGTCGCTCCTTTGACGAAGTTACTTCAGAAGAATGTTCAGTTTGAGTGGTCAGATGCGAGACAAGAAGCCTTTGAGAATTTGAAAGAAGCTTTGACCCATGCACCGATCTTGATTCAACCAGAGTCAGGGAAAGAATATGTAGTTTACAGTGATGCTTCTTACGTAGGGCTAGGTTGTGTTCTTATGCAAGATGGAAGGGTGGTGGCTTATGCCTCAAGACAGTTGAAGACTCATGAGCGAAACTATCCGACCCACGACATAGAGTTAGCTGCAGCTGTGTTTGCCTTAAAAATTTAGAGACATTATCTGTACGGTGAGAAATACAAGGTGTAGACTGATCACAAGAGCCTGAAGTATATCATGACTCAGCGAGAGTTGAATCTCAGACAGCGTAGGTGGCTAGAGTTATTGAAGGACTATGACCTTACGATTGAGTACCATCCAGGTAAGGCCAATGTTGTGGCAGATGCCTTGAGTAGGAAGGTAGCCGTTGATTTGAGAGCCATGTTTGCTAGATTGAGCTTGTCCGGAGATGGTGGCCTAGTGGCTGAGCTTCAGGTTAGACCAACTTTCGGTCAGTTGATTAGGGAGAAACAACTCTTAGATAGATCTTTGGCACCTCACGTGCAAGACATAGCCGATGGTAGACTTTCAGACTACAGTTTCAGTACCGATGGGGTATTGTGTTTCAGAGATAGTATAGTTGTGCCAGATGGCAGTGATTTGAGGCGTACGATCTTGACTGAAGCGCACAACAGTCCGTTTGCTATGCACCCTAGTAGTACGAAGATATACCATGACTTGAAGAATGAGTACTTTTGGGTTGGGTTGAAGAAAGACGTAGCCGATTATGTGAGTAAGTGTATGGTGTGTCAGAGAGTGAAGGCGCAACATCAAGTTCCCTCAGGTTTATTGCAACCGTTGAGAATTCTGGAATGGAAATGGGAGAATATCACCATGGATTTTATTTCGGGTTTGCCTTTGACTCATGCGAAGAAGAACTCAGTTTGGGTTATAGTAGACCGTTTCACGATGTGTGCTCACTTCTTAGCTGTTAACACGACTTACACCTTAGATAGATTGGCCGATTTGTACATTGGTGAGATTGTGAGACTACATGGTGTGCCGAAGTTGATTGTGTCCGATAGAGATCCGAGGTTTACAAATCGATTTTGGGAGTGTCTGCATACAGCTTTGGGTGCCCTTTTGAATTTCAGCACGTCGTATCATCCTCAGTCAGATGGTCAGTCGGAGAGGGTTATACAGATTCTAGAGGACATGTTGCGTTGTTGTATCATTGATTTTCAAGGTACATGGGAGAAACACTTTCCTTTATTTGAGTTTGCTTATAATAACAGTTTTTAGTCGAGCATTCAGATGGCTCCGTATGAGGCCTTGTATGGTAGAAAGTGCAGAACTTCCATTTGTTGGGCCGAAGCGGGTCAGAAGTTGTTACATATGCCGGATTTGCTTAAGGGGACTACCGATAAGGTGAAACTGATTTGCGACCGTTTGAAGGCAGCTTCGGATAGTCAGAAGTCCTATGCCGACTTGAAGAGTAAGGAAGTTGAGTTTTCAGTGGGTGAGAAGGTGTTCCTAAAAGTGTCTTCGTGGAAGAAGGTAATGAGATTTGGCAGAAAAGGGAAGTTGAGTCCGAGATACATAGGGTCGTATGAGATCGTGAAACAAGTTGGTCCAGTTGCTTATCAGTTGCGTTTGCCATCCGAGCTCGAGAAGATTCACGATGTGTTCCATGTTTCGATTCTCCGTAAGTATAGGTCAGATCCATCGCATGTTATGCCTGTGGAAGAGATTGAATTGAATCCGGATTTGACTTATGATGAGAAACCGGTGGAGATCTTAGACTCAGACAGCAAGGTGTTGCGTGGTAGATCAATTGAGTTAGTCAAAGTGAGGTGGCAACGCCGAGAGGTGGATGAGGCCGCTTGGGAGAGGAAGGAGGATATAGAAAGGCAGTTTCCTTATCTTTTTCAGTCAGGAAATTTCGAGGACGAAATTCCTTAAGTTGGGAAGAGTTGTAACACCCGTGTTTTGGGGTCGGGAGTTGTGTGTGTGAGTCGGGTTCGAGTCATTAGACTCAATTTAATTTAATTAGGCTTTGGTTTTAATTGTAATAAGGCTTGAAAATTTAGTAATGGCATTTTCGTAATTATCCAAAAGCAAGGGAAAAGATGACCTTTTTGAAAACAAAAAGAAAATGGTCTTCTTCTTCATTCCACTTTCAATGACAAAAACCCCAAACCTCCCATAGTAACTGTTCCGTCAAGGTTCTTCACTATTTCAAGTGTTTTCTACGAGGTAAGATCGTTTTTGACTTCTCCTCGTTAATTCGAGCACTTCCATGGTTATAGATTCTTAAAAACATCATCTTTTTAGATTTCAAGTTTTCAAACTTTTAAAGGAAAAGGAATGGTCTTTATGGGTTTTTCGTTTACCATTTGATTTGATAAGTTTGTTTAAGCTTTAATCTAGTCCTAAGATGTTTTAAAACTTAAAATGGTGGGATTTTGGTCAAAAATCTAGAAATGGGTTTTTGGGAGCTTTTTAAAGGTGTCTAAACTTATGATTTGGAAGTGGTTTTGCGATGGGTTGAAGGGATGATGATATGGTGTTGTTAGAGAAGTGTTTTGGAGGTTTTTAAAGGTGTTTTGGGTGTTGGTTTTGGTAGATTACAGCTGGGTTTAATGGGAGTACGAAAATGGGATTTTGGTTGTTAGCATGGGCTTGAAATTATAAGGATTTGGCTTGTGATTGTAGTTTGGGTTTGTGGCTGTGTTTAGGGATGTTTTGGTTGAGTAATACATTGTTTTTGATTGGTTAGAATCAAGGGGAAACATTGGAGAAGGTTCGGGCACAATTCCGGAAGTTGTGGAGGCTTGAGTCGGCTTTGCTTGGTTTGCTTAAGGAAGTGTGGTGAGTGGAACTTTTAAATTGGTTTAAATTGGTTCAAGCGTATGGTTGAGGAGTTGGATTGTGCTTGGTAGGCCAATCCAAGGTAGAGGTTAAGTTGGTAGCTTAACTTCTTGTGTGTTTTATGAGCTTTGATTCATTATGCTTGATATAGACTTGTTGAGCATGTGTTGTTTATGTATGTGTTATATACATTGATGTGTTTGTTGATGGATATGTTGGTATGCATGATGGATTATCATGGTGTGACTTGATAGTAAGATTGACACTAGTTAACTTACCGGGTATAAATGATCGATCATTAGGATTAGTGTGCACATGGTTGAGTCAAATTCGCACGTGGCCTTGGTGGCGTAAAGTTATCAAGGAGGAGTACGATGATGTAATATTCCACCGAAAATTTTATATTATACGTGATGATGAGTGGAATCACATCCGTAGGGCATGCAATGATGAGTGTAATCCCACCGAGGTAATGTTGTTGTTGAGTACGTTGGGGGTGAAAGCCCCAACGGAAGTATCCGTATATCCGAGTAAACTAATAGATTCCAATATACTTGTTCATGAGGTTTTGATGTTAAGATAATTGATATATCTTGTTGGGCATGACATGAGGTAAGATGCCATGTTAGTGCATTCATGTGTTGATAGCTTGATGCTTGGTTGATGCTTATGTATTCTTGTGTGTGATGTCAAGGATGATATGCTTGAACCCTGCATTGTCGTTGTTTATGGTTTTAGAGCACCCTCGCTAAGCTTCTAGCTTACGCTCTCGTTTTCGACAATGCAGATCTTTAGCGTGGAGTTAGCAAGGAGCAAGGAAATGGGCATTCCAAGCTTTTGTAGTTGCTCAAGTATGGTTTACTAAATAATGTGGTAGTTTAGCAATGAGATTGACATGTGTTTTGTATGAGGGTTGTAGACTCATAGATGTTGGCTTGTTGTTTATGCCTTGCTTTGGATTGTAAACCATGTGAAAATTGCCTAATGCTCGTGTTTTAAAGGCTTATGACCTTTGTTCTATGGATGTTATATGTTATGTTGTGAGCCTGTAAACCTTGTTAGTGAATACATGTGCCTTTTGGCTTTTTAGACCTTTTATGTATGTCTTGAATGCAAGTTCTCTTACGTATGAATGCCTTGTTGTCAATGCTCTGTTGTTCATTTAAATAGTACCATGTGCTAGTTCTTGGTTGCTAAGTTTTGTATGATTGGTTGTTTGTGGCTAGGGGAGTCGTAAATTGCATTTAGAGTTGAGTCTTGGTTTGTTTTGCTGCAAATCTGAGTCTTGCAGTGTAGGGCGTATCGGTACGGACAAGGGCCGTAACGATACGGTCCTACACTTTGGGACTCAGGTTTGGCTTAGCGTACCGATACACGAGAGTGTATCGACACGCGAAAACCTCTCTGGAAATCTGAGATTTTGATGAGATTTTGGCGTATCGGTACAGGCTCTAGGCGTATCGGTACGGCTGTTTATCGTTGACCGCGAGATGTTGACCAAGGAGGGCGTATCGGTACGGTCAACCAGTGTACCGATACGGTCTCCCTAGGTTGACTTGGGATAGTTGACCTGGTCAAGGCATATCGATACCCTCTTCTAGTTTATCGATACGGCCTGTTGTGTAAACTGAAATGGGTTGTTTTAAAGTGTTGCTATGGATGGTTGTTTTTAATTCGTTGTGTTTCCGCTGTCGTGTTCACATAGGAAATATTAATGCCTATAGACAAGATAAAGTTAAAAAAATTCTAGGGTCGTTAAACGAGGTGAAACCTTAACGGGTTTCGCATCAGTTTTCCCCGTGTAGCCTACTCGGACCGGTCAGTCGTCCAGACCGGGACGAGGGGGTTACAATCGGTGGCTGAAATCGTGTTAAGAACTTCTGGCATAGATCTGCCCAGGAAGTGACTGAGCCAGGTGGCAAAGAATTGAGCCACGTCTTTGCTCTATCTTTCAAAGAAAAAGTGAATAGTTTCAGCTTCAATGTATCCTCAGACACTCTTGATTGCTTAAATAATTGACAAATCTCCATGAATTGCTTTAAATGTTGCCTTGGATCTCCAATCAATGCTCCATTGAATTGACCTACATTCAAAAGAGTTGATATCATTACGAGTTTAAGTTCGAAATTTGATGCATTTACCTCATTGTCAATAACTCCTGGCATCAAGTCTGTGATGTTATGTGTTGATTGTTCTCGAATAGGTCTCTCTTCTTCGGCATTGTTGACGACATTGTTATTGTGTAATGGTAGTTCTGAATTGTTCGGTTGATTCTCTTGATTGTATTGAACACCATTTACTCCTCCGTTTCATTGATTTATGTGATTCATCTCTTGAATCATATTTATCAATCTACGCAAGGTGCGTTCAATCTCAAGGTCTAATGGTCCAACATTCCTCTCAGCACGTGTTCTAGGCATACATTGATAAAAAAAATTAAAAAACAAGTAAAAATCTAAAAAACAATTAAATCTGTTGCAATCCCCGGCAATGGCGCCAAAAACTTGTAGACTCTTGGCGTGAATGGTTATTTGCTGGCAATAGGGCATAAAATATTTTGGATAAGTGTTGACACACTGCCAAGAAAATATATTGTGTGCAAGTATACACGATCTGTTAGTAATACATCGGTTAAGCTGAGTGTCGATGCCACAAGGATTACGTTCAGGGGATTCAATTGTCGTGCTAATTACATGTCTTGTGAAAAAAGTTTATTTTGATTGGGAGTGGTTTTGAAAATGGCTTAAAAAGAAATAAAACTACTAAAGACGTTGGCAAGGAAGGTGTCTTAGCAAATGATGAGCGTTGGCATGTAGTGCCTGATTTTCACGCTAATTGTGCCATGCCAACCTTTAATAAATTCTGTCTTGGAATTGTTTGATGAGCAGATTCAAAGATAGCAATGCCTCTATCGATGGCATTGCCCTAAATCAATTATGGAAAAACCCCTATATGTCTATAGTGCATGTTTTTTCATAAATCAATTCGATTAAGTTCAAATCTTTACTCATAAGGGGTAGATTTCACTCCCGAAGTAAGTTCATCTACTTGAACATCTTCTTTCGAAGTATCTCTCCTTAGTATCTAGCAATCGATCGTTTCCACCAAGATCAGTTATGATATTGAGTTGCATTAAGCCAACTATGCTTAGGGCTGACGTCATCATGCCATCGCTCTTCTAGCATTGCAAATTGGCATGGAACTGCCAACTGTGCTTGGCACTGCTTGTTTGCTATTTTCTCGGAGATTGATGCACTCTTTATTTTCTCGCAGCCTGATATGGTCCTATTTTTTCGGGGTCAACATTTTCTTGGTATAGCATCAAATGTTCTTCTCTACCGACCGATGCTTGGCATTAAAGGTCCTTTTGCGCCAGCGACAAGTCAGCATCCTCATTGGTGTCATCCCATGCCCCTACTCTGCCAACTGTTGTGTCATCGACTATGCCAACTTGCATAAAGGTGCCAAAAAGAACCCTTTCACACTGGCATAACACCAAAATCCTAATTTTTTTTATGCAATGCATAGTTTTACAACCTAAATGCAGCTAAATATACTCAAAAGACAAGAAAGAGCATGTGAAATAAGCATAAATTTTATGCTTTTGGAGCATCAACACATTGTCATTATTATTTTCAGTTACAATTTTACGTGCATAAGTAAACTGAATTATAATAAAGTCCTTAGAATAATATGATTATTCTAAAATGTTCTTAGTCGAGTATTAATGTGGCCATGGACAACAATAATGTATATAGACTAATGTGTAGTTGATTGATGACAAAAATGTTGTCGTTGACATGGAGATGTCAAAATCAATACATACGTATGTGTTAGAGAACGACATACTTGACTGACCCGCTATGAACATGTTTCTTGGATTATTTTGTGACATTCACAACATTGCTCATAGTGATAACTACATGTATGATCCTCGGACTTGAGATCATCATTATTTCAACATCGTGAGTGACACATTTTGATACGGTCAAACGTGTGTCGTACCTGACTACACTATAAAGACTACTATTGGATATGTCACAATCTATGAAGTGAAATATGGTTGATCAAGATAGGATTTGTCTCTCATATATAATAGGAGTAATATCGTAGGCCACTTGATTGAGTGAGACTAGAAATGCATGGCCATGCTCGAATAAGTTGATATGAGATATCATAGTTATTTGTTTATAATAGTCTACTCAAGATATCAAGAAATATTAGATGGACTATACAAGTGTGACTATTCCATGACTTGTGTCCAATCTAGATATAAAGGAAAAAAGTATGTAATACATAAATAGAATTAATCACGAAAATGTTATGTCGAATCATGTTTTCCTGTAACTTAGATGACAATGAGATATTGCTAGATGTCACTCATTGTTTGTAATATTAGAAATGTTCTAATATTTACTACTAACGTTACATGAACCTACAGGGTCACACCTATAGTTGAAATGAGCATATATTAAACAAATTATGTATGTACAAATTTGTTGTACGTGAATTTAGTTAAATTAATATATATTTGATATATATAATTGAACTATTGGATAAATATTAAAAGAAAAATAATTATTGTAATTATGACTCTTTTAATATATAAATAATATAATTCGATTTAAATCAATATATATATATATCGAAATCCTAATTAAGTTGAATTGAGATTATATATATATATATAATATATATATATATATATTGAAATCCTACTTAAGTTGGATTGAGATTATTTATATTTAATATTAAAATATTAAAATCTTAGTTAAGTTGAATTGGAATTATATATATATATATATATATTGAAATCTTAATTAAATTAAATTAAGATTATATATCTAATGTATATATATTGAAATCATAATTAAGTTGAATTAGGATTATATATATATATTTATTGAAACCCTAATTAAGTTGAATTGAGATTATATATATTTAATATATATATATATATATATATATATATTAAAATCCTAATCTGAGTTAAATTAGGATTTCAAAGGCTATATAAAGGCATGAGAGATCAAGCAGTCATTAATGCTTTTTGGGAAAAACCCTTTAAATAGTTTAGAGAGTTTTTATATGCTCGTTCTCTTCTAAATGGTTTAGAGAATTTTATATGTCCATTTCAATCGGGTGAACTACGTAGAGGTCAGAGTGTTATTGTTGCGGCTTAGAAATCGACATCGCAGAATCTTGATTGAATATCTATCTCCTCCAAATTCAGAATTCCAGATTTTAAATAGGTAATTCTTCATCCTTATTCACCCCGATTTTTTCCTCGTACATGGATCTTTTGTGGTAATCGCCGGCTAATTTTTCCGTTGCGCCATGTGGTGTACCGGCGTGACCCAACAGTGGTATCTGAGCCACTTGTACGATGCGGATTCGGGTTTTAGTTACTTGGGTGATTTAATTGTATAAGATACATATATATTTTTATTTATTTAGCAAATATATTATTTTTGTACGAGCAAATCTATTCAATCACAGTTAATATGTTAATCAAGTTAAAAGATGTTCCTATGATCGATGATTAAGAGTTAATCATCAGGATCTTTGTCGACAGGGTTTGAAATATTATATGTTAATTGTTAACATATTCAATATGGAGTTTTAGGGTTTTAGATGTTAAGTGTTAACATACACGGGTTATAGTTATATATTAGACTAATAGTTAGTCTATATATTTCGCGTGGGAAAGTAACAAGAGTTGTTTCAATAAAAATCTCGTGGATTTTAAAATCCTGAAAAATTGCGATAATGTTGAAAAAAATTATCAAATCTTCAGGTTTTACACATCAATTAAGATGTTATCTTAAATAAATAAATAAATAAATTCCCATCACTAACCAGAACCCCGCAAGGGGCTCCGCCCTTTTAAAACCCCGTAAGGGGCTTGACCCTTACGTAGGAACAATTTGGTACGACCTTAATAACAAACTGCATCATTATTATGTTTGATATGCACAGTGTTTGGAATGCATGGTTATAGCCTAATGACCCATTTAGTTTTATTTATAAGGTTTTATAAATACAAAATGTGTGTCGTGCCATTCTCTACTTCTATTGTAATTCTCTTCTCATCTTACACCCTTGTATGCAAAACGAGTTTCTGAAATTGTAATCTATACAAAGAAGCATGAACTAGAGGAACAGAAGTGTGAGACAATAGAAAGATGCTTGAGAAGTGTTTTTATACTTATAATAATTTGGTTCTCCCATTGGCTTGGGACGAGCCACCTTAGGAAAAGGGCTATAACTATTGCTTTCATATTTACTACTTTTCATGTATGTGATTAAATGAATGTATGAGATGCATGGTAGTTAATTGATAAGATCAAATGTTAAATGGTGAGATAATATTCACAAAACCCCTGAATAAAATATTAAGTCTTTTATTGTTTCCCAATGTTAACCCTCGTTAAAGTATAGATTGATACAATGTAGGTTCTGCTAAATCGAGGTATTTGTATCTATCTTGGCCAAACGCGAAGAATAAGCAAGTGATATTCGTTGGTTGTAATATTGGTTAAAGACTTAACTAGGTTACTCTAACATGATTAGAAAACCTAAAATTTAGTTATTTGGATAAACATTAGATGATTATGAACAAGAGTTGTTCACCAAATGAAGGAGTTACATGAGATGTAATTAGCAAGTGTTACTTACCTAGATAGACCATAATCTTAAGAGAAAAGCCAAAGCTGACTTAAGAGAATGTGAAATTAGGATCCTTGCCCACTAGAAAAACTTTACAGAAAGTATTTTCGACATTAATATTTGAGAGTTATTAATTTTATAAACAAACTTTATAAACGTACTCAAAATTTATAAACAAACTTGGTAAACGTACTCAAAATTTATATTTTATTGTTGTAGACTTATTATGGAAAATACAAATTTGTTATCATTGCGATCAGTCCTTGAGAAAAACAAGTTGAACGACGTAAAATACATTGACTGGTCACTCGAAGGAAAATATTTCCATTTTAATAAGACATGTCGTCGTAAAAAGAACTGCCCCATTTACGTTGAAAAAGTCAAGAAGTCAAATGAAAGCGGAGCGTCCGCCTCGGATATTTATGTTATTGATATTAATTTAAAAACAACTACTTCTTGGGTCTTGGATACCGATTGTGGTTCTCATATTTTTATATTTGTATAAGGAGTACAAAAAAGTAGAAATCTGAGAAAAGGGAGAGGTGGACCTACGGGTTGGTAATGGAGCAAGAGTTGTTGCATTAGTTATAAGAACATATACTTAATCGTTGCCTAGTGGACTTAATTTATGTTTATATGGTTTCTATTTTGTGTCTAGTTTAACTAAAAATATCTTTTCGATTTCTTGTTTAGACAAAATTGGTTTTGAGATAAGTATCAAGAATAATTGTTGTTCCTTCTATCTCAATAATGTTTTCTATGATGTGACAATTAATAAAAGACCTTTATATTTTGGATCAAGAGAATTCAATTTACAACATAAATACGAAAAGATAAAAAAATGACTCTAAATCAAACTTATCTTTGGCATTGTCACTTGAGTCACATAAGTAAAAAACGCATTTCAAAACTCCATAAAGATGGATTTTTAGATTCATTTGTTTTCGAACAACTTGATTATGCAAGCCTTGTTTATTGAGAAAGATGACCAAAGCTCATTTTAATGGTTAAAGTGAGCGAGCAAGTGATTTATTGAGATTAATACATAGTGATGTATGTGGACCAATGAATACACAAGCCAAAGGAGGGTTTCAATACTTCATTACTTTCACATACGACTTTGGTAGATATAGGTACATTTACCTAATGCATCATAAATTTGAAGCCCTTGAAAAGTTCAAGGAATTTTAAAATGAAGTACAAAACCAACTAGAAAAAAGCATTAAGGCACTTCGATCAGATCGAAGAGGAGAATACTTAAGCTTAGAGTTTGGTGAGCTTCTTAAGGAATGTGGGATTGTCTCATACCTTCTGGTACTCCACAATGGAATGGAGTTTCCGAAAAGAAGAAATCGAACAATGTTAGACAAAGTTCGATCAATAAAGAGTCATGTTGATCTTCCAGTTTCTTTTTGGGAACATGCGCTAAAATAACTACTTTCACACTAAATCATGTTCCATCTAAATCAGTTCAAAAGACACCATATGAGATATAGACTGGGAAATGTCATAGTATGTCTTTTATGAAAATTTGGGGATGTGAAGCTTATGTTAAACATAAGATGTCTACAATGCTCGAACCCAAACCTCATAAATGTAATTTTGTGGGTTATCCTAAAGAAACTAAAGGATGTTATTTCTTTAATCCTACCGAGAACAAAGTGTTTGTTGCTCAAATAGGAATCTTCTTAGAAAGAGAATTTGTTTTCCGAAAAGGAAGTGGGAGAAATATTGAACTCAATAAAATTAGAGATCAACCACGTATCGTTGAACAAATGATTGAACAACAACAAGTTCCACAAGTTATTGAGGAACATTCAACAGTTTTGTAAACACAACTACTGGGAAAATCTTTGGGAGAATGCAATGCGCCTGAGAAATATGAATTTCTTGTCACATTGCATGGTGATGTTCTCTTCATGGATCAATATGAGCCTATGACTCATCAATAAGCAATGATAGGCCCAGACTTTGAGAAATGGCTAGAGGCCATGAAATTTGAGATGGATTCCATGTTAGAAAACCAAGTTTGGACCTTGGTTGACCCACCTGAAGGGGTTAAACCCATAGGGTGCGAGTGATTTTTCAAAAGAAAATCAACATGGAGGGTAATGTACAAACATACAAAGGGTGATTAGTCGCTAAGAGCTTTCGTCAAATTCATGGTATAGACTATGATGAAATCTTTTCACCTGTTGTTATGTTTAAATCCATCCGAATCTTACTTGTGATAGCTATATTTTTTATTATGAGATATGGCAAATAGGAAGATAAATTGTTTTTCTTAATGGAAAACCAAATGAGTGTGTGTACATGACACAAACTGAAGGTTTTGTCGATCCAAAAGATACCAAAAAATATACAAGCTACAAAGGTCCATTTATGGATTGAAGCAGGCTTCTCGAATTTGGAATCTTCGTTTTAACAATGCAATCAAAGAGTTTGGTTTTATCAAAAATGAAGATGAGCCATGTGTTTTCAAGAAAATTAGTGGGGGCACTGTCATATTCTTGGTAATGTATGTGGATGACATATCAATAATAGGAAATGACATACCTAACTTACAGTCTGTAAAGACTTGGTTAGGAAAATATTTTTCTATGAAAGACTTGGGTGAAGTAACCTACATATTAGGGGACAAGATCTATAGAGATAGATCAAGACAACTCCTAGGACTAAGTTAAAATACATACATAGATAAAGTACTGAAAAGATTCAATATGGAAGAATCTAAAAGAATATTCTTACCTATGAGACATGGTATTTCATTCTCGAAGGAAATGTGTCCTTCAACGCCTTAATAAAGAGAGTATATGAGTGAGATTCCATATGCTTCGGCCATTAGATCTACAATGTATGTCATGTTATGTACACGTCCGGATGTATCATATGCATTAAGTATGAACAAGTTGGTACCAATTAAATCCCGGTGAAGGTCATTGGGTTGCAGTAAAAAAGATCCTTAAGTACTTAAGAAGAACTAAGGATACATTTCTTATGTATGGAGGTGAGGAAGAGATAAGTATAAAAGGATATACTGACACAAGCTTCCAAACTGATAAGGATGATTCTCGATTGCAGTCGGGTTTTTTGTTTTGCCTTAATGGAGATGTTGTGAGCTGGAGAGGTTCAAAGCAAGATACAATAATTGTTTCTACAACATAAGCCAAGTATATTGCAACATGTGATGCTGCAAAAAAAAAGATGTTTGGATCAAGAAGTTCATATCTGAACTAGGGGTTTTGTTGAGCATATTGAAAGCTATAAAACTACGTTGTGATAACAACTTAGCCGTCGCTCAAGCAAAATAACAAAGATCTCACCAACGATTCAAACACATACTTAGGTGCTACCATCTCATTTGAAATATTATAGATCGAGGAGATGTGAAAATATGTAGAGTACCAACAAATGATAAATTTTTCGATCACTAACAAAGTCTCTGACGCAACAGAAGCATGATCGTCACACTAAGTCACTTGGTATTAGATACATGAGTGATTGGTCTTATTGCTAGTGGGAGATTGTTAAAGTATGCCCAAAGACCAATCATAAGATGATTGTAAATGACATTTGATTTACCTTGTTTATTTATAAAGAGGCATTGCCATTATTATTTTCAGTTACAATTTTGCGTGCATAAATAAACTGAATTATAATAAAGTCCTTAGAATAATATAGTTATTCTAAAATGTTCTTAGCCGAGTATTATTGTGGGCATGGACGACAATAATGTATATAAACTAATATGTAGTTGATTGATGACAAAGTGTTGTCATTGACATGGAGATATCAAAATCAATACATAAGTATGTGTTAGAGAACGACATACTGGAATGACCCACTATGAGCATGTTTCTTGGATTATTATGTGACAGTCACAACATTGCTCATAGTGATAACTACATGTATGATCCTCAGACTTGAGATCATCATTATTTCAACATCGTGAGTGATATATTTTGATACGGTCAAACGTGTGTCGTAACTGACTACACTATAAAGACTACTATTGGATATGTCACAATCTATGTAGTGAAATATAGTTGATCAAGATAGGATTTGTCCCCCCTACATAATAGGAGTAATATCGTAGGCCATTTGATTGAGTGAGACTAGAAATGCATGGCCATGCTCGAATAAGTTGATATGAGATATCATAGTTATTCGTTTATAATAGTCTACTCAAGTTATAAAGAAATATTCGATGGACTATACAAGTGTGACTGTTCCATGACTTGTGTCCAATCTAGATATAAAAGACAAAAGGATGTAACACAAAAATAGAGTTAATCATGAAAAGGTTATGTCGAATCATGTTTTCCTGTAACTTAGGTGACAATGACATATTGATAGATGTCATTCATTGTTTATAATATTAGAAAATGTTCTAATATTTACTATTAACGTTACATGAACCGATAAGGTAACACCCATAGTTGAAATGAACATATATTAAACGAATTATATATTTACAAATTTGTTGTACACAAATTTAGTTAAATTAATATATATTTGATATATATAATTTAACTATTGAATAAATATTAAAAGAAAAATAATTATTGTAATTAAGACTTTTTTAATATATAAATTATATAATTCGATTTAAATCGATATATATATTGAAATCCTAATTAAGTTGGATTGGGATTATATATATATCTAATATATAAATATTGAAATCCTAGTTAAGTTGAATTGGGATTATATATATATATTAAAGTCCTAATTAAATTAAATTGGAATTATATATGTATTTAATATATATATATATTGAAATCCTAATTAAGTTGAATTAGGATAGTATATATTTAATATATATATATATATATTGAAATCCTACAAAAGTTGAATTGAGATTATATATATTTAATATATATTTTGAAATTTTAATCCGAGTTAAATTAGGATTTCAAAGGCTATATAAAGGCATGAGAGATCTAGCAGTCATTAATGCTTTTTGGAGAAAAGCCCTTTAAATAGTTTAGAGAGTTTTTTTATGCTTTTTCCCTTCTAATTGGTTTAGAGAATTTTATATGCTCGTTTCAACTGGGTGAACTACATAGAGGTCGGAGCGTTATCGTGGCGGCTTAAGAATCGACATTGTGGAATCATGATTGAATATCTATCTCCTCCAAATTCAGTATTCTAGATTTTAAACAGGTAATTCTTCATCCTTATTCACCCTGATTCATTCCTTGTACATGGATCTCTGGTGGTAATCGCCAGATAATTTTTCCGCTGCACCACGGGGTGTACTGGCGTGACCCAACCGTTATAACTTGATTGTTTTTGCTATTGTGTTGAGGAACATTCAAGGAAAAGAAGTTATCAGTAAAATGAAGGCTAGGATGGAGAAATCATTTAAGAGATATATGAAATTTGTGGATTCGGGATATCTCGTAACTTCGGAATATCAGGTGAGTGTTGTTGCATTTATCTCGGATGACACTGAGTCATTCCGATTATTGTCTCTTTGAATTTGAAGTACACGATGTCTATGTATGGATTGCATTTGATCATTTCATTATTCATATGGCTCATTTAGAGCATATTGGGTGGGTTCATACATGGCATGGGATTTTTAATAAGTACATTTGATTATGATTGCATTACTTATGCATCTTGTGTTTTGGCCATGTTATACTTTGTAATGATATGATATATGATACTAAACATTGTTTGGAAGCTTAGAAATTAAATTAAAAACCTTAACCTCTAATGTTATACGACTTAAGGAAATGAACTATGATCTCTAAAGCCATAAGATTTTAATAAATGAAATATGAAGTCTTCTCCAAAGCTAGTAACTCATATGTGCCATAAGATATTAAGGAAAGAAATAAGTAAGCTTACCTAATGACATAAGATACCCCTCGAAAATTTAAAGCATAAAATATTTAGGTTGCCTAAACAATGAAAGTCATTAGACACTTTGTCATGGTACAAAGCTATAATTTGGGACTACGGTCCACGAGCTATGGCTCAGGGGTGACTACCCCATACATGTGATATATTGGCAACAGTAGGAGGTAACGAGGAGATGGTAAGGAGATTGGCGACAGTTAGCTAGATAGAGAAGAGAAGTTAGGTCTTATATGCTATAACACTAGCCATTGCTTTGTGCTTGTGATATGTGTAACTCGTACCAATACTACCTTTGTCCAAATGTGATCCAAGGTAAATGTTTTTTTATTGATAAGAACTCTGAAAGCTTTGATAAGAACTCCGATAAGCCTTGATAAGACTCTAATAAGATAAGATATGAACTCTAATAATTTCGATAAGAAATTTGAAAGAACTTAGTTAAAAACTCTGAAAGATTTTCGAATAAGATATGAAAGAATATAAACTTCGATAAAGCTTCCAATAGACAAAGTTATGTATAAGATTAGAATTAAGATATAAGCACCTACTGCTAATTTATGCTTGTATTCTTTGAAATTCCACTCAATATCATTGGCATTATGCTTTGTTATTTTAAGGTCACTACCTCATTTAGGCTATATAAGCCTAATGCTTGTATTCCGTGTTTCGATCGTGTTCAAAGGTTGCAAGTCACTTTTTCAAATTTCTATGTATTGTTTATGTTTTCCTTAAGAAATTCCTAGAACAGTGGCATATGATATTCGTATAAGTTTATTGGTATCTCGAGTAATTAATGTTTGTTATGATATCCTTAGGATGTAAGACATCTAACTATGAATGTGATATGATTGAAATTTTTATGACTTGTTTCTATATGGTCTATGCTTAGTTATGAGAATGATGTGAATAAGTGTCTAAGCATGTTGGAATTTATAACCTAAATTGTCTACGAGAAATTAGTAATATAACAATTGGTTAAATATGATCAAGAATGTTATGTACTTATTATCTTGTTAATGAACTAAACTTTTAGTTGTAAACTAGAATAGATATGATTAGCATGGTTTATAAAGTGGTGGAATTGCATATACAATTTTAAGTGTTCGATATGTATGCTTTCCTGATTAGCTAAATTGATTCTGAGGTATAAATTAATAATTTAAAGAGTTGTTATTTAGAAGCTAACTTGAAATCTGTAATAAGACCTATTCAGACAAAGGACTATAGTTTAATGATCGCGTTTAAAAGATTCTGATTTCTGGACAATTAAAATTACATGATAAAGACATGTCTAGCTAAAATTTGATTGAGAACATCTACATGGTTTTATGCTCTTTCGAATGGATAAAACAGATTTGAGATGTTGTAAGAATAAAGAGAAAATTTGTTAGACATAATTTGATAAAGTTTTTTTTAAAAAAAAAAGTGGATAATATATGCAATACATCTATGCTATGATAAGTGAAAATAGTTTCATGCTAGTATCAAAATGACCTAGCTGGTAAAATATAACAAATTAAATATTTGAAATATTATAATAAGTTGTATGGCTTAAGTTTGATTTAAGAAAAAAATTTGTAAGCCTCTTGAAGTAATGAGAGTTTTACATTTTGATCATGTGATTTCTGTATTTTGTTCTGGTGACATCTTCAATCCTATTTTTCTTCCGAATCGGGTAGAGGGTGTTACAGCTATTACCATCTAGTCACTCAACGTTCACCAAGTTATTAATTACTGTGGAAGTGTATATTAATCATCCTAAAAAATTATCTCTATTAATCCATATTATTTCATTAACATTCCACGTCAATTTCCATCTTTTTTATTAGTATTATAGATTATTCTGTTCAGTGGGTATCGGTACTCAAAGACGAGTATCGATATGTACCCTTGGGTACCGGTACTCACACACGTACTGATATTGATATTTCTCACTAGAAATTCTAGATTTCCACAAGTACCGGTGTAGGTCGACTCGTATGGATACGGTCCCTAATCACGTACCGGTACGACCAAAGCTCGTACCGGTATCCTATTCACGGGTTCATACAATTCCTCGAATTACGATATTACCGCGCTTTAATCGATCCCTACAGCTTATGAAAGTCATTAAGTTTTGTTTACTAATGCATTCAATCAATTAATATTAATTACCAGCTTTATGATCATTTATTCGAATATCACCATTATGTATCCCTTACGCATTACTTCCATCAAATCACGTTAATTCATTTCGAACAAACATGTAAGGCATCACAATTATAAATCAATCAACCAGTCATCAAGCAATTATACAAGCATCTGAAACGACCCTACACGGTCTCTAAAGTCTTCATGAGTCTCATCATAAACACAACATCATCATGGCTCACATAGAAATCGAGTCTCGTACTATCAATCTCCAAAAATGCATATTTATCGTCTACCTAATTTGCAAATACTAACACGCAAAGAAATCACATTTATGATGCTCATGAAGTAATATGAGTTCGAGTTGTACTAACCTTAAGCGATTATCAATAAATCCTTACTCGAGCTCCTCAAATGCTCCCCTTGATTCGATATTCAAAACCGAACAATCCTCAAAATATACAAATGCCACCAATATTAATTAACCTCATTAACTAACTAAACCACAAGGTCAAATGCCTAAAATAGCTTACGGGGTCAGAACGGATTGCGCCAACGGACTCAGAATGTCGAGAAACCTCTGGGTAAGGTCCCCCGAAAAAAGTCAATTGCTCGCTCAACGTGGCTCGGCTCCAACCCGGTTCATCTTAGATGACTTCAACAGCCCAAGACGATGCCCACACGTGGCCGGCGGTGTGTGCGACGGCTGGACAGTGACTAAAAGCTCCAGATCTGCCCTAAATCAGCTTGAGAGTTCAACGGTGACTTCAAAACGCGATAGTGAGCGGTGGTTCCTTGCGAACAAGCTTCATCGTTTCTTCCTTCTTCTCACCTCGGCTAGTGGCGGCATCGATGATTGGGTGACCACCGCTCGACTCGTCTTGACGAGTCAAATTCAATGGTGTCGGTGGTGAATTGAACGGCAACATAAATCACCTTTAAATCGCAGCTCAACTCCTCTATCTCCCTAAAACCTCTTTTTCTTTCTCTCTTCCCAACACTCTGTCTTTCCTTCATAAATTATTTGATTTTTCCTCCAACCACCCTCCAACTCTCTTTTAAAATTCAAAAACCTTATCCTCACCTTTGGATAAAATAAATTAATAACACATATTCTTCCTTTTGTCACAAAGGGCCCAAATCTAATTATTCTTAACTTAGGCTTCCTAGAAAAAGCATATAACCTAGGTCCGAGACCCGATTCACTAACTTGAAAATTGGGTCGTTACATTAACAAGATATTGATGGAGATTATTTTGGAACTACATTTTAGCGTCTGTTTCTAATGGCATATGGACACTTAAAGCCGTAAAGTTCGACACAAAACTACGTCCCGAGAGTTTTTGGCTTCAAGATCCATAACCCCTAATGAATTGAGATCTCCTATTGTGGGACGGTGGCGATTTTTACGTACCTTGGTATTTTTTCACTGCAGTGGATGTTGCCCTAGCATACAAAGTGAAGTGCATAAAGAAAGGAACAATTGCAAGGAGGATTGATGTGACAATGAAATGTAAAAAATAAAATTATGGCATGTTAGCATGGGCATTTGGAAAAATATTCATTCGACAATATAGCTGAACTTTTAGGTTTAGTTATGGAGGGAAAATAGAGTAAGGAAAGAATAAAAAATGAAGGAAGAAATAAAGTTAATGTGACACGTCAGTATTTTTTAATGGAAGTTAACTAGATAGACCAAAATAAAAACAAACTAAAAGTTGGGTGTTCCCAATAAAAGTTTTAAAAATTCGGTGACAAAAAGAAAAGCGTCCTAAAAGTTCGATGACCATATGTGTACTTTACCCTTATTTTTAATATCAATTTTATTATGAAAATATGTTGAAAATTCAATGGCCAAAGGGTTTTTATATATGACAAATGGTGAAACTAAGTATTAAACCGGACCAGAGCTCGGTTGGGGAAGTCGGTTCGAAACACTCCTTTGATATTGAAATAATGAGCATGGAGAAGACCGATATTTGGCATCACAATGGTTGTTTGGCCTGACGCAGTTAAGATAACACTGGTCGTAAATGGCTTGGTGTAGATTGCATCAATCTCTACCGACACGGTCATGTTAACAGACCGAACATTTGGTTATTTGACCAGCAATATTGGTGAAAAACAATTCATCATTGAGTGCAGCGTTGATTATACTCAAAAGGTAAGTTTTGCCTACCTCAACTTCCATGGTAAATGTATCTGAAATAGAAAGAAGTCGACAAGATATGTGCATGCCAGCATAATGTTCCTAGTTCTTCTATAACATTAAAATCATAGGTGTAACTATGTTCGGTCTTGATCGAACATTGTGTTATGTATGTCGGTCCATCGGCTCAACCATTGTTGTGTTGGAAAATAGCCAAAAGCGACATTGGTACTTATAGTACTAGAAAAAGAAGATAGGTTACCGGAGTTCAGAGTTGGCAGCACAAGATTTCATTAGATAAAGCAAATGCAAAGGGTTACACACCTTGGAAGCAAGCAACTTCAGATGATGTTGAGATATTCATATAAAGTCTAGTATTTTTTAACAAGGACAAACTAACTTCATTAAACAATAAAACAATACAAACAAACGCAAAAGATAAATAAAAAGGCACAAAAATAACCAAAAAACATACACAAACACCAACGGAAAAGATAAAACGAAGAAACAAAATCATAAACAAACCGTAACATAACCGACCAAAGCAGAAGGTGAAACAAACACTAAACAAGATGGTTTCAACAAAATCGAGGAAAAACAAAAACAATCACTATCAGCCAAAGCCAAGGTGAGTGTGAAGCCAGCAAAAATATTGATAACATATTGCATGTCACTCTAAGAGACACCGGAGAGTAGAAACAGTTAAAAAAATGCATAGAGAGCCATTCAGTAAACCATCGTGTCATATATAAAATCGTTGACGTTTAAAGGAAAGGTGAAAACACAACCCACGACCACCGCCGACAAAAACGAAACAAAAAGAAAGAAGAAACTCAAACCACAATAGAAAAAATCAAAAGAAGAAAAATTTGTGAAGGAGGCACTGCCTGACCCCAGACCACCGTCGAGCGGGTCACCCAAGCATGACCATAAAGAAAATCTCCCCTCAAAACTCGATGCATGCAAGTGCAAAAAAAGACCCAAAGAATTAGGTCATCAATCACCGAAAAGAGAAAACCCAAAACAAATGTAGAAATATGTTATTTTTCGAAGAAGAGAGGGGCCAGATCACCGACGACTAGTGTTCAACGAGGCAGGAGAGAGACATGTAGTGGCGGATCTAGCCTTCATATCAAGTAGATTTAAGAAAGTGAAACGAACTAAAAAAGTTACAATATAAAAATAAAAAACTATTGAATGCCAACAAAACAATCTAATAAAATTTGAATACCAAAAGTCCTTTGATTAGAACTTACCGTTTGAGTTTATCTCAAAACTCTCGACTCTTTATTTACTTTTTGACAATAAATTATTTTGTCTATTAAAAAGATGAGATTATAAAATAATTTGAAGTATGAAATACTATTTTTTTGAACCAAAATAATTTAAAATAATAAAGAATTTAATTAAGGGGCCTACTGCTATTTTTTACTCCACTTTGTAGATATTACTTTTAATTTTTACTTAAGTTTGACCATTTGAATTCTTTGGGGTGAATCAAATGGGTTTAAATATATTAAATTTTTTTTCTCTGCTAAACTTTCAAGCTTTTTACAAGAATTTTTTAGACTCAAATGTAGTCAATTGACCCCTAAACAATACATGAATCCGCCGTCGGACATGAGAGAAAAAAGTCAAACAAAGTCACTTGTTGCTTCAACATATAAACTAGGATTTCGAAAGAAAAGTACAGAGAAGGACGAAAATTTCAAAAGAAATTGCTGAAAGGAGAGAGAATAATTTGTTAACCAAATATGGAAAATTATGTTTAAAGTTTAGTGTTAAGGGTTAAGGTTAGGTTTATGATTAGGGTATATGGAATTGAGGGTATGGTGTAGAATTTAGGGTTTAAAATTTAAAATCTAAGATTAATGCTTATAATTTAAATTTTTAGTGTTGAGACATGGAAAAAAGTACCAAAAGCGGTCGAAGATTTTTGTTTTGCCTACAATCTTAATTTGTAGGTATTAACCGCAAACTCTAAACACTAAATAATAAGCCCCAAAACCAAACTTTAAATCTTAAACTATAATTTTTGAACTCAACCGCTAAACTCTAAAACCTAAACCCTAAACTCCAAACATTAAACCTCAAACTCTAAACCTTAAACAATAAGCCATGACCATCAAACCCTAAACTATGAATCTTAAACTCTAAACAATGAACCTCAAACTCTAAACCTCAATCTCAAAACTATAAACCTTAAAACACAAACCCTACCCTAAACTTTTAGACCCTTGAACTTTAAACCACAAACATTAAACTCCAAATCATAAACCGTAAAAATATAATAATAATCAATATTAAAACAAGGAAAAAATATTAAGCTAAAATTTTAAGGGTAAAAAAGTACATTTATATATAATACTTATATTTCATAAATTTCACAACTAAACACATTGACGTAGTAACGAGTAAATTTATCTATTTTTTTAATACACAAGTGATATTTAATACATTATATCTATTTTATATCCGTTGTAAGTACAATTATTTGCTTTGCCGCTGGTTTTGCCTACAGGAGGTTAAGGGTAGTGATGCTGGGCAGATGGAAAGCGACTTTTTGTATAATTCTGTCCCTTCTATTTTGTAAGATAAGCATCTGGTTGTTGGGTTTGTTACACAATATCATTAAACAACCAGTTTCTGATTTTAATATATATATATATATATATATATATATATATATAATTCAATTAACTAAAACATTTTAAAAAATTTAAAAAATTTCTTCATATGATACTATGATAACATCTATTTTATTTTTACCCATTCACGAGTCATGTAAAATTGTAAATCAATTTTGAAACTAATTTAAATCTAACAAGTGACGAAAAAGAATAATGTTCCGAGAGGCCCGCTATGCCAAAAGCGAGAAAAATTACGCGAGAAAAATTACACCCCTCTTTCCTTTATACGCCGCTATGTCGCTACACGAGAGAGACCTAAGGGTGTAAAAAGAGATCCTATCAACTTGTTCCGACCTAAGATAATAAGCTTATGAGCTTGATCTTACTTCACCGTCGAGAAACAAAAGAAGGCTTCCATCTTCAAATTTAATTCAGGTGTAGCACGCTTCTTTTTGGGTGTAAAGCAGGGTTTAGGGTATTTTAAAAGACCCGAGTTTAAACACCTATATGAGAAAGGCATACATATTTTGTCAAAAGGTTAAAAAAAACACGAACACATATTATCTTGTAATCACATCAAGATATTAAAAAAAATGAATCCATTTTCTTTTTATCACTGTAGACATTGTAAAATCAGTTTTGGGTTAAAAGGTTAAAATGTGAATCCAATCCTTGTATGAGAGTTAAACATATTTTATACTACAACCCATGGCTACCAACGGGAGATTAGCCAGGAGCATGAAGTGAACCCCTGAAACAAAGAATTTGCTTTAGGTTCAATTCATTCAACAAACATAAATGGACTTCTTCCATCACACACAAGGAAGGCAAACATGTAATATTTGATGCAACTATATCTAATGAGGCAAAACATTAGGCTACAATACTTGTAAAACATATAGCGAAAAATATTTCAATGGATATTGCCAGCTTTTTATAATCTAAATGCAGATGTCAAAAAGAACAATTAGGCCATTGCGTCCAAAACAAGAAGAATGTTTATAGATTCCAATGAACAGAGAAGCCTGCAGCTGCCCAGATTCCAGGTGCATGTTCTAGGTGTGCCTGATAGAAACAGAATCCAATCCAAACGTAAAATAAGCAATCAACATTTAATTTAAGACAAAGTTTCATGTAATCGAGCTTAACATGTCAGTTTGCACATTTTCATCCTAAAATATGTTATAATGGCATACCAAGGAATTTAGCAGCACTGGTGGGAAAGATCTGCACTCAAAATTCACGCCTTGGCCTAGACTCTGCCACAGTGACTCGAATTGGTCTCCCATCCAAATCCTGCACCGGACAAAAACATGCACACGGAAATCAGTAGGTGCGCACAGCCCAACATAGAATCAAAGAAACATGAAAGACATTCACACATAACACAGTAATTGATTCTGAACTTGCAAACGAAATTCAAGCATGAAAGATCAAGGCAATGATAAACTTACAGAACCATTAAAGGATCTGATGGCCCTGTCAACCTCTTCAGCAGAATTGTATGTTACAAAGCCGAAACCCCTTGATCTACCACTTTCCCTGTCATAAACAACTCTCGCTTCCACAACACTGCCTTGCTCACTGAACAAGTTCTCAAGTGCCATATCATCAACACCCCATGAAAGGTTACCGACATAGACACGATTTGAAGCTCCCATAGGAGGACCACCTCTTGCTCCTCTAGGAGAATAGTCTTCCCTGCCTCTTGCTCCTCTGGGAGAAAAGTTTTCCCTGCCTCTTGCTCCTCTAGGAGAAAAGTCATCCCTACGAGGAGGAGGAGGAGGTCCCGAGTTTACCCTCAATGTCCTCCCTTCCAGTTCCTGTAACCAGAAAGTCAAACAGAAGAAAATATGTTGATAACCCGAACACAAGCTTATGATAAAAGCTACAGACTTATCATGAACCGGTTACTTAAGCAAACTTGTCAATGCAAACCTCTTTTCCCCCACAATGCTGCAAAAGAGTATGTGGAAGAAAGTAGAAAGCATTTACTTCATATGTTTATCGGATTCAAAGACAACTATAGGTTTTAAAGCCAAAACAAGACATCAGTCCTCGAGTTGTTTTAATAATGACAAATAAGAATACATTCACGATGTGTACTCTAAACTAAAAAATGGAAACTCATATTGTTTCCAATAGACATGTAAACAAAGCAAATCCACATAAGAAATGTGCAGAACAATAAAAGTTCATAGTATATTCGACCTGAAAAATGACTTACATATCCATTGAACTGTTGTTCAGCAGCTTCAACTTCCTCAATTGTGGACATGGTTACAAATGCAAACCCCCTACTTCTCCTAGTTACCTTGTCGTAAATCACCTGCCAAAAGCAATAATTTCACCACATCAAAGTCAACATTTTGATTCCAAATTCAGCAAATGATTGAAAACCCTTCAATTATCTAAATGTATTTTGAGCATTCAAAATTCAAACACATCGAGAAACATAGAACTGACAAATTAGTTTGTAAAATTAAAAAGGAAAAAAATACCTCAACCATCTCAACATTTCCAGCGCTTCCAAACAAGCCGGCAAGCTGAGCACTATCCACGGTGAAAGGAAGATTACCCACAAAAAGTTTCAAGTCAGGGGAGAAATGAGGAGTCTCCTCTCCATCCGCATCACTACCAAACAAATCCTCCTCCTGGCCATACTCGGATGAAACGGCAACATTCCTAACGAACCTAGAAGAAAAAGAAGACTTTTTGGCCAAAAGCTGGAAACTTTGAAGAGCAGAAGAGAAGAGAGGCTTGTGAGGAAGAGAGAAGAGGGAAAGTGAAATGGGTGTTGAGTTTGATAAAGAAAAGAGTTTGGGTTTGAGAGATGGGAGTATAAGGGATGAAGCAGATGTTGCAGACATGGCTTCTTTGCTGCAGCTGAAAAAGATAAGGTTTTTGAAATCGAAGAGAGGGTTTAAGCAGAACTGTGCTTAGGTTTGATATTTATAAAAGGGCAAATGATCAAGTTGCCTACTTGGTTCCCTTTGCCGTCACGTATCATGAGATCTGAACCGTTTGATTTTGTTGATAAGATATAGGTTGCAAGTAGGTATTTTTCTCTGAAAAAAAGCTTTGGCCTTTAGTTATGGCTTCCCTTTCTACTGCTGTCTTTCTTTGTCACTTGTTGAGCCATTGCATTATTAGCTATTAGGGCCCGAGGCCTAAACTCCCCAATAGAACAATGAGTATAAATTCATTTGAAATGGGGCTTTATCTTGGGTTAAATTAGGGGAAAAGGTCATTTATGTTTTTTTTTTTAATTTGAAAATGATACATTCTCAAACAATTATTTAGAGAAATAATCGAAAGCTACCATAAAAGAAGGAAGTCGTCACCAACTGTTGTTGACTTCTATGAGGCAGTTGCCGTCGATTTTAAGTGATTTTATTTATTTATTTTCGGACTAAGATGTAAAAATATAAAATTATAGTGACTAAATTTTTTGAAAACTCACTGTTTTGAGAGTTGCTATTAAATCAAATCATTTGATTTTTCAACTATAAGGTTAGTCCAAAAATTTAAAAGACTATAACTTTGTACTCAGGTGTCTAATTTTTTTTAATCGGCAACATGCATGTTTTATTAATAAGATAACATACATGACCAACACGCTCACAAGCCTCGTTAAAAACCTCTCTAAATCCTACAGAGGAAAAGAGTACTCGTGAGCGTGTATCCAGTACAAACACCATTTATAAAATATACATCATGCTAGGCACATTGCTTAAACCAACTCGGTCTATCAACACCAGTTTTAGCCAAAACATCCGCTAGTCTATTCCCCTCTCTAAACACGTGTTGGAAACATACATCATTTAGTGTCGCACACGCTTCGTCAATTCGCCGGAACCAGCGCCAAAACTTCCACGGTCGCTTCTCCAAATGCATGACCCAAGTCACGGTCGTAGTGGAGTCCGATTCCACCACCAACGGACGTTGTTCCCACCCCGAGCCAACCACCATCTCCAATGCGTGACAAATAGCTTGCAGCTCAGCTTCATTTGAATCCGCAACCCCTATTGGACCTGAAAATAATGCAAAAATACGGCCAAAATTCATCACTTAGCACGCCCCCACAACCAACTCTACCCGGTTTACCTCGCGCCGAGCCATCGACATTAAATTTAAATACCCCCACCGGTGGCCTCTCCCATTGTAAATTCCCCCGTGTGACATTGCTCGAACCACTAATCATACACTTCAAAGGAGAATCCCACCAAGCCGATTCCAAAATCACACACTCACTATTCAACATCCGCACCCAATACATCGACCTCAACTTGATGAGGAAAATAATTTCCCCCGCTGACGCCCGAATATTATTGAACAACGCATTGTTACGCGCTAACCATAGAGACCAAAACGTCGCTGCACACCCCGCCATCCACCAATCACGCAAATGTCCCATAAACAAGGACCCAAAACACATCTCCAGCAAACTCTCCACACGCCAAGGCTGTACCATATCCGTTCCCCACCATCGAAAAAATGTTGTCCAAACTGCCCAAGCCGCTGGGCAGTGAAGCAGGAGGTGATCGAGTGTTTGTTCACCCGTCCGGCACCATACACAGCAGACCCCATCCCCCATGATCGGCATCCCCCGTGCGCACAACATCTCCATCGTTGGTAAACGATTCAGCCACGCAAACCATAAAAAATGTTGCACCTTCGGAGGTATCGGCAATCTCCAAAGCATATTCAATTCATCACTCACTACCAATCCAAACGATTGCATCAATTTCGCCAAATTCGCAACATAAAATTCCCCCGTCGTGGAATGTAACCACACTATACGATCACATTGAGATGGAAAAAGATGAAAGCTCCCGCATAGCGCACGGACCTCCTTAAGCTGCTCAAGTTCTAAAAATCGCAATGATCGAACAAAGAATTTATCCCAGTCCTCATGTTCAAAATTACCTCCTTTCGTGTACTTCTTCACTGTCAATTCTTTCTCAACCACAAGACGATACAATCTTGGGAACAACTCAGCCAACGGCCTATCACTACACCACACATCGTGCCAAAAAATAATTTTTTCGCCATCCCCCAATTGCCACATAAAAGCCTCTCTACCCGCCAAGCCATTCATCTCATTTGCTTCATTAAGATTAACAATTTGACGCCAAACGAATGACATTTTTTGCAACCCCACCTCTCTCGGCCACCACTTCCTAATGTCACAACCATACTTCGCATCTATAATTGTCCTCCAAAGGGAATCCTCTTGCGTCGCATACCTCCGCCGCCATTTCGCTAAAAGCGCAATATTTCTTACGCGCAAATTGAGGGAATCCTCAGGTGTCTAATTGAGGAAATTTTTTAATCTACGTAACTTTTCAAGATTTTCATGTTGGCAAAGAAATGTAGTTGTCTTATCATTGTCTTCATCTCAGAAAATATCATTTTCGGCTTTGATTTTATTTTTTGCTCGGCAATTTGGATTTTTATTAATTTTTTCGTCGAACCAACATATGTGCCTTATTAAAAACCTCCTTAAATCTTAGTTGGAGGAAAAGAGTACACATTGTTAGAACCAAACCATAATAGATGTGAAATCTAAACCCAAGATCTATCATGTTGAAATCATCAAGAATAATAAACTGAATGCGGAAGCGTACCTGAATTCATTGATAGATTGAAAATCTTGAATCTTGATGTGGAAATCCCAAAACTTTGGTATTGATCTTCCAAGAAGATAGGTGTTATCTCTTGACGTAAAACTCTCTGACGGGAAGGAGAGAAAAACAAGTTAACCTATTTCTTGGGGACCACTACCTCTTTATATATTTGATTTATTAAATCAACTATTAAATATTTATAACTCTGCCCCTCATTGAATTATAAATATATCTTACGGTATCTACACTTTTATTTTCATGACATTTTAATACCTATGACACGCTTAACTTAATTGGTCACTTTATTTTGTGTCATACTTTATAATAGCAACATACATTTTACATATGTGCCCACAATTGCGGATTTTAATCCAACAATCTCCCACTTGGGCAACATATGTTTCCTGATAAATGTACAACCTTATGAGCTCAAAATTTTTTGCTATTATATAATAGGTATTCTATAACAATCTCGTCCATCAATTATATCCATATAGGATCAAAGCGGTCTTCGCCATGATTGGACCCATCAATGGTCATGTATACAAACATAATCAAATGACATAGATCAATCATGGATGTGTAGCATGGAAAATTACATGAAATGTGAACAGAATATGTCTATTTCCAACTGGTCCTCCTAAACCTTAGTGAGATCAACTTTACTGAATTCAGAGTGTGCATAAACCAAAAGAACTTTATTTCTGCAGAAAATAATCTTAAATAACTTTAAACTGAAGTAACTGAAATTGTGTCTAAATCGAATGAGCATTTTTCAAAATTACAAACTCCCACTAAAACCGAATATCCTTAAATAACATCACACCCACATGAGTAATGTGCTCATGAAAGACCTAGGGTGACAGTTTCTTAATATGCGCGCAATTATGGAGTTTGTACCAACATGCTCTATAGACACACAACCACTCTGAATTTTCTTTAACAACTAGGAACATAATATTTATGTCCTTCAAGTTTAAGGTGTTCCTATTGTTTATAGAATAAATGAATGCATATTTATTGTCACAAAATAACTAAAGCGGTCTTTCTATTCAATATACAATTAGCAGTCCACGTGACAAAATTCTTTTGCATTAATATTCTATTAGAATCGAAGTCTGTAAACTTGATGATCTCTAACTTACTAGAACTTCGACATGTGAGCATGCAATTTTTGTTCTCTGAAGATATCTCGTAACCTCATTGGCTGCTATCCAATGGTTCATAATATGATTACTTAAATATCTGTCTAACATTCCAACAAAGTACACAATTTCCAAACGCATACATACTTAAGTATAAATTAGATTCTCAATAGCTTATGTATAGAGAATCTTTTGAATTTTCTAAATTTTAAGGTTACTTTTAGGGCATTGAGTAAGATAATACTTATCTTCTTTAGCAATATGAGTGTCACTTGGTTTACTCCCACTGAACGTGTAGTATATACAAGTGTCAACCAAATTTATCTCAAAACCGAATGAGATAATCAACATGAAATTTATAATTTTATTAATAAGAGTCTTACATAAGCCACTACAAAAAAATGCCCTATACCGACGGACACAAATCCGTCAGTAAAACACCAAAAATCCGTCGGTATAGGGTCTAAAATTTTTTACCGACGGACAAAAAGGAAATTCCGACAGACAAAGTGTCGTCGGTAATATGCTTGTCGGTATAAAGTTATACCGACAGACGAAACCGTTGGTATAGATATTCTGACCCTATACCGACGGACAGAACCGTAGGCATAGGTATTGGCTACCCCGACAAATTAGGGTATATACTCCGACGGATTTTATTCGTCGGTATATATTACAGCTTTTACTAACGGTTTGTCCGTCGGTATAGGTTCTATCTGTACTGACGGTACGTCCGTCGGTATAGGTTCTATTCGTATCTTTACTGACGCTTGTGTCCGTCGGTATAGGTATCATGTAAGATCTCTATAAAGTATTTATACCGACAGTTATTCCGTCAGTATAGGTGTAATTGGTATTTATTTGTTTTTTTAAATATTAATAATTATTAATACATTCCTTTATTTAATATTTTTTTAATTTAAATATTAAAATTAATAAAACTATTAAAACAAAAATCATTTCATTTTTTAAAGAGAAAATATTCAATTTAATGTTCAAATAAAAAAATATGTAATACATAATAAGCAAAACATGTACGTACATATTTCGAAATATATATATTTTTGAACCTATACCGAGATAGAGGTACTTGTTGCCGAACACTCTCCAATGCGAGCTTCCCATCTCCCATTATGATGATGTCTGCTGGTTCGAAATATATATTGTAGCTGAATTCCATAGACTGATGATCAAGTCATTAATCTCACCTTCTTAATGATCCAATATATTCTTCTCTAGACTGATTCTCCATTTCTTTCAATTCCGTCTGGTATGTTGAAACCTGCAAATTGTTCATATTGCAAATATTCAGGTTTCTTCCCCCGATCTTACAGCAAACTCATTAAATTAAATACTACAATGTACCGGGAAGTTAAGAATGGTGTCTTGACCCCAGTATTTGAGTGCTACTAAATCATAAGCATGTGCTGCATATTCTTCATCATCGTAAGCACCTGAAAAAAAAACAAGAAGTAAATTTCCCGAACTTGAGTTAAAAGAAATTAGTTCCTTAAAAAAGAAAACGTATATACCAAGATTATCTCAATAGGTTTTCAATAAGTTTTCTGGCACAAAACTTCATCAAGATTATCTCATTATGCAATCTTAGAGAGAAAAAAATTCAAATGCCAACTTAGAAATTGAACAAAATAAAGTGGGATAAGTTCATCAACCAGGTGTTGATTCGATGTGTAACTGATTATAAGAGAAAGTTTGGAAAACAACAGAAGCATGTACAATTAGAACAGCACACAAACTTATTATAAGCTTTAATAGCAGTATATATATATTTTTCTCCTATGAGTGGATTCCTATGCTCTGATGATCTATCCACGATCAATGTGATAAAATGCAACTTCATTTGCAGCAAACATATATCTATAAATTTGCAACAACAAAAAAAGCCAATACTGCTAGATAGGAAATAAAGCTAATTTTAACTGTAATGCCCTACAAGGAAGGTTCAGATACCGGCAAATCGAATGCATATAACAAAAGTTCCATTGCTACTTATATTGGGTTATTAGTTATCTAATGATGCAGTCTTTACACAAGTTATAAGTAATGAATCTTTTGATCATTCACATTATCAAACAGGCTCTCGGAACTAAACAGAATTTATAAAGGAGACCGGCCTAAATCCTAATGGATATAGGGAGCTGAAGTGGTGCAATTTGAAATAAACTATGAACAAAAGCTAGCGAATATCATTTGAATTTGTCTACAGTCTACACGAATGCTGAAAAAGTAGAATAAGAAGATGAGAGAAAAACTTACAATCTAACATTGTAGTATGAATATGGAGTACATAACAGGGACATGACCCAATGCCCTGTTAATAGATAGAATAGACATAAAAATCCTTGCAGGAAGAATTCCGGCAAGACGACTTTGTTTATCCGCGATGGAAAGTCATAAGGATTGATAAAATCAAACTCTAAATCAGCCAAGCATGTGAGCTGCAGCAAAATTACCAAGCTGTTAAATTTCATTCTCGGTTCTCATATACCCAAAAAAAATCTGCGGAGGAACATGGATTCCTTTTCATGTTTAAAACCCAAAAGAAATCCCCAAATGGTTCTCCAAATCAAAGATATCAACAACAAATCAATCCCACAAAAAATTTACAACAGAATTCAACAGACACGGAGAAATGCTATGTCTTCTCTTCTTTTCTCAAAGAAAGCACACAAATTTGCATTTATTAAGTGATTTTCATGCAAAGAAGCAAAGAAGCAATCATCACCCACCAAGCTGAATAGAGAATGCATATAACAATCAGACCCAGGAAAGAAAAAAACAAAGATTCTAGGGTTTAGGAAGGAACTGACCTGATAAATGAGGAGAACAACAAGGGCAATGAGGATGAAGAAAGAAATAAGCCATATGAAAATATCCTCCATCACTGTCTTCCTATATCTTCTTCTCCCTTGGAAGACTGAGATTCCGAGAACCACCCAGAAACAATAGTTGAATGGCATTTTGCCTCGAGCTCAGGGGCTGAAGCCCTGGCCTTCAAGCAACAAGAAAAGAGACTGACCTTCGTTGCTTGCTTGTTGGTGGGACCGAGCGGCCTGAGGGACGACCGACGGCGACAAGGAGAACAACGAGGAGAAGCACGAGGAGGAGGAGCACGACCAGGGGGATTTAGGGATTTTTTAACTTTCACGATTGATTTGGGGATTTTAACTCTTAAACCGCAGAAATAATTAAAGGGTTTTATTTTGATGCACAAGCTGTGTAAATTTTTTTTACACAATCCTTTTATAAAATTTAAAATCTAAATCACAAACCCTAGCAACCTAAAACCTAAACACTAAGCCCTAAACCCTAAACTCTAAATTCTAACCATAAACCTTAAATTATATACCCTACATACTAAACCCCTAAACCCTAACATAAAACCCTAAACCCTAAACCCTAAAATTAAAGGGCTTGTGTAAACTAAAGTTTACACAGCTTGTGCATCAAAGTATTTTCCATAATTAAATCACGTGTAAAAAATTTAATCCTGTATATCGACAGCCACAAATAACCGTTGGTCTAAACTAAACCTATACCGACACATACAAAACACTGTTAGTATATGGATTACCTATACCGACACACACAAAACTGTCAGTATATAGTTTACCTATACCGACGGTCTCAGTATATCGTCGGTAAATATTATAGCTATACCGACACATTTTTGTTTTCCGTCGCTATATATTACATCTATACCGACAAATTTTGTATCCGTCGGTATACATCAGAACTTTTACCGACAGTGTTGTTTTCCGTCGGTATATAGTATCTATAGCAACGACTTGTGTCCGTCGGTATAACCGAGCGTCGGTATATGTACAATTTTTTGTAGTGAGCTCATAGATAGATTTCTTTAATTTACATATCATTGATATTGTATCATAAGACACAACTCTATGATTGTACCATATAAATAGTTTTTTTTTTCAATGTCGTCATTGAAAAAAAAAACAAGCTTAACATCTATCTAATGTAGCTTAAGACTAAAACAAGCAACAAGTGAAATAATTATCTTGAAAGAGTCTTTCAATAAAAACTTGAGAGAAAGTCTCTACAAAATCAGTGTCTTCTTTTAGAGTATATCCTTTAGATACAAGACGTGCTTTATACTTATCCACATTACCATTTCTATCCCTATTGGTTTTAAATGTCCATTTACAACCAATTGGTTTGCACTTAAGGTAATGAGACAAGTTCCTAAACTTTATTGTATTGCACAAAATTATACTCTTCTTGAATGACATCAATCCACTTTTGAGAGTTAAAACTTTTATGGTCTGATAAAAAATGATTGAACATTTTCTATCATTCCATTGTTACCTTATTTTCTTGAAGAAATACAATATAATAATATGGAATAGTATTTCATATTCCTCTCGTGGACCTCTTTAATGACACTTGTTTTTTTAAGGTTGTTGAGTTTTTTCTTCTGAAACAATTACCTTATCTTGAATGGGAGTTGTTCAACATTGTTTTGTTGAGGTACTTGATTCACTTCTTGATTAATGATAGGTTGAAAACCTAAACATTGTCAAAAGTGATAGTAGGAATTAAATTATAATTAAATTCCTCCTCAATAACAATGTATCTAACCTTATTTCTCCCTTCAAACTCAACATCCTAAAAAAATTATAAATCTCTCCTTAAAATAATCTTAACTGTGGGATCATAAAATTTACAGTCCATGGATCACTCAAAATAACCGAAGTAGTTGTTCGCTTTTAAAATTTAATTTCTTTACATGTGTCCTAACTTATACAAAAGAATCAACACTTAAAAACTTATTGTCGTTTCTTTTGGCTAGAACCCTTAGCAACTTTATTTAAATATTTTTTTTATTGCCCTTATTCTTAAAGACACTAACTAAATGAGCACTAACAAAATAATTATTTTTACACTTATAATGCTTCAACCTTTCTTCCTCATGAACACGATGAGAAATGAACCCAAATAGAGTATATTTCTCCCTTTGACAATTGTAACTTGAATTGGTTAAATTGTATAGGAAGCGATATCAAAACCATAAGAACAAACAATTGTTAGAAAGTTCGATCTTATGTGCCTTAAATTTTGAAGCAATATAAAGAATTTTTATAATCTACTCTCTCACATTTCCTTGACCCTTATACTTCATAGACATCAAAGAAAGCATAAGTGATGTCATCTTAACCTTAATGTTTTGGGTAAAACATTTCTTAATTTCGTCAAGGAAACCCTTAGCATGAATAATCTCTTTAGATTTGTGCTTCTAAAGACATCTAGAATGCTGTGTTTTATGATCATTAGACTCATGCGATTCGAACAATCTCACCTCTCAAAATACCTTTTATGGGTGCTTACCGCAGTGAGAGGTGCAAGTTGTTCATTCCTTAGTGCAAAGTCTATGTTCATTAATAAAAATACTATATGTAAGTGTCTTTTCTATTCCTTGAAATTAGTTTCACTAAACACGAGTGTAGAATGTATTTAACTGATATTGTGACAACAAAAATAAATTACCTAAATATAGAACAAAAATAAGTAAATAAAATAGAAACAAGCTCACATAAATATTCATAAGTAAACAAATAAATTCAAAATAATGACTAGTTCCCCTCAAGATACCAAGCACAACATTAATATCAAGTCTTTGGACAGTAATATTAATTGTAAGCGATACTCTTGTTGTAGCAATCAAACATTGACAATAAACTATGTCAAACAATGGGCTAATCTTTGGACTAACGTATTGCTCACATAAAATACCTTATAATTGTCACACATTTATCGCCACAGTTGTCGTTGTAATTCTGCCAAATATTAACTTTCCTTTGGGCCAATTAATAAACGCATGAATTACAAAAACTCATAATCATCTTAATATTTTAAATAAACTAATCTACACAAAAGCGGTCACTTTGGTGACATTATGTTTCAATTAATCCATTAAAATATTAGACATCCGAAGCCAAAATATGAATTTAATTGTTTCAAAATATTTGTCTTAATTTTATCTTTCAATCAAATTAAAAGATAACCAAAATAATAATAAATTTGAATAAAGGTAAACATCATATCAAGATATCAGACACTCCATTAATATTTCATCTTTGGACAAAACATTAACTTGCAAGTGATATCTTGGTACAGTAATCAAACATTGATAATAAGAACATGTCAAACAGAAATCTTACTTTGGGCCGATTTATTGCTCACATATAAAACCGAATAATTATCACATGTTTATTACCATAGTTGCACATGTAATAATGTCAATTATTAACCTTCCTTTGGGCCGATTAATACTAACATAATCCGACTTACATGCACAAAACCTTCTATATTTTAAAATAAAATAATTTCCACAATAGAGGTCACTTTGGTGACTTAATGTTTCAATTAAATTATTTTAAAATATATACTATAAATATACCGATATCCAAATTTAAAATTTTGTAACAGTCAAAACTGAATTTCTGATAACACTTAAGTTTCCGAAATAACCCAAAATAAGGTTGTCTAAATGGGGCTATCAAAAATTGAATACCGAAATATTTGACTGTTTCTCCAAAAATTCCTTAAGCATGCATTTGCCGAAATTAAAGTCGAATTCAAAACAATCAATTTTTTTTAACTAAAAGCCAAAATCAAAAGTATCATATAAATAAATAATTCATATAATAATCACATGAAACCTTAGTATATCCATAATAACCTAATGATCAAACTGAATAGATATGAATTTCATAAGATTAATGGCATGCTTTCCAAAACCAAAACCAAATGTATATTCCGTAGATAACATTAACGGCATAATTAAGCATAATATCAAACAAGTTTTTTTTTTTGAGAAAATATCAAACAAGTTTAAGCTAAAGGTTATGTACAAAACTCAACATGATTCAACAAAATTCAACCATAATAATTAGACAAACCGAATATAAAACTCCGAGAGTTAACCTGGTTATAAAGTTTCCAAGTTAAAGCCCAAGTCAACTTTGTTTTCCTTTAACTACCAACGATCAAAACTAAAATTTTGATCAAAACGAATTGAATATATATTTCTAATATATATTTTATAGAATAATTAAAGTGTATGTCTAATACTAAATCCGAAAGAAACAAACTCATCAATTAAAACCCTAAGAGATGTCGATAAAGAAATCACAATAGTCTTAATAGATCCGTTAATCATGATCTACCGACATTAAAACTCAATTCTCATTAACCTAAATTAAAGAAATAGACAGAAACATAATTGCCTTAAATTTCTCAGATATTACGGTTGAACCCTAAACCCTTGATCCATAATTAACAAATATACGGTGATCAATGATAAGAATCAATAAAATTGAAACTTCGATCTACGAATAATCGTAACTAATACACTAAGAAACAAAACCATTCACAACGTATACTAGCTTCAATCTGCCGAACTTACAAACAATGGTCATTCATGGGTTAAGGGGAAAAAATTGCACCCAAAAACATAATGACACTTTTAAGCAATTTTTTTTAAATACATCGAATTGAACCCTAGATATTCTTTTAGCGCTTAAACAGTAAGAACCTAACTCAAATCACATACATAGATTATAAACAAAAAATACGATTGTGATTTTTTTTTTACGATAAAAAATTAATTCGCTCTCAATGATTCAACATGGCGAGGCTCTGATGCCACTTGTTAGAACCAAACCATAATAGATGTGAAATCTAAACCCAAGATCTATCATGTTGAAATCATCAAGAATAATAAACTGAATGCGGAAGCGTACCTGAATTCATTGATAGATTGAAAATCTTGAATCTTGATGTGGAAATCCCAAAACTTTGGTATTGATCTTCCAAGAAGATAGGTTATCTCTTGACGTAAAACTCTCTGACGAGAAGGAGAGAAAAACAAGTTAACCTATTTTTTGGGACCACTACCTCTTTATATAGTTGATTTATTAAATCAACTATTAAATATTTATAACTCTGTCCCTCATTGAATTATAAATATATCTTATGGTATCTACACTTTTATTTCCATGACATTTTAATACCTATGATACGTTTAACTTAATTGGTCACTTTATTTTGTGTCATACTTTATAATAGCAACATACATTTTACATATGTGCCCACAATTGCGGATTTTAATCCAACACACATAGGTTGGGGGAAGGTTGTTACACTGTAAAGACCATAGGCTACAAGAAGTTCTAGCGCAAGCTGACAGAAAAGATACAAATTGAATCCTACCGATGCTGATTTTTACTGCAACAGACGAACCAAACTAATCCTGTGAATAAGAGAGGGGTTGCATCCTACAGTCCATCGCAAATTGTTGTGTGTCCCAGGTCGCGACCCGTTGGGTGAGAGATGTTGAATGTCAATCAGCTTTGATTTTAGAAGAAAAAAAATTCTCAGTTTTTTATTGGAACTTTTAATTGATTGACTACGATTTTTTTTATACCTACTGGGCTTAAAAATCGATTTTTCTATACATAAAATATATCATTATTTATAAGGATTTGATACGTGTACTTTCATTGTATTATGAAAATTTTCATTTTGATCTTTATAATTTTAATTTCCCTTCAATTGAGTCAATGTAAATTTACCACATGACCAAAATGAAATATTTCAGAATCCAACAAGATTACACGTTTTCCTAATGCAGTATAATCACACAATTACAGTAAATTTGTGTATATTTCTTAAACATTTCAATTTTTCGTATAATTTTAATTCTTTTTATTTGTCCTAAAATGAAAAGAAAAACACTCAAAGTCGTTGGATCATGGCGGTCAATAGCAGCCGGTGACGACTTTTATTTTTACTGTAGATTTTGACTATTTCCTTAAATAATTGTTGGATTGTACCATTTTCCAAATTGAGAAAACATAAACGACATTTTTCATTAATTTAACCCTTTATCTTGTCACTTTTCTTCTATTTAAGGTCTTCTTTGTTCTTATTTTTTTATTTATTAAGAATGTATTTGAAAAGTTACATGATAATGATTTTTTTGGTATAGACATGATAATAAGATTTAATGTAATCATACGAATGTTATATATTTAACCAATCATTTTAATTCACGAGTTTTGTTAAATTGAGTTTGAATGGATTTCTAATTATTCTCTTCAGTTCATACAAAATGGTGAAAATTAATATAATTGCACATGATAAAAAGTTATGGTGTAATTATACTCAACTAATCAAATATGTCTAAAAAAATTAAAATTCTTTGTAAATTTACTAAAGAAGTAATTACGTTTTCGTATGTACAAAAAAGGACTTTGGGAATAAAAAGAGTTATAAATGTAAAAAAATTGAAATGTATATTTATTTATATTGCTTTATAAATGAACGGATATAAATTATGGATTTTAAGTTTTATTTGTTCGAATTTATAAATGTTAATATCACTATAACAACATAAATTTTTAGTGGAAAATTGGCAATGACTAGGAATAATTTTATCACAAATATTAAATTTTTGTGACATTTTTTGTGCGACATTATTAGTATAAGTAATTGTGATGTATTTTTATTTGGACACTATTAAAGAAATAATTGTGACGATTACATTTTCACAATTAAATTCTCACTATAAGTGTATAACTGTGACACAAATTTTATTGTCCCTAAAATTTTGACACATGATAGTGACGATATATAAAATGATCACTATTATTTGATATTTGTTGTGACATTGAAATTATTTGTCACTTTAAAATTTTACTTTTTGATGTGATATATTTTGTCACCAATGAAAAAATAAAATTAGTGACAATTAGATATTGTCACAATAATAAATTTATTTTTATAATAATAGTAATAATAACAATTATAAAAAATGAAGTTACCATAATAAAATAATTTGTCAAAAGGTAAAATAATTCTATTAGTCTCTATACTATGTGTAAATTGTTGTTTTAGTCATTTTATTTTGATCAATTTTAATCCCTATATTTTTTAAATTTTAAAATTCTAATCCTAATCCAAACAGGACAACGACAGTATGACTAAATTACAATGAATAAAAATGATCAAATAAAAGAATAAAAATCAAATATGCAACTTATGTTATAACAAATAAGCTAAAAACAAAAGTTTACTTAACATATTTAAAAACTACTATCATTCATGTCAAGATCGAAATTTCAAAACATAAAATGTTTAGAAACTTAAAGTGACTGAATTAAAGTAAAAAGACTAATATGGAATATTAGTATAATATGTGAGTAAAATTTTACCTAGTGAAATTTTTTTTCACTTGATATTTGTTTTAACTTTGCTTGTAGAGTTAAAATTCACATTTTTCTGAAATTGAAATGAGGTCGAGGCCATTAAATTAAGAAACCCTCATACAGAGAAAATGAGGGCCTATAATATCACGCTCAAGAATAGCTAATAAACTAGGAGGCGGAGAGGAGAAGGTCACAAGAGAGCTCTCTGAAGGAGAATCGAGCTTGGCCATAAAATTAGTACCCATGTTGGTTTCACGACAAACGTGAACAAAGATAATGTCACATGAAGGCGAGAGACATGCCAAAATAGCACGAACCGGAGCATTAGGACTAGAAGGAGAGGGCAGTGAGAGCAGGGCCACCGCTTCAGAGTTATCATACTGTAAAATGAGACGTTTAAAGCCAAAGTCCAGTGCTAAACAAATACCTGAAAGGGTTGCCCAAAGTTCTGCTCGAAGAACATTAACCAACCCAACCTTTTTAGTAAAACCCGGGATGAAAGCACCTTCAAAGTCATGGAAAATACCACCAACGACTCCTCTACCTGATCCTTGAGAGACAACTCCATCGGTATTTAAGCAGATCCATTCTTGGAGAGGAGCTTCCCATCGAACGAGCCGAGGACAATGTGGGAGGGACATATTTGGATTATCATAAAGATGAGCCCAGAGGGAGATAGTGATAAGGATACTAACGACATCTGTCTGTGAACACTCAAAGATAAAGGCATTGTGTCGTTTCCAACCGTTCCATAGGAGAAAGGCAAAAAAATACGCCAATGATCAGCAGTGAGAACACATAACTTGTTAGACAAGAGGCCTTGAAAGAGCCAATCACTAAGGGGGAGGTCGAAGAACTCAGCCCGCGGATGGTTGATTAGCAACTAAGACCAAAGGCTATGCATAGAGGGACAATCTCGGAGAACGTGGAGTAGCAACTCAGTGGGAGCACCGTAGATTGCACAAGAGGGATCATCTGTGGCTAAATCGACCACTTTACACTCATCCAAAACCAGGGCTAAAGGTTGTTTTCATTGGCGCAGTGGTCCCAAACTAGACAACCGTACATCATCCTAAAAAAGGACCATTGCACCATCTCCAATCGACCATGCAACATTCTCACTGTATAGTGGCCAGACACGTGATAGAGCTCTCCAAAAAAGTAGAACAAGAGGGCTTCAAAATCGAATCTAGGTAGAGATCATAGAGTTTATATTTCTCCCTAAGAAAACAGATCTAATAAGCATATAATGATTGAAAATGGAATTACAAACTTTCATGAGAAACGCTTGGTTATTTATCTTAGTATTCTTGAGTCCAAGACCCCCACACAACAATGGTTGACAAACCAAGTTCCAATTCACAAGAGCAAGATGCCGAGATGGAGGTTTAGACCCCCAAATGAAACGATGAACAATATGTTTAATTTCGTTACAAATGCGCGATGGTAGGCTATTCGTTTGCATCGTGTAGGTAGGGATACTAAGTAAGACGGATTTGGCAAGTGTGATCTGAACCGTAATTGGCAGCTTGCCCATAGTCCAACTGTCAAGTTTCTTACAGATTCTGTCGATAATAAAATCGATCTGTCAAGTGGTGTCACCATAGTGCCTGACCGGTGAGCCAAGGTACATGCCAAGTTCAGTTACACGTTGAAAGCCAAGACGAGTGCTAATAGCATGTTGTAAATCCGGATCAGTATTAAATGAGAAGAATATTTTTGTCTTGCTCTTATTAATCGCATGACCAAAATATGAGCCAAAAGTTTTCAAGATATGCTCAATGTTTTCTGCTTGACCTAAATCGGCCCTCGCGTAGTGTAACCCCCTCGTCCCGGTCCGGACGCTCGACCGGTCCGAGCGGGCTACACGGGGATAACCGAGGCGAAACCCGTTAAGGCTCAACTTCGGTTAACGACCCTAGGAAAAACTTTCATTTATTTATTATCTTTTCTAGATGCCTTAAAATATCCTATGTGAAACAACGACAACGGAAGCAACAAGCAAGGCGAAACAAACGAACATACAATTAAAACAACCCATTTTAGATTTCACAGCGGCCGTATCGATACACTAGAAGAGGGTATCGATACGCCTTGACTAGGTCAACAGCCCAAGGAAAACCCAGGGAGACCGTATCGGTACACTGGTTGACCGTACCGATAGGCCCTCAATTGGTCAACTTCTCACGGTCAACGATACAAGACCGTATCGATACGCCCTAAACCCGTACCGATACGCCAAAATCTCGTCAATATCTCAGATTTCCAGAGAAGTTTTGGCGTATCGATACACCCCCGTGTACTGGTACGCTAGGCCAAACTTGAGTCCCAAAGTGTAGGACCGTATCGATACGGCCCTTGGGCGTACCGATACGCCCTGCACTGCAACACTCAAATTTGCAGCAAAACGCAACAAGACTCCACTCTAGATGCAAGATAAGACTCACCTAGCCACACACAAACATACATACAACATCCAACATCCATGGAACAACATACGAGTCATTTAAAACGAACAAGGAGCATATGATCAAAGGAATCATACATTTACCATAAAGAGACATACATTGCATTTAAAGGTTTCATGCCTTAGAAACAAAACACATAAGCATTCATGTTACGCATCATAAACATGGTTTACAAACCAAAATGAGGCATCCACAAGCCACACCAAACATCAACATATCAAGGAGTCTAAACAAGCTCCTACACAAAACAACAACATAAATCAAAATACTCAAATCCCATTGCTTGTCTATTACATCTTAACTTAAAAGTCCACACTTGATGATAGCAAGGGTACAACTAGCACACTTGGAGGCCCTCTCCTTGCACAAGCAACCTACGAACTAAGGATCTGCATTGTCGAACGAAAGAGAGCGTAAGCAAAAAGCTTAGTGAGGGTGAGCTCATAAAACAAACCTCGACAATGCAGGGTCCAAGTACGAGCAACACAACCAAGGAAGAATGCATGTTTTCTTACTTTCGAAGCCACAAGAGTCAAGTATATATGATGCATGAACATAATATCAATATCATGCCATGCTCAACAAGTCCATAAACACAACCATATGGAACACATATATCAAACGTATTGGCACCTAGCTATGACCCGAATACGCGGATAACAACCGTTGGAACTCACATCCAACAACTCAACCATTACCTTGTGGTGGGATTACACTCATCACCGTCTTACGCGGAGGAGATTCCACTCATCCTCACGCCCCGTCGATGGGATTCCACTCATCACCGACTAACATATAAAAGAAGATTTCCGGGCGTACCCGTACTCCATCTTGATGATTACCATCACCAAGACTATGCGCGCATTTTGACTCTCGTGTGCACACTACACATCCTAATGATCGATCATTTATACCCAAGCATACTAGTGCCAATACTAACACATTTCATTGATCAACCTCACAACTATCTTACAAAATTTCGTGCTTAGCACGTACTCACCATGATTTACCATCATGCACAAACCACATTCCACAACCACATGCATATCACAATGCATCACACATCATGCCTCAACACACATGTATATCACATTATACATAACAACATTAATCACAATGAATATGAAACAAGAGGCATAACAACGCATTTAGAAGTTCAACCAACGCCTTCTAAACTAAGCTTGGGATTAGTCTACCAATCTAATCCCAACTCTAGGTGGGTTTACCAAGCCCGACCTAGGTCCACATGCTTGAACCAACATTTGAAAACCAATTAAACCAAGTTGAAATCATTAACCACTCACCGACTACTCCAAGCTCAACAATTCTAGCCGATCAATCCATCAAGCTATCCGGATTCGTTCCCGAGGCTTCACCAACAAAATTCCTTGCTTCTAAACAATCCAACACAATCAAAACAACCACATTTCAGTTCACAATCACTGTAGCAAACCCGGAACACAAACCAAGCATCAAAATCAAGCCAAGACATAACCAAAACCCACATTTTCGAGCAACCCAAAAGCTCAACCAAGAACTATTGATTCCAACACTTTTAACACACCTAAAAGCTTCCAAAACAACCCTAACCATCATACAACCATCAGCCAACAAATTCCAACACCAAACAGCCCCAAAACTCAACTTTAAACCTCTCTAAAACCCAAATTCATGAATCATTATAAAACCTTGTAAAAATCACATATGTTGGACCTTTTGGATAGTAAACAACTTATCTAACAACAACAAATTAAAAGCTCAAATAAAGGCTAACGAAGTTAACATTTTTAATTCAAAACCCAAAAACTTCAAAATGCAAAACCATGGGTTTTAATGAAAACTAAAGGTATAGACATGTAGAGGAAAGTGAGGACAAGTCAAAAATATGTTTACCTTTCAAAAATCACCAAGAATGAAGGTGTATGGTGATGGAATAGTGAACAACAATGGAGAAGAGATGTTGTCGTGAAGTTGAATGAGAGAGAGGAAGAAGATGAGTAAAATTGGTGTTTTAAAATAAAAGGGGTTTTTATTTTACAAGACCAAATATTTACAAAACTACCATTAATGAAAATGGCTATCATCCCACATTCTAAAATACATAGATATTTGGGCTTTAATTTAAAATCGGGTCTAACATATTAAATGAATTTTTAAAATGAAAAGGGAAAACTCGAAACATTATTTTTATTATTTAATTCACCCGACCCCCAAACCCAGGTGTTACAACTCTCCCCCACTTAAGGAATTTCATCCCCGAAATTACCTGACGGAAACAAGTACGGAAACTGCTCAAGCATATAAGCTTTCCTCTCCCACGTGACCTCTTCCACGCCTCTATGTCTCCACAACACCTTGACCAACTCTATGGTCTTCCACGCAACACCTTGCTATCCGAAGCAAGTATCTCAACCGGTTCTTCATTGTAAGACAAATCCGAATTCAGTTCTATCTCCTCAACGGGCATCACATGAGACGAGTCTGATCTATATCTCCTAAGCATTGACACATGGAAAACATTATGGATCTTCTCTAACTCTGAAAGCAATCTCAAACGGTAAGCTACTGGCCCAATCTGCTCAACTATCTCATACGGACCAATAAACCTCGGACTCAACTTGCCTTTCCAGCCAAAACGCATTACCTTCTTCCATGGAGATACTTTCAGAAACACTTTCTCACCCACTGAAAACTCAATCTCTTTTCTCTTCAAGTCTGCGTAAGATTTCTGACGATCGGAAGCTGCTTTCAAACAGTTACAAATCAACTTCACTTTATCAGTAGTCCCCTTAAGCAAATTTGGCATAGGTAACAATTTCGGACTCTTTTCGGCCCAACAGATCGGAGTCCTACATCGTCTACCATACAATGCCTCATAAGGAGCCATCTGTATACTAGCCTGGTAACTGTTGTTGTAAGCAAACTCGACTAAGGGTAAATGCTTCTCCCAAGAACCCTGAAAGTCAATCACACAACAACGAAGCATATCCTCTAATATCTGTATCACTCGCTCTGACTGACCATCTGACTGCGGATGATAAGAAATACTGAAATGCAAACGGCTACCTAGGGCAGTATGCAAACAACCCCAGAACCTCGATGTGAATCTCGGATCTCTGTCTGACACAATAGACTTCGGAACTCCATGCAACCTCACAATCTCGCGGATGTACAAATCTGCCAACTTGTCTAAAGAGTCTGTGGTGTTCACTGCTAAGAAATGAGCACACTTAGTGAATCTATCAACTATCACCCAAATAGAATTCTTCTTCGAAGGAGACAACGACAACCCTAACACAAAGTCCATAGTGATTCTCTCCCATTTCCAATCCGGAATTTTCAAAGGTTGTAACAAACCTGAAGGAACCTGATGTTCTGCCTTTACTCTCTAACAAACCATACAACGGCTCACATACTCGGCTACATCCTTCTTCAAACCAACCCAATAATAATCACTCTTCAGATCTCGGTACATCTTAGTACTGCCCGGATGCATAGAAAAATGATTCGAATGTGCTTCGCTCAGAATCATACGTCTCAACTCAACATCTTCAGGTACTACAACTCTGTCTCTGAAACACAACACATTCTCATCACTGAAACTGTACTCTGTCGGTCTACCTTCTGCAATGTCCTGAACATGTGAAGCTAAAGATACATCTTACAACTGTTTCTCTCTAATCATCTGAATCAACGAAGGCTTCACTTGCAACTCAGTAATCAAACCACCGTCCCCTGATACACTAAGTCTAGCAAACATAGCTCGCAACTCAACTGCAACTTTTCTGCTCAATGCATCGGCCACTACATTTGCCTTACCCGGATGGTACTCAATAGTCAAGTCATAGTCTTTCAACAGTTCAAGCCATCTTCTCTGTCTCAAGTTCAACTCTCTCTGAGTCATCAAATACTTCAAGCTTTTATGATTAGTGTAAACCGTGCACTTCTCACCATACAAGTAGTGATGCCAAATCTTCAACGCAAACACAACTGCGACTAACTCAATATCGTGCGTAGGGTAGTTCTTCTCGTGCACCTTTAACTGTCTCGAAGCATAAGCAACAACTCTCTTTTCTTGCATTAGAACACAACCTAAACCTACGTAGGAAGCATCACTATAGATCACGAACTCTTTCCCTGAAACTGGTTGTACCAACACTGGAGCATTCATCAAAACCTCTTTTAATTTCTCAAATGCCTTATGTCTCGCATCTGACCACTCAAACTTTACTCCTTTTTGCAACAATTTAGTCAACGGAGCAGCTACTCTAGAGAAACCATCAACGAACCTCCTATAGTAACCAGCTAATCCTAGGAAACTCCTAATCTCAGTCACTGACTTAGGTTGTTTCCACTCAACAATGGCTTCAATCTTCGTCGGATCAACACGGATACCTTCAGCAGATACCACATGGCCAAGAACACAACCTCTCTAATCCAGAACTCACATTTGCTCAACTTAGCATACAACTGATTACTCATCAATTTCTGCAAAACAAGTCTCAAGTGCTCATCATGTCCTTCTTCTGATCTCGAGTACACAAGGATGTCGTCTATAAAAACAACTACAAACCGGTCTAGATAGTCTCAGAAAACTCTGTTCATCATGTCCATGAAAAATGATGGTGCATTCGTGAGCCCAAACAGCATCACAAGGAACTCATAGTGACCATATCTAGTCCTAAAAGCTGTCTTCGGAACATCACACTCCTTTACCTTCAACTGATAGTACCCTGACCTCAAATCTATCTTCGAAAACACTGAGGCGCCCCTCAACTGATCAAGCAGATCATCTATATGAGGCAACATATACTTGTTCTTTACTGTCAACTGGTTCAACTGTCTGTAGTCGATACCCATTCTCATACTGTCATCATTCTTCTTCACAAACAACACGAGAGCACCCCAAGGCGAACTACTAGGCCTAATAAAACCTCGGTCTAACAACTCATGAAGCTGGCTTTTTAACTCTTTCAACTCTTTCGGAGCCATACGGTACGGAGCAATAGAAACTGGAGTAGACCCTGAAACAGTCTCAATCACAAACTCTACATCTCTATCAGGAGGCAAACCCGATAACTCTTCTGGAAACACATCCGGATAATCACAAATTGTTCTAATATCTTTCGGTCTAACCTCACTCATATTCAGATTCATCACATACGCTAAATAAACCCCACAACCGGAGTCCATCAACATATGAGCCTCTAAAGCTGACACAACGTTCGACAATAACTTAACGTTCTCGCCTACTACCACTACCTCGTAGTTGTCAAAAAGCATCAACGAAATTCTTTTTGTCTCAAAATCTACACTAGCCCTGTGCTCAACCAACCAATCCATACCCAAAATAATATCAAAACCATTGAACGGAAGCTCCATCATATCAACAGGAAACACATGACTCTGGATCTTCAACGGACACCTCCTATACATCCGTCTAACTAAAACTGTCTCACCAAAGGAACTAGTCACATGCAACCCTAGGTCTAAAATCTCAACAGGTATGTCTAACTTCTTTGCATGCTCACTCAAAATGTAAGAATACGTGGAACCCGAATCAACTAAGGAAAGGAAAGACATGGACTGTAACTCAAATTTACCTGCTATCACATCTGTGTCATTCCATGCCTCTCTTTGTGCGTAGACTCTAGCTGGTCCACCGGCCTCTAGCTGAACCGCCACAACATGAGCAAGATTCCTCGGTGCCTCTATCCTAGGTGCATCATCCCTCGGCTGGAAGTAACCACGACCGCGCCCACGACCTCTCTGATAGTCGATCGCTCTCGCAGGAGCCTGTGCCAGATTTGGTGCTTGTGCCGCCTGATGCAGACACTCTCTCCTGAAGTGGTCTCTCGATCCATAGTTCCAGCAAACATGGTAGTTTCCCCAACACTCTCCTGAATGTTGTCTCCCACATTGGGCACACTCGGGCAAACGCCCTCCACCTCTCTGGCCCTGATGGCCTCTACCATGGTGGCCACCGCCACGCCTATGATCAAACTGCTGTCCACTGCCCCGATGCCTCTTGGCATCACCACAATCAAAGTTGTTGTGCCTCTTCCCTAAACTGGATCCTCCCGAACGCTTGGTCAGCCCCAAGCTATGCTCGATGTCATTGGCCCTAGCGACCAAGACATCAAAATCAGAATAATCTGAAGCCAAGGTGTACCTCTTGACTTCCTCATGAAGTCCATACCTGAACCGATCACAATGGTCCCTCTCAGTAGGAACAAACTCCGGAGCATACTGACTCAGTCGGACAAAGCGGATCTCATAATCTGTCACTGAGGTGTCTTCCTTAACAAGAGCCATGAACTCCCGCTTCTTCTCATCTAAGTATCTCGGGCCCAAATACCTTTTTCTGAAAGCAGTCTCAAAGAAATTCCAACTGATCTCGGCCTTAGGCACACCGGTAGTAATGGTGACCCACCAGGTGTATGCATCACCCTGAAGCAACGAAACCACACAACCCAACTTACGAGCTCCAACACATCCCATCTGAGCTAAAATACAGACTATCTTCTCTAGCCACAACTCTGATCTCTCAGGTGTAGATCCCCGGAACTCATCTGCTCCGAGGCTACGAAGCCTCTTTAAAGGTAAACTAGCATCATCTCCTCTCGGCTGAGCTGCAGTCTGAGCTCCGGCAACTGCAGCATGAAACGCTCCCGCTATAGCTTGAACTAGTAGAGCCATATCTATCCCTGCAAGACCTTGGCCACCCTGGCCAACCTGAGGTCCCGCTCCCTCAGCTCCAACCTCGCCTCCCACATCAGGCTGAGGAGGTGGTGGTGGAGGAGCTTCGACTCCAACAACAGGCTCTTCCACAGAAGCCTCTACTCCAACCACCGACTCATTTACAGGAGCCGCGACACGGGGTTCCTGGCGAACCAACCTCGGTCTACCTCTAGGCCTCGACATAACCGCTCACAGATAACAACTATAACAACAACAACAACAACAACAACATACAAAATTTAGGTTAGCAAGGGAAAGGGTCCAAGTGGCTCAAGTATGTTTCCCTCACTTAAAAATCCTTTTTCCGATGTAATAGAAACAATGAGACTCTACTCAACATGCTTCAAACAACACACACACAATCAATTTAAAAAAACATCAAGCATTCTTGGTAAACAAGTAAACATACTTACATGGCAAGCAAACACCGTGCAATTGCAATACAAGAATTTAACTTACCTCACTTACCTGCCCGAGGTCTCGGAAACCTTAGGCTTTGATACCAACAAGTGTAACCCCCTCATTTCGGTCCGGACGCTCGACCGGTCTGAACGGGCTACATGGGGATAACCGAGGCGAAACTCGTTAAGGCTCCACTTCGGTTAAGGACCCTAGGAAAAACTTTCATTTATTTATTATCTTGTCTAAATGCCTTAAAATATCCTATGTGAAACAACGACAACGGAAGCAACAAGCAAGGCGAAACAAACGAACATACAATTAAAACAACCCATTTTAGATTTCACAGCAGGCCGTATCGATACACTAGAAGAGGGTATCGATACGCCTTGACTAGGTCAACAACCCAAGATCAACCCAGGGAGACCGTATCGTTACACTGGTTGACCGTACCGATACGCCCTCACTTGGTCAACTTCTCACGGTCAACGATACAAAACCGTACCGATACGCCCTAGACCCGTACCGATACGCCAAAATCTCGTCAATATCTTAGATTTCCAGAGAAGTTTTGGCATATCGATACACCCCCGTGTACTGGTACGCTAGGCCAAACTTGAGTCCCAAAGTGTAGGACCGTATCGATACGGCCCTTGGGCGTACCGATACGCCCTGCACTGCAACACTCAAACTTGCAGCAAAACGCAACAAGACTCCACTCTAGATGCAAGATAAGACTCACCTAGCCACACACAAACATACATACAACATCCAACATCCATGGAACAACATACGAGTCATTTAAAACGAACAAGGAGCATACGATCAAAGGAATCATACATTTACCATAAAGAGACATACATTGCATTTAAAGGTTTCATGCCTTAGAAACAAAACACATAAGCATTCATGTTACACATCATAAACATGGTTTACAAACCAAAATGAGGCATCCACAAGCCACACTAAACATCAACATATCAAGGAGTCTAAACAAGCTCCTACACAAAACAACAACATAAATCAAAATACTCAAATCCCATTGCTTGTCTATTACATCTTAACTTAAAAGTCCATACTTGATGATAGCAAGAGTACAACTAGCCACTTGGAGGCCCTCTCCTTGCACAAGCAACCTATGAACTAAGGATCTGCATTGTCGAACAAAAGAGAGCGTAACCATAAAGCTTAGTGAGGGTAAGCTCATAAAACAAACCTCGACAATGCAGGGTCCAAGCACGAGCAACACAACCAATGAAGAATGCATGTTTTCTTACCTTCGAAGCCACAAGAGTCAAGTATATATGATGCATGAACATAATATCAATATCATGCCATGCTCAACAAGTTCATAAGCACAACCATATGGAACACATATATCAAACATATTGGCACCTAGCTATAACCCGAATACGAGGATAACAACCGTTGGAACTCACATCCAACAACTCAACCATTACCTTGCGGTGGGATTTCACTCATCACCGTTTCACGCGGAGGGGATTCCACTCATCCTCACGCCCCGTCGATAAGATTCCACTCATCACCGACTAACATATAAAAGAAGATTTCCGGGCGTACTCGTACTCCATCTTGATGACTACCATCACCAAGACCACACGCGCATTTCGACTCTCGTGTGCACACTACACATCCTAAGGATCGATCATTTATACCCAAGCATACTAGTGCCAATACTAACACATTTCATTGATCTACCTCACAACTATCTTACCAAATTTCGTGCTTAGCACGTACTCACCATGATTTACCATCATGCACAAACCACATTCCACAACCACATGCATATCACAATGCATCACACATCATGCCTCAACACACATGTATATCACAATATACATAACAACATTAATCACAATGAATATGAAACAAGAGGCATAACAACGCATTTAGAAGTTCAACCAACGCCTTCTAAACTAAGCTTGGGATTAGTCTACCAATCTAATCCCAACTCTAGGTGGGTTTACCAAGCCTGACCTAGGTTCACATGCTTGAACCAACATTTGAAAACCAATTAAACCAACTTAAAATCATTAACCACTCACCGACTACTCCAAGCTCAACAATTCTAGCCGATCAATCCAGCAAGCTATCCGGATTCCTTCCTGAGGCTTCACCAACAAAATTCCTTGCTTCTAAACAATCCAACACAATCGAAACAACTACATTTCAGTCCACAATCACTGTAGCAAACCCGAAACACAAACCAAGCATCAATATCAAGCCAAGACACAACCAAAACCCACATTTTCGAGCAGCCCAAAAGCACAACCAAGAACTATTGATTCCAACACTTTTAACACACCTAAAAGCTTCTAAAACAACCCCTAACCATTATATAACCATCAGCCAACAAATTCCAACACCAAACAGCCCCAAAACTCAACTTTAAATCTCTCTAAAACCCAAATCCGTGAATCATTATAAAATCTTGTAAAAATCATATATGTTGGACCTTTTGAATAGTAAACAACTTATCTAACAACAACAAATCAAAAACTCAACTAAAGGCTAACAAAGTTAACATTTTTAATTCAAAACCCAAAAACTTCAAAATGCAAAACCATGGGTTTTAATGAAAACTAAAGGTATAGACATGTAGAGGAAAGTGAAAACAAGTCAAAAACATGTTTACCTTTCAAAAATCACCAAGAATGAAGGTGTATGGTGATGGAATAGTGAACAACAATGGAGAAGAGATGTTGTTGTGAAGTTGAATGAGAGAGAGGAAGAAGATGAGTAAAATTGGTGTTTTAAAATAAAAGGGGTTTTTATTTTACAAGACCAAATATTTACAAAACTGCCATTAATGAAAATGGCTATCATCCCACATTTTAAAATCCATGGATACTTGGGCTTTAATTTAAAATTGGGTCCAACATATTAAATGGATTTTTAAAATGAAAAGGGAAAACCCGAAACATTATTTTAATTATTTAATTCATTCAACCCCCAAACCCGGGTGTTACACGTAGAGAATGAGATCATCGGCGAAGAAGAGATGGAAGATTGAGGAGCCATTCCTAGCAAGTTTGAAGCCCGACCAAGATCTTTGTTGCAGCGAATGGAGAATTTCATGTCCTAATTGTTCCATAGTCAAATTAAAAAGGTAGGGAGAAAAGGGTTCCCCCTATCGAATCCCCCTTTTTGGGCTGAAACTAGCACTCAATCAACAATTCCATTGAACTTGCATAGTATCTGAAGTGATACACTGCATAATGACTCGATAAATATTCGGGGGCAAATAAATATCTTGAAGAGTATCAACAATGAATTCCTAGTGGAGGCGATCAAAGGCCTTTTGTAGATCCACCTTCATTGCCATCCAACCCGTATGACCCTTCTTCAGATGCATGGAATGGATAACTTCTTGGTTAATTATAACATTCTCCGTGATGTTGCGCCCTTTGAGAAAGCTTGTTTGCATGGGAGCAATTAACTCGGACATGAGAGGTTGTAAACGGCGGACGGTGAGCTTAGTTAGCAATTTGTAGAACACAGAACATAAGCTAATGGGATGAAAGTCCGCGAATGTCTCTAGGGTCGGTACCTTTGGAATAAGGACAAGACATGTACGATTAAAATAAGGATCAAGAGCCTCACGCTCAAATAGAGCTTGGATCATGGAGCAAACAGACGAACCAACAATATCCCAATGACGCTGATAAAATTGGGCGTGTAACCTATCAATGCCCGGAGATTTTAGAGGTTCCATAAAACATAGAGCCCCACGAATTTATTACTACTAGTCTATTTCAAAAACCATACTTTCAAATCGTTCAAGTCCTTGGATTTCCCTTCATTTGCTTGCTGCATGCAACCTTTAATTTTCTGCATTGATGGACAAAGAGAGCGTAAGCATACTAGGCTTAGTGAGGAGTGCTAAAAAACAGAACACCATCAATGCATTTAAAATCGATTATCAAAACCACTTGAAAATCTCATTTTAATCATCTTCCAAAAAATCATGCCTTATAAACCATGCACTTAACATTTCCAAAAATATGCATATTAAACCATATGCAACATGTATCATGGATCAACAACAAAATCCCATTTGCAGTCCCTCAATTTATGCTTTCTCATGCACAACAACCCATATGCAAGGCTTAAAGAGTAAACATGTATAATATACATAATCCATCAACATGATACATTATCAATTATATTGGCTTTCAAGTGATCATAAACCAAGTTCCACTTCACAAAATATTACACCGGATACATGAATTCAACAAGTTTCCTCACAACACTTCATACAATCTCAACCAGAATTAAGGTACGATGACAACCGGGTACCATCACAACCCAATCATCGGTTAGATGTATAACCCACTAACAGAGTATTCGGTACCATATAACCCATCAACCGTTAGGGTACTCGTGGTGGAGTATTCGGTACACATAAACCTCTCAACACCCGAGGCAACTTATTATAGTGCACTATCAATCCTATGCCCGACCTACTATATCCGATAACATTTTAAACCACATCACTTGCCAATATAATTCATTTTTAACCATGTTGCCTCATTGTTTTCATATGCATTTAACAAAACATTTCCATATGCAAAATCACATTGCCAAAGGCAACAACCACATTACATTTAGGAATCATTTCTCAATGCATTAAACCACGCATTTACAAGTATTCCTCATACTTACATGGATCATTTATCCAGTGCATCCATCATCAATATGTGATAAAAAATCAGCATAAATCATACTTTAAACATGCTTAAACAATAGGTACCAAGTAATTCAAGAACAAGTGCATAAAATCGATTTCGCCAAAATACAACCGAGGGAGAAATCTTCTCATACTTACTTCCGATTTTAAACTATCATTTCAAGATTAATTTAAACTCCCAAAATAACCTTTAAAACATTTCAAAGCCTAATTCCACATTCTCACTCACCGACTATGCAAAACCTCGTTCGCTGATGCGAAGTACTCCTCCAAAACTTTCGAAACGGTGCCAAAAGCTTGAGAATCAACCACCCATGATTTATCCACACAAAAACAGAGCATTCAACGCATCAAATGCATTCAAAGACTCAACAACATCAATTTACAACAAATCTCCTCAACCTCTAACCAAAACCCCTCCACAACAACTGAAAACAACATCAAACACCTTCAAAACCTAACCCAACCAAAACCTAAAGATTTAATCCATAAATTACTTCAAGTAACATCCAATAACAATCTAATAACATCCTTATACCTTTACCATTCATAAAACAACTACAATTCCTCAAAAACTCATAAATAACAACCTACGAAATTAGAGATTCACTTAGTTTCAGGATTCCAATGTTAAAAACAACTTATTAACATTATAAAACATCAAAACCATGATTAGAACCAATAAAGAACTCAACAAAATAGATCTAAAATGAAAATCAACCAATCTCATCAATTAAACCTTGATTTAACCAATTTTCCATAATTAAATCATTAAAACTCATTAGAAAACATTGAATAAGGATCAAATACTTGAGAGTTTTAGTAAAAAAACCTTTCATTATGGGAGAAGAACGAACCTTACCTCTAATGAGTGAATTTCCTCTCAATTGGATGTTTCACTCTTGAAATACAAAGGGGAAACAATGAGATTTTGGAAAACAAGATTGAAGAATCCATTAGAAATCAAAAGTTTAAGAAATCAAGAGCATTACCTAAAATCTTTGATGAAAAAGAGAGTGTTTGGCTGAAGAAATTTTGAGAGAAAAGTTACGTCAAAAGTGATTTGAAGAAATATGTAGTTCTCTTTTATTAAATGTCATTTAATTCACTAATTAAAACTCATTTAAAATAATCCAAATTGAGAGAAAAATCAGATTAAAAAATTTGGTAATAGCTCCTTAAAGATTTTAAGTTTTAACCCTTTTTCACAACAATCACTACAAACAGTTTTCCATCCTTTACATTTTGGTCACCAACCAAAATGTCCAATTTCGAAAATCCATTTTTCAAAATTGACTTTAACAAAAAAAATCAATATATTAAATAATGATTTTAGGATTTATTTCCATTTTTTTTATCTCACTCAAAAACATTTATTCGATTTTATCTCGAATCCGACTCGAATCTCTAATCTTGATCCACCGGACCTTCTAATCAACCTAGAAACTCCTAGCCCCAAAATCGGGGCGTTACAACTCTCCAACACTTATGAAATTTCGCCATCAAAATTTATCCGAAGGAAACAAATGCAGAAACTGTTTCATCATGCTCGTCTTACTCTCCCACGTGGCCTCCTCAACCCTACGGTGCCACCACAACATTTTCACAAGCTCGAGCGTTTTTCTACAAAGAACCTTACTGCTAGAAACAAGGATCTCTACAAGTTCCTCATCATAAGATAAATCTGGCTGTAATTCAATCTCCTCCACCGGCATAATATGCAATGGATCTGACCGTTACCTCCGCAAAATCGACACATGAAAGACGTCATGAATCTTCTCCAAATCAATAGAAAACGTCAAACGATAAGCTACATGCTCCACAACACCATATGGTCTAATGAATCTCGGACTGAGCTTACCCTTACGCCCGAACCGCATTACCTTCTTCCAAGGTAACACCTTAAAAAATATGCGATCACCAACATCATACTTAATCTCCATATGCTTCAAATCCGCGTAGGATTTCTAAAGATCCAAGCCCGCTTTCAAGAGATCACAAATAAGCTTCACCTTCTCAATCGTGCCTTTCAACACATCCGACATAAAAATATACTTTTCACCAACATCAACCCAACACAAAGGTGTACGACACTTCCTACCATACAAGGCCTCATACGGCTCCATTTATATACTAGCTTGATAACTATTGTTATAAGTGAACTCCACCAAAGGCAATTGTTTCTCCCAGGTTCCTTGGAACTCAATGATGCAACATCTCAACATATCCTTCAAGACCTGGATCACATGTTCGGACTAACCATCCGACTAAGGATGATACGAAGTACTAAAATTCAGTTGTGTACCCAAATCTTGATGCAAACACTCTCAAAACCTCGTTGTAAATCGTAGATTCCTATCCGGAACTATGAACTAGGGCACTCCATGCAAACGCACAATCTCTGCAATATATAGATTCGCTAACTTTATCCAAGGTATAAATTGTATGCACTGGCACAAAATGTGCACACTTCGTAATCCGATCAATAATCACCCAAATGGAATCCTTCTTAGTCGTTGTCAACGACAACCCAGACAAAAAATCCATGGTGATTCTCGCCAACCTCCATTTCAATATCCTCAATGGTTGCAACAACCCAGAAGGAAATTGATGCTCAGTCTTAACTCGCTAGCATACCATGCATCTAGCAACAAACTCAGCCACGTCTTTCTTCAAACCAACCTAATAATACTCCTCTTTCAAGCCTCGATAAATCTTAGTACTACCGGGATGCACAAAAAAGGTCAAAATGGTACACTTCAACTCGTCATCATTAGGTACCACCATTCGATCTTTGAAATACAACACCCCATCACTATTAAAGTGAAAATCCATGATATCCTTAACATGCAGTACCAACGCCTCCTCAAAAGTTTGCTTATCCTTAATCAACTGTGACAAAGATGACTTTACTTGCAACTCAGCCAACAAGCCTCCATCCCGCGTCACACTTAACCACGCGAACATCGCTCTCAACTCTACCACAACCTTCCTACTGAAAGCATCAGCCACAACATTATCCATTCTCGGATGATACTCAATCGTCAAATCATAATCCTTAAGCAACTCCAACCATCTACGTTGCCCAAGATTCAAATCCTTTTACGTCATCAAGTATTTCAAACTCTTGGGATTCATGTACACAACACACTTCTCCCCATAGAGATAGTGCCTACAAATCTTCAACGCAAATAAAACCGCAACAAGCTCAAAATCATGCGTAGGATAATTGCGCTCATGCAACTTTAACAGCCTAGGTGCATAACCCACAACTTTTCTTCCTTGCATCAACACACAACCCAAACCTACATATGATGCATCACTATAAACAACAAACTCCTTACCCAACTTAGGTTGAATCAATATTTGAGCTCACGTCAAAGCCTCATTCAATAATTCAAAATCTCGTTGTCTATCTTCCGTCCACCTAAAACATACATTCTTCTGTAACAACTTAGTTAAATGAGCAAAAATTAGCAAAAAACCATCCATAAACTGACGATAATAATCAACCAACCCAAGGAACCTACGAACCTTCGACAAGGACTTAGGCGGCTTCGAACCTATCATTGCCTCGATCTTGTGTGGGTCAACTCGAATTCCTTCGGCTGACACAACATGCCCAAGAAAGACAACCTCCCTAAATTAAAAATCTCACTTTCTTAACTTGGCATACAACTGATTATCCAACAATTCCTGAAGCACAATTTGCAAGTGTTTATCATGATCCTCCTCGGTACGAGAGTACACAAGAATGTCATCAATAAATTCAACTACGAATTGGTCCAAAAACTCATGGAATACTCAATTCATCATATCCATGAATGTCGTTGATGCATTAGTCAAGCCAAACGACATCACCAAGAACTTGTAATATCCGTACCTCGCACGAAAAGAATTCTTAGGCACATCCGCATCCTTTACTTTCAACTGATAATACCCAAACCTCAACTCAATCTTAAAAAACACAAAAGCACCTCAAAATGATCAAACAAATTATCAACACGGTGAAACACTAGGCCTAATAAACCCTCGATCAAGCAACTCTCGAAGTTGCTTTTTTTAACTCCTTTGGTGCCATACGATAGAGAGAAATAGACAACAAAGCTGTATTTGCATATAACTCAATGCCAAACTCTACTTCCCTATTCGGTGGCAAACCCGAAAAGTCGCGTATCATATGAATGTCCTGAACACGCGCCTCTTTCAACCCTGAATTCATGACATAAGCTAAGAATGTCTGAAAACCAAATTTTATCATACGACTCGCTTCTAGAGCTGAAACAACATTGGGCAAGAACGTAACATTCTCACCCACAACCACCACTTCGTAATCATCAACAAGTTTTAAGGAAACTCGCTTGGTTTCAAAATCAACCACAACTCTATGCTCAGTCAACCAATTCATGCCCAAGATTACATTGAAACCATGAAAAGACAACTCCATCAAATCAATCGCAAACACATAACCTTGAACCATTAAAGGGCATCTCCTATACAACCTCCTCACAACAACCGTCTCTCCAAAAAAACTAGTTACTTGCATAACCACATCTAACACTTCTACATGTATATTAAGCAAATGCCCATGCTCACGCAAGATATATGAATGCGTAGAACCAGAATCAACAAAAGGAAAAAATAACAGAGATTACAATGTAAAATTACCTGAAATCACGTCGGAACCATTGCGTCCCTTGCGATGTGCATACACCCTTACAAGACCACTACCCTCTGGCTAGATAGCAACTAGGGATGTAAAAATAGGTAACCAGATGGGTTTTAGGCCGGGTCATGTCAAGTCGGGTCAAATAATATACATGTCATTTTAGGTAGATTTAATGTTTCGACTCGACTCGGGAGCGGGTCAATTTCAGGTCAGGTTCATTTCAGTTCGGGTCAAAACGATTCGAGTTTAAATCAATTAATTGATGGGTTAATTCGGGCTCGGGTGGACTTCAGGTCGAGTTCATTTTAGGTCGGGTAATTTCAGGTCATGTTAATTCGTGTTTCCAATTCGTATTAATTTTGAGTTCGATACAAATAGTCGATAGAATTTGGGATGGGTCATTTCGAGTGAATTATTTAACGCCATTCAAGAACACGAATCACATTAAAAATAAAATATAGGGACTATAATGAACAAAAATATCATCATATTAAAATATTGGACTAAATTATAAAATTAGAAACAAATAAGGGTCAATTTTGGCTAAAAATAAAATATTAAGGACTAGAGTGAAAAAAGTATCAACATATTAAAATATTAGACTAAATTACAAAAATATAAAATAAACAGGGGTTAATTTTGGTTAAAAATAAAATTTTAAGGACCAATATGAACAAAAATATCATCATATTAAATATATTGGACTAAATTACAAAATATGAATGAGTGCCAATTTCGACTAAAAATTAAATTTCAGGTACTAGAATAAGCAAAAATATTATTGGACTAAATTACCAAAAAATATAAATAAATATGGGGAAATTTTGAATAAGGGTCAATTTTGACTAAAAATTAAATTTTAGGTACTAGAATAAGCAAAAATATTATTGGACTAAATTACAAAAAAAATATAAATAAATATGGGGAAATTTTGACTAAAAATTAAATTGTAGGGACTAGATTAAATAAAAATATTATCCTGCTAAGTTACCAAAAATACAAATACATATGGGTCAATTTCGGCTAAAAATAAAGTTTTAGGGACTAGAATGAACAAAAATATCATCATATGGGTCAATTAGTTTCTCACATTATAATATAATAAATTCACAATTTTTTAAATACATTCATTTATCTTTTGGAAATCATCAAATCATAGACTTCTGTTAAGTGTGCAAAAGTTCTATTTTTATGACCCTTTTTATTCATATTATTGTTAGACTTAGACGCATATTAGTTGCATTTATAGTCATTCATGCATATTTGCATTGTTCCCTTTGTGGTTATGCTTGATTTCATATTTTGGTTAGTTTTGGTGGAAAAAGGGTACTACTTGAGGTTGTTTTGTGTGAAAGATTCATTGCCTGGGCAAGTTGGAAGTTGCCGAGGCAATTAAGGATAAGATGAAGTGGCAACCAATTTGATGAATGGATAAATCTAACATGTTCAAGATAGATGACGTGGAGCAAAGGAGTTGGAGTTTCATGCATAGATCAAAAGAAGATTAAATTCTAAGAGTTTTATGAGGAGATTTTGAAGGAATAAAAATATAATAAAAGAAATTTATTTCTTTTAAGATATTTAATTCCAACTTAAATTCCTCCTTAAGAAAGACTTTGACATAGCTATCTCCTATATAAAGAAGGCCAAGCCGCCTACTTCTGTAACCCCTTAAACCCGACCCATAAAAAATAGGCTGAGTCTAGAAAGTCACGTTTGAAAACTTGTCCCTCAAGTTATAAATCTTAGGTTTAAAAATATTTTAAAATATATAATTGAATTAATTAATAATAATTAACGTAAAGTTTGCAACACCCTAAGTTTTGTTTTAGTTATTTAAAACTAAAGGTAAAAGAGAGAGAGAAAATAACAACCAATGGATTTAAACCTTTAACCCTATGCTTAGTGAACTTAAGTTTTAACCATCTAAGCTAAGCTATTCCTCGATTTTAACCCCCATCAGTTTTATATGAGATTCATGTATTCCGGTTCTGATAAAAAAATTAATTATTATGTTTGAACAAATTCCCACGTGTAAGAATTATTACACGTTTTGGATCTGAAAATTCCGAGGCCTTTCCCATTCTCTTTCGACCGTCCCTTACCCCCACCGTTTGTCTCTCTAATCGACGCCACCGCTCAGCCGTACCGTGCACCGCCGTCACCCCCCACGACCGCCGCCGTGTTCTGAGCAAAACCTTGGCCTCCATGCGCGGAACTAATGTTCCGTTCACCGTAGAAATTCAGTTATAGGCTCGTCGAATCAAGGGTTTTAACCCTTTTGGTTCTCCGGCGATTACGGCTGCTACCGCCATCCGTTCGCCACGCCAAGGCAACCGTTAAACTCATTGTCCCAAGGCGAGCAAAACCCCTATGATTGATCACCCATCTGACGCCGACAAAGGCCTCATCGGAGCAACGAGTTTTCTGACCGTTCACCTTCGTTTTGGGTAAGATCTAACGAGTTTTCTGACTTGTTTTGCATTATTATCAAGTGGGTTGTATGGTTGATCTATTGAGCTCTCTTTTTCGATAGAATCATGACTTTTGGGGACCTCCAGCGACTATTTTCGGCGACCGGCCGACAAAAACACCATTGGTAGGGTAAGTGGGCCGGGCGTAATGGCCCAATTCTTTACGAACCGGTTCAAACCCGAATCGAGCCCATCAACCCGACCCGTGTATGACATGACCCAAACCCATATCTGACCCGAATCGATCCAACCCGACACGTATCCGAGCCCAACCCGTTTACCGAGTCAGCTCAGTGAGTCATCCAAGTCAGCTGAGTGAGTCAGCCGAGTCAACTCAGTGGACCTATGCCCGTTGACTACTGACGTCAGTGTTGACTCTGACCCCGTTGACCGTTGACGTCAGCGTTGACATTGACGAAAAACTCAATTTTTTACGAAAAAGCCCTATCTTATGTTTTACGACGTCCTGAGTCTATTTTTGAAGCCCGTTTCGCAAAATTCTAATCTGAAAGCCTCCGAATCTAACCTTGAACCCGAACTCATTTTAATAGATATTTATTGTGTTACGAGCTTTATGAATAAGGATTAAATTGGGATATTGTGTGATTGAAGGTACTCACAGTTCCTTGAATACGAATTGTTGAGGGACGTCGAATCTAGGTTTAAGAGTGTTCGAATGTCGTTCATGGATCGAGCGTTATAGCTCGGAGTCAAGGTAATACTTTTCTACCACTTGTATGCTTTATGAACATGTTGGTATTTGGTTGTAGCCTGCATGCTCATGATGAAGTATATTTTTAATCTACCTAAGTCAAATCAGATACAAAAGGAAAGTAGGAAAATTCAGATAAGTACGAAATATTCGATAATAATAATATGAATAAATCGAAAAGATCTGAAGTTTTATAATTAATTTTGAATAAGATTTTGATTGGTGCGAATAAGGAATTTTTGATCAATGAGTGATCCAAGTTCAATGGTTAATCGGTAAAACAATGCACTTTGAAACATCCAATTCAGATTGTTTTCTTGATTTAAGGTTTAATGCTCATAATGTTTGGTTGTGAAGTGACAAAGACGCCTTGATGTATAAGAAAGACAATAAATTTACCTCTGTTAATGGAAGCGATCTAGAAACCTTCACTAGATCTGGTAACACAATCTATTCATATGTAAACCCTGATTTTGCTCCGGCCGTTATGTCAACGAAGCCTAAATCTTCAAAATTGCAAAGTGCTAAGATCTTCTCGAGTTTTGAATAAATCTCCAAAGATAACACTACAGAAAATTATTCGTATGTTTAGATTAATCTAAGTGGCGTAAAAGTTGAATTGATCTGAAATGACTAATAGGGTTGAAAATGTTGATAAAGCTGATCTAGTCAGAATGTGTATAATGACCTAAAGGATGGAAATACCCTTAGGTACTAGATGCTGATTAACCATAATGATGGATGTACCATCGAGACTCGAATCAAATGAATATTTAGAACAACTCGAAAGGCTCAGGTAAGGGTGTAAATGAACCGAGCTTGAACGAACAAGCCTCTGTTCGTGTTCGTTTGTTTACTTTTAAAGGTGTTCATGTTCAGTTCGTGTTCGTTTAAATTTTTAATATTGTGTCCGTGTTCGTTTATTTATTTTTGAAGGTGTTCGTGTTCGTTTGTTTAGTGTTCACGAACGTGTTTGTTTAAGTGTTCGCGAACATGTTCATTTAAGTGTTCACGAACGTGTTCGTTTAAGTGTTCGCGAACATGTTCGTTTAAGTGTTCGTGAACGTGTTCGTTTAAGTGTTCACGAACGTGCTCATTTATTCGTTCGCGAACATGTTTGTTTATATTTGAAGAAATGTTAACTAAATTAACAATAAATAAATAAATAAAAAGCAACAAATTAAAACTTACATTTAAACATGAACTTAATATAATATCTTTAGCAAAAACAAAAAGTAGTATTTAGATACATCCACAAACATTTTCATTCTATAAACGAGCTTATAAACAAGCATGTAAATATAAACGAGACTATAAACGAGCCTATAAACGAGCTTATACATGAGCGCATAAACGAGCCTATAAACGAGCTTGTTCGTGAACATAAACGAGCCGAACACACCTTTGTTCGTGTTCGTTCGTTTATTAAACGAATATAAAAATTTTGTTCATACTCGTTTATTTAGCTTAATAAACGAACATAAACGAACGTTATACGAACGGTTCACGAACGGTTCGTCGAACGCTCTGTTCATTTACACCCTAGGCTCAGGATAATTGGAAAACCTTTTAACACTGAAATGATTGAAAATATCTCCAAGTCTCGTGTTTGCTGGTCGTTTGATATACATGCAAATTTGAGTGAATACCATATGAATGCATATTCGATTTGTTTGGAGGAAATATATATAGCTAATGGTAAGAGTAGTCTATTTAAGGGTACGTTCGATACTATGGTTTGAGTCCGGGTGTACTGCTCATGTTCGAATACTTGGTAAATATTACAGTATTGGGATCCGTAAGTTCAACTGAATTTGGAAACCTGATAAACCGTGGAGATCTTCATGTATGCAGATTACTAATTTGTCCTTAGTATGTGGAATTACACAATCTCCCCTGACAGTCAAATGACCAAAATGCTCTCGTTGGCCAAAATGACCAGAATAGCCCTAAATGTATCCGATATCGTGAAAGATCTTGATTTAGAAATCTCTGAATGCTTGGTTAGAAACCTGATGGGAAAATGGAATTCTCGAGTCTCTGTTTATGCCTTGTTGTTATAAATTACCAAAATGCCTATATATGAAAAAATGACCATAATGCCCTTGTAGGCTTAAATGACTGAATCACTCATGATATATATGAACTTTCTAAGATCTTGATGTATCAATTCCTGAATATCTAGTTTGAACCGTTAGTACGAACCCTTTTTAATAGGGACCTCATTTATGAAATTCGTTCAAATTATCAAAAGTTTAATGTGTTCCCGTCCGTAAATGCCAAGTATCTCCAAGAAATAAACTGTTCCACCTAGTGTGTTCTATGTGTGCTACTTTCAGTTGAATGTGTTGTATGATTATTACATGTTAGTAAACAATCCAATGACTTAATTATGAATGATGATATGCTTGATAAAATGATGAACTAGACATATGATAACGTTTTCTGCCTACTCGTTGTAAGTCTGCTTGATCTGTATACTTAGTATATGATTGTGCTATGTGGTCATCTGATCTGTGATAATATTATCTGTTTGCCCGATGTAAGTAATAGTATAATCTGTTAGCTTGACCTATGATGATACACTTTGTTTACATGATGAATGATGATATCGTCTACTCAATGGTATGCCCATATATGTGTATAAAGAGCATGAACTTCTATTTTTTATGCCTCGAATGGAATATGTTTGTAATATGTATTCTGTTACTCATGTCTGAAATATGAATACCGATTGTTATCTAGGGTATATTGTTGGGTTATGTTATAAAGTCTCTGCTGGTACAACTCTGATCCAGCTAGTAAATCCTTATGGACTCAAGGTCTCCATTGGGTAGTTTCTGGTGCTTTAGCACGAGTAAATCCTTATTGACCTAAGGCAGCCCCTTAGGTGGCATCTAAGCCCATCAGGCCTAGGGTAAGTTCTTATGGATGCAGTTCTGGGGGACTACATATTTGGAGTAAGGTTGGAGGGTAGTTACTAGTAAACCCTTGTATGTACTTGAACGTTTGCATTGAATTGTTACGTGTTCTTATGATATGATTGGTATGTATTTATGCCTGTTTGATCTGCACTTATTGGAACACACTAGACACTAAACACTTTGATTCTACCTCTGTATGATATCAACCTATAAATCTCATCTAATTCTCGATGTTTGAATAATAACAAATATCGTTATTCTCGAGTAATGCTACCTCGAAATAGTAGAACAGAAATGAAGACTGCTACTACATGGAACATCATGAAAATGTTATGCCTACCATATATCTGCATGAGCTTATAGCATCTTTTGGTAGTTATGTATTACTGAGCTTTTCCAAGCTCACGTTGTTTTTACCATCGCAGGTTAAAAGAATATATCATGGTATAATGTTTGACATCAATGTTCGGAGTTCACCCGACGTTGCCTCTGGAGTACGGTACTGTATAGTTAGTGGGCATGTATTTCATGTATTGTTTTATGATAGTGTCTGTAAAACACTTTCTGAAATTTTTGTTATGTGTTTAAATGACTTCCTGAAATGGTATTTTAAAGAGAAGTTGATTTTACAGTTTGATAAGTGTTTGAGAAAAAAAATGTTTTTATGTGTATTTTTACTGTGGGTCGCTCTTGTGACCCTAATGTAACTTCCTAGGAGCCGTTGTAATGCATAGGCAGACCTAGGGGGTTACAAAGTTTCTCAAGTATTTATGAAATTCGATCATTAAAACATATACTGAATATTTCATAAAAAACATTTGAATTAAACTGAAAATGCATGCTGAAACATTATCCCAAATTAAATGTCCCAATATCCGAAATTACAAAATATCTCAAAGTGATGTTAAAACAATAATATAAAATAATTGGAAAGAGTTCATACTGAATAATATAATATCCGGGTAAAAATATGAGATGCTTCAAGTACCGAGTAGCCTAAAAGAGTCTGAGTATATCTGAAAGAGAAACTATGGGTGTGTAAGCTAAAGAACTTAGTGTGTCTCTAAAGTGCAAGCAATCACAAGAAAAATATTATTTTTATTTTACTAATAAATAATTTTTGAAAATACATTAAATCTGAATCATAATGATATGCTCGATGCTCATGAAAGCTCAATACCTAATCTCTGATACACTGCTCGAAGAGTAAGGTTCCCCTGAACATACTCTCTCCATCGTCACCATACGAAGTGAAACTCAGCCCGAAGGGTGGAACCACTGATCCGAAGCAAAATTCAACCTGAAGGATGAAACCATTGAACTGTTAGATCATCGACGCACCCCATAGCGTAGCGGAAAAACAAACATGACGATCTCACTAACGATCCATGTACGTTTAATACGAATTCAAGAAGAAGAGATAGGTTTACGTACATTGAGTTCCTCGATAAACAACACGAACAGAAATGTCTAACGATCTCACGAACGATAAGAATCTTAGCCTCCACGAATAGATCGTCTTAGCCTCTACTCAGTTCACCCGGTTGAAAAGTTGAGAGCAATTTTCTTTTTCACAAAACGTTTTTGAGAAAAATACGTTTCAAAGGGTTAGACGGCTGCTAGACCATTAACCCCCTTTTATAGTATGTTACCCTAAATGCATAGGATTTTTAATTAATTCCGAACTATTATTACTTTAATTTTTTTAAATTCGGAATTCTATGTGTAATAAAATACTTTAGCATATATTAAACATATATGTCTTAATATTAATTATACATGTTATATTTGTACAACTAAATTGTACATATGCAACTTATTTATTAATTGCTCTTTTAACCCTGGGGTGTGACCCTGTAGGTTCCAGTAACATTAGTAGCAATTATCAGAACTATTCCAATATCACAAACAATGAGTGACATCTAGCAATGTATCATTGTCACCTAAATTACTAGAAGTAAAGATTCAACCTAACATCTTCGTGATCAACAATTCTAATGTATTATATCCCTTTGTCTTTTATATCTAGAATAGGCACAAGTCTTGGAATAGTCACACTTGTTTTGCCTATATATTATATCTTGATATCTAGAGTATAAAACAGACGAATAATATGTGATATCTCATATCAACTTATTCGAGCATGACCATGCATTTCTAGTCTTACTCAATCAAGTAGCCTGTGATATGTTTCCTATTATGTAGGAATGACAAATCATATCTCGACCATTCATACCCCACTACACATATCATGATATGCTCAATGTCAGTCTTTATAGTGTAACCATTTACGGTGCACGTTTAACTACATCGAAGCACACAACAATATATGTTAAGATAGCAATGATCTCAAGTCAAAGGATCATACACATAGTTATCATTATGAGCAATATCGTGACAATTACATAATAATCCAAGAAATATGCTCATAGCATGTCAATCAAATATGTTGTTATCCAACATCATATTCATGCTTTGATTTTGACATCACTATGTCAATGACAACACATTGTCATCAATCAACAACATGTTACCTTTAAATGTATTATTATTATTATTATTATCCATGCCCATAATAATACTCAACTAAGGATCTTTTAATAATAATCATATTATTATATGGACATTATTTTCTTTTGTTAATTTGATGCATAGAAATATAACAAAAGAAAATAACGGCAATGCCTTTATTTGATAAAATCGGTAAAGATAGTATGTCAATACAATCATCATATATTTTTTTATTTTTTTGATAAATATTTTTGAAAATACATTAAATCTGAATCATAATGATATGCTCGATGCTCATGAAAGCTCAGTACCTAATCTCTGATACACTGCCTGAAGAGTAATGTTCCCTTGAACCTACTATCTCCATCGTCACCATCTGAAGTGGAACTCGGCCCGAAGGGTGGAACCACTAATTCGAAGCAAAATTTCAACCCGAAGGATGAAATCATTGAACTTCCCCGAACAAATCCCAATCCATGTACACTCAATGATATGAGGCTGATTTTAAAATCTGAATTTCATCCGAAATATGAATTGTAAAAAATTCAAGTTGCATAAATCTATAAATCCAAAGTTTCATATTTTGGAAATATGATATTTCATAATTGATAAATCTGATTTTTAGTTAAAACCCAATCGATATGCTATGCATGATGTTTGAAACCTTTCATCAATCACAACAAAATAATACACACAAAACGTATAAAGACATTTATTTAAAACAACAAAGAGAAACATAAATTTATAGCACAAAAAGAGACACACCTTTAGCGGTCATAAGTTCTATCACCGAGAAGAACGCCTCATGATCAGACCTATCACTTGGTCTAATTGAATTTGGACCTACGAGGTAAAACTCTATATCAAAACAAACATTAATACTAAGCCACCAACTAAAACTAATATGAAGGTATACTCACGTTAAGACCTCGAAGAACGTGCACAATTAGACTAAACCAGCAGAGAAAGTAACTTGTCGGCCTTAGAGACGATACCTAAACACAAGAATATTCTGAATCAAATTCTGAAAATAACAACTTACCAAATTCCATGTAATAACTAATTGAAATTAGCAAAACGTGTTTTCTGGTCCGAATTAGACAAAACGGGTAGTGAACGCGGGCTCAAGTCATCGAAAAAGTCAAGAAGAAGTATGTTCGAAAAGTAAACTTTGGTCAACTATGGTCAAAGTCAAGGTCAACTAGCCAAAGTCAACTTTGGCGGTCAAAGGTCAAACTAGTCAAAACTGATGTTACACGGTCAAATAGGTCAAACTGGTCATATGGTCAATAGTCAAGTTCCAATTCGATCAAGCAGTCCGGTCAAAATGAGTCCAAGAGTCAAAGGTCAACAAGACGGTCAAAACGGGTCAACAAGTCAAATTGGTCAACTAGTTCGAGTCAGTCAACTGTCGGGTCAGTTAAAAAGGTCTAGTTTAAGGTCAGAATCGGTCACTAGTCCAGTCAGTCCAAGTCAACAGGTCTGATTCAGTTTACAAGACCATGGTTCGGTTTAGGCTGTCGGTTCAACTTATTGAGTCATTTGATTTTGGGCTATTCACTTAAACACATACATATGGGCCTCATGGATTGGGTTCAAACCCAACCATACATACAACACACACAAAATTGGGCAAGGGTTTCCAATTGGGCTCAACCAATAATACCAAACTTCCACAGCCCACTACCCCTCACACTATGCTACACTGACCCTAGGGTTTACAGAACCTGAATGGCGGTGGTAAGGATGCACGGACGTCGGTGGCGCAAAATCAAGGAAATGGTCGATGATGGTACAACGACAACAACTTGTCGTTAGCAAAAACAAAGACCTCGATGGTCATTCTGGCTAACAAAAACGACCAAGATCAGCACTCAATAATACAACCAACTTACCAACCAATAATTTGAAATAACACATACATTAGAAGAGAACTTACCCAAACGGATGAGCAGAGGATGAGGCGACGCGACACGTTTCTGATTAAACCCGAACACGAGAGGAAGAGGATGGAGACTCACCAGAATGGTTTGGAAAGAACCAAAAATTAGAGATCAAAACATCCCTAAAACCAGATTTAAAGGTTAACAAAAAAAGGTCTCAATGGCTTACCCAAAAACCAAAATGGAGAAGAAGGGCGAAGCGGACAACGATGCAACATATCGGAGAAGCCGACCGGTTTCTCTTTGCAAACTCTGAAACGGTGACCGATGAGGGGTGAGCCGATGGTCGTAGTTTGCTCACGAAAAGATGATGGTGGTGATACGCAAAACAGACAGTGAAGGGGTGGTCGTCAGAGCTTGATCGAAGATGCAAAGGGGGTGAGGATGACGAGTATCGAAAGAGAGAGGTGAGGGAGAGCAGCTTCAAATCGCGTTATGAATATCCAAAGATGTTGAAAAAGATATTAAATACCCAAAATGGGTAAAATATTGAATATTTCAAGTTTATCTTGCCTTGTAAAACAACCCCCAAATTTCCAAGTTGACCCACAAAATTCTAAATTTACTCCATTTAATCCATATGATACTCGATCATTAAAACATATATTGAATATTTCATAAAAAACATCTCAATTAAACTGAAAATGCATGCTGAAATATTATCCCAAATTAAATGTCACAATGTCTGAAATTACAAAATATCTCAAAGTGATGTTAAAATAATAATATAAAATAATTGGAAAGAGTTCATACTGAATAATATAATATCCGAGTAAAAATACGAGATGCTCCAAGTACCGAGTCTCCTAAAAGAGTCTGAGTATATCTAAAAGAGAAACTATGGGTGTGTAAGCTAAGGAGCTTAGTGTGTCTCTAAAGTGCAAGCAATCACAAGCAAAATATTATTTTTATTTTTCTGATAAATAGTTTTGAAAATACATTAAATTTGAATCATAATGATATGCTTGATGCTCATGAAAGATCAATACCTAATCTCTGATACACTGCCCGAAAAGTAAGGTTCCCTTGAACCTACTCTCTCCATCGTCACCATCCTAAGTGGAACCTAGCCCGAAGGGTGGAACCACTGATCCGAAGCAAAATTCAACATGAAGGATGAAACCACTGAACTTCCCCGAACAAATCCCAATCCATGTACACTTAATGATATGAGGCTGATTTTAAAATCCAAATTTCATCCGAAACATGAATTGTTAAAAATTCAAGTTGCATAAATTTGTAAATCCAAAGTTTCATATTTTGGAAATCTGATATCTCATAATTGATAAATCTGATTTTTAGTTAAAACCCAATCGATATGCTATGCATGATGTTTGAAACCTTTCATCAATCACAAAAAATAATACACACAAAGCATATAAACACATTTATTTAAAGAACCAAAGAGAAACATAAATTTATAGCACAAAAAGAAACACACCTTTAGGGGTAAAAAGTTCTATTGCCTAGAAGAATGCCTCACAATCAGACCTATCACTTGGTCTAATTAAATCAGGACCTACGAGGTAAAACTCTATATCAAAACAAACATTAACACTAAGCCACCAACTAAAACTAATTTGAAGGTATACTCATGTTAAGACCTCGAAGAACGTGCACAATCAGACTAAACTAGAGAAGAAAGTAACTCGTCGGCCTCAGAAACGATACCCAAACACAAGAATATTCCGAATCAAATTCCGAAAGTCACAACTTACCAAATTCCATGTAATAATTAATTGAAATTAGAAAAACGTGTTTTTTGGTCTGAATTAGACAAAACGGGCAACGAACTCGGGCTCAAGACATCGAAAAAGGTCAAGAAGAAGTATGTCCGAAAAAGTCAACTTTGGTCAAAGTCAAGGTCAACTGGCCAAAGTCAACTTTGGCGGTCAAAGGTCAAACTGGTCAAAACTGATGTCACACAATCAAACAGGTCAAAGGGTAAAACTGGTCATTTGGTAAACAGTCAAGGTCCAATTCAGTCAAATAGTCCGGTCAAAATGACTCCAATAGTCAATGGTCAACATGACGGTCAAAACGGGTCAACAAGTTAAATTGGTCAACCGGTTCGAGTCGGTCAACTGTTGGTTCAGTTAAACAAGTCTGGTTCAAGGTCAGAACTGGTCACTAGTCCAGTCAGTCCAAGTTAACAGGCCTGATTCGATTTACAAGCCCATGGTTTGGTTTAGGCTGTCGGTTCAACTTATTGAGTCATTTGATTTTGGGCTATTCACTTAAACACATACATATGGGCCTCATGGATTGGGTTCAAACCTAACCATACACACAACACACACAAAACTAGGCAAGGGTTTCCAATTGGGCTCAACCAATAATACCAAACTTCCAAAGCCCACTACCCCTCACACTATGCTGCACTGACCCTAGGGTTTATAGAAACCGAATGGCGGTGGTAAGGATGCACGGACGGCAGCGGCATAAAATTAAGGAAATGGTCGATGATGGAACAACAAAAACAACTTGTCGTGAGTAAAAACGAAGACCTCGATGGTCATTCCGGCCATCAAAAACGACCAAGACCAGTACTCAATAATACAACCAACTTACCAACTAATAATTTGAAATAAAACATACATTGGATGTGTAACACCCCTCGCCCGGTTCAGGAGCGAAGAGCATTACCGGAGCGGGAAACAGAATAATCGGAACTGAAAATATTAGGCAAGGATTCATTCTTAAATTAAACAATCCGTAATAATGCGCATGCGGAAAGTGGGCTAACAAAAACTTTTCCAAACATACATGACCAAACAGAATTTCATTTAATCTAACTTATAGATTTTCAAGCCAATTTAAATTTTAGGATTTCATTTAAGGTTTCCATTCGAACATTAGGCTGACTATGTGATTAAGTTAACTCTAACCATTAACTAATAATTCACCAATTAATTCATTAACAAGAATTAAATCAACATGTCGATACACTTAAGCAATTCATTACCATGCCATTCGAATTCTTGTTAAATTAACCTAGGTGGTTTTCGAATTACACCAACATTACCAATAATTAGAACATCATTATTAACATGCAAGTCATGTTCGAATTCATAGACCGTGATATCAAGATTTCCATTAACTATTCCATTACAAAATAACATATTACCCAATGCTCCTAAGCCATGACAAGCTATCGAGATATGTACAACAAAAAGAATAATGCAAGACCACTAGCTTGACTTACATATATACAACTAAAGAATGAGGCTTTCGAACTTAAAACAAAACATGATTTTAGCCTCCTAACTAAGCATCAAGGAGCATATAACTTCAAACACCAACGTAAACTTAGGCTACAACCAAACAAAATGAAACGAGCCCTTAAACAAACTTCGAAGCCACCATCTAGGAGTCTAAAAATAAGACTAAGATCATACATTTTTGGTCTTGTAATTTGTCCCGATAGAATGCTAGCTTTAGATCCAAGCTACCCTGCTAATTTGGGAATAAGGAAACAAATGAGCGTTATGTACAAAATTGTACATAGTTAGGTAATGCTAAATCTAATTCATTCCTTAATTTATATGTGATCAAACATTGAGTTTACTTAGCTAGGGTTGATAGCATAAAATTAACACCTAACAAAGCTTAGCAAAACCAAACACAAGTGACTTCATACATCACGTATACAAACATTCATAGCATCATATTCGAACACATTTCAATTAACATTAATTTATCCTCATGCTTCATTTTCGATTCCGCCAAAACCATAAAACAATTAAGTTTTCAACATGCTTATTCTCATGCTTCAAAATCAAAATAACCCAAAAATCATACCAATTCTAACATTGCATTATCAATTAGTCATGAGCAAAAATCACCAATCTTCTTTAAGCATGCCATTCGAATGAGTCACCAACCATTGTCCATAAGTCAAAATTATCAAACATATCACATTTCATTTTCAATTCATTCGAAAGGGGGGCATTGCCCACATTGCTTATATTCGAACATTGCAAGCATCTTATATGCATTTTATCACAATTGAAAGGATCAATGTCCATAAAATTCATCCATCAAATACATGTCATGTCATGCCAATTCAAATATCAGTCCATTTATCCATTTCATAAGCTTCACATAATTACACATTTCCGTTTAATTTAGTTAAGTTACCCTAGGTAGAATAGAAGAATCAGATAATCAAGTCATCAAGAGGGTACCAAGTACCAAACAATGGTTGCCTAAGAAACAAGTCAATGGATGCTCAATAGCATCAATGTGTCTTGAACACCAAGCAAGATCACATTCAATCATCAATTTCGGAGAGTACCCAAGGTACTAAACAAGGGTTGCACTAAGCAAAAAACAAGAGAGCTCGGACTCTAGGCATGCCGTACTATCTAAGACCTCTAATCAACCGAGGGCATTTTATTCTTATTAATTTATCATTCATTTTCAACGATATCAATCTTTTATAATTTAGCACATACATATTGCATAATTCGATTTGCATGCTCATTCTATCATATAATTGTACCAAATCACATAAATCATGCTGATTAATTTCATGACACATTCCGTTAGCATCAAGACATACATGAGCAACAACATCACATGAAATTACATGCATACTCAACATAGCAAAAGTACCATATAAGGGCAGTCCACATATTCATACGTTCAAGCATTAATAAAGATGCAATTCATGCATATACATCATAACAAATAGATCACATAAGGCAGTCCATATTTTCATACATTCAAGCATTAACAAGGATCCAATTAATGCATATACATCATAACAAATAGATCACATAAGGCAGTCAACATTTTCATACATTCAAGCATTAACAAGGATCCAATTCATGCATATACATCATAACAAATAGATCACATAAGGCAGTCCACATTTTCATACATTCAAGCATTAACAAGGATCCAATTCATGCATCCATTTTCCTTTAACCTCCTTCCCTTACTAAACATGTTACCAACCATAATTAGGTCAATTTCATGCACAAAATTATAAATTACATAAATAAACAAAGTGGTTAGAACACTAGTCCCAGCCCTAATATGATTACACTCACAAACTCCTTAAGCTTGATATTTGATTAAGATGCCCTTGTTCCTTCCCCTTGCTTGGTCAATCTTTGCTTCCTCTAAAGAATCCTCACAATTTGGATCTTAACACTCACACAAAACGAATGCAAACCATATCAGAGAGTAATTCAATTACATTCACCCTTTTAATATAATTATAACATTAATTCTCAAATCTATTTTTCTGTTGAATTAGTTGGAGGACCAATTAGTATTTTGATCATAACTTCTTAATTACTAATCCAAAATTCACTTATAATACACCATTAGAAAGGTATTAAACTTATATTTCTAACCATATAAACTTCATATTTTTAAAAATTATGAGTAAATACAGTTTATTACTTGAATATGACCCTTTCGATAAATCTAGACAGCTTGTACTGCCCAACTTCTTTAATCCATATCTTTCAATACTGGAATCCAATTCCGTTTTCTCTGAGTGATACTAGACATTTTAAAGTTTTTACCATAAAAATGTCAGTTCAAAATACCCTATATCCTAGTTTTGGTGAATTTTCAAAGTTACAGCTTATGTTTTAAGTTTTTTGGACAGTTTACTCATTGATCACATTTAGCTTTGAATTCACCCAATTACCTTAGTCTAATTCTAAATTCACTTAATACATGATTTGTAATTTCTTTTTACAACATTTTAAAGTCCATATTAATTCTTATTATCAACAGTAAAGTCCTCAATTTTACTAATTTTCCAGATTAGCCCTATTCTGAGGTTTCGAGTAACTAACTTCTTAAATTCACCAATTTAAGGCGTTTCGACTTCAATTCAAGAGTCTCAATTCATTCTCACATGATCTCTTGATTCTAAATTTTGAGTCAAGTGTCAAATTTCATATAATTCAATTCCTTGCAATTAATGATTTTATTCAAAACAGTCTTTAATTGCAGTATTTTCGAATGCATGTCCAATGTTGATTCTAATCAAAATTTCCGCATTCTAATTCATTTTTCCAGAAATCCAAGACTAGTTCCTTATAGAAATCTCATTACTCATCAACTTTTCCCTAATAGGAATTTTCCAGTTTGATCCCTAACTATTTCAATTTTCATTTAATCATGAATTTCCATTCTTTCTTCAGAACAATCCTCTTTTAATCAATTCACCATTTCACAAAAAAATATTCAAAAACTTCATTATCTCAACTCAACATAACCACCATGACTCTAACAATTTCATGTTTAAACCAATTTTAAACTTGCATGCATGATTTTTGCACTTATTCGAACTACTAGAAGAAGGAATGAGAACTTACTTCTTTGGCTTTGCTACCACTAGTTAACTCTTCTTAATCTTAGCATAAATCCTTCAACATGCAAGCCATTTCCTTCTCCATTAGAGCTCTATTTTCAGATTTTTCAAGCTTTCCTCTCCTCCCTTTTCTCTCAAGTTACACGGCAACAAGGAAGAGAATGATGGAGAGAAACAATTTCCTTAATTTGAGGGATTTGATAGGATTTTGGTTTTACTTAATTGCCCTTCTTAACATATATAATATAAACTTTTTACTAAGGGAAGCCCCATGGAATAACAATCTTTAACATGCAAATCTTGAGTTTTATTTTCTTTTTAATTTAGTCATCAATTTCCTCCACAAACTCTTTCTTCCTTTCTTCCATTTTGGTCCGATTACCACTAGGGAAATGTACCCTTTCTAATTATTTTTAATTTCTCTAATCTTAGTACTCTAATCGAGTTACTATTAATTTACCTCCAACTAAATTATCAACTCGACTCAATTCCTTAATCAAAAAGCTTAATTCCCTTTAATTCGAGTTGGTGCAATAAGTGCCCAATTAAAGGAGATTCAAGGACTAAATTGAATAATTTACTTAATCATAAACTTAATTGCTTTCTAAGAAAAAATTAATAATTTAATTTTATGAATGAAATTCTAGGGTGGAAAAGCGGATGTTACAATTCCCTCCTCCTTAAAGAAAGAATTCGTCCTGGAATTCTTACCTAAACTGAACAGATGAGGATATTGCTTTCACATCGTATCCTCGGGTTCCCACTTTTCTTCTTTAGCGTGATGATTCTTCCAGAGAATTTTAACAAGAGGGACGTTCTTATTACGAAGCCTTTTAACTTCCCGATCAAGAATCTGAATAGGTTCCTCTTCATAAGAAAGGTCAGGATTGAGTTAAACTTCTTCTGGTTCGAGAATGTGAGATGAATCAGATCGATAACGTCTTAAAATAGAAACATGAAAGACATTATGAATCTTATCGAATTCAGGAGGTAGTGCAAGTCGATAAGCTACAAGACCAATTCTCTCAGTTACTTCGAATGGTCCAATGAAACTAGGACTAAGCTTTCATTTTTTGTCGAAACGGAAAACTTTCTTCCACGTAGAAACTTTGAGAAATACTTCATCTCCGATCTCATATTGAATGTCCATACGCTTCAGATTAGCGTACGACTTCTGCCTATCAAAAGCTTGTTTCAATCGGGAATGAATAATTTGAACCTTTTCTTTAGTTTCCTGAAGCAGTTGAGGTCCTAACACTTTTTTATCTCCGAGTTCGGACCAGCACAAAGGCGTTCGACATTTCTCCATACAATGCTTTAAAGGAGCCATCTGAATAGAAGACTGATAACTGTTATTATATGCGAACTCTATTAATGGTAGCGATTTCTCCCAGTTCTTACCGAAATCGATAATACAAGCTTTAAGCATATCTTCAAGAACTTGAATTACTCGTTCGGATTGTCAATCGCTTTGAGGATGAAAGTTGTGCTAACATTTAGTTTAGTTCCAAGAGCCTTGTGTAGCGCTTTCCAGAATCGAGCTGTGAATCGAGGATCTCGATCTGAAACTATAGAAATTGGATCTCCGTGTAAACGGATAACTTCCCGAATATACAAACCTGCCAAGGCCTCAAGACTAAAATTCATCCGCACCGAAATGAAATGTGCTGATTTAGTGAAACGATCAATGATCACCCAAATAACATCACATTTTCTTAGAGAGCAAGGAAGACCGGTCACGAAATCCATCGTAATCCATTCCCATTTCCATTGTGGAAATTCAAGAGGTTAAAGTAATCCAGTAGGAGCATGATGTTCGGCGTTGACCCGTTGATAGTTCAGACACCTCGATACAAAGTCGTTGATAGTCGATTTCATTCCAAACCACCAATACAATGGCTTGAGATCCTTGTACATCTTAACAGACCCATGGTGCATTGAAAAAGAACTTTGATGTGCTTCTTGTAGAATTTCATCTTGCAATTCCTTGTTATTAGGTACACAAATCCGATCTTTGAAATATAGAAGACTGTTTAACTTGACAGAGAAGTCATGATTAGACTCAAGCTTAGACAATATTTTCTGAAGTTCCGGATCAACTTGTTGGAGATCTTTGATTCTAGAAATCAAAACAGATTGAACCTGGAGTTCGTTCAGATAATTCCGGGCTTTATATAGTCGGAAATGAGAATTGATGGCCAGAGAACCTATGAATAAACAAATAAAATACATTACTTGGAAAGCAAGGTACTATTCGAATGATTTAATGGAATTTTCAAGATTGAGCATTTTTGAATTCGAGAATTTCCAAAAGACTTACCGAGGTTCGGTTTCCGACTCAGAGCATCGGCAACCATGTTAGCCTTTCCAGGATGATAATCAATGGTCAGATCATAATCTTTGAGTAGTTCCAACCACCTTCTTTGTCTAAGATTCAGTTCTTTCCGAGTGAGCAAATACTTTAGACATTTGTGATCGATGAATATCTTACACTTCTCATCCTACAGATAATTCCGCCAGATTTTAAGCGCGAACACAATGGCTGCTAATTAAAGATCATGAGTTGGATAATTCATCTCGTGAGGCTTAAGTTGTCGAGAAGCGTATGCAATCACATTACCTTCCTGCATCAGAATGCATCCAAGGCCGGAATATGACGCATCACTGTAAACAACAATTTCTCTTCCCGACTCGGGCTGAATAAGAACAGGGGCACAAGTCAAGGCTTGTTTGAGCTGATCAAAGCTTCTTTGTTGTCCTTCAGACCACTTAAACGGTTCATTCTTTCTAAGCAATTTGGTTAGTGGTGCAGAAATTATCGAAAATCCTTTCACAAATCTTCGATAATACCCATCTAAACCAAGGAAACTTCGGACCTCACTTACATTGCTCGGAGGTCGCCATTCAAGAAATGTCTGAATTTTCTTAGAATCAACCTTGATTCCTTCGGCTGAAATAACATGTCCGAGGAATGACACTTCTGACTGCCAAAATTCACACTTAGTGAACTCAACGAATAATTGATGTTCTCGGAGTGTCTGGAGTATAATCCGAAGATGTTGAAGATGTTCTTCCCTATTTCGAGAGTATACCAGAATATCGTCGATGAAAACGACAACAAACTTGTCAAGATGAGGCTTGAACACTCGATTCATCAGATCCATGAATGCAGCAGGGGCATTCGTTAACTCGAATGGCATCACCAGAAATTCATAATGACCCTAGCGAGTTCTAAAAGCAGTTTTGGGTATATCTTCATCTTTCACCCTCATTTGATAATAACAGGAACGGAGGTCAATTTTAGAAAATACACCAGCACCCTTTAACTGATCGAATATATCTTCAATTCGGGGTAGTGGATACTTGTTCTTGATAGTGACTCTGTTCAGTTGCTGGTATGCAAAGTCGCATCGTCCCGTCTCTCTTTTTCACAAATAAAACTGGAGCACCCCAGGGAGAAGTGCTGGGTCGAATGAAACCCTTATCTTGCAATTCAATAGGTGCCATATGATAGGGCGTAATGGACACTGGATTTGTTCCAGGCTGAACTTCAATTTTGAACTCAACTTCTCGAATCAGAGGGAGTCCAGGGAGTTCCTCAGGAAACACATAGAAAAATTCAGATACGACAGGTATTTCAGTTAAGCCAAAATCTAATTCATCTTATAAAGCCATAGCAGCAAAAAGAGATGTCGGTTTCTTGTCAATTAACATAATTGATTCTTTCCCTAAGCCCCTTAAGTACAGTCTTTTATTGTGACAATCAATCCAGGCTTCGTGTCTACCCAACCAGTTTAAACCTAACACTAGGTCAACCTCACATTTAGGTAGAATGTACAGGTCACAGGGAAAAGGTATATTTCGAATAGATACAAGGCTATTCTTATAGATTAGATTGATAGGTAAGTCACCTCTTATAGGGTTTGAGACTATTAACCATGTTTTAACAATTTCAGGCTTTAGTTGTAACTTGTCAATCAAGTAAGAACACACAAAAGAATGAGTTGATCCCGAATCAATTAAAACATAGACATGAGTAAGGTTCAGTTCAACCGTACCCGCGATAACATCTGGAGATTCTTCCACATCCTTGCCACGTATGTGATAAACTCGAGCTGGAGCTCGTGATTCCTGATGGGTAATGTCTTTTGACTGATTGCTTCTACCTCTACCCTGATTCCCAGACTGTGCTTGTCTAGTATTCTTATTCCGATTGTATTGCACATGACTCGGATTAGCAGAGTTTTGAGCAGGAGCTAGATTAGGTCGTTTTGGACAGTCTCTGATATAGTGGTCACTTTTGTCACAAGAAAAACATAAGTTGGCCTGCTTTAGGCATTGACTGAAATGTGGTTTCTGACAAAGCTGACAGACGGTAGCCCTTTCTGAATTGTCCGTGCTATTAACAGATATAACCGGGACAGCAAGTCTATTCACTGATTGAGGCTTCGGTGAGAAATTACTACGAGGAGCTGGATTATACGAAGAGGACCCTTCTTTCTGGCTTTTAGACTTCTTCGACTTCTAGTGAGACTTGTCATCACCCTTGTGCTTCTTATCATGTCGGTAACCGATTTTTCTCTTTTCTGTGGCCCGAAACATGGAGTCTGTAGAAATAGCTCAGTTTACCAGAGTTTGGAAGTCCGTGATATCCAGAGCGATAAACATCGGACTCAGCTCATCATTCAGACCGTCAATGAACATACAACATTTTTCTTTCTCGATCTTCATGTATTCAGAACCATACTTGAAATACTTACAGAAATCTGCCATGTACTGCTCTATTGGTTGCCCCGCTTGCTTCAGATACAAGAAATGTTTTCTTCGATCGACCAAGTACTGTTCACTGATATACTTCTTCTTAAATTCTTCTACAAAGAATTTCCAGTTCACAGATTCGGCTGGAGCGGTTAGTGTCGTGGTCTCCCACCAGCTCAAAGCTTCATCAGCAAGTAACGCAACAACACATTCAAGCTTATGCTCATCTGAGCACTGAAGTTGCTTAGTCAATATCTGAGTAGTTCTCTCTAACCAGTACTCGGCTTCTTCATGTTTCTCCTCACTAGTACCAGTGAATGTATAGGCTCGGTGCTAAGCAAGCTTTTCAATAGAAGCTTTGCTAGTGGCAGCAGCTACTGGAGTAGGATGTTCTTGTCTCATGCTCGTCAAAAACTGATCGAACATTTCATTCATACTCAAGAGACAGTCTTTTTGAGCATTCTGGACAATCGTATTCTCAGTGTTCGTCTGAGGTTGTAGAGGAGGTTGTGGTCAAGTACTATCTTGTACATGAGGGTTATCTCTTATACGGATACTATCCCCTTCACTAGAGGATCCTCGAGGACTTTCATCGTCTGGAGCAAACGTGTCTCAGTCATTCTAATTCAGATTCAATAAAATCAGAGTTAGGAGCATAATTACAAGAAATCAAATGTATGATTCCTAGGTGGCTTGACTCAACTTAAATGATGCATGACAAGCTTATCCGAGGTTTTTAGGACCTGTAACCTAAAAAGCTTTGATGCCACAAAATGTAACACCCCTCGCCTGGGTCAGGAGCGAGGAGCATTACCGGAGCGGGAAACAGAATAATCAGAAATTTAGAACTGAAAATATTAGGCAAGGATTCATTCTTAAATTAAACAATCCGTAAAAATGCGCATGCGGAAAGTGGGCTAACAAAAACTTTTCCAAGCATACATGACCAAACAGAATTTAATTTAATCTAACTTATAGATTTTCAAGCCAATTTAAATTCTAGGATTTCGTTTAAGGTTTCCATACGAACATTAAACTGACTATGTGATTAATTTAACTCTAACCATTAACTAATAATTCACCAATTAATTCATCAACAAGAATTAAATCAACATGCCGATACACTTAAGCAATTCATTACCATGCCATTCGAATTATTGTTAAATTAGCCTATGCGGTTTTCGAATTACACCAACATTACTAATAATTAGAACATCAATATTAACATGCAAGTCATATTCAAATTCATAGACCATGATATCAAGATTTCTATTAACTATTCCATTACAAAATAACATATTACCCAATGCTCCTAAGCCATGCCAAGCTATCGAGATATGTACAACAAAAAGAATAACGCAAGACCACTAGCTTGACTTACATATATACAACAAAGGAATGAGGCTTTCGAACTAAAAACAAAACATGATTTTAGCCTCCTAACTAAGCATCAAGGAGCATATAAATTCAAACACCAACATAAACTTAGGCTACGACCAAACAAAATGAAACGAGCCCTTAAACAAACTTCGTAGCCACCATCTAGGAGTCTAAAAATAAGACTAAGATCATAAATTTCTAGTCTTGTAATTTGTCCCGATCGAATGCTAGCTTTAGATCCAAGCTACCCTGCTAATTTGGGAAGAAGAAAACAAAGGAGCGTTAAGTACAAAATTGTACTTAGCGAGGTAATGCTAAAGCTATTTCATTCTTTAATTTATATGTGATCAAACATTGAGTTTACTTAGCTAGGGTTGATAGCATAAAATTAACACCTAACTAAGCTTAGCAAAACCAAACACAAGTGATTTCATACATCACGTATACAAACATTCATAGCATCATATTCGAACACATTTCAATTAACATTAATTTATCCTCATGCTTCATTTTCGATTCAGCCAAAACCATATAACAATTCAGTTTTCAACATGCTTACTCTCATGCTTCATAATCTAAATAACCCAAAAATCATACCAATTCTAACATTGCATTATCAATTAGTCATGAGCAAAAATCACCAATCTTCTTTAAGCATGTCATTCGAATGGGTCACCAACCATTGTCCATAAGTCAAAATTATCAACCATATCACATTTCATTTTCAATTCATTCGAAAGGGGGGGCATTGCCCACATTGCTTATATTCGAACATTGCAAGCATATCATATGTATTTTATCACAATTGAAAGGACCAATGTCCAGAAAATGCAACCCTCAAATACATGTCATGTCATGTCAATTCAAATATTAGTCAATTTATCCATTTCATAAGCTTCCCATAATTATGTATTTCCATTTAATTTAGTTAAGTTGCCCTAGGTAGAATAGAAGAATCAGATAATCAAGTCATCAAGATGGTACCAAGTACCAAACAATGGTTGCCTAAGCAACAAGTCAATGGATGCTCAATAGCATCAACGTGTCTTGAACACCAAACAAGATCACATTGAATCATCAAGTTCGGAGAGTACCCAAGGTGCTAAACAAGGGTTGCATTAAGCAACAAATCAAGGGTTGCACTAAGCAACAAACAAGAGAGCTCAGACTCTAGGCATGCCGTACTATCTAAGACCTCTAATCGACCGAGGGCATTTTATTCTTATTAATTTATCATTCATTTTTCAGCGGTATCAATCATTTTTAATTTAGCACATACATATTGCATAATTCGATTTGCATGCTCATTCTATCATATAATTGTACCAAATCACATAAATCATGCTGATTAATTTCATGCCACATTCGGTTAGCATAAGACATACATGGGCAGCAACAAACATGAAATTACATGCATACTCAACATAGCAAAAGTACCATATAGGGGCAGTCCACATATTCATGCATTCAAGCATTAATAAAGATCCAATTCATGCATATACATTATAACAAATAGATCACATAAGGCAGTCCACATTTTCATACATTCAAGCATTAACAAGGATACAATTCATGCATATACATCATAACAAATAGATTACATAAGGCAGTCCACATTTTCATACATTCAAGCATTAACAAGGATCCAATTCATGCATATACATCATAACAAATAGATCACATAAGGTAGTCCGCATTTTCATGCATTCAAGCATTAACAAGGATCCAATTCATGCATCCATTTTCCTTTAACCTCATTCCCTTACTAAACATGTTACCAACCATAATTAGGTCCATTTCATGCACGAAATTATAAATTACATAAATAAACAAAGTGGTTAGGACACTAGTCCCAACCCTAATATGATTACACTCACAAACTCCTTAAGCTTGATCTTTGATTAAGATGCCCTTGTTCCTTCCCCTTGCTTGGTCAATCTTTGCTTCCTCCAAAGAATACTCACAATTTGGATCTTAACACTCACACAAATCGAATACAAACCATATCAGAGAGTAATTCAATTACATTCACCCCTTTTAATACAATTATAACATTAATTCTCAAATCTATTTTTCTGTTGAATTAGTTGGAGGACCAATTAGTATTTTGATCATAACTTCTTAATTACTAATCCGAAATTCACTTATAATACACCATTAGAAAGGTATTAAATTCATATTTTCAAGCATATAAACCTCATATTTTTAACCATTCTGAGTTAATACAGTTTAATACTTGAATATGACCATTTCGATAAATCTAAATAGCTTGTACTGCCCAACTTCTTTAATTCATATCTTCTAATTCACATACTGGAATCCAATTCCGTTTTCTCTCAGTGATACTAGACATTTCAAAGTTTGTACCATAAAAATTTCAGTTCAAAATACACTATATCCTATTTTTGGTGAATTTTCAAAGTTACATCTTATGGTTTAAGTTTTCTGGACAGTTTATTCATTGATCACAATTAACTTTGAATTCACCCAATTACCTTAGTCTAATTCTAAATTCACTTAATAAATGATTTGTACTTTCTTTTTCAACATTTTTAAGTCCATATTAATTCTTATTATCAACAATCAAGTCCTCAATTTTACTAATTTTCTAGATCGGCCCTATTTTGAGGTTTCGAGTAACTAACTTCTTAAATTCACCAATTTAGGTCGTTTCGACTTTAATTCAAGAGTCTAAATTCATTCTCACATAATCCCTTGATTCTTAATTCTGAGTCAAGTGTCAAATTTCTTATAATTCAAGTCCTTGCAATTAATGATTTTATTCAAAACAGTCCCTAATTCCATTATTTTCGAATGCATGTCCAATGTTAATTCTAATAAAAATTTCCTCATTCTAATTCATTTTCCAGCAATTGAAGACTATCTCCTTATAGAAATCTCATTTCTCATCAACTTTGTCCTAGTAGGAATTTTCCAGTTTGATCCCTAACTATTTCGATTTTTCATTTAATCATGAATTTCCATTCTTTCTTCAAAACAGTCCTCTTTTAATCAATTCACCATTTCACAAACAAATATTGAAAAACTTCATTATCTCAACTCAACATAATCACCATGACTCTAACAATTTCATGTTTAAACCAATTTTAAACTTGCATGCATGATTTTTGCACTTATTCGAACAACTAGAATAAGGAATGAGAACTTACTTCTTTGGCTTTGCTACCACTAGTTAACTCTTCTTAATCTTAGCATAAATACTTCAACATGCAAGCCATTTCCTTCTCCATTAGAGCTCTATTTTCAGATTTTTCAAGCTTTCCTCTCATCCTTTTTCTCTCAAGTTACACAGCAACAAGGAAGAGAATGATGGAGAGAAACACTTTCCTTAATTTGGGGGATTTGATATGATTTTGGTTTTACTTAATTGCCCTTCTTAACATATCTAATATAAACTTTTTACTAAGGGCAGCCCCATGGAACAACAATCTTTAACATGCAAATCTTGAGTTTTATTTTCTTTTTAATTTAGTCATCAATTTCCTCCACAAATTCTTTCTTCCTTTCTTCCATTTTGGTCCGATTTCCACTAGGGAAATGTACCCTTTCTAATTATTTTTAATTTATCTAATCTTAGTACTCTGATCGAGTTACTATTAATTTACCTCCAACTAAATTATCAACTTGACTCAATTCCTTAATTCGAAAGCCTAATTCCCTTTAATTCGAGCTGGTGCAATAAGTGTCCAATTAAAGGAAATTCAAGGACTAAATTGAACAATACTTAATCATAAACTTAATTGCTTTCTAAGATTAAATTAATAATTTAATTTTATGAATTAAATTCTAGGACGGAAAAACGAATGTTACAAGATGAGAACTTACCCAAACGAACGAGCAGAGGAAGAGGCGATGCTACATGTTTCCGATTAAACCCGAACACGAAAGGATGAGGATGGCGACTCACCAGAATGGTTTTGAAAGAACCAAAAATTAGAGATCAAATCATCCCTAAAACCATATTTAAACGTTAACAAAGAAAGGTCTCAATGGCTTACCCAAAAACCAAAATGGAGAAGAAGGGCGAAGCGGACGGCGATGCAACTTATTGGAGAAGTGGACTGGTTTCTCTTTGCAAACTCAGAAAAGGTGACCGATGAGGGGTGAGCCGATGGTCGCAGTTTTGGTCTAAAAAAGATGGTGGTGGTGATACGCAAAACGGACGATGAAAGGGTGGTCGTCGGAGCTTGATCGGAGATTCAAAGGGGGTGAGGATGACGAGTATCGAAAGAGAGAGGTGAGGGAGAGCGGCTTCAAATCACTTTATGAAAATCCAGAGATGCTGAAGAGTTGAAAAAGATATTAAATACCCAGAAAATGGGTAAATTATTGTGTAAGGGTTTAAACTATTTTAGGGTTAACACAAAAGATGTGAAGTTTATCCTGCCTTGCAAAACAACCCCCAAATTTCCAAGTTGAGCCACAAAATTCTGAATTTACTCCATTTAATCCACACACTCAGTTAGGGTTTTAGAATTAAAAATTCCCAAATTCTAAGGTTTCAAATTAGGGATTCCAAAAATTAGAAAATTTTGAATTGGGAAATGTTTGGGGTGTTACAACTTCAACATGTTCAGTTAGAGAGAATGCGAGAGAGAGGCTGGACCGATTTCACCTTTTTCTTCTTTTGTTTCTGTTTTGTTTATGATTGGAAACTTTTGTTTTGAGTTTATTTTAAACCCAACCATGAACTAAAATTATTTGGCTTGGGTTATTGTGTTTTTGTGGTTGTGAAAACGATTGGGATTGTTTTAGGTATTTGAGTTTGCAATTTTAATTCAAGATTTGTTCATTCTTGGTTCTTTATTTTGTTTATGAGTGAATTGGGAGAGGATCACATGAATTCATACATTTATCTAATATCGGGAGAGTTAGATTCAAGAAACGAATGAGTATGGTCTTTATTCAATTAAACAATGGTTAAGACTAATTCGACTTAGGGATAAGTTACGAATTTCAACAGCTAAAAGGAGCGTAAGATCGATTGTTGTCCACCCTTGGTTCACGTAGGAATGTATTATCAAGCCATGCACAATTAACTAGTGTTTTGAATTAGGGATAAAGAGAAACCATTGAAGAACGTTGCGTTGAACCTTGAAGGTTGTCGCTCAATTTCCTATGCATTCGCTCCATTCCCACGTTGCCCAGGTAATCAATTCACCAGTTGCCCAGGCAATACGACTTTTGCCAATTACCAAGGCAATTGAGTCAGTTTTGCACTCAATTACCAAGACGATCCATTCAATTATCACTCCTCAAACTCATGATAACCCGACTATTTTATTTAATTTCTCTTTACTTTATTTGTTAATTAGAACTCTTACAATCACCAATTTGTATTTTTATTTTCAGTGCGAGAAATTAGATTCCCGAAGTAGCACCAATTATTGTGGAGACGGTATCTTTCTATACTATAATTTCAGAACTACAAGGCTCGGCAGAACGCTTCAAAAGTGACTCTGCTTATGTCTAAGTAAGAGTTCTGTTGATGCCCACTGTAGATAATACCAGTCGCGGCATGAATCGTGCAAAGACAGCAATGTTGATTCATCCTCTTTTAGCTGCCTTAAACCCTTAACCTATGTCTAGGCCGGATTGATCACATCGTCTATAGATGAAATCGTACTTACTCCTTTCTTGAGTTCAACTCTCTAGATACCGAACAAATGGATAGAATTCAACTAATCTTTCGCCTTAATTGAAAACTATGAAGAACATGGAATAAGTAAACCTTGTAATTTTATTTGCAAAAATGAACTTGAAATCCTAAACAACCGTTCTCACACTAATTACAACATAACCCAAACCCAAAGAAAATTAGAACAAATTGGCGGTAATAAAACCTAAACTATGCCTAAGGAAAACCTAACTTGTTTTGAAATAGAATTACATTGGATATATATAGGAATTAGCTAGGTCTAGTCCTTCTTGAAGTAGAAGTCTTCAAAGTAGCTTTTAACACTAAATGTGGCTTTAAACTATAACTTTTTTGAGTTGAATGTAGACTTTATCACGTTGCCTTGCTCCGCAAGTAATCTCGAGTTCTTCCTTCGACGGCTCTGCCTACTGCTTCAGACGTTGGAAAATGAGTGGACAACATCGATAGAGTCAAGATTTTCTACTCTACAGATCGCAATTCGGTTCTCCAACTCCATAAACTAATGTCTTTGGTGGCAGGTTGGGCGGCGGTAGCTACTCAGCAGCTGTTGTTTCTGTTTGGAACTGCATCAGTACAACTCCTTGGTCTACTGCATTAACATCATGTCCTCAGGTCCTCTTTCCCTTTGTCAGCCTCTAGTACCTAAAACTAAAATTACACTAAAAAGTATCTTTTCTTCACCAAATAACAAATAATCTAAAAAAGCTTGGCAAAGTAAAGTAATGCTATAAAATGCAATGCATGATCCTAATTATGCCTAGAATGTACTCAAAAACAGCAATAATATGAGATGGAATGTGCATGAAATATAGAACTTGTGGACACTTTACACACCCTCAAACTCGAACTATATCTTGTCCTCATGCAATGCAACCCTAGCATACTTGCTCTTATATTAACCAGAAAGAAAAACCCGTTTTCAACTTGATTTCGTACCTCAAGACCATGGCACCTATATTAGATTAGTGAAGGGAAAATAGCAAGGAAATAACTCATAATTAATTTCTAGTGCCAGTGCAGTGTGTGCAGAACTGTGTACAGGCTGAATATGCAGAATAACTAGATAAACAAAGATGTTGTTATGATATATAAGGTTGCTGCCGAGATAGCACAGTTAAGCACAATTATTTAATCATGGCAATGAGTGCTTCAGCTTATCACAATTACTCTTCTAGGTCTAAAATTAAGATAGGAGCAAACTACAAAACGCCGAACCCATGGAGTAGAGTCATCTCGTGAAGGTTTTCATTCACTCATGCTAATTTGTCTGTCACTTCAAAATTTTCAGATTCATGGACTTTGATAGTAGCGGAGTGTCCTCGCATATGATTCTTCCTAGAGCCTGTTTCGGGCGCCTCTAGGGTAAAACATCAATATTTCTTTGTTTTTGTTTCTACTGTCGTGGCAGTGCTGTATTTTTCTGTTTCTGTTTTCTACCTCGACGGCTACTTGCAACCATTGTTAGAAATTTGCAAAGAATTCTAAAAACAAAGCTGGCAGTGTTCATTAGATATTCTAGCAAATTCAGCAAGTAACAGAAGTGATTTTACAGTTTTGGCAATAAAAAATTCTAAGTCATTTTTCATGTTTTTCCCAAATTAAGTTCAATTTATTTATTGGTGTGAAAATAATTAATCGGTTAACTATCATAGGCACAAGTTATAGCAAATATTTCTATTCCGATTAATATTAAGGCAAATACAATGCAACATATATGCTACTAAGTATGCCTAGACAAAAATATGCGAGAGCTATCCCCCCCAACTCAAGATGGGCATTGCCCTCAATGCACAAAATAAAACAGAAAGACTAAAAACAGAAAAAATACAAGTGATATATAAAAAATAGAAAAATAAAATAAAGAAAAGAGAAAGAAAAAAAACTAGAATTTGGCTGAGGGTTGAGACAAGGCTTGAGTCTTTGTTGTTGAGGAGGAGAAGGATGATTAGGCGGTGGCCGACAGATGTCCTGGCAGCAGACTTGGCAGGGGAGACCTTGGCTGTCCGCGGTGGCTGGACTCTTTTTGTAGTGGGACGAGGTTCTTCTTGAGGTTTTACAAGAGGAGCGGCAGGAGGTGCTCCGCTCTCTTCTGATTCTATTTCATCGTCCACTGGCTCGGCGGCTATGATGTGCCTTTTCCTCTTCCTTGTTCCTTCCTCTGTTGGTGCTGCCGGAGGGTCTACCGTCGTTGAGATGACTGTTGTTGCTGCTACTACTATTGGTGCTGGTGTTGGCGGCTACTGCTCTATCTCCTCTAATGAGGAAGTGTTTGCCACTGTTTCCGATGTGCAGGCAGGTGAATGATGTTGTTGATGCCTCTCGAGGGGTTTGCCACCGTGTTGGAGGCGGAGGTGGCTGAGTATGATGAGGAGTGCATCAGAGATGGCATCTGGCGGTGAAAAGTGGCATGGTGGGCAGCGGCGGCTGATGGCGTTCCTTGTGGTGGGGTAGCTGCGGAAAGATCTGCAGGGAAGGGAGGTAGGTTGGGGCTGTCATCAGTGAACTTTTGTAGGAGATAAGCCACAAAGGCTTCTTGGACTTCCCCCACATATTTCATGAAAGTCGGTTGTTGCTACTCGATTTGCTTGTTGATGTCGATAAAGGTGCGCAGTAGCGTGAGGACTTCATTGGATGGGGCAGCTTCAGTATTGTCGAGGGTGGCTGGAGTGGTAGGCTGGGCGGCAGAGTGTTGGCTGGGCGTTATGGGCTCTATCTCCTGGGCCTGCATCATCTGCAGGCGGACATTTCTGGTCCACCCCTCCTTTGTTGTCTTCATCTCATCTTTGAGGTCGGTTGGGACATTGAAATTGGCACAAAGGCCGATGATTAGTGATGGAAAGTATAACATGCCCCTCGTCTTTCAGAAGCAGTTGTGGATCTCATTACATATGATTTCTCCCACGTTGATTGGCCGGTTCATCAGAATGTTGTGGATTAGAGCGAGGCGCGGCTGATCGACAGTGGAGTTGTAGGAGGTGGGCAGCAGACGCCTCTTGATAAACGTGTTCCACAGCATAGCCTCGTGCTTCAAGTGGTGGCGTTGGACATAACTGCCATGCTTCCCTGCCAACCACAACGTGTTTGGCTTGCACGGCTTGGCCTTGAGTTTCTCATAATTGGCAGCCGTCAGTGACTGCCTCCAATCCTCGTGAGGGTTGTCGTTCATATCCAAGCCGTAGAAATTGTTGATCACGGCAGCATTGAGCTTGACAGGTTCCCCTCAGACAAACATGAACGGCAGCTCAGGGCAGGGATGATGGGCATAGAACTCCCTGACCATGGTGGTGTTGGCTATCTCTGACTGCTGTGCGAATATTTCCCATCCTTTGATGTGGATGGTTTCAAACAAATTGGGTTCTAGGCCGAGATCTCATGTTTGCTTTGTATAGTGAAAGCCTTGCTCCTCTCATATGGCTTGTTTGGCGAACTGGGTTCGGTATCTCTTCTCATCTTCGCGGGAGAAGAAGCGTTGGAAGGTGGGCTTGGGTGTCGATATTGAAGTCATGTGTGAGACGGTTGAAGTTTACTGAAACTTTAAAACAAAATAATGTGAGAGCAGTGGATACAAGAATAAGATAGCAAGAAGGTGAAGGTAAAGTGAATGAATGGGGTGAGAAGGTTTTAAATAGAGGTTGCCGAGAGGTGTCGTAGCGGCATTAAATGTCCAACAGTCATGTTGTCTCGCGCACGTTACAGGATTTTTGCCCGTTATTTTTGTATCCGCTGGCAGCTAGCCGTTAGTGGGCAACTAGCTGTTACGCGCTTTCTACGTTGGGCTGCCTCGACTGGATGGTGGGCAGTCTCCTTAGTGGGCCTTCTTCTTGATCCAGCTCTTTTATTCTTTATCATGAAATAAAAATAAAGATAATTAAAGACTAAAATAAATTCTAAAAATTAAAAAATGTGGAAATTAATCTAATCTTAAAAAAATAAATTGCAATAAATTAAACTCTAATCCTAATGCATAAAATAAAGAAAATATATAAAATAAAATAAAAATTAAGTTATGTTGAGAGTGCATTTGGGTGCATCTCCCAGACATAACCACAACCTAAGGTAGTTTGGCTTGTCCTTCCCTCCTGGGGGTCCTCTTGTTCTTTCAGGTGATGTGCTGATGGGTCTTTCAGCCTGCCCTTGGGTTTGCCGCAGTAGCTACTGCCTTGGCCTGTCTCTGTGCTGATTTCGGTGGCTTGAGCATCTGGGCATCCTTCCTTTTCATTTCCTGAGGGTTGTAACACATTTAACTTTATGCTCTGGTTGTCTACCCTCATGGTCAGCTCCCCATGTTTCACATCTATTAACGTTCTGCTCGTGGCCAAGAATGGTCGCCCAAGGATGATAGGGGCTTTTTCATCAGCCTCGCAGTCTATGATGACGAAATCAGCTGGAAGAATAAGGTTCCCCACCTTCACTAGGATGTCTTCGATTTTGCCCTCCGGTTGTACAAAAGAGTGATTGGTAAGTTTCAGCATGATAGAGGTGGTTTTGGCTGGCCCAATTCCTAATTTACCGAAGACTGCCTTAGGCAATAAGTTGATACTGGCTCCCAAGTCGCACAAGGCTTTTGTTTTATGCTTGCTACCTATTCTGCATGGAATAACAAAGCTGCCCGGATCTATTTGCTTGGGCGGTAGTTTGTTGTGCAGCATGGCCATGCACTCATCTGTTACAGTAACTGTTTCAAATTCTCCAATCCTCTTCCTTTTAGAAACCATGTCCCTGAGGTATTTGGCATAGTTGGGCATGTTCTGAATGGCTTCTATTATAGGGATGTTTATGTGCACCTGCTTTAAAATATCCAGGAATCTCATTAACTAGTTCTCTTACTTCTGTAGCTTAAGCCTATGGGCAAAAGGTGTTGGCAGGAGGATGTCCTCTATACATTCTTTGTAGGGGAATTTTATCTGTGGAGGATCATCTGCTTCAGGACCTTTGTTAGGTTCAACTACCGAGGCGGCTGGTGTTGATGCTGCCACGACAGGCAGTTCTTTTGGTGCTGGCTGTATTTCTGGTTATTTTTCCCTTGGTTCATCGAACTGCTTCTCACTTCTAGTAGATATGGCTTTGCACTGTTCATAAGTGGGCTTGGTTGTTGCTTCTGCACTGTTGGATGCTGCTCCCATTGTTCTGCTGCTAAAGATATTTGTAAACTTCCCAAATTGGGTCTTTAGGTTCATTATGGCAGCCTCTTGGTTGTTCATCTTCATCTTCATTCTGTCCATGAAAGACTCAGTTTTATCAATAAACTTATTAGTGCGAACAATAAAATCACTAGTTCTAGACATAAAAGTATGAAGATTTGCTTCTAGTGAATTATTGTTTTGCGGCTGCTGAGCCTGCTGTCTGGACAAGTTTTGTTGGTAGCCTCCATGTTGCTGTTGTGGGTTTGCAGCAGTCTTTGGGTTGCTCCAGGAGATGTTGGGATGGTTCTTCCATCCATGGTTGTATGTGTTCTGGGCAGGCCTGTTGTTCCTCTCATATCCTCCCATAAAGTTGGCAGATGCGGTGCATTCCAAGGAATCATGGTTACCCCCACACTCATCACAAAACGGCTCCAGAGCCTTAACCTCATAGGCTTTCCCAACAAGTTTCATTATGCTCATGACCAGCTCTGTCAGCTTGTCGAGGCGGACATTGACAGATTCTGAGGCTTCTACCTCGTTCATAGTGGCTGGCCGCCTAACGCCGCCTCGACGGGCTATTGGTTACTTGTAATCATTTTTGGTGGCTTAGTTCAGAATCCGCAGTGCCTTCTCTGGTGGTCTGTCGAGGATGATTTCGTTGGCTGAGGCATCAATCATCATCCGTGTTGGGTAGTTCACCCCGTTATAGAACATTGACACCTGTGTCCAAGCCATAAAACCATATAGCGGGCAGTTGTTCAGCATTTGTTGATATCGCTCCCATGCATCATACATCGTCTCATCATCCCCTTGTCGGAAGGCTGTTATTTCGTTTCGCAGTCTATCTGTGACGTTAGACGGGCTGAAACGGTCCAAGAAATCCTTGCACAGCTCTGTCCATGTTTTGAACGACCCTGTTGGCTAGTTGTTTGACCACTATTTTGCCCTATCCCTCAGTGAATATGGAAATAATCTCAGCCTCAGTGCGTCTTAATGGACTCCTTGTATTTTGAATGCCCTGTAGATGTCCAGGAATCCTCTTAAGTGCTATCAAGCATCTTCTATAGCAGTCCCTCCAAATTTCCCTAACGTAATGATCATGTTAAACATAACAGGCTTCAACTCAAAGTGTTCTACCTCAATCTCAGGTTCTGTCACTATCCCTCTAAAGTCATGTTCCAGATAATCCCTAGTGGTTCGAACATATTTTGGTTGCCTTGGTGGATCTTGTTGTTCTCTGGGCGGCGGGTCTTGCTGTCCATCCCTGTCTTTCACAGCATTGTTGGCATGGTTGTCGTTTTCCATGTTTACCTACTTTTCCTTTTTCTTTAGTTTTCCCTAGGGCTACTCTGATTTCCTTCTTGAGCTCTCTTGCTCTTCGTTTAATATCGTCATAATAAAAGATTTCTCCTTTTGGATTTGCCCTTGTCATACACTAGCAAAGGAAACCGTAAAATTCTTTTTTTCTAAGTAAAAATAAAAACTAAAAATAAAATAAGATGTAAAGAAATAAAAGTGCAGAAATTAAAGACGAATTTCGCTGTAACCAATCCTCGGCAACGACGCCAAAAACTTGTAGAGCATTTGGGTGTTCTCTATTTATGAGCGCAAGTGCACACTCCAGTCAAGTTATAGTATAAAAGATATCGTCTCCCACATGGATTAGACAACTTGATTGGAATTGTTGTTCCTGCACAAGGAAAAGTAAATGCACAATTAATTTGTTTGTTGAGAAGAAACGTAAAATAAAAACACAAGTAATTGAAGAGAAAGTGATCGTATTAATAGAGAGAGATGGGTTATGCTGCTACTTAGTGTGAAATTGTGTTGAATAAGAAAGGTCGTTTTGCACTGCCAGACTCTGCTGCCTCGGCGGTGGATGGCAGGTAGACTGATGAGACCCTCTCGCTGCCCTGGCAGGGGAATGGAACTGTGTCTCGGTGGCAAACTCGGCAGAACTACAAGGCTCGACAAAACGCTTCAAAAGTGACTCCGCTTATATCTAAGTCATATTTCTGTTGATGCCCACTGCAGATAATACCAGTCGCGGCGTGAATCGTGCAAAGACAGCAATGTTGATTCGTCCTCTTTTAGCCGCCTTAAACCTTTAACCTATTTCTAGGACGGATTGATCGCACCATCTATAGATGAAATCGTACTTACTCCTTTCGTGAGTTCGACTCTCTCGATACCGAACAAGTGGATAGAATTAAACTAATCTTTCGCCTTAATTGAAAACTATGAAGAACATGGAATAAGTAAACATTGTAATTTTATTTGCAAAAACAAACTTCAAATCCTAAACAACCGTACTCACACTAATTACAACATAACCCAAACCCAAGAAGAATTTTAGAACATATTGGCGGTAAGAAAACCTAAAATATGCCTTAGGAAAACCTGACTTGTTTTGAAATAGAATTACATTGGTTATATATAGGCATTAGCTAGGTCTAGTCCTTCTTGAAGTAGAAGTCTTCAAAGTAGCTTTTTGCATTAAATGTGGCTTTAAACTCTGACTTCTTTGAGTTGAATGTGGACTTTATCATGTTCCTTGTTCCGCAAGTAATCTCGAGTTCTTCCTTCGGTGGCTCTGTCTGCTGCTCTAGACATCAGAAAATTGAGTGGACAGCATCGATAGAATCAGAATTTTCTACTCTACAGATCGCTCTCCAGTTCTCCAACTCCATAGTCTGTTGTCTTGGGCGGCAGGTTAGGCGGCAGCAGCTACTCGGCAGTTGTTGTTTCTGTTTGGAACTACATCAGTACAGCTCCTTGGTATGATGCCTCAGCATCATGTCCTCAGCTCCTTTTTCCCTTTGTCAGCCTCTAGTACCTGAAACTAAAATTACACTAAAAAGTACTTTTTCTTCACCAAATAACAGATAATCTACAAAAGCTTGGCAAAGTAAAGTAATACTGTAAAATGCAATGCATGATCCTAATTATGCCTAGAATGTACTAAAAACAGCAATAATATGAGATGGAATGTGCATGAAATATAGAACTTATGGACACTTTACACCCTTACCGAGGGATGCAGTGCTATGATACTCAATCGATTGCCATTGAAGCTAAAAGATCCGAGAAGTTTCACTATTCCCTGTACCATTGGCAATAGATTTATGGGCAAGGCATTGTGTGACCTGGGAGCCAGCATCAATTTGAAGCCAATGTCAGTTTTCAGAAAGCTTGGCATAGAAGTAAGGCCTACCATGGTACGCTTTAGTTAGCAGATCGATCTTTTGCACATCCTAAGGGTAAGATTGAGGATGTGTTGGTGAAGGTGGAAAAATTTATATTTCCAACTGATTTTATCATTTTAGATTATGAGGTAGATGTTAATATCCCAATTATATTGGGTAGACCATTCCTTGCCAAGGGTAGAGCCTTAAATGATGTTCATAAGGGTGAACTTACTATGCGCATAAATGATCAACATAAGCTTTAAAATGTGGAGATGAACCTGAAGAATGCCAAGCTGACAAGTTGATGGAGTACATTTTCACTATGGACGTGGCACCAATTTGCCAAGATCCAGATTGTGATGCCAGGGAACTAGATGACAAAGATGAGATAAATGAAGAACCTAAAAGACCAACCTTTGAGACTAAAGATGTGATCTATTTTGGACAACCAGAGCCACTAGAGTTTTCTGGAAGAGAGATCAAGGCACCCAAACCATCAATTGAGGAGCCACCAGAATTGGAGTTGAAACCATTGCTAAACCACCTCAAGTATGCTTATTTTGGTAATAACTCAACATTTCCAATAATCATTGTTGTTGATCTCACTAATGATAGGAAGGAAAGATTACTGGAAATATTAAGCAATTATAAGCAAGCTTTGGGATGTACCTTAGCTGATATCCGAGGAATAAGCCCAATTATTTGCATACACAAAATCATCTTGGAAGAGTACCATGGCAAAACCATTGAAGGCCGAAGAAGACTAAACTCGAGCATGAAAGAGATAATGAAAAATATCAAAAAAAAAGATTAAACTCGATGCAATACGTGCCAAAGAAGGGTGATTGGACTGTGGTACAAAACAACAAGGTTGAATTAATTCCCTCCAGGACTGTCACAGGTTGGAGAGTGTGCATGGATTACAGGAGGTTGAACAATGCCACATGGAAAGACCACTTTCCATTGACTTCATCATTCAAATGTTGGACAGGTTGGCAGGTAAGGCATTCTATTGCTTCATGGATGGCTATTCGGGCTAAAACCAAATTGATATCTCCCCTGGTGATCAAGAGAAAACCAAGTTCATGTGTCAATATGGGACATTCTCTTTTAGAAGAATGCCCTTTGGGTTGTGTAACGCTTCAACAACATTTTAGTGTTGCGTGATGTCCATTTTTCCGACGTGATAGAACATAACTTGGAAGTGTTCATGGATGATTTCTCGGTGTTTGGAAAAACATTCGAGGAATGTCTTCAGAGTTTGGAGAGAAGATGTATTAAGACTAACTTGGTCTTGAACTGGGAAAATGCCACTTCATGGTGAAGAAGGGCTTTGTTCTTGGGCACAAAGCGACCAAGAGAGGATTAGAGGTTGCCAAAACAAAACTTGAGGTAATCAAGCAATTGCCACCTCGTACAAGCGTAAAACTTATCAGAGGTTTTTTTGAACATGCAAGTTTTTATCGTTGTTTCATTAAATATTTTTTTCTAAAATTTCAAAACATGTACGCTTGCTTTTTGGAACAAAATATTGCTTTTTCATTTGATGATTCTTGTTTAAGAGCGTTTCAAGAACTTAAAGAGAGTTTGATTAATGGCTCGATAGTTGTGGCACCGGATTGGAGTGAGCCATTCGAGCTCATGTGTGATGCTAACGACTATGCCATTGGAGCAGTGTTGGGACAGAGGCGTGGCAAAGTTTTGTATACCATCTACTATTCCAGTCAGAAGCTAAATAGAGATCAGCTAAATTACTCTACAACCGGAAAGAATTTCTCGCGGTTGTCTTTGCATTCGACAAGTTCATGTCTTAATTGGTAGGTAACAAGGTTGTGGTGTACACAGATCATTCGATATTAAAATATCTCTTGGCAAAAAAGGATGCAAAGCCCAGACTAATCCGGTGGACGCTTTTGCTACAAGATTTTGACCTTGAGATCCGAGACAAGAAGGGAAGTGAGAACTTGGTAGCTAACCACTTATCACGACTAGAACATTACCTTGAGGATGGTAAGACCGCTGCCAAAAGGGATGAATTCTCAAACGAGTATTTACTTGCAGTCAATGATATGCCATGGTACGTTGACATAGTCAACTACCTAGTTAGCAATATTTTACCACCAGATCTAGCAAGCAATGCCAGAAAACGAATTTTGTGAGATGTTTGGCAGTATTATTGGGACGAGCTAATTTTTTTAAGTAGTGTATCGATCAGGTGATAAGACGATGTATGCCAGAAGATGAACATCACAACATATTACAATTATGCTATGCAGCACCGTATGGAGGCCACTTTGCCAGGATGAAAATTGCTGCCAATGTGTTGCAGTTAGGGTTCTTTTGGTCCAAACTATATAAGGAAGCCCATAATTTTTCCAAGATATGTGATCGATGCCAGCGAACAGGCAACATCCCCAGAAGACATCAACTTCCACTCTAGAACATTATGCTAGTAGAATTGTTTGACACATGGGGAATAAACTTCATGGGTCTCTTTCCCTCATTATTTGGTAACCTATATATCCTTGTTATTGTTGACTACATTTCAAAATGGATTGAGGTTGTTGCTTTGCCAAAGAACGATGTCAAGGTTGTTGCCAAGTTCTTGCATAAAGTATATTTTCCCTCGATTCGATGCCTCAGAGCTATCATTCATGTTGAAGGTACACAGTTTAAATGCAATTTAATTTCTAAAGCTTTGTGCATATATAGAATTCAGAAAAGGATTGCCACAGCCCACCATCCCTAAACGAATGGCCAAGCAGAGATTTCAAATAAGTAGATTAAGAAAATTTTGGAGAAGATTGTGAATCCAACAAGGAAGGACTGATCTTTGAGACTAGATGACTCCCTTTGGGAAGGCATGCCACCTGCCAGTGGAGTTGGAACATCGAGCATATTGGGCAATCAAAAAGCTTGACATGGAATGAAGAGTTGCTAGAGAAAAGTGGCTATTAGATTTGAACGAGTTAGAGGAGTTTAGAACACAAGCCTATGAGAATGTTAGACTCTACAAGGAAAGAACAAACTGATGGCATGACAACAGGATATTGCCAAGGCAATTTGAGGTAGTCCAACGTGTTTTGTTATTTAACTCGAGGCTAAAGTTGTTTCCAGTGAAGGTCAAGATTGGCAGGAAGGCAAGATTCACTTCTTCTTCAACAACAAAAACTCTTTTAGTTCTCAAAAGATTTCCATGGCATCTTCTTCAACACCCTTCAAGATCTTCTTTAATGTAGAAATCTGCAATAAACACGAGGAAATTTTTTCTCAATGACGTTTTGCTACAAGAAAAACTTAGAGTTTAAGAATGAAACCAACTTAGGTTATTCACCGGAGTTCATGGTGGTGATGAAGCAGCACAAGTAGGAGTTGTTCTGCCAAAAAACAGGGGAAGTCTACTCCAACATTGTCTGAGAATTTTATGCCCATCTTACAACCAAGGACTCGCTTTTCTTGATGATATGAGGTACGTGTGTGAGCTTTGATGAGGGGTATATTAATGCTATGTTTAAGTTGGATGGTGCAAGGGAAGAGCACCTTGAGTTTGCTGACTGAAAGGATGCTGCCAAGAGACAAAAGCTTTTGAAAGATTTATGCGAGCCAGGCACTAAATGGAGTGTGTCATCAAAGGGCCACCCGACAGACAAGCAATTGGCATTGAAGCCTTAGCCAAGGGGGTGGAACCACTTCTTGAAGGTAAACATGATGTCGACCACCCAAAATGAGACTTTTTCGGAAGAAAGACTGGCATTGTTGCACTCAATCATCGTGGGTTGTAAGATCAGCATAGGTCGTATCATTATTGATGAAACTTATAAGTGTGTCGGTAAGGGTAGTGGGAGTTTGTTTTTCCCTTTATTGATCTCTAACATTTGCATGCATCATAGTGTGCCAAAGAATGATTCGGACAAGGTGCAAGAGAGTAAGGGAAAAACTATCACTCTTGCCCTATGGAGGTAACTCACTGCCACAGATTCTAAGGAAAATGGCAAAGGAAAGGCTGCCGAACCGGAGTCCAAGGACAAGGTACTTAAGGTAGAACCTGCAACTCCTATGCCAGCTAGTTCAGTGGCAATGCTTTCCCAAATCTACCAACGCCAGAAGATCATTCTCCAAAAATTAGAGAGAGTGGAGGAGCATAACACTAAGCTCTGTATTATGCTCATACCAGGGAGAATGCCATCAAGAAAACTCTTGAAGCAATGTCCCCAAGTGTTTTTCCAGCCTTCCTTGAGTTCCCCACTGATCTCTTTGCCAACAATGATATGCCAACTAGTCCTCATTCAGTCCATACTCTGACGCAATCTGATGCCGCCATACCATTGTCCCTTTTCCAAGTTGAGCCCGTCAGAACAAAAACGTCGCCCGAGTAAAAAGAAGAAGGAATCTAAGAAAAACCTGTTGCAATGTATGTTACACCTACCTCATATGCTGCCACTGATGCTCATGTCGCCTCGAAGCCAACGAAGATTGTCAAGGAAGTCCTCCGTGACATTGGAGCTTCCATTTCCGCCTCAAATACCTGCACGAATGGAAAGAAACACATGGCTCCTGGTCATATGAGCTTTGTCAAGAGTATGACTTGCGTCACACGCCAAGAAACCTCCGAATGAGAGTCCTCTTCCCCTTAAACTCCTTACATTTCATTTTTGTTCATTTGTTCATGCATTTCATTTTAATTCATTTGTTTATATATGTCTACATACATTGAGGACAATGCACACCTTTGGTTTGGGGGTGTATGTTGCCTCGCATTTGTTTCCATGCTATGCATTCATGTTTACATTTATGTTTGCATTCTATTTCCATGTAGATTAGATATAACTATACATACCAAACCACTAAAAATCATTTTGCCTCGGTTAATTTTGAAAGATTGGTAACACTTTGCTAGTATAGTTTAATTTGTTCTAGAATATTCTGTCCGATGTTGAAATTTGAAAATCCTTAGTTTTCATATGCCAACAAAATAGTAATGTCAGGTCTTCTTGGCAATTGATCTCTAGTTTAGGAATTTGAACTCTCACTTAAACACGTAGTATGTATCTAGTTCCTTATTAAACTCGAAATTCTTGAAACTAAGCTCAGAATTTGAGAGAGAGAGAAATTGATGTCAGAGTGAGAAGAAAGAATAAGGCAATAATGTTTAGCCAAGGCAAGAAAAAAATGTAGAACTCTTCTCTGCCTTAGAGATAATAAGTAACTTGGGGTTTCGTGGTTTGCTCCCTCTTGATTCTCAAGTCAAAAACTTTAGGGTATGAGTTGAAGAGTAAAGCCTAGTAATGTATGAACTAACATGGGGGTTCGCGGTATGATCCCTCTTATTTCTCACGCCAAACAGTATTACGAAGCAAGCTTAAAATATTTCCAGTAGAAAACCTTGGCAGGAATAAAAGAAAAATAACAATTCTAAGTTTGGGTAGTAAATTTTACTAAGGGAGTAAAATGACACTTGATGCATATTACCTACACTCCATGCACTCTTCATGAACTTAGACTAGAGTTATATTGATGTACTTGAATTTGCTTATTTGCTTGGCATTATTGCAATGGGATATCCGAGAACAGAACTAAGGCCAGATTTTGCTTGCCAGCACTTGTTGGCATTCCGACCAAATTTTGCCGAGATACTATTTTTATATTTTCTTTTTTAAATTTCACTTCCATTACTTGAGGACAAGCAATGAGCTAGGTTTGGGGGTGTTAACAACTAGAAAGCACTTATTTTGTGTATATTTTACAATGTTTTTGCTTGTCTTTAGGTATAAATGTTTGCATTTAGTTGTTAAAACCATGCATTTGGATAAGGAGTTATTTCTTTGCTAGTGAGAAGGGTTGTTTTGTTGGCATTGATACAGGTTAGGGCAGGCTTAATAGAGCAGCGTAGGACCAGAAGCAGGGAATGTAGAAGAGAATGTTGAGTCGCAATTACCAAAGTTGGACCAGAGATTGCCAGGCTCGGCTGGCATAAAAGTGAAGTCTGATGCCCGATCAAAGTGGTCGTTAAACCCAGTACACATCAGTCCTAAAATTCAAAATAAAGATAAGATTATAACGCGTTTTATCCTAAGTGCGGAATCAAAATTCAAATCCAAACCCTATCTTGGGTATCCATGCATACCTATTTAAAGGAAGAAAAGAGATCGATCAAAGGGAGCTGAAAAAAGGAAAGTTGCATCGTGGTCAGGGGCGGATCTTGGTATAATTAGTAAAGGGAGCCAATTTAATATTTTCGAAAGTTTTAGAGTATAAACTAACATTTTCAAAAATTTCGAGACTTAATGAAAAAATTTCAAAAATTTAAAAGGTAGCTTATTTAAAAATGTTTAAAGAAATAGAAACTTAATGAGAATTTTAGATTTTTTGATGGGCTAAATTATAAAAACTTACAAATTTGAGGGGACAAATGTGAATTATCCAAAAGTTTGGGGGTGCTCGGGCCCACTCTGGCTATCACCAACATCCACCTCTGACCGTGGTGGAAGAGGAAGGTTGTGTGGTTTGACCAACTTAGACCGAGAGCTTGGAGCCATTGAAGGGTTGCATCGACGGACCTCCTTCTTGCCTATTCTCTTAGTTTTAATTCATTTTTATTCAAGTGATGATGTTAAGATACTATGATATTTTATGGATGGATCCCTCAACCATGAACTAAGCTTTTACAATTGGTTGGGGATGTTTGCGTTTAACGCTTTATTTATGTTTGGTTTTTAATAATCTGAATGTCTTGGCATTATTTTCTATCTGGCTAGAACTTTTTTCTTTCTAAATTCTTTGCCACATGACAGTTGGCATTGTTTACTTATTACACCTTAATATCTTAACAGGCTTGAGGGGTAACGGTTAGTTGCCAAATACTAAGGAGAGAAGCTTTGACTGAAAATGTTCAAGTAGATGAACTTATTTCGAAACTGAATCTACCCCTAAGGAGTATAGATTGAAACTTAATCAAATTAATTAATGAAAAACTTCACTATAGACATATAGGGGTTTTAACATGGTTAATTTAGGGTATTGCCAACGACAGAGGCAATGTCACTCTTGAATATGCTCACAATAATTCCAAGGCAGGACGTTATTAACAGGAAGCATAACTAGCGTGAAAACCAAGCATCCATTACCAACACTCATCACTCATTTGAAAACTTCTTCTTGCAAAACTATTTTTACTTTCTTTACACTTTCTTAGTTATTCTCTAAAACAAAACTCCAAATCAATCCAAACATTCTTGATTCCTTTAACAAGTAAACCATTAAGCAATTAAATTCTTGGTTAATCCCTGTGGATACGATACTCAGCTTACTATTGTGTTACTTGCTGACCGTGTATACTTGCACGAAAAAGACTCATTCTTGGTATTATTTATTACATATTTACATTGCATTTTCAAGCTTTTTCCCAGTGGTAGCAAAGCCGACAGCTAGCTTATACATTGATGTTGGAGTTGTTTATGCAATCTTCTATCTTGTCGATGTAATTGATCTATTGGTTGGTTGGAATGATTCAAATATCTAGTGTGCCTCTCAATTGTTGTTGGACCTTGTTGCTTTAAATTTTACTTGAGGACAAGTAAAAATCTAAGTTTGGGGGTGTGATAGCTCTTTAAAGAGCATGTATTTTCCCTAGATTTATAGATTTAATTGTCCCCACATCAATGTTTATTGCATCCATTTCTGCATTTTATGTCTATTTCCTGTGTTTTATCAAACTTAGTCTCAGTTGCTCTTATTTCACATATTTCTACCTATTTTGCCTTGTTGTCGCTGCATTTCTAATGTTCATGTAGAGGAAGTTTCACCACTACAGCCAGCTCGACACTGCAGCGGCCAACTTTCCAGTCTGCTAAAAGACAATGATGACCCCGGTAGCTATATTATTTGTTATAACAGATTTGGTACGGCTCTGGGTCACGCAAAACACTTGAAGAACAAGTGTCCTTTCTTGGGCATCTTATAAAAGGATGAATCCGGGAAGAGAGAGAGTCACACGATTTCTTTTTTGATATCATCTTCAACCTTTGAGCTTTTTCTATCCTTCCATGGCGACTTAAGCTCATTTATGGAGATTCAAGGTGAAGCAAGGCAGAAATATTCGAGGAGAAGAGGATTCAAATGCAATATTAAGGAGAATATTTTGTTATCCTCTTAAACTTTCTTTTAATTAGATGTTTGTTGAATATTTCTATTATATTTTGTGCTTTAATGACGATGGTTTACTTCTTTTAAGCTCTATATGAACTCTTGGAAATCTTATCTTTCAGTTTAATATATTTTTATTAGCTTTTTCTCATACTTTGATTGTTGGATGTGATTATTGTTTGCATGAGAATGTTAAATATAGCTACTGACATCGACGGATGCAGTGACAAATCAGGTTAACAAGTCATTACAACGAAAGTTGATCCACTTGTTCTAAGGATTATAGTTTTTGACTTATAACGAGAGTTGTAGCCGATCTACATCTTTGCGTTAATAGTTGAAGATTAAATAGAAGTTAATAATCGAGCTTACTTTTTACTCGTCGATTGAGCCATCGTACTCCCTTGAGTGTACTTGATTTTCTGCCAAGCTAAGCCAAGGAGATCCATTCCTTTACTCTTTATATGTTTTGTTTTTTCTACCATAATTAATCTATTACTCATTACTTTATTCCCTTATTGAAACTACTATTACACTCACATTATTCCCATTTTACATAATTGCATGTGGCCACATAATATGTAAGCTGAATACATCATCCTCATAAGATCGATATTCAAACATGATTTTCATGTTTCTATCCTTGCATCGACAGTGTTTGCTTGCACTTAGAGTTTGACGTTTTCACACTGATCAATAATGATTAATACTTCCCATAATGTATCATAGGCTTGGTAATGATAAATCGAGAGGTGAATCATGTTAGTTAGTGTCATGCCCTGGGCGCATTTGCTTCATAGCTTGGCTTGGAGCCATTTACCTCTTGGTGAGGTGTATTAATGCTCGAGGAGCATATCTCATTTTGTGATGGTTGTATAGGAATATGGATGTCCTAGAGTTAGTACTACGATACTTAATTAAGGGGATGTATACTCAAGGCCATGTGAGCAAGTACATATGACGTATTCAAGGGCTATATGATCTAGGTGCGGTTATAAAAGGGGATACATACTTAGGGCTATGTGAACAAGTACACCTGGCATACCCACGGGCTATGTGATATGGGTGTGGTTAGTAATCTATATGTGGCTATGGTAATCTGATACGGTATTTAACTCGATGGCTATATGAGCTTGAGTAATCCTGATGGCTAGGTAACCTCAGGTAAGAACGACTTGTGGCTAATGTGATCCAAGTAAATTTAGGACATGTTCGTGGCTATGGTGATCCGGATATAGTCCATTCAATCTGACAACTATGTGAGCACGGGTAACGCAACGACTATGTGTGCACGGGTAAAATACGGCTTCGTTGGCCATTATGTAGTGATGTATGGATTTATATTATGTATGTTGTTATGGATGCTATAGATGATAGCTTATGGTTGTCTTAACCTCGATAGGCTGATTTCGAGTATTGTGAAGCATTGTGGAACATGTATGACTTCTTGCAAATTTAATGTTGACTTGAGATAGGTGATCTAAGAACTCTCGTTTGTGTAGGCTAGGTGATGACTCATAGATAGTGAAGTCTTATCTATGCTCTCTATATTATACTTATCTCGCATGCTTATTTTGTGATAATCATAAATTGTGGTAAAGTAGAAATGTACCAATTAGCTTTGTAAGCTTAGTATTTAGAATCGTTATTTTCGTCCACAAGTTAGTAGGTTGATCGTGATCGAGGAGCACATCGTGGAGGGAATTCCCAGTACCTCATCACTTTAGAGTACAATGTTTAATATTTAGTTTTGGGCTTATGTATTCATAGGACCTTACAAATGTTGAGTCTGTAAACTCTATTTGAATTATTATTTTGATATACGATGTTTTAAACTCGGAGCTCATATTTTGTAAACCGATTTATAATGTTATTTAAGTATATGAGATTATGAATGGTTTAATGTTTTAAACATTGGCTAAATCTATGGTTTTAAAATGGAAATATGTTGAGTCGACTTTTGGGTGACCCGAATGTAATGCTTCGGATTAGGATTGGGATCGTGGTGTTACATGGTTGAGGGAAAATAAATTATTGAAAATTTAAAATTTGGACCAAAAAAATGTTGACATGTGTCACACTTTGGTTGGATGATTAAATGTATTGAATTAAATTAAAAGTGATATTAGATTGATAGAACATATAAGTAAAGATGACCAAATGTGTAATTATACAAATTTATTTAACTGCCACATTAACATCTTCGTTAATTTTTAATGGTTAGTGACGTGATTGATATTATTCAAATAGTTTAGTGATCTGATTGACAAAATTTAAAGATCAATTGTCAAATAGAATTGCGATAATAATTCAATGGTCATTTGGTATAATTTACCCGTTTTTAGTGTGCAGCGGTATGTAATGATATGTGTCATCCGTTATATATTTATTCTAAAATTAACCATGGTTATAGACTAATACAACTATCGGTATATTATTGTCTGCCATAATCTTCCCAAAAAATATGTGCATCAGCTAATTTGTCTTCCTAACATAAACCTCTTTTTTTCATTTGGATTTGGTAAGAAGAGCTTAACTTCTTTTCAATTATGGTCGTAATAAATCCATCCAAAATATCTTAAACTATGTCTTAATTTGGATGTTTGATATTTTACAAAAAAAAAATCAAATTATGTTTTAATTTGGGTATTTGAGAATGCATTGCATTAATTTTTAATGGCATAAAGATAGTTTTAACCTTTAACGTTTGTAATTTTTGTCATTTTGGCCCTCATCTTTCTTTTTAGTATAAATTTAACCTCTCAACCTATATTTTTTGTCAAAATACTAATTTTTAACTAGAATGTTGATTAGACAGTTAAATAATTAACGGTGATAACATAGAATACACATTTTAAATACATTTTAAATGACTTGAGTTCAACCTATCACATCTTTACATGTAAAATATAATTTTAATTTAATAAAAGTTATTTAATAAATATAAAAACAATTAAAATTGAAAAAGAAGCTCGAGTGATTGTTTATTGCTTCACCCCTTCCTTAGTTTCATCCCTCTTTCTAATTATTCTTTTACTGTTAGAGAGAGGCAAAACAATATAGTTCCTAATATAATCTGGGCATTGGCTACTGCTCCGACCCGTTCTTGCAAAACAAAAACAAAAATGAGATTTGAAATATTATAGGAAAAGCAATCCCCACCCATAAAGGACTCTTGCTTAAAAATATGTTTTTACTCTAGACTTTTCTTTGCATTCAACCTCAATCGATTTGTTTTCTATATACTAGGCTATACACAAATTGCTATCTGGTGAGATGTTTATTTGTTTTAACGATTGAAAGTTAAGATTAACTGTGCTTCATATTTTAATTCTCTTAAATTTTTTTTATTTTATTTATTAAATCGACTTGTTTTGTTTTGATTGTGATTGATTTTAAATGATTTATGAGTTGGTGTTCTTTTATTTTTCTTTGATGTCTTTGTGTTTGAATCTTGCCTTAGCTTGATGTATAATGATGTTTTTATATCGAATTTGGTGTTGTTTTTGTGTTTGATCAACGTCATTAGAGAAATAATGGAAGGAAACGGATGAAGCGATATACTTGTTCCTTTTTTTCAATTTTAATTACTTTTAAATTTAAATATATATTTTTTGAACAAAAAATTTAAATATATTTTATTAAATTAAAATTATATTCTACGTATAATAGGTTGAAAGCTATATCATTCAAAATGAATTTTCATGTATATATGTCACATCATCACCATTAAAATTTTAACGATCCAATCAATATACAAGTTAAGAAAGAGTAATTTGACAAAAAAAAAATATAAGTTGAGGGCTAAATTTATCTTTAAAAATGATAAAAGCTAAAATAACAAAATTACAAACGTTAAAAGGCCAAAAGTATTTTTTGCCATTCTTAATGTTAATTTCATACCAAATTTGGAATTTTTTTGAAAATTTGCTAACTTCCTTACCAAAGAAAACAATTTGCTTCATTAGTTAATTACTTAAAATAAAAACTTTATACACAATTTGTAAACTATTTGAAAAATATCTTCATCTCAATTTTAAGTACTAATGAAAGTTGAAAATATCTCTGGGTTCTTCCTTACAAAATTTATTCGGAATTTATATTTGTTTTTTCTAAAACTAAGAAATTACTGTTATTTTTAATATATATATATATATATATATATTCGTATATTTTTAATTCATCTTAATTCCTAATTATGTATTATTTTCTTTGTCATTTTAAATTTTAGGGTAAACTACACAGATGACCACTAAACTATGAGTTTGATGTCAAAATGACCACTATATTATTTTTTCGGCATATGCATCACACAACTATTTAAATGGTTCCATTTTAGCCACACGACATTACAAAAAATAAAAAAGTTGACGGAAGTGTTAAAAAATTAGTATAATTACATATTTGGTCCTTTATATTTATACAATATATCAATTTAGTCCTAATTTTAATCTAATAAAATAAATTAATTATTAAATAAGATGGTGACACGTGTCACCGCCTTATTGGAAGTCCACCTGATTGGAGGTGGAAAAATGTAAACATTGAGATTACTTCCAAGGGGAATTAAACATAGGAACTTAGAATGCAAGGGGCGAGTGCTTGTCACTAGGCCAATCACTTTTTTGTGTTATGAGATACAATCTTTGATATATATATTTAAATAGTATTAGTGTCCAGAAAAATTGAAGAAGAAGAAATGATGTTGAGTGAATTCAAACCTGGAACGTTAGAGTGGAAACCACACATGCTTACCACTAAGTCAACCCTTATTTTATGATATAAAACTCAACATTTAATATATGTCATATATGGATTTTAATGCTCAGAGAAAGAAAGAAAACGCGGTTTTAGGAAATTCAAACATATGTGTATAAACATATAACTTAATTAAATAAACCTAATAATTAAATTAAAGTTAACAATATTTTATATATATTTTTTAATTATAGTTCGTGCACTATTAAAAATACTAGATTTAAAACTATATGAAATTCACTTTGAATTATGTTCGTGGGTTTGGATTTCCTAAATAAATTTACTATAATTTTAATTTTTTAATATAATTATATATAATAATTTAAGGGTAAACTACATAAATGACCACCATACTATTGGTAAAGTCGCGATTTGACCACTATACTTTTTTTCGAAGCAATTAAACCACCAAATTATTTAATTGGTTGCAATGTGACCACCAACCGTTAGAAACTAACGGAAGAAGTGACGTGGCAGCTAGTAAAATTGATATAATTGCATATTTGGTCATTGCTATTTATACATTTTATCAATTTAGTCCTAATTTTAATAAATAAAATAATTTAATTATTTAATTAAGCGGCGACACGTGTCGGCACCTTATTGGAGGACTTTATTTATATATTTTTGATTTAATAATTTTCATTTTGCTCCTCCAATCAGGTGGTGACACGTGGCACCAGATTGGAAGAGCAAAATTAAAGCAAGAAACACCTTGCTTTTAACAGGATTCAAACTCGGGCTGGCAAGGTGGAGAATAAGCAATTCTACCATTAGGCCACTGCTATCTTTGTTATATATTGTACATAATCTAATATATATCTAGTTTTTTGTTCATGCTAAGAAAAAAACAAGAAAAGAGAAACAACCATTACTGCAAGCACCATTAGCTCGAATTCGAAGAAAACCTAGGTTTGGCCGATGGAAATATATGAGGTTTGACTTTAAATTCAAAAGCACCAGCGCTGAATCGAGAGAAATCATCATTGTCCACGGAATCAAAATCGGATACCGAAAGAGACGAATCAGAGGTCGAAGTCTGCGAGTAAAGAGTGTTAGATTCAGAGGTGGAAGCCTGAGGTTTCGCCTCAGTAATCCATTGATTCTTAGAAGAAAAACTCCCTAATCCAACCGGAGAGAATTCATCGAGTAAATATTGTTTGATATATTGAAGCGTGCTTACTTCACTGCTTACTTCCATATCCAACAAGAACAATTGAAAGAATTTCAAAGCTGAAGTGAAGGGTTATGATTCAAATGGAGGAAAAGAAATGATGCTTGAAGTAATGGTTGTACAATATATTAGATTCGCAGTTCATATAAAAAGGCTAATGTGAAGAGAATTCATCTATGTTTTTAAAACTAGAACATATTCATATTACATCTTCTGATAATTCTCTTGGTTTTGTTTATTGTGTAATAATATTCCTGCTTCTTAATCAATATTAATAATGGCAGAACTGAAGAGAAAGGCTAATGTGAAGCTTGGCATCATACTTGGAACTGTAATTGCGGCGTTTTTAGGGTTTGTTTTAGTCATTTGTTATATTCGCAGAAGCAGGAAAACGTTAAAAGGTAATTCTGTTCTTTGCTGCAAATATCAAAATCATTTTGCATATCTATGTTACTCAGAACTCGAGTCTATGTTGAATACGGGTATGAGGGTATGTGTCTCATATCCAACAGGATATCTTCAATTTTTCTATGTTTTCCTATGTATCTGGACGTATTTGGAGAATCATATCCCATACCCTTGTCTGAAAATGTGTCGGACATAGATGGTTTTGAACTTTTTATATGATCTATGAAGCAGAGTCTAGTAGAGTATAAACCAAGTGCTTGCAGGATATCTTATTTTTTTTCCTGGCATGAGCAGAAAACTAGGATATATATATATATATTAGATTTTGTACAATATATAACAAAGTTAGCAGTGGCCTAATGGTTGAATTGCTTATTCTCCACCTTGCCAGCCCGAGTTCAAATCCTATCAAAAGCAAGGTGTTTCTTGCTTTAATTTTGCTCTTTCAATCTGGTGCCACGTGTCACCACCTGATTGGAGGAGCAAAATAAAAATTATTAAATCAAAAATATATAAATAAAGTCCTTCAATAAGGTAGCGACACGTGTCACCGCCTAATTAAATAATTAAATTATTTTATTTATTAAAATTAGGACTAAATTGATAAAATGTATAAATAGCAATGACCAAATATGCAATTATACCAATTTTACTAACTGCCACGTCACTTCTTCCATTAGTTTCTAACGGCTGGTGGTCACATTACAACCAATTAAATAATTTGGTGGTTTAATTGCTTCGAAAAAAAGTATGGTGGTCAAATTGCAACTTTACCAATAGTATGGTGGTCATTTATGTAGTTTACCCATAATTTAATTAGTTTATTTTAAAATTAAAATTATTAAATTGATTTTTTAACTTAATTAATATTTTAAATTGAATTTTTTAACTTAATTATATATAATAATTTTTAAAATTATTAAATTGATTTTTTAACTTAATTAATATTTTTAAATTTATTTTTTAACTTAATTAAAATTATTAAATTGATTTTTAACTTAATTATATATAATAATTTTTAAAATTATTAAATTTATTTTTTAACTTAATTAAAATTATTAAATTGATTTTTTAACTTAATTAATAATTTTAAAATTATTATATATAATTAAGTTCAAAAAATCAATTTAGTAATTTAATTAAGTTAAAAAATTATTATATATAATTAAAATTTTAAATTGATTTTAAAAATATTAATTAAGTTAAAAAATCAATTTAATAATTTTAATTTAAAAAAAACTAATTAAGTTATTATATATAATTATATATATATATATATATATAATTAAATAAATTAAATAAAAATAATTAAAGACTTCCAATAAGGTGGTGACATGTGTCACCATCTTATTGAATAATTAATTTATTTTATTAGATTAAAATTAAGACTAAATTAATATATTGTATAAATATAGATGATCAAATGTGTAATTATACCAATTTTTTAACAGTTCCGTCAATTTGTTCGTTTTTTTGTAACGGCGTGTGGCTAAAATGGAACCATTTAAATAGTTGTGTGGTGCATTTGCCGAAAAAATAATATAGTGGTCATTTTGACACCAAACTCATAGTTTAATGGTCATCTGTGTAGTTTACCCTAAAATTTATACCTAAAATAATAAAAAAAAAACAATACAAACCAAGGAGGGGTGATAGTGCCAAAACAGATAAGCCAAAAAATAATTGGTTGGACACTTGGACTCAATTATTGCCTATTTCTACAAGTCAAAATTGCAAATTTCTTCCACCATTATATTATGGATTATTATTTAATATACTATCGATAAAAATAATAATTTCACAAGAACAATTTAAATAATATTATATATTATTTTAATAAAATTTATAAAATAATGAATTATTTGACAATATTACTTGTGCAACTATTTTTCTAATGTATAATAATTCATATATTAGAGATAAGATCTAGTTGTACAATGTAAAACCTTATAATTTTATACTAATTCTGGATTATTAAATGAGTATAAAAATGAAAAAATTTAAAGATAAAAAAATGAATAATTACAATCAGAAATTTATATTCATCTAATGATTTAAAAACAGTGAATTTTTTAGTTTTTACACAATACAATTGAATCTAAACCCTCTTATATTATATTATATTATATTATAATTGTTTTCCTTAAAATATGCACAAAAATTATATTAAAAGATATTTCCAAATGATAAAAAGATATTTAGTTAAGACTAAAAATAGAAAATTAGACATTGATATTTTTAGAGAGAAAAAAATAAGTAAATAAAAGGACCTTTGGCTTATAGTATATATTACTCATATGAATACGCACAACACAAGCATAGCATCCCTGTGTATGGCTTTTGTTTTCTTTCTTTTGATTGGCTTTGATTAGTAGCAAAAGTAAGACTTCTCTTTTTCTTTTTTTCATAATTCATATACTTTCTCTCTCTCCAACATGACTTGAAATATATAATATTTAATTGATCAATCTTCCTCTAGCTCAGAAAAAAAAAAAACTAATCTTTTTCGTTTGTGAAAAAATAATCATTTCTTGGAGATCTACATTGATACAACTCTAACTTACGATTGCAGAGAAAAAGGATAGCTGATATTGTTATAAGCTCCAGAAAAAGCAACCCTTTCTTGTAAACTTTACCATATGGGGGGGGGGGGGTAAAACCAAAACTTTTTTTTTCTTTTACCTTCCCCAAAACCCTAATCAAATATCTAGTTTTATATAGCTTGGAATTCTGCAAACTGGGTTTTTTATTTTTATTTTAGAACTTTTCTCACTTTATGTTTAATCTGCCTTGAAATGATGCAAACTGGGTCTTTTTTTATTATTGTTATTATTTTAGTTCTTGAGCTGAATCAGATTCATGGAACTTGATTTTATTCATTTTTAGCTTTATAAATGTTCAATTCACTTTGGGTTTCTTTACTGTTTTTGGTGGGTTTTTTGAACTTTTGCTTGCTTTGTGACGTTTGAGGAAGATCTGAGCTGTTTCTTTAAGTTAAGATTTTATTTTGGATTGAATTGTTTTGAGTGCTGATCTTTACCACTGTTTTGCATTAATGGTGAAACTTAGTTTAGAGAGTGGATCAGTAATGATGTTGAATACTTGCCTGCTTGAATTAATTCACCTTACCCTTTTTTATGTGAATAAACTAGTTAAATATGCCAGTTGGTAAAAATTATGAGGTTCACACTGTATGTGGACTCCCTCAGGATTTTATATCTGTATTTGGAGCACATATTGTTTTGAAGCTGCTTCAAATGGCTTAGTTCTTATTTGTACTACATATCGGTTGACAGTTGACCATCAATTTTCGATGTTGATTGGTTCTTTGATTTCTTTGCCCTGTATTAAGTTTCAAAGGTTTATGGTAGTTTATCCAGTTTGACTGATTTAGTCAGGTTTTTACTTTGCAGGTGCCTACGGAAGAGGAATCTGTTTGGATATCTTTGTTGCTCTTCTCATGGACTGATTGCATTGCAAGCATTAGATTAGCATCTCCAGGTTATAGCTGGGGCTGGAATTTTGCCTTGCTAGCAGTTGATGTTGCACTGATTCTGGAAAGTTAATTTTAGATGCCCGTTAGTCCTTCAGTAGATGTACCCTCCTTTGCTAGCAGGCTTCAAGAAAACAGGCTGGATTGTTCACTTCATCGTGGAAGATCATGTTTAGTTAAAGAAGTTGCCAATGTCCTGCTGAGTGTATTCTGATGGGTTACATGGGTAGCAAATCCTCTTAGGTGATTCAGTCAACATGGCCAACCATGTAATTGTGTAGCTTTTTGGCATTAGAGGTTCTTTTGCCAGTCTGAAGAATTATTTAGATTCTCTACTGCACTGTATCTTGCATATTGCCTGAATTCCTACTTTAAAACATGGAAGTTGAGATAGGGAATGCTAACCACCAACCAGGTGTTCTTAATTGGATGTTTCCTGCTGTTCTATCTGTTCTTCTAATATCAATTGGATATGTTGACCCTGGAAAGTGGGTTGCAACTGTTGAAGGAGGTGCACGTTTTGGCTTTGATCTGGTAGCCCCCATGCTTCTTTTTAACTGTGCTGCCATTTTGTTTCAATACCTATATGCTCGAATTGGTATAGTGACCGGACGAGATCTTGCTCAGGTATAGTTCATTCTTTTCATGCATGCTGCATTTTTTTTTGTGTGTATGGGGGGTCGTGGATGTCTCTTTTGCTCTTTTGATGATGCTTATTTGATCTTTTAATTTGGTGATGACAGATTTGCAGTGATGAGTACGATAAAGCCTGTGAGAATGGTGCCATTGTGGTGGCAGGAGTAGATAATCGGCGGTAAAACTAAGAAAGGACTGGAACGATGATATGGGTTTGGGAAAATATAGAGTAAAATGTGAATCAGATTTTTATTAGATATGAACTACTATATTTTGGGTTACATAAATGTTGGGTATTTATAGCCCAAACCAACAATTACCCAATAGACTAACAAATAACAAATTCAACAAATTCGTAACAAACTCATAACAGCTAATTAACTAATTATCTTCAACATTCACCTTGCTTTTCTAATCTTCTTGATCTTCTTCTTCAAAAACTAATAAGATGCTAAAACCAGCAAACATAAAGCATATTTTGGTTTTGTAGGCTGAATTTCAAAGAATGGTTCTCAACAGATTGTAAATGCTGAAATTGGTTACCACCCGAATAAAAAGAATTCTTTCCTTACTCATCATTCTTTCATTCGGAATTCCTTCAAACACAAATTCATAGTTCTTAATTAGTGGTTTACCGATAATCGAAATGTTATTCTTTCTTTCGTTCTTCTTTACTCACTGTTCTGTCATACGAATTTGCTTTATCCAAAATTCCTTCAGAAATCTTTCTTTCTTCATCTTCACTGTCTTCATTCCTCACTTATTCGATTCGTCTTTTTGTTGGGAACAAGGCGGTTAAGCTACGAACCCCCGGATGCAATATGAAGCCCTCTTCCGAGCAAGAAAACACCCTATTTTGTCTTGTTAATGGAATGCAAGGCTGTTAAACACTCGACATTCCCCAGAGATTTTCTTCCATGGACACTTGACTATGAAGTATCAAATTCCAAGTTGCCTTGTGAGAGAATCAGTTGACAATGAAAAAATTCACATTGTTCTTGAACACAATTCCAGCATTCTCCAGCTTCCAACAACAACCAATAAAATGTAGCACCAACAATAGCAACCAATATAGGTGTATAATAATTTCCAGCAGCAACAAGTTCAGATATTTCAGCAAACCTACAACAATACTACCGGAATAAAGAATCACTAGGCTCAATACTAAACAGCCAACAACAAAGAAATAATCAAATTCATCTGTCGATTTCCAAATCACCTAATCAAACATCTCACAAAGCAAAGAATCTCACTCTAACACCTTCAACCGTATCTTTAAGCCAAGTAAATTCAACTAATTGAAAATTGATATCTAGGTATTGCACTCAAGTTTCAATTGAGTCACATATCCGCAAGTGAAGAATGGAAGACTCACGGTGAATAGATTTTTTACCTGATTTCAGTAACTGAACCGTTCAATAGAGATAGCAGCGATATAAGCACCTGAGCGGTGAATTGATGACTGGAAAATGATACGGCAGAAGAAGCCTTTGTAAAGATCAGCTGTAACAAATGAAGGTAAGGCCACTCGTATATTCTTGGGAGTTCAAGCAGAGCTTTCCATGGTTGTCTTGGACCTTACCATGGTAGTTTTCTTATTGATGAACTTCTATAACACCCAGCTGCTTTTGCAATTAATATTGGAACTAAGACCGCTGAAATTTGTGATTTGCTCCATATACATTGATGTCTATTCTGTTCTCACAACAAATATACTTATTTTACCAGGTTTTGGGTGTTGCACATGGGATTAATCTTCTCTTGGGGGTGGAATTGTCTGCTGGAGTTTTTTTAGCTGCACTTGATGCTGTTTTATTCCCAGTTTTTGCCACCATCCTGATAAGCTAAACTGCTTCTTTTAGTACATAATCTCTCTTGTACCAAAATATGATCAGTTTTCAATATTTAGGATCACCTTAGGGCAAGATTCCTATGCATATATGCGGCAGGTTTCATATTGCGGCAAGATTCCTAGGGCAAGATTCCATGATGGGGATGCTCACAAAGTTGAGTGGGGAGAGTGCATTTGCCCTGATGAGTCTCCTTGGAGCGAGCATCATGCCTCACAATTTTTACTTGCATTCTTTTATTGTTCAGGTATCTCTTATTGGACTGTATACAACCATGTATATACATTAATCTTGAATATGGCCCTCTTATTTGAGCTTCAATGGATTGGCAAATCCTATATTCTTTGGGAACTTACTTTTACTAAGAATTTGATACATGTTTCTTAACACCTATACTTGGATTTTAGATGCCTTTTTAGAATCGTTAACCACATTGATGATGTCCTTGTAATTTTTTGGTTCCCTGCATTCTGAAAGTTGTTTGTATACGTTTTTAACTTATGTTTGTATACATTAATGAGAAGTTCATATCCCACTTGAATACATTACATGGAGGTTAAACAGCATCGTACTAATTAATGATAATCAGACAATTGATTTTGGCTTAACTATACTATTTAAGTTGGTTTTCTCTCATCAATTCTTGTTTTTGAGACAGGTTTTGAACCTCTATTTTTCTTCTTTAACCTGAATGTGTTTCATGGCAACATGTTAGAATATATGATTTGTATTTCAAATACATGCATTTCAAAAGTAAATTTTCTTTCATCCTGTTTTCAAGCAATTTTCCAGATTATGTTGCATAACTTTGTTGTATTTGAGGCATGGCTGCAAACAGCAAACGTGGATTAGTTTTTTGAATGACAAGGTTGTTACACTTATGACATCATTCCCAAGTATAGGGTATTTCAATGTCTATTACACCACCACACTCAAACTGTGGAACAAATTAGCGCACCTTATCTATTCCATGCTTGCTATTCATATGGTTTTATTTTATGTGATTCATTGTCAATTTTCTCAAAATTTGTTTTCGTGTTCACAGCAGCATTAGGGACCACCAAATATTTCTAAGAGTGCCTTATGCCATAGCCATCTTATGTGCCTTCAGCGGTATTTATCTGGTAAATTATGTGCTGATGAATTCAGCTGCAAATGTGTTCCACAGTGAAGGCCTTGTCTTGGTTACGTTTCAGGATGCAATGTCACTAATGGAACAGGTTATTACGAGAACTGTTTCTGAGGCAGGTATTGATTGGGTGGAAAATGATTTATGTGAAACTAGATATCTCATATCACGGAGAGGGAGGAATCTTTTCAAAAGTATGATCTGGATTTGGCTGAAACAATTATGGAGCCTGACCGGGAAATACATATCACTAGTGTTAATGAGAAGTCCTCTTATAGTATATTTCCTAGCCCCTCTGCTTGTCGAGTCAGCTCCCACTCTAGTTAATGAACCAGGCACCAAGACTCTGAAGATTGCATCGATGAAGCCTGTGGAGAAAACAGCGAGTCCGGAGAGAGATTTGTTGAAAGAAAAAGATGATGATGGAGATATTTGGGAAGCTGAAGAACCACCCAAGCCTCCTTCCGGAAGTATGTCCTCTTTGACACTAGATGGCCCTCCATCATTTAGGAATGGAACTGGAAGTCTCTCTAGGTTAGCAGGATTAGGGCGTCAATTAGCTCCTATTCTTGATGAATTTTGGGGACAATTGTATGATTTTCATGGGCAACCAACCCCAGAAGCAAAGGTATTCGAGAGGATCTTTGCCCTTGTGGTCAAATCGCATGCTTATGCTTATGTGTAGCTGAGAAAAGACAAACTGCTGGCAGTGAAGCACTTGGAAGTGGGGATACTGCTTCTGGTGTGGATTTAGAGTCCAAGCTCCTTCAAGACTCTTGAAATTAGATGGGTCTGACTGCTTGTTTCGACAAAATGATGGAGCTGACTGTGTAGCAGCCAGGGAGAGGTTTCTTTATGAAGCTAAAGCTAGGGAAGCAAACCAGGTTTCTTTATGAAGCTCCCTTCTCACAAGAACTGTCAACCCCACCATTTCTTCCTCCCCCACACTCTGTGTATTGAAAGTTGGTGCTGCAAATTTAATTTTCCATGTATGTCATATATGCACATAGAATACAAGGTATACTGGATGTGTTGTAATTGCAGCAGAATTCCAGTAAAAGAAAGGGTTCAGAACAAAAACTGGAAATAGACCCATCATCCATAATAACAAACTTTGTGGCTGAATTGGAATTTGGGGTTTTTAAATCTACCCAGAAGACAAAAATGAATAAATAAAGGGACCATAGAAGTCAATTATTATGGAGACACGTGGATGATTACTAACCTTAAAGTCCAAAACCTTGTGTCCACGACATCATTCTTTATCATCTTCCACCTCTCTCCTCGGAAAGCAACTTTTTTTTTTTTTAATTTCAAAGAGAGTTTATAAATTATAGTCCAATGGGTTTCGTTTTAGTGATATCTTTTCCATTGATCTTGCTGATCTTGATCCTAGCCCTTGCCTTTTATCTTCTTGGTAGAGCTCAGGGTCGAAGTGAGAGAGTTGCTCAATATTTCGGGCCGCCTGTGCCACCGCCTGGTTCAGCTCCGGCCTCATCACCACCGCCACAAGCCAAGTCATCCGAGGTGTAGAGAGTTGCTCAAGGTTTGGTTGGTATAAATATGTAGTATTGTTCCGGGTTTTCTATATTTTTTTTTCTTCTTAATATTTGATGCTTATGTGAAAAGCATTAGCTCCATCTTATTTTGTATATTTTTATATAATTTCCATTGAATTTTGAATGGGAAGTAGTTATGGTGATAGTTTTTTTTTATCAGAAATTATGGTGATAGTTGAACACCCACCATCTCCATCCGATTCATTAAACCCTTACCAATAAATCATAAAATGCACAGTAACAGGATGGCTCCAATCTTACTAACATGATACTTTAATAATTGTTAAATTTATCAATTAATGTATATTTAATTGACTGAAAATTTATTGTACCAAACGAATATCTATATTTTTTTATATAAAAGAACGAATGAATTGTTCAAAGATCGAATTTAAGCTTTAACATCGATTAATCTCTATTTATTTATTTGTCTAAATTATACAATTTTTTTCAGCTAGATACCTAAATTTTATTTTAGGTTAAATTGGTGTTTTACATCCACTTCCCTAACTCAAATTAATTTTTTTTCTCAACTTTGTTTAAAAAATTTCGTCATCCAATTATAACATGACATGTGATTTAATTTTTTATTTATTTAATTTCTAAATTTTTAAAGACCCCATAATTTAAATTTATTTCAATCAAACCCTCAAATTATTGTCTAACATTCCCTACACATTGGTAGTTCATCGTTCACTGTCCAAGCGTTGCGTACCTCACCATTCGACATCCCTATCCTCTAACCTTCGGTGAGAAACTCAATTAATATATTTTTCTTCAATTTTGGATGTTCGTCGGCGGAGCAATTAACAGTTCATTCGTCGATTTTTAATGACGTAAGGATAAGATTTTCAGTTACGAGGGTTCGAAGAAGGCAAGAATGATCGGTAATAATTGTATCGGTAGTTAGAGGCAGGGACGGAGCTAAAGGGAAGATAAGGGGGCAATTCTGAGATTAGTCAAATAGAGCAAATAATAATCTTGTTAAAATGAAATTTCAATGTTTGTCAACCCTAAAAACCCTACGCTGGTCGTTCGTAGATGATGGTCTTCATGGGAGACCACCGAATTTGGTTGTTAACCTTGAATCTCCGATGTCTCTGGAACGACTTGGATTCCCGATCCCTTTTGAGTTGCAGCGTGATCCGAAAAAGGTAAAATTCACGTTTTGGGCAGCTTGGTTATTGGAATGGACATGGCCATGTCTGATGTTGTGAGTGCATCGTTCGATTCTTTGCTTGGCCTTCCATGGGTGTGGATCCTTTGATTCCCCCTACGGATGGTAAGCTTTCTACTGATGTGCAACCCTAGTTTCGGGATATTATCGTCGGTGTGGCATCTCATCAAGGAAAATCTAGCACTATTGAGGACCTTGATGTGGAAGTTTTAGAAGAAAATGTTCGAATCATCACTGATGGGATTTTTACTAAAATTCAATTTTTCGATCGGGTGCATTGTTCCATTGATTCCAAATTGGCTAACTCTATTATCGTTCGTCTCTTAGGTAAATCAATTGGCTATCGCGCTTTATTGAATCGAATTGAATTGCTATAGAAACCTAAAGGAGAGATGCATCTAATTGATCTGGATAACGACTATTATCTGGTTAGGTTTAAGCATAAAAATGATTATGACAAGGTGTTTTTTGATGGCCCTTGGGTGGTTTACGGATCGTATTTAATAGTACAGCCTTGGAATCGCAGTTTCACTACTTCTAAGGATTATCCTTCGAAGATAATGGTATAGGTTCGGCTACCGGGTTTTCCCTACAGGTATTACACGAAGATTCTGTTTCGCTACATTGCAAGCGTTATTGGAATAGTGGTGTGTATCGATTATAATACAACAGAAGGTAATAGGGGGTGTTTCCCACGTCTTGCGGTCATTTTTTATCTTGAACAGGCGTTAAAAGCCGGTATAACAATAGACTACCATCGTCAAAATATTGAATATGAGGGTCTCCCGTCTATTTGCTTCGGTTGCGGTAAGTATGGAAATTTGAAGGAATTTTGTGGAGTGTTAATGCAGCAGAGTAAGAAGACTGTCGGTCCTTCTGTTGATTAGAATGGGAAGGTGGAGGTGTATGGGCCGTGGATGCCTACGATAGGTTTTGTGTCGAATAGACAGATAACCAATAATATTATCCTCGCTCAGGAGGTAATTCACACCATGTCTCACAAGGTGGGAAGGAAGGGCTTCATGGATATTAAAGTTGACTTGGAAAATGCCTACGATTGGTTGGAATGGGACTTCATTGAAGAAACTCTTTACCTCACAGGGATGTTGTCTATTATGGTTTCTCAGATTATGCAATGTGTTCGTTCCGTGTCGACTCATGTCATCTAGAATGGTGATTTGTCTGAAAAATTTAAACCATCCCGAGGTATTAGGCAGGGTGATCCTCTCTCGCCTTACCTTTTTGTTATTTGTATGGAAAGGCTTTCTCAAGAGATCAACTTGTGTGTTGGGAATGAAACATGGAAACAAATTCACTTGTCGAGACAAGGTCTGGGCTTATCGCATTTGTTCTTTGCAGACGACCTTGTTCTTTTCTCTGAAGCTAACTTGGCGTAAATGTCGGTCATATCAAATGTTATGGAACGTTTCTGCTTGCGGTCGGGCCATAAGATCAGTATCTCTAAGACGCAAGTTTTCTTCTCTCGAAATGTTATTAGACATCTTCAGAATTCTATTTCTTTGAATATAGGTTTTGAGGAAGTTTCAAATCTCAGAAAGTACCTTAGTGTTCTGTTGCTTCATTCTCGGGTAACTAAGGATACTTATATTTATATTCTTGAAAATATGCGGAAGAGGTTATCAGGGTTGGCAGCATAGACTTTATCTTTGGCAGGCCGGATAACTCTTGCTAAAGCAGTTCTTCAAGCTCTTCCGATGTATGCTATGCAGTCCACATGGTTACCGAAAGGTATGTGTGAAGAAATGGAAAAACTAATTCGTCATTTTGTATGGGGTAATTCACCAATCGATAATGGTATTTATTTAGTAAAATAGAGCACTTTGACAGGTCTGGTTGTGGACGAGGGACTTGGTTTCAAGGACCTACACTTACAAAATAAATCCTTTATGTTAAAGTTGGGTTATCAACTTGTCTTAGATGAAGATAAGTTGTGGGGTTAGGTTTTAAAAAATAAGTACAAATGTGAGTCTAGGCTTCCGATTTCGATTGGTAGAAATTATTGTTCAAGGCTTTGGAGGGGGCTCTCTGTAGTTTGGGAGGACCTTCGGTCAAGTTTATGTTGGAATGTCCGGGCTCATTACAGATTTCTAGTTTGATAATTGGTTGAATGTTTATGGTGTTCTTGCAATGTTTTATATTGGTCCAGGTTCACCGAGGCCGACACAAATGACTTCTTTTATCACGAGTTGAGGTGAATGAAATTGGCAGTTGTTGAAGGATCTCTTACCACCTCACATCTTGCGAAAAATTTCATCGACTTTTCCGCCTAATGTCTCTTTGGGGCATGATACCCTGGCATGGAGTTGGGAGGATAATCGTTCTTTCTTTATCAAATCTTCTTATAAGGCTTTGTCTTTGAATACACCGAGTAATATTGACATCAATTGAAAATTGATTTGGTCTCGACGAGTGCCGCAACATATTCGTGTGTTTCTATGGTTGGTTATGCATTAGGGGCTACTTACTAATGTTGAACGGGAGTGGCGACACTTAACTTCTGTGAGATTATGCCAGTTATGCCGCAATGATGATGAGGATATTGACATCATATTGCATCAGTGCCCTTGTGCCTTCTTCTGTTGGTCTCGGTTAGTTCATCCTTCTTATCTTGAAAGGTTCATGCCTCTTAATTTACAGGATTGATTGATTAACAACTTACGATCTCCTAATGATTTTGGCGTGAGCGATGGAAACTGAAGTGTTCGTTTTGTTGTTATTTGTTGGCAATTGTAGAAAATGTGTTGTAGTTTTCTTTTTGATGCTAACTTTGTTGAAAAGGAAGCTTTCCTCTTGAAATGTAGTCGCCTTACTACAGATTATATGGCTTTTGGTGATAGAGAGGCCCCGATGCGAGTGTCGAGACATGATGGTTGACGGGGGCCTGAACCGGAATGGATTAAAGTTAATGTGGATGGTGCGGTGCATGCTAGTGATGGTTCAGTTGCGATTGGTGGGGGTTATAAGAGATGAACACGGTGAATGGATTCTGGGCTTCTCTAGGAGTATTGGAGAGTGTACAATTTTATTAACTGGGTCATGGAAATATATGATTTTTTATTTCACCTTTGGTCTCTTGGGTATAGAAGAGTAATCGTTGAATCTGATAGCCTTGAGGTAGTGCGCATTATTCTTGACGAGTCGAAAGGTTTGAATGATCATGCTCTTGTCTCTTTCATTCGTAAGTTTCTTGCTCGTGATTGGGAGATTGTGATAAAACATATCAGTCGTCGAGCTAATGGCGTAGCTAATGGTTTGGCGTGTTTGAGCCGAGGGGCTCCGATCGGTGGTATGCTTTTCCATGATCCACCGGCAGAGGTTGCAACAGCTATGTTGGACGACTTTAATGGTGCTTTGTTAACTTGTTCTTAGTTTATCGTTGTATTTTATTTCAGTATTATAAAAAAATTTCATTAATCATTAAATAGTTAAAGAATAAAAAATCCCTCCCCAAACTGCACCTATATTTTTCATTGCACACGACTTTTTCAATGAAGTTAAAGAATAAAAATCTTGTTTATTCCCTAAATAAGATTCGAATTGTTTAATTATTTTCATGCCATTTATAGTTTTAAAACCTTTGCAATTAAGTTCTTGCTCTTTTTAAAAAATTTAATTTATTATTTTTAACTTTAAGTTAAAATTAATGAAATTAAGTTATGACCCCTCATTTTTATGGTTTAATCACTTTTTAAGATCATTTAATTTTAAAATTAGTGAAATTAAATACTAATTCCATTAATTTTTATGATTTGATTATTTTTTAGAACCCTATTTATTTCGAAGATAGTTAACTGGCCCCCTCGTGGTTCAATCCTGGCTCCGTCCTTGGTAAGAGGGGAGAAAATTAGGGGTTTAAGTATGTAGATTTAGGGTTTGAGAGTTTTTAAAGAAATTAAAGGGTTTGAGTTTTTTAATAAAATTAAAGATTTTTTACTTTTTTAAAAATAAAAATTAAGAAAATAATATAAATATGCCATGTGTTGCATTTTTATTCGATAATTGAGAATTTATAATGTCTATTACAAAAAAAAATTGAATTACGGAATAAAACGTTAAGTAACAATTAGGGATGAAGGGACATGAGGCCTGAGGTTGGGACTAGCCCATGCCCCCAATTCAATATTTTTTTACCTTTATAATGTAGAATTTTTTAAAAATAAATTAATTGTACATTTACCCCTTACTTTTTAAAATTTTTAAATTTATCTCCAACCTTAGATCTTAACTTTATCCCTAATTTTAATTTAACCTGAATCAAAGTTTAAGTAAATAACTGAAAAAAGTGTATAGTTTATTTTATTTTTTTGACTCTAAGCCTTCTAATAAATACAAATGGGACTGCGTTCCCCACATTTTAACCATTGATGGATTAGTGTTGATTTGTTGGTTTCTCAGTTTTTAATATATATATTTTTTATCATCTTACAAGGTGAGCTCACATGAGTTTATGACTTCGACGCAATGATTCACCCACCAATTTCCCGTTCATACCAACTTGCAAAGTTGGTGGACTTCCCATAAGAGAACTACCGATATATAATAATTTAATCCCAACTTTTCATATTGAGTTACAATTAATGATGTTTAAAAATAATTAACCCGAATAATCTAGCCTGTTGCCACGCTTACTTGATAAAAAAATTCGAATAATTTTATAATTTTTTTCACCTTCCAGGTCAGGTAATCGACCAGCCATTTTACGAGTCGGGCCTAAATCACAAAATTTTAAATTTTCAAATACCTTTCTACTTGAGTAGCAGTATGTATTTAAAATTAGAATTTTTTATTTTTGATAAATATATATTTTATATTAAAATAATAAAATATCTTAAAATATTTTTATATTTAATAAATATATATATATATATATATATATTAAATCAATAAATATATATTACATTAAAATAATGAAAAGTGTTAGTCAAATAAAGATAAACAACTTAAAATAACTTAACAGAATGACGCGTCAGAAAAAAATATTTTATATTTTATAAAAATATTTTTTGACTGATATGTCATTTTGTAAAGTCGACATATTTGTGTATATGACACTGCTATCGCGTCGTGCACTGTTATGTAGGTTTGTCACGTAATTTTAAGTTGTTTATCGTCCGTTGACTAATAATTTTTATCCGTATAGGGACCATTTTGACCTAAAATTAAACGTTGAGAGTTAAATTAGATAAAAAAAAAAGAGTTAAAATGATTGTTTAGTCAAACGTTATGGGCATTGTTTAGCATTATATAATTTTTAATTTTTTATATAATTTAAATATTTTATAGTATTAATGATATAATCTTAAATATTTACTGATAAAAAAGGTTTCACATATTTTAATATTATAATATAATATCTTTATAGTTCGTACTTTTAACCTAAATTCTTGATACGTCTCTCGAGTATATATATCCCCTTGTTGACATGATCATGGCTATTGGCTTAGCAGCCGATGGTTACTTCCATGTCACATGACATGAGCATGAGCCACAACTTTCAAACCTACCACATTTCCCATTAGTTGTCATCATTTTGTCATTTCACACACCCTTCAAAATTTTCACATGCTACTCGGTAAACGTGTCCCAATCTGAGACAGCTGGGTAACCATTTTTTAACAATTAATTATGGACGCTAAATTTCACTCCGCATGGTACTATTTATTGGCGAATTTGGAGGAATATTTAGGGAATTTAATCTGAAAAGTACCACATATGTTCGTTATTTGAAAAAATACACCTTTTACGTTATATAGGACAAATTCGCGTCCTGAAAAACGTGAATTATAAATTCGCGTTCCACACAACGCGAATTCTTGTGCCATGTCAGTATCCAATCATTGGTGGGATGATTGAATATTCGAAACCAGAATTCGCGTCCTATAGGACGCGAATTCAACGATTTATTACCCCCCGCACACGAGAAATTGAGGAGGAAGATGTATTCAAACCAACAAAAATTGATTGAGTAGCTATATTTTTGATCGAATAACAAGTTACCTAGGGACCCCATTATAATTTTTGAACTATAACGATGTCGTACTGAAACATATCTTTAAGATGGTAGGAAGATACGAGCGTATACAACATCCTAAGATGTTTGAAAATGGCCTGCAAATTGGCAAGTTACAATGTCTTAGAAGGAAACATTAATGTATAGGCATGTTTAAATGCATTTTACGGTGTATTTCGACCTTTTTTTGGTTTTTTCTAAGTTTGGAGACAAAGATGTGCAGCTTAATTTTACAGTGGTGCTAAAGTTCAGAGGAAGATGGTGTCCGAAAATGTGAGAAATTGTGTTAAAAATACTATCAAAGTAACATTTTCCAAGCAAAAATGTGTCCATAGACATGTTTAAATAGATTTTGCGATATCTTTCGTATAATTTTTAGCGTTTTTCTAAGATTGAAGGCCTAGTCATGTAACATATGTTTACATCAGCGCGAAAATGGGCGTGAAAATTGCGTCCTAAAGTGTTAGAAAATCGCGTTAAAATGCTATGTAATGATGCTTTTAGAAGCAAACATGGGTACATAGGGAGGTTTAATTGGATTTTCGGGTATGGTCGGAGTATTTGTTTGCTTTTGTCTAAGTTGGTCTTCGTAATTATGTAACATATGTTTATAGCGACAGAAAATATATCATGAATACGTCGTCGTAGCATGTATGAAAATCGCGTTAAATTTGCAAGTAAAATATAAAATAAAGCAGAAAAGATCGTTTAAATTAAAATACGACGGAAGACATCACACATAGGTTGATCTAGTTTATTCGGGGGCCGGTCCTAAGAGGACATTTCCTAATATCATGTCCAGTGTTCCCCCATTTACTGCACCGCTTGGAGGGAACTCGTTGATTTTGGCGGGCCTTCTTGCTTTCGTCGCAGGGAGGGATCTGGGCATATCTTTGGTTCGTTGTTTATTATACGACGGTGACATGCATTTCCGATTGGAGGGAACTCGTTTCGGTAAACCTTGAAAATGGTTTCGAGCCTGTAGACGGAATCAATGAGTGTCGTTGCATCAAAATGAACCGATGCACATGTTGCGAAAGCATGCGAACACGGGAACTTGAACGCCTGGAACACCCCGCAATCGCACGTTCTTTTTTGCAAATCAACCACGTAGGTGTATTGTCTTATTCCTTGTAACGGTTGCGAAAATTCCGTTACCTCAAACATGTGTTCCCGACAAGAGAAGCACATCGCACCCATTGAGTTTGCATGCGCAATGGACGCATGGATTTTTTGCTGGAGATCTGGATGAAATATGTGGCCACCTGCCATCCAGTTCATTGCTTGTTTCCCGAGGGTTGCGAAAAGGGTTGCCAATCAATCTTCCAAACGGTGGATGTAACTGAGCGCTCTATGTCTTAATGCTTGATGGCAGCCTCCACGAGTTTCTTTGTAACCCCCTTAGCCCGGCCTAGACGCTTGACCCGAACTACGAAGATTACACGGGGAAAACCAAAGTCAACCCGAAAGTCAACCTTGATTAACGACCCATTTTTTTCATTTTAATCTTGTCTAAATACATATTAAACCAAAGTGAGTACTCACGAAACATAGATGAGAAAGACATAGCGATCAGATATCCATTGAGGACTCAATTGCACTTTATACAAGATTAGGGACCAAAATGTAATTTTTGTAAATTAGAGGATCTTCGTTGATTTTAGGATTACCATTTTGAAATTAATCATGTTACATGCTTCTCGGCCAAATTTCATCTTAAAAAGACATCTCAAGCTCAAGCAATTGCAATCACAACTTTTAAGACTAAAATGTAAAGCATGCAGACTCAAAGCAATTCAAAACTGTGTCCAACGGTCACCCGTTTCGGAACGCCTACTCACCGTAACGAAACGTTGTATCAAAACGGTGTTGACCGTTTTGGTACGCGGGTATGTTCCGAGACAAGTTCCGAAACAGACACTTCTAGTAGCCAAAGTGTTTCGAAACACTTCTAGCCGTTCCGAAACACCCAGGCCATTTCAGGCACCCGTTTCGAAACAGCTAAGGGTGTTTCGATACACCCTACCCAGAAACAGCAGAAACTTCTGGTTTTTCATTCCAAAACACCATCAAACATACTTTAAATCATTCTACAACATATCAGCAACATGCCAAGCATTATGACCATCATTTTGCATCAAAAGCTAGATACATTACAAGCACTAAGCACACCCACTCATTTATCTCATTCAACACAAGATCTTACTTTTAACCAAAGAGCATAGCTATATCAAAATATGAGGAAGAAGATCCAAATATCACAAAGCGATCATCAACAAGTGTCAAACCAAAAACTGAACTTGTTCAAGATAAACAATCTCATTACACAACAACGTAAAAGACTTTTCCCCCATTGCCTTTATTATCTATAGCTATAAACCAAAACATACTTCTCAATTGGAGCTCTTCTTGAATCCCTTGCTTCTTGCTGTCCCAAATTCATTTATCTGTATTGATGGACAAAAAGGAGCGTAAGCACATAATGCTTAGTGAAGAATGCTCAAAACCAAAACACCATCAATGCAACAAACCATAAAACCTTCTTTAAATGCAATCACACCTCTATAAAACCAAGTATTGTTTGAAAACCTCATTTAAAACATCAACACCTTAAATTATGCATTGCTCAATTTAGAGACCACATTAAACCCAAATGCACTAAGCAACTCAACCCCAAACAACATTCTTACCATAACTTCCAATAAACCCATTTCATGCATAAATGCTTCATGCAAAGTTTAAACCAATTTCCTTGGAAATCATTTCCACTCCATACTCTTCCTTTCTTATGCTTGAAAACCATTTCAAAGCAAAACACCATTTGAAATCTCACGTATCAAATATCTATCTCATGCATCCTACCAATGTAAAACTCATGGCGAAGCCACACATGCTTGTTACTCAAAAGCATTTCATAACCTCAAAATCTCCATTTGAAACCCACATGTACCATCTAGCTATCTCATGCATACAACCTATGCAAAACTCATGGCAAGGCCACTCATGCTTATTACCCAAAAGCATTTCATAATCTTGTTATCTCATATGCACATCTCATAGCATAAAACATCTCAAGCATTGGTACATGTGACACATAATCTCATATATTGGTATTTACATACTCTATTGTACACGGATATGCGGACAACTCACTAGACACTTCCGGTGGCATCTACCATCATCGTACTCACATGGCGGTTTCTACTTTCGCCAAAAGCTTGAGTATTTCATCAAGTCCTACCCCGATGGTATGCCCCTCATCGGTCTCATGGCAACAACTCTTGTTGCCAAAAAGCTTGGATGTTTCACCAAGTCCTACTCCGATGGTATGCCCATCATCGGTCTCATGGCAATAACTCTTGTTGCCAAAAAGCTTGGATATTTCACCAAGTTCTTCTCCGATGGAATGCCCATCATTGGTCTCTCTCTTTGGGATGAATCCCAAGAGCACGTACGAATTTTGGTTTATAGTGCACTCTACATCCTATTGATCGATCAATATATCCGGTAATCTTTACATCATCTATGCCAATATATATCATGTTAAAAATCATCAACACATTCGTTGTTTTTTTAAGCATGCAACACCTTCAAGGCCAAAATGCCGAACATTGCTTTTAAGACGCAAATTAACAACACATACCCTCAAGGAATATCAATTTCATGCATCTTTCTTCAAAACAAGTTTGACAACCAACTCACATGCTTAAAAACCATGCTCAAACAACAAATTAAACCACATTGCCAAATCAATCACATGAAAATCCATTTTGATAGTTTTCAATACAATAATAGCACAATTGAGAGAGAAATCCACTTCACTTACTTCCGAACTTAAATCGGCGTTTCAAGCCTAAATTTAAGTTCCCAAACCTATTTTCAAAATCATTCCAAAGCTGGAAAACACGATCTCACTCACCGATACACAACACTATGCTAGCCGACAAGCCTCCCAAGCGTCTGAAACCTCCAACGCTACCTCAATCTCTTCTGGATCACTCTCCCCTATTTTTAACACATAAGAGCAGAGGATTAATGCACCACCATGCATCAAAATCACCAGCCATACAACCCAACTCGCTACTCTACTCAAGAACCTCATTTCAGCTACCAAAAACAACCGAAATCATCTCCAAACTCTCCCAAAACAAAGCCCAGCCAAGATCTATCACTTCTAACCTTTTCTAAACATCAATTAACATAAAAAAGAAACATAAACATGCCCTCATACCTCCAGCAACAGCAGAACAACAAAACCACCCCAAAAACCATCATTCTAACAAGCAAAACTTAGGAAAACAAACCTATTCGGGATTTGATTGATAAAACCTCATTTGTAACATCAATTAACATCCCAAAACAGAGCCCAATCATTTACCACGAAAATCCTCAAGATCTCTTCCAAAATCTTGAGTTTTGAGACAATTTCTTGTTTCTAACATTAAAACCACTTAAAAATCATTAATAAAGGATTGATAACTTGGGAATTTCAGTAAAGAACTGATCATTAGAGGAGAAGGACGAAGCTTACCTCTAATGGATGATTTCTCCTTGATTTGGGCAAGTTTTCTTGAAAATTCAATGTAGAAATCAAGTGGATTTGATGAGGAATTGATTAAGAATCAAATAGAGATTGAAATCTCATCAAATGAAGTGAAAATCAAAGTAAATTTGTTGGAGAGAAAATGTTTGGCTGAAAGGAATTTGAGAGAAAATAAAATGCGGGAAAATTTGTGAAAAGTAGTTATGAAAAGTCAAAGGTGGTTTTCTAATTTAATCACCTTCATTTTCTTTAATTAAAACATTAATTAAATCACACAAATTAAGGAAAAGTCTGATGAAAACATTTTGGTAAAATTAGCTCCTTAAAGATTCAAAGTTTCAATCCTTTACAAAACAGTCACTACTTAACTTTGCAAAAACTGCGATTTGGTCACTACACCGAAATGTAGTATTTCCAAACCTTATTTTGTAAAATTGATTCCACCATTCTCTTATATATATTAAATGCGGATTTTTAGATATTTTTCTATATTTTTAAAGTATCACGAACTAGGTGTTCCCTAAAACTCCCTTTTAGATTCGAACCGATTTCTAGACCGATCCGATTTAGACTCTAAACATCTAGGCCCAAATTTGGGGTGTTACATTCTTTGTCCTGAAGACCATTCCAACATGTAGCTCAGTCGAACCCACATTCCATTGGTTGAAATGATCTAACTGTGGATATTCTGGGAATTCATTATCGAAGAAGCCATCCATATCCACTGTTGTGAAATACAAATGTGGCTCGCAGTATGTTGTGCAACTGCTTGGTCCATGCAGATTAGTAGAACGATCATCGTCGTCCTCATCATCCTCTCTATCGTTGTCAGAAGAGTTTTCTACGCTATCCTCTAATTCGATCGGCTCGTCAAGGTCATATGGTCCATGCAGATTATATGCTCACACTATCAAATAAGAAAGATATGCGGAAGATGTTTCGGGCATACAAACGTGCTGGGGGAACAAACATCGAGCTTAGCGTGAAATTTGATGACGGGTCAAGTTCTTCAACGAATGCGTTAGCTGGCCAAGACGAGAATGACGTGTTCATACAAAATTATCAGAGACGTCAGGAGAAAGAACAAATAATTGAGGAATTAAACTTAACGTCTGACATAAGTACCGACTACGATTAGTAATGTGATTTTGATGAAATTATGCAAGTTATTTATCTTGCGTACTTGTATTTTGTGAACTGAGTCCTTTCGATGTAGTTTTCAGAATTGTAGGATGTTATTGCAAGACTATGAAACTTGAGGTGTTTAATGTTAATTTTTAACATTGAAAGGCAGGAAGTTTAAGTTAGAGATTTGGTTTGGACATAATTGTAAGTTTTTAAATATGAAAGTATTATTTCAATATGAAAGTATCAATTACTAATTTCGAACATATAGTACTTCAATTAAGAAAATATATATTAACATTACTTATAAAAAAACTAACATTAAAGAACATAGTCCTAAGTTTGCAAGAACTAATTTCGAAAAACATAGAAAAAATATGACTACTGCCTATGTCCGTCGGTACCAAAACTTGGTGGATGTCGAGTTCGAGCAGGATTGTGTCGTCCACGTTGGACCACAACTGGTTGCAAACCATCATCGTCATCATCTCCAGCAGTACCACTCGGTCCGACGGGCCCGCTAAAATAGAACAATGACTGCGGAGGTGTTTGTTGAACGAACTCGGCGCCCGAAATATCATAAGGCCTAGCATGAAACGGGTACAAGGGGCCAAAAGTAGAGGGAACAGTCGGCGTCGAAGATCCGTCCATCATGCCAGAAAATGAACCGTATGCAGTCGGCGTTGAAGATCCACCCATCATGCCCACAAAAGGAGTGAAAAAGTCTTCCGTCAGACTCGGGGGCCGCGGCTGAATCATTAACTAGGTAGGGGCCTGTGGGCGAATCGGATCGATGGCCTAGGGGCGAATCGGATCGGTGGCATTAGTTGCCCCCCCTCGCGCTCTGGAGGATGAAGCATTTCTTCAATGTTGCGATCCACCTGCTCCCCTCGTACGATGAGTCCGTGGGCGGTTGCGCTGCACAGGCTCCACGATGGCTGTTTGTTCATCCGGAGTGAGGAGATACGGTTTCCCATTACTAAAGTACCATGCAAAGTAGTCATTGGTCACCATAGGCTCCTCAAACATCATGTACTCAATCAATACCTACCGTTGATGCCTCTCCTGCCAGTGTGCAATGTACTGTACATGTTTCACCGACCAGTCCACCTACCACAGAACATCAACAACATTATTGTTTATAAATTTTAAAGTATGTATAAATCGATAACTATTAAACCAAATTTAATTATTATACCTAAAGTTTCCCTTGTCGGGTCATCCTATGTAATTCGTTGAAATTGGGAGGTTCTAGCGGAATAGTTTGAAGACGACCGAACTAGCGTTGGACGCGATTGACCGGATGCCACTCAACTACAGCGTACCAGATGAGAGGTACCACGACCGTTTAAACAGACACCGTCTATGGCGAAATAATCGGCAGACACTCGTTGATCTCTGAATCTGAATACGGGGTCCACAAAAACTGTAAATTAAATATAGAAATCATTTAAAATAAGTAAATTATATTCATATTAAACTTAATATAAAAATTAAAATATTGACCTCATTTGCAGATTTATTGTCAATATGTTGCCTAATAGAATGCATCATACTAGGAAGCCCAACATGACTTAAAGCATTGAACCACCTACATAACATCAAAATATAACTTTAATATTTAAAAAAATATATTAAGAAAATAACTAATTGATAGGCATAGGCAACTGGCGCGGACAACTCAGAGTGTAAAAATAACATTCTAAACCACGCCCAAGCCTGAAGCAGCAAAAGACATCTTCCGATGTCGTGTCTATCAGCACGCGCGGCCCTGCACAACTCCCTATACAGAAATGCCGCAAATGCCGCAACCACAACATGTGAACTTTATTGCGAGTTTTGTCGGCCACCAATATTCCCCCAATGATCTGTAGGATATGCGATGTGCTCGAGCATATGCCTACAATATGAAAAAAATATTAAAATATAATAAATTTATAATTTCATTACTAATAACAAAAAATTAATTTTTTTTTACGTTCTTAACATCTTCATTGGGTAAATTAGAGAAATTCTCACGCAACCACCGCAGATACACACATCCGTCCTCTAGTTTGTTTTCAGGGCCACTTGGTTCTCTTGATTCTAATGTGGCTGAGATTCGGGCGATAGCTTTTGCTTTGGAGTATTTTGTAGAGTCTAAATGGGCGGATCGTCCTCTTATCGTTGAGTCGGATTCCAAAGTTGCAATTGGGTGGGTGCTGCAGGTGGAACGTCGTGGGAGTATTTTTGTGCGATTGACCGTGCTTGTATGAGGTTAGGCTTTGTGTGTTTTTCTCATATTTTCCGGGAGGCGAATGGGCTAGGTGATGCGCTAGCGAAGGAAGGGGTGTCTCGAGTCTCTCTGTTTCAGGCTTCGATATGATGTTTTGTAAGGGGGGGGGGGGGGGTCTTTCGCTTTGCTTTAAAGTCGACATGTCGTACTCTTTTCCTCCGTTAGGCTTAGGGAGGTTTTTGATGAGGCGCTTGTCCGACTTGCGTTGAATATTTATCTTAATAAAATATACTTCGCTTTGCTGATAAAAAAAAAAGTCCAGACACAAGCTCTCCCAGACGTCATTGGCGGAACCGGTGATAGCCTCCCCATCTACAAGAAAGTCAAGAATATGCGACACATCTTCTAATGTTATGGTCGCCTCACCACAGGATAAGTGAAAGGTATGTGTCTCTGGCCTCCACCTCTCCACAAGCGCGTTGATTAAATCAACATCTAATTTCGCACCTCCTCCAACAATCCTCGACACATGCCCAAATCCGGCCTGAGCTATGTAATTTGCTAGACAAGGATTCGGTTCTCTCCTCATCCGAGTGATAAAAAACCTCCAACCGACATCCTTTACCATTCTGCAAATAATTAAAGACGCACACAAATTAATAATCACATATTTGAATGTCACAAATTTTTATAGTGTACAATAAAATACTAAACACATTCGAATGTGCACTATTTTTATGTCTAAAATTAAATACTAAAAAGAGCCAAAATGTTCACTATTTTTTATAGTCTACAATTAAATACTAAAGATATATTCAAATCAACATTATTTTTTATGTCTAAAATTAACTACTACAAACATATCGGACTATTCACAAATTTTTTAGTCTACAATTAAATAATAAACACATATTCGAATGCACACTGCATTTTTTATGTCTAAAAGTTGATACTAAATACATATTCGAATGTTCACTCATTGTCTTACTCTAAAAGTAAATACTAATCACATATTCTACCGTAGCAATAATTTTTTTAGTCTAAAAGTAAATACCAAAGATATATTCCAATTTAACTAATTTTCTTAGTCTAAAAAGTATAATCTAAAGACATTCGAATTTTACTAATTTTTTTACTCTAAAAATAAATACTATTTACATATTCAAATCATTCCGGCAACACTAAATTAAATTTACATATTCGAATTAAACTAACAAAAAAACTTACATTATTTCGACGATAATTGCATGCGTGTCCTTCATCTAACCTCATCAAACCCGCCATTATCGCACCCGTTTCGAATTCGCGTTCTAGTAAAGTTTGAGAGAGAATTTTCAGGGATGAAAATTCTCTCCCGTGGTGGAGCCAATTTATAGAAAAAACGCGTTGTGAAGGGAGAGAATTCTGACCGAATTCGCGTCCTGGAGAACTTGAATTCCCTATAATAACCCAAATTCGCGTTATGCAGAACGCGAATTCAATCTGCATTTAAATCTCCAACTGTCCTAATTTACTACGAGAAGTTGAGGGTTAAATATCGTTGAATTCGCGTCCCGCGGGATGCAAATTTTGTTTTACTGACATGGCACAAGAATTTGCGTTGTGTGGAACGCGAATTTGTAATTCACGTTTTCCAGGACGCGAATTTGTCCTACATAGCGTGAAAGGAGGCATTTTTTCAAGTAACAAACAGAGGGATATTTTTCATATTAAATTCCCTAAGGGGATATTCACCCAAATTGGCCCAATTTATTTATCTAATTTAAAATGTCAAAGGAAAAATTACGAAAATATAATTAATTTTGGCGAGAAAGGAGTGGTTTATAATTGAATCTAAAACCTAACACTCTCAATCAAGATTAAAATAATATTCTTTTACCAATACATCACATATTTAATCATATTTCAGTGGACTTGTAAGAAATTTTAATTGATTTATATAATTAGTTAACTATGTGTGTCACATGTTTGCTTGATAATTTATTAAGATATGGGATCATGGACCCTTCGGCCTCTACCTTTTGAGGTCTTATGAATGTCTGCACTCTGCTCTAAGGGCTAAGGGGCTCCTGTGGGCAGGAGAAATTATTAGATAACTCGGTTTATCATGTCATTTGTAATTTCAACCAATTAATATTGAATGCAGTCTTGAGCCTACCCCATGCAAAAAAAAAAATCCTCTTATTTCATTTAAAAAACAATATATGTTGGGTTTTTAAAATATATATATATATATATATATATATATAATAGATTTTTATCTAACATGTGCACACGAGCATATGTTAAAGTTCGTTTAAGACCTTAGATTAAATATAAGATTCTATTTAAAAAAACTCACATTCAATGTGTTATAAAACCCTAAAAGATTTTATTTAAAAATTCTCATTTAATGTTGGGTTTAGGGTTTAGAATTTTTGAGTTTATGATTTTGAGTGTAGTGTTTAGGGTTTAGTAATACATTGGATGAGAGAATTTTTTTTAATTGGATCTTTTAGGATTTTATAATACATTGAATGAGACATTTTTTATCAATAAAATCTTGTATTTAATCCAAGCTCTTAAATGACCTTTAGCATATGCTTGTATGCATAGGTTAGAAAAAACCTATATAGTATACTTTTGAGTTTTGGGTAAATAAAAAAAAGATGACTCGATATAGAAGTCTGATATTTTAGTCACAATATTGAAAAAAATGATGAAAATGAAATATATATTTTCAATTATTTTAGTTAAACTTACGGGAGAAACTAATATTTAAATAAATAAATTTATATTTATATTTTATGACTTATTTTAAAGAAATACTTCGATTTTATTTAAATAAATATGTAGATAATAAAAGAAAATTTAAAATTATTGAACAATGAAATTTTATAATTTCAAATATATATATATATATATATATATATATATATATATATATATATATATATATATATATATATGAGTTTTAGATAAATTTTTTACTCTATTTAGGCTGAACATTAGATTAAATCGAGTCTAGTCAAAATATTTTGAGCTGATCCATATAATAATTTTCTTGTGGCAGGTAGAATGTCAGGTCTGCAATCATATTCTTTTTTGTTTCACAATATTATTATTATTTTATATTAAAATATATCTCAAAATTCAAATAGACCTAATAAATTGGCGTATATATATTTTTAAATATATATATCAACATCGTGTTTATTTGAAGAAAAAAACCATTTATTTAAAAAAAAAATTGAAGATGGCCATACAAATAATTATTTAGGAAAGTGATTATTTTCTAAAGTAATAAAGGGGAGTCGCGTTCATGGTGACGATTTCATGGGGTGGAGGAGTAGTTGATAGTCATAAAGTGTGACTAAAATAAAAATAATTAAAATTAGATAGATTAAACTATTTTTTTTCAAAAATACAAACATATTTATTGTAATTGTGTAATTATAATGTATTTAGAAATTGTATAATCTTATACATTCTGAAAGTATTTCATTTTCGTCATGTGGTAAAATTATAGGGACCCAACTGAAAGGAAATAAAAACTACAAGGATCAAAATGATTTTTTTTTCATAATGCAGTGAAAGTACACAATCGAATCCTTATGAATAATGCTATTTTTTTTTTTACAAAAAATTGAATTTCAAGTTATAAAAGATCGAAATCAAAGATGATTCTAAAATTTCATCTAAAAAAATTAGAATTGAAGGCCAAAACGATATTTTCGGGATGAAAATAACGATAAGGCGACTATGTCTCCTTGTTAACGTGTAGCTCTCAAAAATTTATGTAGATTAAAAAAATTGTCCCAATCAGACACCCGAGCACAAAATTATCACATTTTTAAGTTTGACATTGTATTCATTGTTTAAACATTAATATGCTTTAAAATAATTTCTGTTACAGTCCCTCTCGTTTTATTTTTAGTCTCTAAAATGTAAACAAACATGTTTTAATGATTAGGGAAAATTGTTTAAGTAAAAAGGATAAATGAATGTTTTGATTCAAGTATTTTTGTAAATTTTCATTTTAATCCCTCTAATTTTAATTCCTTTTATTTTAATTTCAAAATGTAAAAAAAATCAAAGTCGTCGAGAGCTGCCTGCGTTCCCTCACCCCACGAAGTCGTCGCTACTTGAACCTGACTCCCCTCAGTATTATAAAAAAATTATCATTTCTCTAAATACTTTTTGTAAGGGTTTGTCTAAAAAAGGCGGGTTAATTGAAGGCTAAATACATGCCTCAAAATTTCATCCGTTGGATGAAGAAAAAAGAGTTGAGATAGTTAGATTAAAGAAAAAAAAAGGGTTACCCGGTGAACCGGTAAAAACAAAAAAAAAATTGAAGGGTGATATAGACACCCAAGAGCAGGAAAAAAGGGGGAAAGAGCTGGTCGCGTTTCTCTCTTCACGCAAAGTCGATTTTTTACAACTACGAAAAGAGATCAGATTGAGCACAAGAAATCAAATTGGTGAGTGGATAATTTGTTTTCTGATTTGTCATTTGAATCGGTGTTTTTCTTACAGTTTATTTTATGAATTTTTTCCTCTTTGGTGCAGAGCGTTTGGGGGTTGGGTTTAGCAAAATTGACGCAAATTTATGTTAAAAAAGACATATTTTGTGGCACAATACTAAGGAAGGAAGCAACGTTTTGAGGTTAAAAATTCCTTTTTAATATGGGTTAAAAATTTGGGAGATTGAATGGGTTATTTGTATGATTTTGAAAGATAAAGTTTAGGGTTTAGGTGTTTTGTGGTTAGAGTAGAAAATATTGAAGAAAGAAAGAACTGGTAGATTAAGGTTTAGGTTGATAATGTTGAGTAGTTTTAGACACTTCGTATTAGTTTGTATAAGAACACTGCTAGTATTTTAGTTGAGTGTTCATGTTTTGACATTAGAAGTGGAGATGCCCTGTAGAAGAAATTATTTGTAGGCAATAAAAACGGACAAATACTAAAAATGAAAAATGAAATTAATTTTAATAATTGTCCTAATGTGTATGGTTATTGAATGTTGAATCAAACGATAGTTAAAGCTAAGAAGAACCAAATGCTTGTGATAATTTCTTTTAAGTTGAATATGATAATGCTTTAGAATTTAACTACAAAGCTTAAACCGTGGTGATTGTTTTGAACAAGAAATGTTCTATTTATGAAACATTATATTTGTTTAGAAATATATTTAGTAAATGGAGAGTAGAATTTTAGTAATGAATCACATATTTCATTACTATGCACCTTGTGTTTGTGTAGTATAAATTCAGGATGTTAATTGTTTAGTGATAAGCCTTTGAATGAAAAATAGTTTAATCGTGTAGTTGAACATAGATTTTGATTGTACTTATATTGCTTGTAATATGGACTTGGGAGTGTAATGATAAAAAGAAATTGTTTAGGGTCTGCTTTGAGGTTTATTCAGGGGCTAATTTGCAAAGCTTAAGAGTTATTTTTATAATTCAAATAGATTGTTTATGAACCTATCTTTTGGGACTGAATTAGATAAATTGAAATGCTTGAAATTTTGTTCCAAAGGCAGTTTTATAGCTAAATGAACCTGATTTTTTTATTAATCAAAGGATAGTGTATAACCAAAGAACAAGACTATTTGTAAACACAATTTCAATGATTTGATTTATGAAAAATATAATTTCTTTTAGGTTGAATATGATCATGCTTTAGAATTTAACTACGGAGCTTAATCTGTGGTGATTGTTTTGAACAAGAAAGGTTTTATTTATGAAATATTATCTTTGTTTAGAGATATATTTAGTAAATGGCGAGTAGAATTTTAGTAATGAATCACATATTTCATTACTATGCACTTTGTGTTTGTGTAGTATAAATTTAGGGTGTTAATTGTTTAGTGATGAACTTCAAGATGATTAAGATGATTGAAGCCTTTGAATAAAATATGGTTTAATCGTGTAGTTGAACATAGGGTTTGATTGTACTTATATTGCTTGTAATATAGATTAGCGAGTGTAATGATAAAAAGAATTTGTTTAGGGGCTGCTTTGAGGTTTATTTAGGGGCTAATTTGTAAAGCTTAAGAGCTATTTTTATAATTCAAATATATTGTTTATGAACCTATCTTTTGGGACTGAATTGGATAAATTAGAATGCTTGAAATTTTGTTCAAAAGGTAGTTTTATAACTAAATGAAAATGATTTTTGTATTAATCAAAGGATAGTGTATAACATAAGAACAAGACTATTTGTAAACATAGTTTTAAGGATTTGATTTATGAAAAATATAATTTCTTTTATGTTGAATATAATCATGCTTTAGAATTTAACTATGGAGCTTAAACTGTGGTGATTGTTTTGAACAAGAAAGGTTCTATTTTTGAAACATTATCTTTGTTTAGAGATATATTTAGTAAATTGAGAGTAGAATTTTAGTAATGAATCACATATTTCATTACTATGCACTTTGTGTTTGTGTAGTATAAATTCATGATGTTAATTGTTTAGTGATGAACTTCAAGATGATTACGTAGGCCTAAATGGTAAGTGAATAATTACGTAGGTACCAACCTTATATTTTTCAAATCATTTTTATGTTGAAATTAACGTTCGTAAGTTTCTGAAATCTTTCTCGCTAATGAACAGATTCGCTTCAACATTCTAGATCTCCTGGAATAAAAATTATGTAGGTATAAACCTTATATTTTTTTTACCCTCTTTTTGTACGGACATCAATAGGTGCAAAATGTTTTGAACGATAATTTGTATTTTGTGAACATGTACAACAATTTATACATTAGATGGATTCAAAATTCGAAACAGGTTCTGTAATTATAGGAAGGCCATTGGAAAGTTGCAATATATGTTAGGAAATCGTCATGAGTGTGGTGTATAAGTTGTATATTATGCTCCATTCTATAAATTGAGCATATGAATGTTTTATCCGCATATAAATTGAATAACATAACGAGCTTATGAAGTACCGTTCTGTAATGGCATGTATGCAATATGCGATGTCGATGTTGCATGAAATAATAGATCGTGTCCAGTGTTCAATGAAAACGTCAAATAAATCATATATCCATGAGAGCAACCATTGTGGCATAGGTGCTTGAAAAATGTGAAGATAACCACGTGCGCTTCCTATTAATGACTGTAATTGACAAGTGAATCAAAAAGGGACGTGATGCGTAATTGCAGCAAGGCATTACTTGACAAATGAATTGCGGCCAGGTGAAAACATGAAAGGGGAGAGAAGATGTTTGGTTCCACTTACAATTATGCACTCTCCATTTCATTTTGAGGACTGCGAGAAGATGCTCTAACCCCACAACATGGGAATCTACAACACATTATGTTATTTACTGTGGTGGAGGAAGGAATGATTTCATATTGAATATATAGATAATTGTGTAATAACTTGACGTTGTAATATGATATATTACCGTGGATGTCACAGTCGGAGATAGATTGAAAACATTATCATATGCATTCCAAAGATGTGGTCGGTCTTAATTAAAAAACACATAACTAAACACGTGTTAGCTTTTACTTTTTGACACATATGAGATTGAAGGAATATTGAATCACTGTTGGTTCATGGTCGAGGTCATTTGCAAATTCGCAGTCATCTTGGAAAGAAGTTGAAGTTGTCCCAAAAGTCGGGGTTGGAAGTTGCAGCTTCAAACGTGGGCACATATTTTTGTTATGTCCCTCAATATGGCAATACAAACAGTGATAGGTTCGTGACGTTGAGACTTGTTTTTTCAGATTTTATTTCTGTTTCCCTTCTTTCTTTTGCGGGTCCCAAATGTTGCGCTTGCTTTCCTTGTTAGAGGCCAACTCCTTCACCATATTGGATTGATCAAATTCCGCAGTTAATCTAAGTATCTCATCCTTTGTGCTTCAAAAAGTTTCGTCCATGTGCGATGCAAAGTAGCACAACCACGAGGACAGTGATCGGAGAGAGGCAAATCGAGACATTTGTTTCAATTTGGGAGGCACATTTAAGTCTACAAATGATGGAGCTGCAAGCATTGCATTTTTTGTCCACAGTAGAAGTATTAAAGATTGTGGGATCTCTAATAAGTCTTCCAACTTAAGAACGTGTAATTGGTCTGACCAACACTAGGATTGGTCATTGTATAAGCACAAAAATGGTGAGAGTAGGTGTAAGCATTGATTATAGCATTAAATACGTTGGTAGCACAAAAAACTCTTAGTACTACCGAAACCAGCATAGAGAGTTTTGAAACTCCCACTGGAAATTTCAATTTCAGGCCAATCTGCCTTACCAGTTTGGAAACCACTATATGAGGGTTTCGAAACCCCTTAATGAAATTATTTTTTTACCCAATCTGCCTCACTAGTACTGAAACATGCACAATGGGTTTCGAAACCCTTACTGGAATTTAAATTTTAGGCCAATATGCCATACCAGTTTCGAAACCATTATATGGGGTTTCGAAACCCTTTAATGAAATTGTATTTTTTACCCAATGCTTCACTATTTCCTAAACCTGCACAATGGATTTCGAAACCCCTTACTGAATATCAGTTTCTGGCTAATCTACCATTCCAGTTTCGAAACCATTAAATGGGGTTACGAAACCCTTTAATGAAATTATGTTTTTACCCAATCTGCCTCACTAGTATTGAAACTTGCATAATGGGTTTCGAAACCCTTACTAGAATTTTAATTTTAGGCTAATCTACCATACTAGTTTCGAAACCATTATATGGGGTTTCGAAACCCGTTAATGAAATTGTGTTTTTTACCCAATCTGCCTCATTAGTACCGAAAACCTGCACAATGGGTTTCGAAACCCCTTACTGAATATCAATTTCTAGGCAATCTGCCTCTCTAGTACAGAAACTAGAATAAGGGGTTTCGAAACCTTTACTGGAATTCCTTGCGTAGTGGTTAATGCAATTCCTTGGACTACCATGATATACTTATATATCAACAACAGTTAAAAATTTGTTCGCGTGGGACGTAATTGGCTACACCATATGCTTGCCTATCATAAACTAAATCTACCTATGTAACAAGTCATCCATAATTGAGAGAGCATGTAACAAATCAATATATAATCTACGATAAAACCATAGACATAAATTAAAAGTATTTGATATGGTTCATGCATAATTCCTTGTACCAAAGTCAACATATAATCTAAAATACCATTGCCTACATCCACTGAAACTATAACATAACATAAGTCCTAAGCATTCGGTGCATCCGAATGCAATGCTGGTGGGAAAAAATGACCCCGGACATTACGCATGCCATGCTCTAGGGATGTGAGACGATCATCTAAGCTACAAATCATGGCAGTAGACTCCTCATGCGACGTACGAAGAAAGGCATCCATGTTGTCAAAACGACTAATCATGGTCGTATAGATGGATTCAATGGTCAGTGCAGGTGGACCATTCTCAGCATCGACATTCTCACCACCAACATTTTGAGCACCAAATACAGCTTCGTCTTCATCTTTTTTGTGAACCCACTCCCCATTAATAAACCTCTACCCGGCCTTCATTGTCGTTGTTGTCTTATTAATCTTACTCTTCAGACGAATGGCAGGATCAAGCGATGTGTTTAATGTTTATCTTCTCAAAGATGTTACATAGAACACATCCATAATTGAAAGAGCTACAGGGTCTGCGAATGATTTTAACAAGTGAGTCGAAGATGATTTGGGCAATATTAGAGCGATTATCAGTACGTAGTTGGTGTAACCACCAATAGTCCATCTTCCGCATCCGAGTGCATCTTCCACTAGAAGGCCGAAAAATCCAAGTAGTGAAAAGATGAAAAAACCTATCATCGTTGTGAAGGTGAGTAAGACTGTCATCGTCAAACTTGATAGAAACACTTTCAGACTCTTTAGAAGCACCACTATTAGGGACACCAAGATGTTTAGCTATAGTTTCTGGTGTGATTTCAATTTCGGTTCCCATAAGATATGAATCAATTTCGTAAACCTCGTTGTACCTATTCTTCGGAAGCTTAGCATTGGCATAAGAAAACTTTAACTAGGGTATGAAAGACACGAGGCCTAATATCTAAAAACTCTATCCGCCCCCATTCCACAAACATAGGAAAGAATTCAAAATTATAGAGGTCAAAGATTAAAAAGTCTAAATCAATAGTTCGCTCGGCTCCAATGTCTTTGGCCTCGTAGACTTGATGAAAATGATCAAGATTTTCATTATTTGTAAAACAAAGATTCAACAAATTAGAGTTTTAAAGTTGTCGTAGAACGACACGAGAGAATTTACTCGTTTCTCTACGCGGAAATTGTGTATGTACACAAATATCTACACAAAGTTGAGCCACTTTGGGCCATGTTGACTTATTGTAAGAAATTCGGTACATACCATTTTTCTTACAACTTTTGTAAGAAATTGTGTAAACCTTGTAGAAAATTGTGTACAAACAAAAATTCTTACATATTTTGTACCAAATTATATTTTCTCGTAGAAAATTGTGTATGTACAAAAATCCCTACACAAAGTTGAGCCACTTTGGGCAATGTTGACATATTGTAAGAAATTCGGTACATACCGTTTTTCTTACAACTTTTGTAAGAAATTGTGTACACACACAAATCCTTACGTAATATGTACACAATTATGTTTTCTCGTAAAAAAATGTGTATGTGCACAAATCCCTACACAAAGTTGAGCCCCTTTGGGCCATGTTGAGTTATTGAGAGAAATTCGGTACATACCGTTTTTCTTACAACTTTTGTAAGAAATTGTATACACCTTGTAGGAAATTGTGTACATATACAAATCCTTACACATTTTGTACCAAATTATGTTTTCTCGTAGAAAATTATATATGTACACAAATCCCTACACAAAGTTGAGCCACTTTGGGCCATGTTGACTTATTGTAAGATATTCGGTACATACCAATTTTCTTAAAACTTTTGTAAGAAATTGTGTACATACACAAATCCTTACATATTTTGTACACAATTATGTTTTCTCGTAGAAAATTGTGTATGTACACAAATCCCTACACAAAGTTGAGCCCCTTTGAGCCATACGAGTTATTGAAAAAATACGGTACATATTGTTTTTCATACAACTTTTGTAAGAAATTATTTACACCTTGTAGGAAATTGTGTACATACACAAATCCTTACATATTTTGTACCAAATTATATTTTCTTGTAGGAAATTGTGTTTGTACACAAATCCCTACACAAAGGTGAGCCACTTTGGGCCATGTTGACGTATTGTAAGAAATTTGGTACATACCATTTTTCTTAAATTTTTGTAAGAAATCATGTATACTTTGTGTAAGAAATTGCTTACATACACAAATCCTTATATATTTTGTACATAATTATGTTTTCTCCTAGGATATTGTGTATGTACAGAAATCCCTACACAAAGTTCAGCCCTTTGGGAAATATTGAGTTATTGTAAGAAATTCAGTACATACCATTTTCTTACAACTTTTGTAAGAAGTTGTGTACACATTGTAGGAAATTGTGTACATAAACAAATCCTTACATATTTTGTACCAAATTATGTTTTCTCGTAGGAATTTGTGTATGTACACAAATCCCTACACAAAGATGAGCATATTTGGTTCATGTTGAGTTATTGTAAGAAATTCGGTACATACCGTTTTTCTTATAACTTTCGTAAGAAATTGTGTACACTTTGTAGGAAATTGTCTATATACACAAATCCTTACATATATTATACCAAATTATGTTTTCTCGTAAGAAAATTTAGTATGTACACAACTCCCTACACAAAGTTGAGCCCTTTGGGCCATGTTGAGTTATTGTAATAAATTCGATACATATTGTTTTTCTTACAACTTTCGTGAGAAATTGTATAGACCTTGTAGGAAATTCTGTACATACACAAATCCTTACATATATTGTACCAATTTATGTTTTCTCGTAGAAAATTGTATATGTACATCAATCCCTACACAAAGTTGAGCCCCTTTGGGCCATGTTTCGTTATTGTAAGAAATTCGGTACATACCGTTTTTCTTACAACTTTCTTAAGAAATTTTGTAGACCTTGTAGAAAATTGTATACATACACAAATCCTTACATATATTGTACCAAAATATGTTTTCTCGTAGGAAATTTTGTATGTACACAAATCCCTACACAAAGTTCAGCCTTTTTGGGCCATGTTGAGTTATTGCAAGAAATTCAGTACATACCATTTTTCTTACATCTTTCGTAAGAAATTGTGTACACTTTGTAGGAAATTGTGTGCATACACAAATCCTAACATATATTGTACGAAATTATATTTTCTCGTAGAAAATTATGTATGTACACAAATCCTTACACAAAGTTGAGCCCTTTTGGGCCATGTTGAGTTATTGTAAGAAATTCGATACATACCATTTTTCTTACAACTTTTGTGAGAAATTGTGTACACCTTGTAGGAAATTGTGTACATACACAACTCTTTAGATATATTGTACCAATTTATGTTTTCTCGTAGGAAACTGTGTATGTACACAAATCCCTACACAAAGTTGTGCCCATTTGGGCCATGTTGAGTTATTGTAAGAAATTCGGTACATACCGTTTTTCTTACAACTTTCGAATGAAATTGTGTACACCTTGTAGAAAATTTTGCATATACAAAAATCCTTACATATATTGTACTAAATTATGTTATTTCGTAGAAAATTGTGTATGTACACAAATCCCTACACAAAGTTGATCCCCTTTGAGCCATGTTGAGTTATTGTAAGAAATTTGGTACATGTCGTTTTCTTACAACTTTCGTAAGAAATTGTGTATACCTTGTAGGAAATTGTGTATATACACAAATCCTTACATATTTTGTATCAAATTATGTTTTATGGTAGGAAATTGTGTATGTACACAAATCCATACACAAAGTTTAGCCCTTTTAGGCCATGTTGAGTTGTTGTAAGAAATTTGGTACATGTCGTTTTTCTTACAACTTTCGTAAGAAATTATGTACACCTTATAGGAAATTGTGTACATACCAAAATCCTTAAATATAATGTACCAAATTATGTTTTCTCTTAGGAAATTGTGTATGTACAGAAATCCCTACACAAAGTTCTGCTCTTTTGGGCCATGTTGAGTTATTGTAAGAAATTCGGTACATACCGTTTTTCTTACAACTTTTGTAAGAAATTGTGTACATATACAAATCCTTACATATTTTGTACCAAAATATATTTTCTCGTAGCAAATTGTGTATGTACACAAATCCCTACACAAAGTTGAGCCCCTTTGGGTCATATTGTGTTATTGTAAGAAATTCAGTACATACCTTTTTTTTTCTTTCAACTTTCGTAAGAAATTGTGTACACCTTCTAGGGAATTGTGTACATACAAAAATCCTTACATATATTGTATCAAATTATTTTTTTCTCGTAGGAAATTGTGTATGTACACAAATCCCTATACAAAGTTGACTCACATTGGGCCATGTTGAGTTATTGTAAGAAATTCCGTACATATCATTTTCTTACAACTTTTGTAACAATTTTTGTACACCTTGTAGGAAATTGTGTACATACAGAAACCCTTACATATATTGTATCAAATTATGTTTTCTCGTAAGAAATTGTGTATGTACACAAATCCCTACACAAAGCTGACTCACTTTGGGCCATGTTGAGTTATTGTAAGAAATTTATTACATACCGTTTTTCTTACAACTTTTGTAAGAAATTGTGTACACCTTGTAGGAAATTGTGTGCATACACAAATTCTTACATAATTTGTACACAATTATGTTTTCTCGTAAGAAATTGTGCATGTACACAAATCCTTATACAATGTTGAGCCCTTTTGGGCCATGTTAAGTTATTGGAAGAAATTCGGTACATACCGTTTTTCTTACAACTTTTATAAGAAATTGTGTACAACTAGTAGGAAATTGTGTACATATACAAATCCTTATATATTTTGTACCAAATTATGTTTTCTCGTAAGAAATTGTATATGTACACAAATCCCTACACAAAGTTGAGCCACTTTGGTCCATGTTGACTTAAGAAATTCGGTACATACAATTTTCTTACAACTTTTGTAAGAAATTGTGTTCACCTTGTAGAAAATTGTGTACATACACAAATCCTTACATATTTTGTATCAAATTATGTTTTTCCGTAGGAAATTGTGTATGTATACAAATCCTTGCACAAGTTTGAGCATTGTGGGTCATGGTGAGTCTTTGTAGAAAATTTTGTTTATGCCGTTTTTCTTATAGTTGTTGTAAAGAATTAGGTACAAGCTTTGTAAGATATTATGTACAAACTTTGTAAGAAATTGTGTACAATTTTTTTACCCGGTAAACCGGTCGGCCTTTTTAGACGCCAATTAGAGGCTGCTTTTTAGAATCACCATTTTTGTACTGTCGAAATTCCATTTTTTAAAATTAATGGTTTTCTCTCCTAAATAATCCCCAATAGTCAATGGCTAATTTGTTCAGATATTCCCTTTTGGGGAGTTATCTAGAAAAATACCCCACTTTGAAGAACATTTGGATAAATACCCCCCATTTGGCCCACGTCAAGGTAAATCGCGTTTTACAGGATCCGACATCCAAAATTGCGTTCTACAAGGCGCGACTTCAGTCTGATGTGGATTATATTATCCGGTAAATATATTTTTTAAAAAATAAATTGAAGTCGCACTGTAAAGGCGTCGTGATAAGATGAAGTCGCGTTGTGTGGGCCACAATTTCCACGTTAATAAATTGCATTAGTTGAAAATTTAATTACCGGATTAAGGTTATGAAGAAGTCGCGCTCTGTAGGGTGCGATTTTCCAAAGTCGCATCATGTAGGGCACTTTTTTTTATTGAATAGTCGCACCCCAGTCGGTGCGATTTCCACTATAAATTGGTCCCCACCCTCCCCTTCTACCCCACACAAAAAAATTCTCTCTCTCTCTCAAATCTACTTTCTTTCAATTTCTTAGTTGATTTTTCGTGTTTGATATAATGGCGAGATTGATAAGGTTGAATCACAAGCACATGTTTGATTATCATCAGAGAAATGTTAGTTTTATCATGTTTTATTATTTTATTTTATTATATATTTTTATTTATTTAAATACGTATTTTATATGTTCTTTTATATAGTTTAATTTATAGATACGAGTTTATTTTTTTAGAATGGGATAGAACGACATCTGGACGTTTCTTACAACCAGATGACGAGATCACCCGAATTGTTAATCCAACGGTACATAAAGGAGGCTGGGTTTTTGCATGCATCCAAAATTCTTGTAGGTGCGAAAGTAGACGTTGATTTTGTAAACGCTCTTTTGGAGAGGTGGAGGCTGGAGACACACACATTACACCTTCCTTGCGGCAAGGTGATGATTACCTTGGAGGACGTGTCACATATCCTGGGTTTTCCTATTGATGGAGAGGCTATCACTGGTCACGATGCTGAAGATTGGATGTACCTATGTTTGAGTGGGCTAGGGGCTGCGCCGGAGCATTTTTACGGCGGAAAAATAAAATTAGTGTGGTTGTGGGATAATATTGGTGATGTACTCATTGACGCGAGCGGAGATGTGAAGAAGGTAACAATAATTTTTTTAGTGAATATTATTGAAATAATTTTTTACATATGCTAATATATATATATATTCATATCGTAGGCATATGATGTCGCTTATATTTTATAGATGATCGGCGACGTATTGATGCCTGACAAAACCTGGAACAAGGTTTAGTCGATCTAGTTGCGGCATTTGCAAAATTTTGAAGATGCTAGTAAACTGAGCTGGGGATCTGCAGTTTTGGCCACTCTGTTTAGAGAGCTGTGCAAGAACACCGATCTAGAAAAGTATTGCATCGGAGGTTGTTTGGTGTTGCTCCAATCCTGGGCGTGGTGGAGAATGTCATTTTTACGCCCTGAGCTTCTTGAGCCTACTTTATATGTTTTTCCGCTAGGTCGGAGGTAAGAAAAATGTTAATTAATTTTAATATATGCACTATTATAATTTAAATAACATCTTATTTTGTAGGTGGACTGCTCCTTTAACTCATGTTGGTGTTGCAAAGAGCCTGAAGGTTATCAGACAGGATATTGAGATTTTTTCGAAAGATCAGGTAACACTTTGGTGTATTTATATAAAATAAATTTTATATTTAATATACGTATAATATATTGTATAGTTTTTATGGACACCGTTCGCGAATTCGAAAGTGCACCACTGTATTCCAGAATTTTCGATCGAGACGAAGCTTATTTGGACAACCACTGTACCACTCGTCTGCTATGCCACAGTTTAGTGACATCCGACCGATCGCGTCTTACAGAAATTTGGTTGTTTCCAACGTATCCCAGTTGAGCCTCCAAATCTGGATGAGTTGCACAAACTCACTCGACAAGGGAAGCCCGAGGTAATAAATATTTATATACTTACCGTATTCTTTTATTAATTCGAACGTAATTCATACCAAAAAAGAATAATAAATTTTTTATTGTTCGATAGGTTGATTTGTCGGTGTACCACTACGCTTATATCTCTCATTGGAGGGATAAGATGAATCCGCAATGGCAACTGTAGAGTGATTATCGTATGTTTGAAACGATGGTGAGTCATGATTACGAGGACTAGTTTACGACAAATGGGAAGTCGTTTATTCTGACTCGAGAGGAGGAAGCGGTCGTCTATCGGTGTCAACAACGCAACCGCCCATGGTCTCAGCGTTCGAGGGGGAAGGGAGTAGGAAACACCTCCGGCGGTGCGTCATCATCGACGAGAACCTGTGGTCCTGCCTCCGCGGCACCGCCACCATCAGATACTAACCCACCACCGATGCGGCCAAAGCTGACCCAAAATCCAAGCTAAAGTTATTTAACGCCTTCTATGTCAGACTCCTCTGCTCAATTTACGACGATGGTGAGTGGTGCCTCAATCTATCTTGCAGCATTTATGCCCTACGTGCCCTTCATGTCATTCCCCATGATGTCAGCCGCATTTGGAACCGAGATTGCCCAACAAACGCCGCCACAATCGATTTTCTACCTTAGTGGGCCCGGTGGAACGAGCGGTACTACTAGAGCTAGAATCAAGGATATAACGCCCCGGGTTTAGGGCCGGGAGATATCGAGTTAGTTAAACCGGGACGGGTTAAGTCAAATGGGAGAGAAAACCATTTTTAATACACCAAAAGTGTTTTAAAGGAAAATGGCAAAAATGTGATTTTTAATAAAAGAAATAACAAAAAGTGGATTTTTATCAAAAGCTATCATCTTTTCAAATCCCATTTCACCTTCTAAAACCCTTCCCAAACCCTATTCACTATTCCATTAATTTCAAGCCTCCAAATAAAGTGATTTCTCCAAGGTAAATGGTTCCTCAACTTAGTCTCATCTTCCTTGAGTCATGAATGTTGATATTTTTGTAAAACTCATGGATTTATCTTGTTTTTTATTTTTAAAGTTTTGTTTGAAATGAAGGGAGATTTATGGATTTTCATTTGGGTTGGTTGTGGCTGAGTTGAGGGTGTTTTTATCTTTGTTTTAACACTAAAATAACATGAAAAAGACGAGTTTTTAATGGAAACCCGAAATGGGAATTGTGGGTGATTTTAAGAGTTGGAAATCTTGAGTTTTTGGTTGGGTTTTGAGTCTAAATGGTAGCTGGAGGTTTGGTAGCTTTGGATTGATGTTTAGGGATGCTAAAAGGTAGATTTTTTATGGTAAACTCGTTGGGTATGACTGCTAGTAGTTTGGGTTTGAATTGGCTATGTTTCGGGTGTAGTTTAAGCTTGACTCGATGTGTATTGTTGCAAGGTTGTTAAGTTCCGGGTTTTTGATGTGTTGTGAGTGTATTTTTGTTCTAATGTTCGATTTTGGGTTGCTCAAAACAGAGGAATTGGATTCAGGCTTTGTGGACGGAAATTCGGGTAGTTCAGAGGCTTGATTTGGCATCTTGGACATTGATTGTGTGTTGGCTGGTGAGTGGATCGATTTTAAAAGCCTTAACGTGGTTAAGGGAGTGTTTTGGGAGTTTGGATTGAGCTTGAAAATCCAATAGCTCAAGAGTAATTTTTAAAGGTTTTATGCAATTAAATTGTGTTTTAACGATTCTTGAATGCAAGTTGAGTATGTTATGTTGATATGTGTTGAATTGCATTGTTATGCATGTTGAGATGTGGGACTTGTGTTTATACTTGCATTGTGAGTACATGCCTTGCATGGAAGTTTGGACTTGGTAAGTGGTTCAAGCATCGGTAATGCTTGTGGTTGTAATTGAGTATATTGACATGTGTTGGGTTGTTACCTGATATAATTGATCGATCAATAGGATTAGAGTGCACTCGACGTAAAATTCGCGCGTGGCCTTAGTGATGTTAGATTCCACTAAAGAGAAGTACGGTGATGTGAAATTCCACCGGAAATTATGTTGTTACTAGACGGGTGAGTACGGTGATGTGAGATTCCACCAGAAGTGTCTAGTGGGTTTGAGAAACTATCCGCATATCCGAGTAAAAACGTTGAATGTCACTATACCCATGATACTTTAATTCTCATGTTAAGCATGTTGTTGATTTCTCTCTATTATGCTTATGCTTATGCATTGTTGTTTACTTCGCTTGCGTTATGAGAATGAGCATGTGGTAAGCCTATGGCTTGTGGTTGCATTCGGTAAATGCACGTAAAGGTAAATGCATGACATTGTGTGTTAAAGCATGTGGAAATGATTTGGAAATGGTTTTGGTTTTCAAGCAAACTATTGTTTTAAAACTGCATTGTTGTAGCTACCGTTTTGAGCACCGCTCACTAAGCTTAAACGTCTACGCTCTTTTTTCCAACAATGTAGGCTCTTAGACCTTTAGAGCAGCTCGGGGAACATGGGAGACTCCAAGGGAGTTTGGTTTGCTCAAGTATGGTTTAGACTTCAATAACTAGTATCTAGCAATGGGATAAGACCTTTGTGTTTGATGTGTTGTTGGCATGTGCTTATTGCTTAGACAAGTTTGTTTAGTTTCTTTGGGCTTGTAATGCCTTTTATCATGTTGAAGTATGCTTTTGTTTAACTTTTGGCCATGTTGGTGAATGCTATGTATGCATGTTTTCCTTTAAAATCCTATCATGATGAATGTTGCATCGCTATGTGTTTGAATTTCTTCGTATGTTTATCCATGGTTGCTTTATGTTGTATTTGAGCTTGTATGTTGCTTGAATGAGTGTTAAATGCCTTTTTTGTTAAGTCCTTATGCTTTTATCAGCTAAATCAAGTCTTGCAGTGCAGGGCGTATCGATACGCTCAAGAGCCATATCGATACGGTCCCTTGCTTTGGGGCTTGTTTTGGACAAGGTGTACCGGTATGCGGGGATGTATCGATACGCGAAATGCTCTCGGGAAATCTAAGAAATTGACAAGATTTTTGCATATCGGTACGAATCCTGAGGGTATCGATATGGTCTTTGTAGTTTGACCTTGGGAAAGTTGACCGTTGAGAGTGTATCGATAAGATCTTCTAGCGTATCGATACGGTCTTCCTAGGTTGACTTGGGGGTGTTGACCAAATCCAGACGTATCGATACAGTCCTTTAGCGTACCGATACGGCTTGTTGTTAAAGCTAAAAAAGGAGGTCTTAATTGTCTATTTCACGTGTTTTGTATCCATATATGTTTTTCGCTGTGTGTCCTCTCACATAGGATATAATTAAAGCATCTAGACAAGATAACTTTAAAAGAAATTTTCTAGGGTTGCTAATTGGAGTGGAGCCTTAATGGGTTTCGCTTCGGTTTTCCCCGTGTATCTCATTCAATGCGGTCTGGCGGCTAGGCCGGGTCGAGGGGGTTACATTTTTTGGTATCAGAGCCTAGGTTTCGCCTAGGTTCGTTGAGTTTCTGCAAGCCGAAAGGTAATGAGGTAATTTTTATGGTGTAAGCTTGTTGATTGTGATTGCGCGGTGATTGTAAGCATGCTTGTGGCTATCCTTGTGTTGGTTGAGAAGTAGTTAAAGGCACCCATTGCTAGTATACTATTATTGTAAGTGATTTTAAGTTTAAGGACTTGAGCACCTTGGACCTTGTTCCTTGCTGACCCCAATTCATTTCACTTTGTTGTTTAGCTTTGCATTTGTTAGCATGGTGAGACCGAGAGGAAGGCCGAGAATTGATAATCCGAGGGTTGAGTGGATTGAGAATGTTGAGAATATGCGAGGAGAGAACTTGCCTCCTTCTTCTCCTCCTCCGGGTGGTGGAGCGAATGCAGAAGGTGTTGGACCCCAGGCTGGTCAGGGACATGCAGGTATTAATGTGAATTCGTTCATTCAGGCTATAGCCGGAGCTATACAGACAGCTTTAGCGGGTGTTCGGGTTGCAGCACCGCCTCATGGTGCAGGTTCTGGTTTACCGTTAGAGCGACTCTGTGGCTTGGGCGGGGTTGAGTTCTGTGGGTTGTCACCCGAGGGTTCAGAGGCATGGTTTGAGAGCACATTTCGTATTTTGAGTCAGATGGAGTGCTCTGAAGCACATAAGTTGGGTTGGATTGTCTCTTTGCTTCAGGGAGATGTATACACTTGGTGGACTACTATCACTACGGGTATGCTAGAGGCTGAAGTTACTTGGGAGTTCTTCAGGACTACTTTCCGTAAGAAGTTCCTAGGTCTTCGATACCTAGATGAGAAGAAGAGAGAGTTCATGGCTCTAGTTTAGGGTAGCTGGACCGTGTCCAACTCTGAGGTGCAGTTTGTACGTCTGAGTCAGTATGCTTCTGAGTTAGTTCCCGCTGAACGTTGTGAGCGTTTCCGTTATGGGTTGGTTTAGGATGTGAAGACCTACATGTTGGCTTCCAACTATACAGATTTTGATGTGGTGGTCGCTAGGGACAAGGACATCGAACAATCTTTGGGACTTGCAGATCGCAAGGGTGGAACTAGTTTAGGAAAGAGAACTGTTGAATGAGACAGGGATCGTGCCAAGAGGCACAAGGATAGGAAACCTCATCATGATCATAGACGCGAAGGTGGTAATCCGGAGAGAGGCCATCACGGTCAAGAAACTGAGAATCGTACTCCCGAGTGTAACAAGTGTGGTAGACATCATTACGGTGAGTGTTGGGGCACTTATGGTTCTTGTTAGAACTGCGGGTCTAGGGCGCATTTGAAGCGCGATTGTCCACATTCGTCTAGGGATGGAAAAGCTCCAGCACGAGCTGTCGACCATCAGAGAGGTCGTGGGCGCGGTCGAGGTAACTTTCAGCCTATGAATGACGGTCATAGGAATGTAGCTCATGTTGTAGAAGATCAGCCCGAGGGAGGTGGGCTAGCTAGAGTGTATGCACACTGTGAGGACATGAATGACACAGATGTGATTGCAAGTAATTTCTCGTTACAGTCTTTGATTTTGCTTTCCTTGATTGATTCCGGTTCTACGCATTCGTACATATTGAGTGAGCATGCAAGATTGTTAGATATTCTGGTTGAGATATTAGATGTGGGTATGAATGTCACTAGTTCCTTTGGTGTGACAGTTGTGGTCAGAAAGATGTACAGAAGATGTCTTTTGATGGTTCATGGTTGCCGTTCTATAGTTTTGATGTAATATTAGGCATGGACTGGCTTGTAGAACATAAGGCTAGAGTAGATTTTGAGACAAAACATGTGTCCTTGAGACTTTCAGAGGGATCATGAGGTAGTAATAATGGGCGAGAACGTTAAGTTCTTGTTCAATGTAGTTTCAGCCTTAGAGGGTCAGAAGTTCCTGGATGTGGGTTTTCAGGCGTACCTAGCCTATGTTATGAATCCGAATATGGATGAGGCACGACCGTGAGACATTAGGACAGTTTGTGACTTTCCGAGCGTGTTCCCAGATGAATTGCCTGGTTTGCCTCCAGATAGAGATGTAGAGTTTGTTATTGAGACTTATTCAAATTTAGCTCCAGTAACGATAGCACCATATCGAATGGCTCCTAATGAAATGAAAGAGTTGAAGACATGGCTTCATGAATTGATCGATCGAGGGTTCATTCGTCTGAATACTTCACCTTGGGGTGCACCGGTGTTGTTTGTGAAAAACAAATACGTCAGTTTGAGAATGTGTATCAATTATCGACAGTTGAATAAGTTGACAGTGGAGAACAAATATCCATTGCCGAGAATTGATGATTTATTTGATCAGTTGAGAGGTGCTTCAGTGTTCTCGAAGATAGATTTGAGATCCGATTATTATCAATTGAAAGTAAGAGATCAAGATGTACCAAAGACAGCTTTCCGCACTCGTTATGGGCACTACGAATTCTTAGTGGTGCCATTCGGTTTGACTAATGTACCGGCAGCTTTTATGGACATGATGAATAGACTATTTCATAAGTACTTAGATCAGTTTGTGGTAGTGTTCATTTATGTTATTTTAGTGTACTCTCGTACCGAGGAAGATCATGATTGGCATTTGCGTTTGGTGTGATAGAAATGGCTAGACAATCACTTGTATGCCAAGTTGAGTAAATGTGAATTATGGATTAGGGAAGTAGTCTTTCTAGGCCATATTGTATCAGTCGAGGGAATCCGAGTGGATCCTAAAAAGGTTGAGGTAGTTGTGAATTGGAAATCACCGAAGACAATGACTGAAGTTTGTAGTTTCTTAGGTTTGGCCGGTTACTATAGACGTTTTGTTGAGGGTTTCTCAAAGGTTGCAGCTTCTTTGACTAATTTGCTATATAGGATGTTCGGTTTGAGTGGAATGATGCAAGACAACAAGCGTTTGAGAAATTGAAAGAAGCCTTAACCGAAGCTCCCGTCTTAGTTCAGCTCGTGTTAGGGAAAGAGTTTGTAGTCTTTAGTGATGCGTCGTATGTTGGCTTGGGTTGTGTGCTTAAGCAAGAAGGAAGAGTAGTGGCCTATGCGTCTAGACAGTTGAAGACTCATGAGCGTAATTACCCTACGCATGATATAAAATTGGTTGTAGTAGTTTTCGCTTTGAAAGTTTGGAGACACTACTTGTATGGTGAGCAATGCACCGTGTATACGGATCACAAGAGTCTGAAGTATATAATGTCCCAAAGAGAGTTGAATCTTAGACATCGTAGGTGGCTAGAGTTACTTAAGGACTACGATCTCACGATTAAGTACCATCCGGGTAAAGCCAATGTAGTGACTGATGCTTTGAGTAGAAAGGTAGCAGTGGAGTTATGAGCTATGTTTGCTAGATTGAGTTTGTCCAAAGATGATGGTTTAGTGGCCGAGTTTCAAGTTAAGCCTTCGTTGCTTTAGTTGATTAGAGAGAAGCAGTTGCGAGATAGATTGTTAACATCTCATGTACAAGACATAGCGGAGGGTAAACCGACAGATTTTTGTTTTAGTAGTGATGGAGTTTTGTGTTTCAAGAGTAGAGTAGTTGTTCCGGAAGATGTAGACTTGAGACGCACCATCCTAACTGAAGCTCACAGTAGTCCGTTTGCTATGCATCCGGGAAGCACGAAAATGTATCTCGATTTGAAAAATGAGTATTTCTGGGTTGGTTTGAAGAAAGATGTTGTCGAGCTTGTGAGTAAGTGCATGGTTTGTCAACGATTTAAAGTCGTGCACCAATTTCCTTCAAATTTGTTACAACCGTTGAGAATTCCCGAGTAGAAGTGGGAGAGAATCTCCATGGATTTCGTATCGGGTTTGCCGTTGACACCTTCTAAGAAGAACTTGGTTTGGGTAATAGTTGATCGTCTTACGAAATGTGCGCACTTTTTGGCCGTTCACACCACTTATACCTTAGATAAGTTGGTCGATTTGTATATCAGTGAGATAGTGAGATTGTATGGTGTACCGAGATCTACAGTGTCAGATAGAGATCCGAGGTTCACGGCTAGGTTTTGGGAGAGTTTGCATAGTGCTTTGGGTACTCGACTAAATTTCAGCACTTCGTATCATCCTCAGACCGATGGTCAGTCAGAGAGAGTCATACAAGTGTTGGAAGACATATTGAGATGTTGCATTATTAAGTTTAAGGGTTCGTGGGAGAAGTACATATCGTTATTAGAGTGTTCTTATAATAATATTTATCAAGCGAGCATTCAGATGGCACCTTATGAAGGTCTGTATGGTAGAAAATGTATAACACTTGTTTGTTGGGCCGAAACGGGATAAAAATTGATACCTTTGCTTGATATGCTTAAGGGTACTACTGAGAAAGTACAATTGATTTGTGACCGTTTGAAGGCAGCTTCGGATAGACAGAAATCCTATGCAGACTTGAAAAGAAGAGAAATAGAGTATGCCATGGGCGACAAAGTGTTCTCTAAAGTCTCACCTTGGAAGAAGGTGATGAGGTTTGGTAGGAAAGGCACGTTGAGCCCGAGGTTCATTGGTCCATATGAGATAGTTGAGAGAGTTGGTCTCGTTGTCTATAGATTGAGACTGTCGGTCGAGCTAGAGAAGATTCACGATGTGTTTCATGTTTCGATGCTTCGGAGGTATAGATCAGATCCGTCACACGTTATGCTAGTTGAGTAGATAGAATTGAATCTAGATTTGACCTACGATGAAGAACCAGTTGAGATTTTGGCTTCGGATAGCAAAGTGTTGCGGGGAAGAACGATTGAGTTGGTTAAGCTTAAGTGGCGTCACCGAGGGGTGGAAGAAGCCACTTGGGAGAGGAAGGATGACATGAGGAAGAAGTTTTCGCATCTCTTTCCGCCAGGTAATTTCAGTGACGAAATTCCTTAAGTGTAGGAGATTTGTAACGCCCTGAGTTTAGAGCCGGGAGATATCGGGTTAGTTAAATCAGGACGGGTTAAGTCAAATGGGAGAGAAAACCATTTTTAATACACCAAAAGTGTTTTAAAGTAAAAAGGGCAAAAATGGGATTTTTAATAAAAGAAATAAGAAAAAGGGGATTTTTATCAAAAGCTATCATCTTTTCAAATCCCATTTCACGTTCTAAAACCCTCCCCAAACCCTATTCACTATTTCATTGATTTCAAGCTTCCAAATCTAGTGATTTGTTCAAGGTAAATGGTTTCTCAACTTATTCTCGTCTTTCTTGAGTCATGATTGTGCATTTTTTTTTGTAAAACTCATGGATTTATCTTGTTTTTGACTTTTAAAGTTATGTTTGAAATGAATGGAGATTTATGGATTTTTGTTTGTGTTGGTTGTGGCTGAGTTGGGGGTGTTTTTATCTTTGTTTTAACACTAAAATAACCTGAAAATGATGGTTTTTAATGGAAACCCGAAATGGGTATTGTGGGTGATTTTAAGAGTTGGAAATCTTGTGTTTTTTTGGTTGGGTTTTGAGTCTAAATGGCAGTTGGAGGTTTGGTAGCTTTGGATTGATGTTTAGGGATGCTAAAAGGTAGATTTTTGATGGTAAACTCGTTGGGTATGGCTGCTAGTAGTTTGGGTTTGAATTGGCATTGTTTCGAGTGTAGTTTGAGCTTGAATCAATGTGTATTGTTGCAAGGTTGTTGAGTTCCGGGTTTTTTATGTGTTGTGAGTGTATTTATGTTCTAATGTTCGATTTTGGGTTGCTCAAAACAGAGGAATTGGATTCGGGCTTTGTGGACGGAAATCCAGGTAGTTCGGAGGCTTGATTTGGCATCTTGGATATCGGTTGTGTGTTGGCTGGTGAGTGGATCGATTTTAAAAGCCTTAACGTGGTTAAGGGAGTGTTTGGGGAGTTTGGATTGAGCTTGAAAAGCCAACCCAAGCTCAAGAGTAAGTTTTACAGGTTTTATGCACTTAAATTGTGTTTTACGATTCTTGAATGCAAGTTGAGTAAGCTAGGTTGATACGTGTTGAATTGCATTGTTCTGCATATTGAGATGTGGGACTTGTGTTTATACTTGTACTGTGATTACATGCCTTGCATGGAAGTTTGGACTTGGTATATGGTTCAAGCATCGGTAATGCTTATGGTTGTAATTGAGTATATTGACATGTGTTGGGTTGTTTCCGGATATAATTGATCGATCCATAGGATTAGAGTGCACTCGAGGTAAAATTCGTGTGTGGCCTTAGTGATGTTAGATTCCACTAAGGAGGAGAACGGTGATGTGATATTCCACCGGAAATTATGTTGTTATTAGACGGGTGAGTGCGGTGATGTGAGATTCCACCGGAATTGTCTAGTGGGTTTGAGAAACTATCCACATATCCGAGTAAAAACGTTGAATATCAATATACCCATGATACTTTAATTCTCATGTTAAGCATGTTGTTGATTTCCCTCTATTATGCTTATGCTTATGCATTGTTGTTTACTTCGCTTACGTTATGAGAATGAGCATGTGGTAAGCCTATGGCTTGTGGCTGCATTCAGTAAATGCACGTGAAGGTAAATGCATGACATTGTGTGTTCAAGCATGTGGAAATGATTTGGAAATGGTTTTGGTTTTCAAGCAAACTACTGTTTTAAAACTGCATTGTTGTAGCTACCGTTTTGAGCACCGCTCATTAAGCTTAAACGTTTATGCTCTCTTTTCCAACAATGCAAGCCCTTAGACTTTCGGAGCAGCTCGAGGAACAAGGGAGACTCCAAGGGAGTTTGGTTTGCTCAAGTATGGTTTAGACTTCAATAACTAGTATAGAGCAATGGGTTAGGACCTTTGTGTTTGATGTGTTGTTGGCATGTTCTTATTGCTTAGACAAGTTTGTTTAGTTGCTTTGGGCTTGTAATGCCTTTTACCATGTTGAAGTATGCTTTTGTTTAACTTTTGGCCATGTTGGTGAATACTATGTACGCATGTTTTCCTTTAAAATCCTATCATGATGAATGTTGCATCGCTATGTGTTTGAATTGTTTCGTATGTTTATCCATGGTTGCTTTATGTTGTATTTGAGCTTGTATGTTGCTTGAATGAGTGTTAAAGGCCTTTTGTGTTGAGTCCCTATGCTTTTATTAGCTAAAACAAGTCTTGCAATGCAGGGCGTATCGATACGCTCAAGGGTTGTATCGATACGGACCCTTGCTTTGGGGCTTGTTTTGGACAGGGCGTACCGGTACGCGGGGGTGTATCGATACGTCAAATGCTCTCTGGAAATCTGAGAAATTAACGAGATTTTGGCGTATCGGTACGGTCTTCGTAGTTTGACCTTGGGAAAGTTGACTGTTGAGAGCGTATCGATACAGCCTTCTAGCGTGTCGATACGGTCTCCCTAGGTTGACTTGGGGGTGTTGACCAAGTCCATGCGTATCGATACGGTCCTCTAGCATACCGATACGGCTTGTTGTAAAAGCTAAAAAGGGAGTCTTAATTGTATGTTTCGCGTGTTTTGTATCCATATGTGTTTTCCGATGCGTGTCCTCTCACATAGGATATAATTAAAGCATTTAGACAAGATAACGTTAAAAGAAGTTTTCTAGGGTTGCTAATAGGAGTGGAGCCTTAACGGGTTTCGCTTCGGTTTTCCCGTGTAACCCATTCGATGCGGTCTAGCGGCTAGGCCGGGTCGAGGGGGTTACAGGGGATGATGATGATGGTGGTGGTGGTATTGATGACGGCGCTCTCCCCTGAAGCAATCCGTAGCGAAATTGTCGTGCACCATCTTGTGGTACCGGTGGACATAGGCGTCATTAGTTTTTTAGTAGTTTATTTTATTTTGAAATATTGAACTTTATATTTATATTTTGTTTTTTAATTAGTATATATTTTAGTTTAATCAAGATTTGTATTTTATTTGTTTAATTAGTATATGTTTTTTAATTTGCGTTTTTTTATTTTTTAATTAGTTTATATTTTATTTGAATCAATATTTTGTGTTAATTTTTTAATTAGTATATATATATTTTGGTGGAGGAATTCGACTATCATTTAATTTTAATTTGTATATATTTTCATTAGCATGTCATTTGTTTTGTAATTAGTATATATTTTTAATTAATATCTTTCTTTTAATTACTATAAAAGAAAGAAACACGTACATTATTATTGTACAATTGTACCCCTAAACAAGCTAATAAAGATACTTCTACAAGATCCTCAACTTGTTTTGCTCTCTTAGTCTCATCCTCAGTTAACATACCCTTGGGTTACTTCCTGAGCTGAGTAGAGAACTTGTGCTTGTCTTGAATCTCGAAGGTCTATTGGAGCCTAGCAGTGTACCCCTAAACATGCTTTTATTGTTGGGTCTTTGACTCCGGTTACATGCGGGGGTCGTAGCCTAGACCAAAACGTTAAGAACTTTGCCTGCAATTCAAAAAGACCTCGAATTTTCAAATATTGTGATTTGTTGTTGTCGATCCTCGAGAACAAAAATACCGAATAGTTAACATCTACTCAACATCAACATATAGATTCAACTACAAATCACAATATCCGAAAAATCAGTTTGCGAATAAATTTTCCAGATACGTGGTTTGTTGGCATTAGTAGTTACATTCGAAAACTTCAAGCACTGCAATGCATTTTTTTCTTCGAATGAGTGATGGTGTGGGATTCGTTCATCCGGTATTTAAAGTGGCAAAGTCGCGTTGTGTACGACGCGATTAACCTGACACGTCGGGAATCCTGGCAAAGACGCATTTTGAACGACACGATTTACCTGACAGGTCAGAAATCCTAGCAAAGTCGCGTTCTATATGACGCGACTTCACTGACACATCAGGAATCCTAGAAAAGTCACGTTCTATACGACGCGACTTCACTGACACGTCAGGAATCTTGGCAGAAGTCACATTCTGTAGGACGCGATTTTCCTGTCGATCCGGTCTATATATACCCTCATTTTTACGAACCTTGGTGGAAAACTCACACTTGTATTGTGAGTTGTGGGTATATGCAGTTGTGGTAGGATACCAGTTGTGGTGTGATGTGTATACCGTTCGTTTATTCAAGATGACTGACAAATCACAATATCCGAAAACGCATGGTGGGGTGCCACGAAAATGATCAGTACCACGAAATCACAATAGCTGCAACTTTATCTTTCATGTAAAGGGTTACAGCTTTTGGTGGGTGTCGGTTACATTTTATAGCACGGGTCAAAGCTTCTACCATTGTCAGTGTTTTTGAAGCTATGTTACGACCCTCGCATGTAGCAGTATTGGTGACAAATGTATAGTGGAAGATGATGATTATCGCATACTCACTAAATCCATGAAGCTTTAGGGCTCCAATAATGTTGACAAACTTTTACACCTCTCGTCGGCTATATATCTACAACAACGGCACATCTCTCTACGGCCATACAAATCTAACAAACTATTGCACCTCTCTTCTATATCAGTTCATATGTAAATTATTTGAGTCTACATGTTTAGGGGTACAATTGACCACGTGTTTAGGGGTACAATTGTTTTTAACATACAAAAAATAAAAATATAATTTACATATGTAATTCCTATGTAATATTTTACGTGTTTCAATGCACGTCTTCTATAAAAAAACAATAATTTGAAATACCACGTGTTTAGGGGTACAATTGTTTCAATGCATGTCTTCAAGCTTGGTGGTCTATTGGAGCCAAGTATTGTACCCCTAAACATGCTTTCATTGTTTAGTCTTTGACTCTGGTTATATGCAGGGGATGCAGGGTAGACCAAAACGTTAAGAACCTTGCCTGCCATTAAGAAAGACCTTAGATTTCCAGATATCGTGATTTGTTGTTGTCGATCCTCATGAACAAAAACACTGAATAGTCATCTCACAAGAGCTAATAACCCACCAACATCTTCTCAACATATAGATTCAACTACAAATAACGACAAATCACAATATCCAAAAACTTTGTTTATGAATAAATTTTCCAGATACATGGTTTGTTGGCATTAGTAGTTACAATCGAAAACTTCAAGCACTACAATTCAGTTTTTTTCTTCGACTGAGTGGTGTGGAATTTGATCAACCGGGTAGGTACTTATAGTCACAAAAGTCACATTTTGTAACACGCAACTTTCCTGACACGTCAGGAATCCTGGCCAAGTCACATTTTGTAAGACGCGATATTTCTGACGTGTCAGGAATCCTGGCAAAGTCGCGCTTTGTAGGACGCAATTATACTGACACGTTAGGAATTCTGGCCAAAGTCTCTTCTTCTAAGACGCTATTTCATTGCTAATCTCGTGTTTTTTTAAGACGAGAGTTCCATCTATATATAGCCCCCTTTACGAATGTTGGTGAATATTTTCACTTGTATTATAATTTGTGGGTATATGTATTTGCATGATTAGTGGATAGATTTTGGTAGGATACCAGTTTTGGTGCGATGTGTGTATTGTCTGTGTTTGTTCAAGATGAACGACAAATCACAATATCCAGAAACGCGTGGTAGGGTGCCACGAAAATGATCGGTACCACGAAATCATAATAGTTACAACTTTTGCTGTCCTGTCCAGGGTTACAGCATTTCGCGAGTGTTGGTTACATTTGATAATGCGGGTCAAAGCTTCTACTATTTTTGGTGTTTTTGCAGCTATGTTAAGACTCCCGCATGAAACATTGTTGGCGACATATGTTTCGTGGATGATGATGATTATCGCGTACTGACGAAATTCACAAAGCTTAAGGGCTCCAACAACTAGGACAAACTATTGCACCTCTCGTCGGCCATTTATCTACAGCAACGTCACATCTCTCGTCGGCCATACAAATCTGACAAACTATTGCACCTCTAATCTATATCAGTTCATATGTAAATTATTTGAGTCTGCATGTTTAGGGGTACAGTTGTTTTTAACATACAAAAAATAAAAATATAATTTACATATGTAATTCATATGTAATATTTTACGTGTTTCAATGCATCTGAGCTTTAATAATCGTGTATATGGTATGCTTACTTGCAAATGTGCTAAAATTGTCGTGTATATGGTGCTAAAATTGGCGCGTTTTAACGAAGTTTTAAGGAACGTTAATTGTCAACAATGTGGAATAATGAGTACGTTAATGGTTCTAACGATGTCGGCATTCGAAACTTCAACGGTTCCAACTTTTGCCCAGGACTATATGAAACATGTTTCTTCACGTCATTGATCAACTTCTTATACGATAAGTTGTATGGCAGCGAAAGCAATATAGTACTCGAGGACTGAAAAACGACGCCGAGAGATGCATCATCAATTATCTACCCATCGTAGTATACCAAAGCTGCAATAGTTTCTCATCTCAACATATTAAATCGATCGAAGTCTTTACAAAGTAAATTCCAAGCTTCAACAAACCAATTTTTTGTGTGCTTTTTGATGTAAAATTCATTCTGGTGTATAATATACTAAGCTTGGCCAAAAGTTGCGTTCTTTAAAAGTGTACTGGTATGCTACCTTAGCGTATCAATGCTGTTCAATGTCATTTAAAAAATTGGATTCCAATAATTGACAAGCCAACGTTCGAATATTAAATGCAAAGATTTTTGCAAAGGTCAGCATATCGTATCGATATGGTGACATACCGTATCGGTATGCTATAACAAAGAATATTTTTTATATGAAAATTTTATCGATACAGTTCCGATGCGTATCGATACATTATAGCTCAAGGTCTTGCCCAGATTAATATTGTATCGATACGGGGTTACACCATATCGGTACGCTATGAACGATCAAAATTACAGTGTTGAGAATCCATATCGATACGCCTTAGGGTATCGATACGCTTGAGCATTTTGTTGCTTTTTGGCTTGAAATCTCTTGAAAACACTTAGAAAATTTGAACCCTTTGAAAACACTTAAAAATTTATTGTTTTGGAATTTAGTCCCTAAGGTAAATTGTTATATCAAAATCAAAATTTGTTTTACAATCTCTCCTTTTTTATATAAGAAAACCACATATAAATTTTTAAGTTTTGAAAACTTTGAAAAGCTTATTGCCCCTTAATTTAAGATAGGTTTTCAAAATTAAGTTTCAAAATCAACTCTATATAATACTTCTCCCCCTTTTTGTTAGATCAAACATAATAGCACAAAGGTAAGGATAATAGCAACATAATATCATTAAATTCAAAGTGAAAACTTAATAATTCAAAGCAACCAACAGTTTAAAAACATAAAGCAAAACTTAAATCCTAACAACATAAATGAAAGCATAGTGTCCTAGCAGATAGGTGCATAAACTAGAGAAACTAAATGAGATATGACGAAATGCACGACTACTCGTTCCCACCATCGTCATTATCCTCGTCCTCTTCATCCTTATCATCTTGATTCGGTTGAGGCCTTCTAGTTTGATTGAGCCAAGCACCATGGAAGGCGGTGAGAGAGACATCCATAGAATTTTGTTGAAGAACAATGGTTTTGACTTGATCCTCCAAAAATGTGAAGCGAGTATCAAGGCCCTTGACTCGATCTTCCAATGATGTGAATCGAGTGTCAATAGAGGCAAACCCGACTTCCATGTTGTTGAATTTCTCATTAAGAAACGTCATGAGATTATCCATGGAGGATTGAGCAATAGGAGCACCTTGATAGCCTTGTGAAGCTTCGGCTTGAACATCTTGGTGAGGAGCTCGAGGAACATGAACTCATTCATTGTTGAGGTTGGCAAAGTGAGCACGGGTGAGGGAACGCTCATCTATGGGTAGGCCAAGGTGTTCGGGATAGTCATGGGTACAATTTATCTTAAGGCAGTGAAACAAATGACTCAACGCCGTTAAATAGTAAAATGATTTGACTTGGTCAGTGTGACGATGTTGAACAAGATAGACAAGATCAACAAACATAATTTGACAAAGATTAGGGCACTTACCCTCACGAAAACACCTAAGGCAAAAATCATCAACTTAACAAATAGTTGAGAATTTCCCACCCAAGGTACGAATAAACCATGAAATTATGAGATGAAGTATACGGTCTTGGGTATTTAAAACATTGACAGAACCAAGAGGACCATGACCTAAATAATTTTCATCATCAATCCCGACATTTTCAAAACCAAAAGCATTGCAAAGAACGGTTTGATCGACTAAAAAAATTGTGCCCATAAGATGAGACTCTATAGCAACAACATGTTCCATTTGTGCATCATGAATGCATTTGGCATTTGAAAAGAAAATTATGACCAAATTTTGATATAAAATAGGAGTTAGGTTCAAAAAGTTCATAAGTTTCCATCTTCGAAACAAAGGAAGATATTCAAATTTAAAACGTTCAGAGTTCAAAAATGGATTGACACGACACGTTCTTCCCTAAGAGTAAATCCTTAGAATAGTTTATAATGTGACAAGTCCGAAGGGTGTGGAAAACTATTTTGGATTATGTAAGGGAGGTTAGGTTTAGGATTACCCTCATCGTCTTCGATAGGATCGAAAGATGTAGAGGCTATGTATCGTTCGCTCTCTTTTTGGGTGTCATAATCTTGAAAACGACATCAAAACAAATCGAATATGTATGTAATTATCATCTCATTAAATCCAACAATAAATTCCAATAATTGAAGGTATTGAAAAATAATTCAAGGTTAAAAATATATACAAGTATAAAACAAAATTTTGGTTAAAAGAAATTTTGAAAAACAGTTCATAAAAATATACGGTATAAATTATATTCGAATGAAAAATCGGATTTTGAAAAGTTTTTGTAAAAAAACTTGAAAACCCATACCATATGTATATGTTTTACAAAAATTAATTGAAAACAAGTAATAAAATTAAACAAAAATTAAAAAGAAAAAAGAAAAAAGTGTATACCTTGAGTTATGAGAATAGATGAATGGGGTGATGAGAATGCACAAGATTGCTAACAAAGTTTGGCTTTGATGTGTTGATGAAAAACCCTCAATTAATTTGAATTTTTATGTGAAAAATTTGAGAGATTAAAGGGGGTTTTATAGTTATTTGCGGCTAGGGTTTGTTTAGGGTAAAGAGGGGAGTTTTAATGAAAAGTGGTTTCTCATTAAAATGCCCAATTTAAGCTTTCCGACGATACCGTATCGGTACGCTTGTAGAGCGTATCAATACTCTTTGCCCTAATTTTAAATTAATTTTAATACCATATCGATACACGTGGTTGTATCGATACAATTTGACACGTATCACTTCCCATTGACAAACTTGTATCGATACGACATCACCTAGAAAGTGCATTTTGGACAGTTTCAAGTCCAAAAATCCAAATCTAAACGTCCCTAAATGCATGTGAATGACATATGAGCAAGATTTAATGACTAAAATTAATGCATACTACCCCTAGCAACATTCATAGAAGCAAAATGATGCAAATTAACATAAGCATGAATATTAACCAATTTCAAGCAAAATTTTTGACCATTTGGGACCTAAAAGGGTCAAAAAAGTCTAGTTAAACCTAACTCTCTCCTAAGGGTCCAAAAATGCTCTTTATCTAAAGGTTTGGTAAATATATCCGCTAATTAGTTCAAGGTATCAACATATTCTAGAACAACATCATTTTTCAAAATATGGTCTCTAATGAAATGATGTTTAATTTCTATATGTTTGGTTCTAGAGTGTTGGATGGGGTTCTTAGTGAGACAAATGGCACTAGTGTTGTCACACCTAAGGGATATTACATATACTTGGACACTATAATCTAAGAGTTGTTGCTTCATCCAAAGGACTTGAGCACAATAACTCCCTAAGTATATGTACTCCGCTTCGGTGGTAGATAAGGCTACACTATTTTGTTTCTTAGAGAACCAAGATATGAGCATACTACCTAAGAATTGACATGTTCCGGAGGTACTTTTCCTATCTATCTTGCATCCCCCATAATCTGCATCCGAATAAGCATGAAGGCTAAAGGAAGAATCCTTAGGATACCAAAGACCTAAGTTAGGTGTGTCTCTAAGGTATCTAAAAATTCTCTTAATGGCTACTAAGTGTGATTCTCTAGGACTATCTTGGAACCTAGAACACAAGCAAACACTAAACAGAATATCTGGTCTACTTGCGGTAAGGTAAAGCAAAGAACCTATCATAGGCTTAGGATCGACACACTTACCTCCTTCATCTTTGTCAAGCTTTATAGAAGGGCTCATAGGAGTGGCTTGAGGCTTCACATTCTCCAAGCCGAACTTCTTGAGCATTTCATTCACGTACTTTGCTTGATTGATGAATGTGTCATCCTTCCTTTATTTGATTTGGAGCCCCAAAAAGAATGAGAGCTCCCCCATCATGCTCATCTCGAACTCACATTGCATTAGCTTAAAAAAAATTTACAATAACATTCATTAGTAGAACCAAAAATTATATCATCAACATAAATTTGTACTACTAAAATGTCATTACAATATATTTTTATGAAAAGTGTAGTATCCACCTTTCCTTTTTCAAAACCTTTTTCAATCAAAAAGTTTGAAAGCCTTTCATACCAAGCTCTAGGAGCTTGTTTTAAACCATAAAGAGCTTTGGTTAATTTAAAAACATGATTTGGAAATTTAGGAGCATCAAAACCCGATGGTTGTTCAACATACACTTCTTCATTTATAAAACCATTTAGAAAAGTACTTTTTACACCCATTTGAAAAAGATTGAAATCATGGTAACATGCAAATGCTAGAAGCATCCTAATAGCTTCCATTCTAGCTACGGGTGAATATGTTTCATCAAAATCAATTTTCTCTTCTTGAGTGTAACCTTGAGCAACAAGCCTACCCTTGTTTCTCACTATGTTACCACTCTCATCTAGTTTATTCCTAAAGACTTATTTAGTTCCTATAGTAGATTGATTATTAAGCCTATCAACTAATGTACATACTTTACTTCTCTCAAATTGATTAAGTTCTTCTTGCATAATCAGAATCCAAAAATCATCTTTTAATGATTCTTTGATATTTTTAGGCTCTATGCATGATATAAATGTAACATGGTTCATTAATTTAAGAGAAGAGCGAGTGATTACCCCTTGGATGGATCACCCAATATTTCACCACTCTTGACATAGTTGAACTCCATTGGGTAGGTGACCTCCTTTTCCTCAAGAGCAAAATCCCTTAAGGCTTCAAGAGGTGGATGTTGTGGTTCCTCTTCTTTGGTTTGAATCTCATCCACCTTTGATGTTTGTCATTCATCAACGGCTTCAATGATTCCTACATCACCATCATCACAAGAATCCTTCCTCGGAAGGAGGTTATCATTGAAAACAACATGCATAGACTCTTCTACTACTAAAGTTCTCTTATTAAATACACGATGGGCTTTAGAGTTTAAAGAATATCCTAAGAAAATAACTTCATCACTTTTAGCATCAAATTTACCTAAGTTATCTTTACCATTGTTTAAAACAAAACACTTGCAACCAAATGGATGAAAATAACTAATGTTAGGCTTCTTAGATTTTAAAATCTCATATGGTGTTTTCTTTAAAATATGCCTAATCATTACTCGATTTATAATATAGCGAGCAGTATTTGTGGCTTCTGCCCAAAAATATTTAGGTAAATTATTTTCACAAAGCATGGCTCTAGCCATTTCTTCTAAAGTTCGATTTTTCCTCTCAACTACCCCATTTTGTTAAGGGGTGCGAGGTGCGGAAAAATTATGGCTAATCCCATTTTCATTTAAAAATTCTTTAAAACTCAAGTTTTGAAACTTGGTTCCATGATCACTTCTAATGTGAGTAATTTTAAGCTCAAGATCATTTTGGGTTATTTTAGAAAATGTGATGAATTTTTTCTAAAGTTTCATCTTTTGTACTTAAGAATAGAACCCAAGTAAACCTAGAATAGTCATCTACAAGCACAAAAACATATGATTTACCACCCAACCTCATAGTTCTAATTGGCCCAAAAAGATCTATATGAATCAATTGTAAGCATCTACTAGTAGAAACATCATTAATGGATTTAAATGAAGTTCTATGTTGTTTAACCTTAGAGCATGCATCACATATTTTATTATTAGAGAACTTAAGTTTGGGTAAACCTCTAACTAGATTAAGGGAAATTAATTTCTCTAAAACACTCATGTTAGCATGTCCTAATTTCATATGCTAAAACCGTGAATCATGTTCATCGTATGCAACTAAGCATGCATTGGATGTTTTTATTTCATCTAAGTGCACCATATAGATATTTTACAGCCACTTTGATCATAGAGAACTTTAAAACCTTTATCACATAATTGACTAATGCTCAACAAGTTGTGTTTTAGACCATTGGCAAGCAATACATCTTCAATGAGTACGGTTGAGAGATTACTAATGGAGCCAATACCCTCAATATAGCCTTTGGAGTTGTCACCAAATGTCACTACTCCACCATGCTTTGGCTTGAGCTCCTTGAATCTACTCTTGTCTCCTGCCATGTGTCTTGAGCATCCACTATCAAGGTACCATGTGTTTTGACTTGAAGCTTTGGCCTTGTAGCAATGCTCCCCCTACAAATAAATATTAGTTCTTTGATTTTGGTACCCAAACCATTTCGGGTCCATAAGTGTTAGCTCCTAAAAGCTTGGTTCCCTTAGGAATCTAAGAAGCAATATCATTTACATTATTAGAAACAATGAGTTCCTTAGGAACCCATAAACTCCTAATTCTTTTTACTTTAGATTACTTTTGAAAGCTTCTTTGTTTAGGGTAAAAAGGTTTTCTCTATTCATATTGGGTTTTAGAAGAATTCCCCTTTTAAAATCATTTTTCTCAATAGTAAGAGAAGTTTTAAGATTATCCACCTCCTTGATGTGATAATCTTGAAAATCGGAAAAAAGTTTTTCTAAATCAATGTTTTTCTTTTTGAGATCATTTGAAAGATTAATCAAACACAAAACCTTCTTTTCCAATTCGGAATTAGTTTTTGAAAGAGACTTGTTTTGATTTTTCAAATCGGAAATGTTTTTCTTATTTTTCAAAATAGACTTTTTGTATTTTTCAACAAACTCGTCATAAACATCTTGTAACTCATCATAGGCATCATATAATTCATTATAAGTAAGAGATGATGAGTTAGGGTTTACCATTGGTTCCTCCTCAAATACCATGAGACAAAGGTTGGCCACTTCCTCCTCTTCTTCAGATGACTCCTCGTAACTCCAAGTTGCCACTTGAGCTTTGAGTTTGTTCTTCTTTCCAAAGCTTTTCTTTCTCAATTAAGGGCACTCGAATCGGATATGGCCGGTCTTCTTGCACTCATAAAAAATGATTTGGTTCTTCTCTTCTTCTTTACTCCAATTCTTGAAGTCTCATTTTCTATTGAATTTTCTTCCTCGATTGGACTTCATGAATCGTGTGAATCTTTTGGCCAACATGGTCATCTTCTTATCTTCCTCTTCACTAGAATCACTATCGTTGTATGAAGCTTTAAGTGCAATTCCAATCTTCTTATTTACAACCTCCTTCTTCTCAACTTTCTTCTTCTCTTTTTCCCTCATTTGTTTCATGATCTCACGAGTGAGTAAAGATCCAACAAGGGCATCAAGCTTGAGAGTCTTCAAATCTCTAACTTCGATGATGGTTGTTCTTTTTCCACCCCAAGATTCCGGAAGAGAATATAGTAGTTTTCGAACTAACTTGTCTTCGGGAATAACTTCACTAAAGCCCTTTAATCCGTTGACGATGACTGAGAACCGATCAAACATTTTGGAGACGCTTTCATCGTGTTCCATCTTGAAATTTTCATAGCTTAAATTGAGCAGCTCGATCTTCGTCTCTTTGACATCGCTAGTTCCCTCATAGCTTAAATTTTCATACCTTTGAATAGATGTCGGGACTGAGAGCACAAAAGATCATATGCAAGGCTTTATCATTGGCTTGCAATCGTCTTCTATCTTCGTTGGTCATCTCGGCTTTGACCTTTGGGACTAATCTTCCTTCACCATCTCTCTTCATAGGAATGTTTGGCCCGTCTTCTATCACATCTCATAACATGTAGTCGTTGGATTTGATGAAGAGTCGCATCCGATTTTTCCAATATGAGTAGTTATCCCCATTGAAGAATGATGGTTTGGTGGTGGATTGAGACTCATAGAGATAGGGGCCGGAGGTGGATGCCATTGCTTCAATTTGTTGTTGATCAAACTCTCCTAGAATCGACTCAAAAAGGTTGTAATCCTTCCAATGAGTGTGGCTCTGATACCAATTGTTGAGTTGATCAATCGATTGCAAATGTCCAAGAGGGGGTGAATTGGCGATTAAAATTTCAAGGGAGAAAATGGATGAATGAAAAATTGGACACAAGGCAATTTATAATGGTTCAAGTTTCTTAAATGAACTCTACCTCCACTACCTTAGCTCCCACTAAGGATTTTCAGCCAATCCACTAATTGATTCTTCCCCTTTTCTTGGATGAGGAGGAAACCTTACAAGACCGATTAAGCTTTCTACACAAAGTTTAATCCAACTCATCTTTACAAAGAAGAAATTTGGTAAACCTTACAATTACCTCTCAAAGGTTGATGTTTACCCAAATACAATTAATCACACCCCAAACTCTCAATAAAAATTACAATGAAAGACTCAATTGAATTGGGTACAAAGATTTGACTCTAAAATGATAAAGGTTTGGATTTGAATTCTTTGATGTTGCTTGAAGGCTTAATAGTTGTTGTTGTAGCATTTGAGACTTGTTTTTATACCCTTGCATTGATTTTTAGCCATTTGGGTGGTTGAGGTCATTAATCTAGCTGTTGAGCTGCAATTTCTCGCAATAAATGTTCCTCAACAACCTACCGTATCGGTACGGTTCGTGGGAGTATCGGTACCTATCTTAAAGAAGAAAGAGATGTTGTTACTGAAAAACAAGGCGTATTGATACGCTTGAAGGGCGTATCGGTACGATATTAAGGAGCGTATCGATACGAAATGTCGTATCGATACGAATTTTGCTCACTGGAACCCGAAATTGAGTTTTGCTAAAAAGTGTATCGGTATGCTACCTTAGAGTATCGATATCGTTCAACAGTTATTTAAAATTTTGGATTCCAATAACTGACAAGCCAACGTTCGAATATTAAATGCAAAGATTTTTACAAAGGTTAACATATCGTATTGATATGGTGAAATATTGTATTGGTACACTATAGCAAAGAATATTTTTTATATGAAAACTGTATCGATACGGTCCCGATGCGTATCGATACGCTATAGCTTAAAGTCTTGCCCAGATGAATATCGTATCGATACGAGGTTACACTGTATCGATATGTTATGAACGATCAAAATTCCAGTGTTGAAAATCCGTATTGATACGCCTTAGGGTATCGATATGCTTGGGCATTTTGTTGCTTTTTAGCTTGAAAACACTTAGAAAATTTGAACCATTTTAATGTGTTTTGACTTGAAATACTATTTGGTTCAAAATGACTTGTCAAATTGTGAGTCTTTGAAAATACTTAAAAATTTATTATTTTGCAATTTAGTCCCTAAAGTAAATTCTTATATGAAAATCAATTTTAGTTTTACAATATTTATCTTAGTTAATTAAATTTTAGATCGAAATCTCAATCATTAATCAATAGAATATATAACGGGTGAAATAACAAAAACTTGCATTAATCTTTTGTCAACACGTTTTTCGACCGCTTTATAGTACAATTTTCATTTATTTTTGTGGTAGTTTAATGTTCGTATAGAAATTATCACAATGTACATCTACTATTAGGGAAGGTCGACAGTCTCATATGATAAAATATGTTTTTTGACAATTTACTAATGTTTTCAGAATTACTAACAGAGCGGTCTACAAGCTTAATTTTGTTTATCAGCTTTTTTATATCCCTACTTAAGTATCTAGTAGAATAAAGACATAAATTTGTTTATTAGATTTCTATAGATGATGAAGAACACAATTAATCAATAATTTTGAATTTTTTTTCTTTTCAAACTCTCTAAGTTTTTATGTTTTATTTTTTATGTGTAAAATTTCTTAATGGTCTTAATTATTACTTTTTTATGTTTTGGGTTTATATATTTATTTTAATAAAATAGGATTTTTTACTAATATAAGTTTCGAGTTTTATCTCCAGACGACTGTTATTCCTATCCCTTGCAAAAAAAATCTCAACGTAAAAAAATGGCATGAAAACTAGGCACATGCGTATGCGTTTCTCTTCTGATTTATAGACTAATTTTTTATTCAACAAAGCTGATAGACTAATTTTTTATTGGTTTAATACCAAAATAAGTGTTCAAACTATTATGTTTTTAGTGTTTAAGTGTTTAAATTATTTTTTATCTCTTTTAAGTGCTTAATTTATTTTTTTGGTCAAAATAGGTGCCCAAGCTATTATTTTTTGGTCAAAATAAGTGTCTCGATTTGACCTTAAAATGGACAAAAAAATGATAGTTTGAGCACCTAAAAGGAAAAAAAGTAGTTTAGGCACTTAAAAATGATAATTTGAGCACTTATTTGGACATTAAACTTTTTTCCTCCTCCTCCTCAAAAATTAGAAAGAAATATATATTAGAAAATTTTAAACTACTTGATTAGTTTGTCAATATGAGAGAATACAAAATCAAAATAAAATCATCTTACTTTTAACTTACTTTTTTTATTAAGTAAATTGAAATTACACATCGGGATGATTTTATTTTCTCGATGTGTACTTTCAACTTACTTTGTGCACAAACTTCAACATTTATGAATTATTGACCTAAAATCAATGTTCAGACTTCAGAGAACACACGCATGTCATTAACAAATTGATAATTAAATTAAGGATAACTTACATATTCAGTCCTTGAACTTTCTTCTTACTTCTATTTTGTTCACTACACTTTAAAAAATTTCAATTTTATCATTGGACCTTGATATTGCTCATGTTAGGATCATTCAAACATCAAATTCGTAACAACACTACAACAAGCCTTAGACGGACACAAAATTTTATATATGAGGGTACGAACTATTAAGAAGCTATATTAGAAATGTAGAGATGCGAAATTAAATTATCAATAGAAAATACAAAGAAATATCTAAATAAAGGGTGCGACTACCCAGCACCCATTGATTCCGTCCCTACAACAAAGTGAAATGATATGGTTTTGTTTACATGTATTGTTGTTTGCTGATGTGGACACCATGTGTTATCTACCGCATTTTCTCTTTTTTATTTATTTTATCATCTCCCCAACAATTTCATCATGTTCCCAACATATCATACCAAATCAAGCAAGTTTGTTATTTATCATAAATCAAATTGAAAATTAAAAATTTGTGAGATGAAGGAAGAATAAAAGTCAGTAAAATTATTGATTTTTTTAGGAAAATTAAAATTATTGTTAGTGTTAGGTGGAGATGAATTGTATGGAGGCTAGGGCCACGTAACTCGGCAAGGGGCTTATTGCATATCTGAGAGTTGGTGAGTAGAAACTGGACTGTTCAATTCCATCATATTTCTCGTTCCAGGAATCGAGTGGCTCACTGGTTGGTGAAATCCGCAACCCCGTCTGACTTGGAAATTCACTATCCGAATTGCTTCATGAGACTTGGTGTTGGCCTGCTTTTGTTAGACTTTGCTGATGGTTGACATTAGATTCATGGAGTTTGGGATGTTATTTATCATTTGCCATGCCATCATATTTTTTATGATTAATTATCGAGTGATTAAAATAAGCACAATTCAAAAATTTTACTAATAAAATTGTTTTTAAGAAAATTTAATGACAAAAAAGAGTGAAAGAAAGTTGGTGACTAAATTTAGGGTAAACTACATAAATGACCACCATACTATTGCAAAAGTCGCGATTTGACCACCTTACTTTTTTTCGAAGCAATTAAACCACCATACTATTAAATTGGGTGCAATTTGACCACCAGCCGTTAGAGGTTAACGGCAGGGTGACGTGGCAGTTAAAAAAATAAAGGTATAATTCACATTTGGTCCTTACTATTTACACATTCTTTCAATTTAGTCCTAATTTTAATTTAATAAAATAAAATAAATTTCAATTTGGAGGGAAGGAGGGTTGAACTTGTGTCTCCTAGCATTAAAGATTGCTGGCTTACCATCATACCAAATAATGTACTGTGACATAATTTCTGCAATATATTATATGTAAATGAACTTGAGAAAGCATTCTTCACGTGCGTTTTTCTTCTTGCAGGGTTTATTTCGAATCTTCAGCTGGGAAAGAACTTACAAAGCTGCCATGTTTAAAAATAATTTAATGGCGGGTTTAGTACTTGCAAGCCTTAGCATTCTTTAGGTACATATTTGTCTGTTTTGATTCTGTGTTAATCTTTGCTTTCTCATGACACACTGAGTTATTGTACCCCATTTTTTCTTCTTCTGCAGAGTATTAGATATGCTAATTTAGCGAAACTTGATCTGAAATATAGCCTTTGTAAGTTGCTGAATGTTTGAAGTTTCATAAAAAAATGTTGGCAGCTTGTTCTTCGGTTAATATTTGATACAATTTTGTTTTGGGGTTTGTTTAATCCAGATACAAGCGTCGTCCCACCTTTTATTTATGCGTTAATGGGGAGCCCAAGAGACATAGCTATTGGACCAGTTGCGGTGGTTTCCATGCTGATATCTGCCATGGTTCCCAGCCTGGTGAATCCTGCGGTTGACCCTATTGCGTATACAAGTCTAGTGTTCACTATGACATTCTTTGCTGGAACTTTCCAAGCCATATTGGATTGTTTAGGTAGTAAAACCTTTTCATCTTTTTATTTTAAATGATCAATATACACGTTATTCTTTGAAAACAGTTTATAATTTCACAGATTGAGGTTCCTGGTGGATTTTCTTTCACATGCTGCAATTGTTGGATTCATGGCGGGTGCAGCCATTGTCATAGGCCTTCAACAACTGAAGGGACTATTTGGACTGAGCCACTTCACCACCAAGACTGATGTCATATCAGTTTTGACCTCGGTTTCCAAATCAGTTCCACATGAAGTAAGTTTCCAAATTAGTTCCATCGGTTCAATATATCTGTATATGTTTCCCCCAAACAGTTCCATCGTCATTAGCAACAGTTTCTGGGGATTTGGAGAAGCTCAAGGCAATGAAAAATATTACCGATGATTGAGTTTTTCAGTTTTTGATGTTCATTTATATATAATATATTGCAAGAATTGTATCACAATATAGTATTTGGTGTGGTGGTAAGCCTGACGTTTTTGGTGGTTATTTTTATTTTCTTCCTTTAATCAGGTGGTGTCACCACCTAATTGGAGGATGAAAATAAATTTATTTAATCAAATATAAATAATTAAATCCCTCCAATAAGGTAGTGACACGTGTCACCACTTAATTAAATAATTAATTTATTTTATTAAATTAAAATTAGGACTAAATTGAAAGAATGTGTAAATAGTAAGGACCAAATGTGTAATTATACCCTTATTTTTTTAACTGCCACGTCACCTTGCTTCTAACGGCTGGTGGTTAAATTGCACCCAATTTAATAGTATGATGGTTTAATTGCTTCGAAAAAAAGTAAGGTAGTCAAATCGCGATTTTTGCAATAGTTTGGTGGCCATTTATGTAGTTTATCCCTAAATTTATAACCTAGCCAAAACATGGCACCGTTGAGAACATTGCCGATAAAGTCTCACCTAACCCCACCCCCTCTCTCAATACAAAATTATATTTTTTTTAAAAAATCAAATAGTTTAAACCACAACTTCAATAGGAATCTTAAAACCGATGAGTAGTTGATTTGAGAGGTTTAAAATCTTTCAGGAGTAGGTTTGATCTTGGTGTTTGATTTTATATATATTTTCCCCCACAACATAAATATCATATAATTTAGTATAAATTATTAATAATCAAAATTAATAAGAATATACAATATTTTTATAGTTACAAGTTATGAATTCAAAATGGTGAAACCAAAATAAATTTAAATTAAATTCATACAACGATCATATTTAAATTATAATATTTTAGAATTGAATATTTGAGTTCGAATCTTAACATTATGAACGGAAGAAATTAAGTTGTGAGAAGTGAAATTGATGGATAAGATTAAACACTTTTCTTTTTTTTCTTTAAAAATATTCTCATTTTCAATTTTATCCACATCTATTTTACTCAACCAATGCTAATAAATAGTGTAAAATTAGTTAGTGTTACATATATATACTTACTAGGGGTGGGCAAAAAACCCGATTACCCGGTTCCGGTCTCAGACCCGGTCGGACCCGATAGATTTTTACCCGGTATTAGTTCCGGTGGGATCGGGACTGGATCTAAAATTTAGGTCCCGATTACAACCGGGACCGGGACTGGATCCTGCTTTTTTAGACCCGGTACCCGGTGGGTACCCAATGGGACCTGGACCTGTACCAGGTACCCGGTACTGGTCTGGTACCGAATGTCGTTGAAGAGGTTGAAAGCAACTGAAGGCGCTCCGTTATTTCTCTTTGTGTATGAATATTATGAGTATGACTCGTTTTAAGACTTCAACCTTTAAGCCTACAATATTCCGACTTTGTTATTTAATATTATTATTGATGGTTGAAATATTTTTTCTCATGCTGCTCAAATTTTATTAATAATAGACTAATTGACCGGGTACCCGGTATTGGTACCGGTTCCCACTAGTACCGGGACCAGTTCCTGAAATCTTGGACCCGGTCTAACCGGGACTGGTTCTAATTTTCAGGAACTGGTGGTTACCGAGATCGGAACCAATTCTAGACAAATTGGTCGGGTACCCGGTCTTGCTCACCCCTAATACTTCCCTTATACAATTTTGATATGTTCCTGTATCAAAAAGAGCTATTATTTCTAAAGAACATTTATTAATTATTAATAAATTTATTTTTATCAAATATTTTTGTATTGAACTTCAGATAGAACAATTATATATTCTTTTGTTTTTCTTCAGTTTCAGGTTCATCTTCTGAAAAAGATTTTAAAAAATCATTATAACTTATGTTTTGTATATGTTTTCGCATTTATTGTTGATCATATATATATATATATAACACTAAAGTATAAAATGTTTCTAATCAAAGTCCAAATGAAACACACAATGTATGTGATCTTAATTCTGATGCACTGTTTTCAAAGATTTTTGGGATCCAACATTTTTCTTTTTGTTTTCGTGTTCGTTAGTTGCTAGAGAACGTGTCTAGAAATTTGGGGAAGTAAAAATGATAATTAAAATTCCCCCAAAAATATAAACAATTAATTACAATTTTTTTTTTGTTGACTTTCCAGTTTTCAATGTTTCGTCCTGGTTAATTCGAACTAATCCGCGTCGTACATCTTGCTTTGGTAGGTAAGTCTTTCAACGAGAATTTTTTGATACACAATGCCTCGAACTTGAGATCTACTTAAGCGATGTCAAGTTGCTTACTACTTGGGTCAACCCCGTTAATTACAATTAATTACAACCTAATTTTAATTTCCTTAATTAATTCAGTTTTATTTTTTTTAATTTCCCTTCGAAATATAATAAACATTTTATCTTCTGTTACATACTAACAAAAATGAATACAAATATTTGTTTTAAGTAAGAGACAGACGTAAAATATTATGTTAGGGACAAGCCTATAAAATTTTAAGGGGGTGAAAATAGATTTTCAATAGGAAATACGTACAAAAATTTCTTAAATTTTTTTAAATCATATAGGAATTTTAAATTTTTAAGGGACGACCTTCTCCTCAAAGTCCATGCTTGTTTCAAGTAACAAATAACAATCATAATTATAATCCGTACATAGGTAGCTATGACCGAAATAACTCGATACACTTATATGATTATATTAAAAATTAATAAATACAATGAATAAACAAAATTACAATTATAATCAATACATTATATGCTTATCGATAGAATTAATAAATACAATGAACAAGTAAAATTACAAAATAATCAATATACGTGATAAAATTTAAACTCGAAATTTAGATTGAGAACTCATGCATAATATTTTAACGATAACTTATCGAATAACAAATCTATTCATTTGTTTTCTTTAAAAGGACATGGTTGGTGAACGATTATCAAATAGAAAAAAGAACGGAAATTAATATAAGGTCTGTGATATTTTTGTTTGTTGTGTCTGTACAAAACAAAACAAGGTTGGTGAGGTTTGAGAGAGAGAGAAAACATTGTTTTGAGGGTAAATTCAAAAGAAAGAGTATGCCACCAACCCCGGACCTAATTTGGGAAATTCACAATTAAACTAGAAAAAAAATGTTTATTTTTAATATGGCCACTGAATTTTATTATCACCATTGTATATATCAATTACAACGCATCCAGGAAAAAAATAGTGGGATTAATCTTTCTAAAATTTTTACAACCAAAAACAAGAAAAAATAAAAAACTTCTATGGAGATGAGCATACCATCAAAATTCAGAAGCTTCCTGAATCTCCTTGTCTTTATCCAATCGAGACTCGTAACTGATGAAAAAAGAGTGGTGAGCGATCTAAACTATCAGACAGAATGTTCTGCTACCAAGACTGATTACATCGGCGAACAACCATCAACCGAACGGGGATCTACCTTTGCGTGACCACCAACAAAATCATAATCAGAAACTAGCACCGATTAAAAACTCTTTGCAAGCAATGATTGACCGTTAGGGTATGCTGAATCTTGCCACAAGGACAGATGAAACAAAACCACAAAAACAAAGAAAACATGTCACAAGGGCAGAATAAAACGCGTGTCACAAGAACAGAGAAAACGTGTGTCATAAAGGTAGAGATTCTTATTAAAAAAGAAAAATAATAAATAATAAACACCGGCGACCGACAACCAATAATTAGGTGATTGTCGATTGCCGGCTAACGTAGAAAATTAAAAAAAATTACAAGCGGCACAGGATTTTAGAGAGAAAAAGTTAGGGTTGTTAAAACATGATTTTTTTTATTTCATGCAATGAGTTAACTTAATATTGCTCAAAAAAAGTTAGGGGTGGATGTTGGAGTTTGGGATTCGAATTTTAATTTGTGTAATAAATTTGAGTAAAATTTATGTAAATTAATTAGTTATTTTATTTTTAATTTTAATGGATTAATTGTTTTTCTTAATAGTGATTAATTGTTGAATTATAGTTTTTGTAATGATTGATTTTAATATATATCCATTGTAGCCATATGACTATTTAATTAAGGATTATCTTATACATAGGCGGTAGAGATAGTTAACAACATGGTTGAAGTGTTAGTTACAAGTGGTTATTTTGTTAAGGGTTTGTTAGGGTCTGTTGAGTCTTGTTGGGTCATTAACCCAGTTCCTATAAATGTACAAGATATGGCTATCAGAATAAAATATCTCACTCATCCTTGATATGTTATTCAATTTTAGTTTTCCATTTTTCTTATATTCTTCTTCTTCTACATTTGTTCATTCTTATTGATTACTTCAGATTCCGGTCACTAGAGTTTAAAATGGTATCAGAGCTATTTTAGTTCGCGGTTTGATTGATCGAAAGTCAATGATTTCATGATGAGTCAACAATCAGGTAAAGAAGTTGATTCAACATATGTTGTCTTCTCCTTGAAGAAGAGTACGCCGTTTACGAACAAGCGAATCAATGTGATTCTCGATGATCTCAACTTTTTGATGTGAAAACAACAGATCTTACTGATTGTTAGGAGTCACAGGTTGGAAAAGTTCCTACTGGGGAAGGTCAAAACACTTCTAGAGTCTGTTTGAGATAAGAATGGGGCGAAATGATTGAGAACGAGGAATACGAACTGTTTATTACGTAAGACAGTGCATTAGCATCATAGCTACTCTCCACCATCAATTCATGTCTTTTTCCCCAATTTATAGGGGCTAAAATCGCATCTGAAATTTCAGCAATTGTCATAAAGTTCTTTGCAAGTCGGTCTACCACAACGATAATGAATCTACACTACAAGCTCAAGTCCTTGAAGAAGGGAGATCTCAGTGTACACACGTATATTTCCCAGATTAAGGAGGTATGTGACTTTAACTACCCGTGATAATCCTATTTCAGAAGTGGAGAAAATAACAACAATTTTGAATGGATTGCCTATGGAGTATAAACCTTTTTTTACTGTTATTATTGCAAGTAGAGAACCCTTTAATCTTGATAGAGTTGTGTCAGTATTAGTAGGTGAAAAGATTTAGCAGAATGCGTTTGACCAAGCAAGTAATTTCTCTAGAAATATTAGTGTAGTGCATGCTACTATATAAAATTTAATGACTCGGAAACCATACATGCAGTACTCAAATTCTAGTGGTAGAGGACGAGGAAGAATGAGACCACAATGTCAAATAAGTGGTAAAGTTTGACACCTTGCAGACAGTTGATGGTACCAATTTGATCAAACATTTCAAGGGCTTGCATTTATTAATAAATGGAATATCTCAAGGGATGAATCTGGAACTGTGAATTTGTGTGATGGTGATAGAAAAATTCTGGCTTTGCTTGTTCGTGTGCAGGACGAGGGGACAATAGTGGCAATGCTGATGGTCAACCTCAGGTTCAACTGGCCACTACAGGACACAACCCGTGGTATGTAGACTCGGGTGCAACACATCATGTTACACTTGAGACAACAAAGGTTATGAAAGGATCAAAATATACAGGTCTTGGTAAGATTACTATTGGTGATGGTGCTAATTTAAATATTTCTAAGATATGACAATAAATGCTATCTATTTTGCCTAATTCTTCAAGATCCTAAGTTTTAACTAACTTAATGCATGTCCATGGAATTACTAAGAATTTAATTTCTGTTTCGAAGCTTGCTAGAGACAACCATGTCTTTCTTAAGTTTCATGCCTACAATTATGTGGTAAGAGATGAAGACACTGGATCAATTTTGCTTAAGGGGAAAGAGAGTAAAGTCTTATAATATTTTGATTTAGTTGTTGGACAAAGTGTTTGGAAGGAACTGTTGACAATAATGTAAAAATAAATGTAGCTTGTGAAGTCACTAATACTTATGAGTTGTGGCATAGAAGATTGGGATACCCTGCACATGATACATTGTTGAAAGTGTGCAAAGAGTGTGATATTGTATTGTTTGAAAAGCTGAATAAGAATGTTTGTGTTGCTTGCCAAATGGGAAAGAGTCATAGATTATCTTTCACTGATTATGAGTCTCAATACAATACTCATTTTTAGCTGGTTTATACTGACTTATAAGGTCCTTCTAATGTGGCTTCGGATGGTTACTTTTATTGTGTAGCTTTTGTAGATGCATGTACCAGACATTGCTGGTTATATCTGCTTAAGAATAAGAGTCAAGTAGTGAAAGCTTTTCAACAGTTTCAACAACTAATTTCTACTCAGTTTAGAGCTCAAATCAAGAGGCTACAAAGTGATTGGGGAGGAGAGCACAAAAGCTTAGCTTCTCTCATGCTTAAAGATGGAATACAACACAGATTAACTTACCCTATACGTCTCAACAAAATGGGGTATTGGAGAGAAAACATCGACATGTTGTTGAACTAGCTTTGACCTTACTTGCTCAAGCTGCTCTTCCTCTTTATTTTTGGGCACATGTTGTCTCTTCTGCAGTCTACATCATTAATAGATTGCCTACAAAGGTGCTACATGGAATGTCACCGTTTGAGAAACTATTCTCCAAGAAACTTCAGTATGATTTGATGAAGGTGTTTGGGTGTAGATGTTTTCTATATCTTAGGCCCTACAATGCTCACAAGTTGGATTTTAGATCTTAATTTTGTACTTTTTTGGGCTACAGTTCTCAACACAAGGGGTATAAGTGTTTCGCAGCAAATGGCAGGGTATATATTTCTAGACATGTGGTATTTGATAAGAATTTTCCCCCTTTTGCAGGTAAGAACATTGGTGCACCACAATCACACAATCAAACTACTCAGCATGACTTCTCAATTCCCTTGCACTTAGTACATAGGGCTAACAAAGTCAAAGACTTGTTTGCAAAAAAATAGAGGTGTCATCGAGTCTGTAGATAGAGTAGCAACTAGTGGTTCCAGGTCTGTGTATGAATCTGGGTTAATGCATGATGCTGATGTGCAAGAGCAGCCTTCTCAAAGTGCTGCAGGTGATGGTGGTGAAAATCAAGGGAATGAAACATGTGATGCAGATGTGCAACATGAAGAACAACAAGGACATTCTGCAAATTCTAAAGAATTACAACATGAAGAACAACAAGGACATTCTGCAGATTCTGAAGGTTCTGAAGAAGACCTAAAAAGTCAACATGAGTCTAGCTCTACAAATGCTTTGGGAGATTGTGATGAAGTGAATGATCTTGTTGTGTGTCTGGATTCTACTGGAAGAAATGTCATTATTAATAAGCATTCTATGGTTACCAGGGGCAAGAAAGGCATCTTCAAGCCAAAAGTGTATTTTGTTGATGCTATATGAGTTGATAGAGAACCACTTACAGTACAACAAGCTATGACTGTCCCTGAATGGAAAAAAGCAGTATTGGCAAAGTTTGAAGCTTTGCAAAGGAACAATACATGAATTTTGATACCACTTCCAGAAGAAAAAAAGATAGCCAAGTGCAAGTGGTTGTTTAAAATCAAGTGAAATGCTTATGGCTCATTAGCAAGGTATAAGGCAAGGTTGGTAGTTAAGGGTTATTCACAAGTACCATGTTAGGACTATCATGATACATTCAGTCATGTGGTAAAACGGTCTATAGTGAATGTTGTTTTGGCTTTAGCTGTGTCTAGCATATGAAAACTATGCCAAATAGAACTTAATAATGCGTTTTTGAATGGAGAGCTGAGTGGAGATGTCTTTATACAGTAACCTCCTAGATTTGATGAGTTGTCTTCTAGTGGGGGGGAAACTGGTCTGCAAGTTGCAAAGAGCTTTGTATGAATTGAAACATACTCCATGAAATTGGTGTTTAAAGCTTAGGCAAAGCCTATTGGAAATTAGATTCAGTGGTACATCAGCTGATGTTTCACAGTTTATTCAAATTAAAAATAGGGTGTATATCTACATGTTGGTTTATGTAGATAATATAATTATCATTGGCGTATTTAATGAGGAGATCAATGAAGTAGTGCAAATGTTAAGTGGAAACTTTTCTTTGAAAGACTTAGAGGGAGTTGAATTTCTTCCTATGGATTGAAGTACAACGCAAAAGGGATACTTTATTCTTAAGTAAAAAGAAATACACATTGGACTTGCTTGTGAAAACCAAAATGACTCAAGCAAAGGTAGCTTCAACACCAATGCTTTCAACACTCAAATTAACTATGGATGGTGATTGTCCCTTGGAAGATGCACAAGGCTATAAGAGTGTTGTAGGTGCTTTGTTATACCTCAGTCATACTAGACAAGACATTGCGTTTAGTGTGAATAGAGTAGCATAGTTTATGCATGCACCTTATAAGGTTTACTGGGAGGTTGTGAAGAGAATACTAATGTATTTGAATGACACGTTAGATTTTGGGTTAGCTTTTACGACTTTCAGTAGTAATTTTGAGCTTGTAGCATTTGGAGATAGTTTAGATTAAAAAGATCTATTACATACTATTGTGTCTATTTTAACAATAGTCTTGCGGCTTGGAGTTCGAAAAATAAAAATCAGTTTCAAAGTCCATTACTGAAGCATAATACAGAAGTGTGACAAATGTTGTTGTTGAGGTTACATGGCTTGATGCTTTACTAACTGACATGGGAGTAAAGCAACAAGGCAGACCAATCATATAGAGTGACAATACAAGTGTTGTGGCTATATGTGTGAATCATGTGTTTCATGCTCGATCGAAGCATGTGGAACTTGATATTCATTTTGTATGGGAAAAGGTTACAAATGAGAGTCTGAAGGTTTGCTATGTTCCTATTGGGCGTCAGACAGTTGATGGGTTATTCAAGCCCTTGACCACTGTATATTTTGAGTTGTTTAAACAAAAACTCAATGATGTCTCTATATCAGAAGTTTAGATAAGAAAAGAGTAGGTTGAATGTTAAATAAGATAGTTAAAAGTTGGTTTAAGTGTTAGTTACTAGTGGTTATTTGGTTAAGGGTTTGTTATGATTTGTTGAGTCTTATTGGGTCGTTAATCCAATTCCTATAAATGTACAAGATATGTTATAAGAATAACATATCTCACTCATTCTTGATCTGTTATTCAATTTTAATTTTCCCCTTTCTCATATTCTTCTTCTTCTATATTTGTTTATTCTTATCAATTACTTTATATTTTGGTCACCGGAGTTCAAAAATTCTATTTTAGTTTGTATTGTTTGCTTGTTTGTTTCAGGGTTAGTTGTCTTTTAAATGTTAGATTATCATAGTATTAGTTTTAAACATAGAAGTTGAGATGCAGCAAGATTCTAAGATCAATGTTGAGTGATTTGGTAAGTGAAAATTTTGAGGATAGTTATCTTTCTCATTATTGTAGATTTTGTGTTGTTGCTAGAAACGAGATTGAGAGTGGTGAATGTGCCTAATGGGATGTGCCATTGCGTTGAGGTGGGAGGGATCGTAGTACAAATAAGAGGTTATTGTGTGAACAAAGTTGTCAATAAATTTGCAGTGGTTATTGCTTTTAGAGTTTCTACATATGGTGCAATGTTTAGAGAACTTAGTGACATCCTTTGTTAGAGTTTTCTTTGGGCCACTTTCAGGTGTTGATTGATGTTAGTTTAGTTTGGTCGTCACTAAATTGGCTTTAATGATCTTCTTAAAATCACCTTGTTGTAGGAAGAAAACGATAGTTGTCGAGATTGATGCAAGTAATCAAGTTTATTGAATTTGTACCAATGATTACTTGAATTTTTCAGGTTGGTTGGATGTTATATGTACTCAAGATTGGTTATGGCTCCTTTCATGAGTTATCTTTGGGTGTTTTAAGGTGTTTTGTGATTATTTTGGCTTAGTTGTGGCTCAACCATTGTACTTTGGGTGTTTGGGTTTTAATCAATAAAGCTGCGCTTTTTTTCGTATTCCTTTTAAGTATTTTGTAGTAATGGTTAGTTCAAACCTATAATAAAAACAATTTAGTCCAAAGAAGAAGGAAAATGTAGAATTTACAATTTCAATTCAAAAAGTTAAAATAATGTTTAAATGGATAGAATTTTAGACTAAATTGATAGATTGTATAAGTTTTAGAACTGACATTAACCTCTGTCATGTCACCATTTTCGTTAATTTTAAACAGTGTAGGTACCAAAACAGAACAAAAATGTAATGTTAGGTATCATTTTGCAAAAAATAATAGTTGGATACTAAAACAGTAACGCAAACATAGTCTGAATACTAAATATGTAGTTTTCCCCTTTTTATATGAATTTTACCAATCTCCTGTTGTCTAACGGGATGTGGTGTTAAATCCTTTAAATAAGATCAAAAGTTTGAATTCTGGTATTGCGAATAAAAAAGTTAGAGCTTTTAGAAAATTTGATCTGAATTAATCGGTCAATGAATCAGATATTAATGTTAAATAAAAAAAATACAAATGTCACATTATATGGATAAAGGAGTGCATTAAGAAGAAATATCCATGACAAATAATCCAAATATATATGAATCAACAAAGCATTGGAAGTAAGAAGAAAGGGAGCCGGCATTGCGATGGACTTGCTTGACTTGGAATTCCACTCAAGATTCAACCAAGCATTTTTCTGCCTTTGAATGCCGAATGAAAGACTGCTGCTGGTCCAAGCCAACTACTGCTTTTGCCATCCCTTCCATTCTTTCAAGTCCCACTTGTTCAACATATATTATTGAAACAGCGACGAATGTTCTGGTTAATTGCATTGAATAAAGTTTAAATGAATTAAAAATTATGGTCTAATTAGGTAAATAATCATATTATATTTTTGGGTAAACTACTTCATTGACCATATTATTATTTTAAACAATTAAATCACCAAATTATTTAAATGATATCAATGTGACCACTAGAGTGACGAGACCAGTTAAAAAAAGGGTATAATTACATATTTAAACTCTGTTATTTATATATTTTATTAATTTAGTTTAGAACCATTTAATATGGGAGATAAAAGGAAAGAGACCGAAATGTGCATTTAAAGTAGTTGAAAGTTAATTAAGTTTAGAAAAAGAGATCCGGAGGGATCGGGGGAGTATAAGGTTAGAAGAAGTAGAAGGCATGCATTTAAGCATTTTGTGATGAATTCTCACCAACCACACCCACTGCTCAAAGTTGAAACATTTAGCCACCACCATCACTTTCGTGAGTCAAATCTGATCCACGACCCTTGGATGATTTATGAATCCACGGCCTCCCTTTATTTGTCAACAAACCCATTTCACCCTCTTTTTAGCGTGCGTGCGCCATTGCCACCCACTCATGCTTACCTACCAACTCACCTCTCTCCCCTATTTAAACCACCTTTCCTCTCCCCTTTCTCCTCAGGAAACTAACTCCCCCGAGCTAATTACCTCTCACTTCCTCTAAATAAACACAGACATTCACAGCCTCTTTCTTTCTTGTTTCTAACATGGAGTCGATCACTCAAAATGGTCACCAGAACGGTTCTTTGGAGAGCTTTTGCACTGCTTCAAAGGGTGTTGATCCTTTGAATTGGGGTGCGGCGGCTGAGTCGCTCAAGGGAAGTCACTTGGACGAAGTGAAACGAATGGTGGCTGAATACAGGAACCCATCGGTGAAGCTCGGGGGTGAGACCTTGACGATTTCTCAAGTTGCGGCCATTGCTACACGTGACTTGGGTGTCAAGGTTGAGCTTTCCGAGGACGCCAGGGCTGGCGTTAAGGCCAGTGCTGATTGGGTCCTCGATGGAATGAACAAAGGCACCGACAGCTATGGCGTTACCACCGGTTTCGGTGCTACTTCGCATAGAAGAACCAAGCAAGGAGCTGCCCTTCAGAAAGAGCTCATTAGGTGAGTTCAATAGCTTTTTACGATTTCACTCGCTGCGATCGCTTAGTTTTTATTTGGATCTGGATTCATTTTAATTTAGGTCGGTTATATAGTTTCGTTGATTTTAAGTCAACTGATTTGGATCGAGCCACTTTTTTACGCCCTATATATACTTTTATAAAACAAGTATATTTTTTTTTTTTTTTTGAGTGTGAGGTAACTCACATCTCATTTTTTTTATTTCTTTTATTGCATTTTCTTTATTACGTGTTGGATGTCTTCGGTTTGTTCGAAATTGATTCAAACCCATTTCAATTCAATTAAAATTAGGATAGATTTTGATTCGGTTTGATTTATTTCAAGTTTTTAATCAAATTCTGTGTCCAGGTTGATATTGGATATCGGATCAGATAAATTGTTTTGGGTCTCCGATCAAATTTATCGATTCTAGTTAAGTCGACAAGGCTATTATTAGAAAAGTTGATGGGGGAATTTATGGCAAATTTATTCCTAGTGAATAGGCAGTTGGATGAAAAAAATAATTAAATCTGTTTGTTGTCGTTGTTGCAGGTTCTTGAATGCTGGGATCTTCGGCCATGGAACTGAGTCGTGCCACACGCTGCCTCACTCGGCAACCAGAGCAGCCATGCTTGTTAGGATCAATACCCTGATCCAGGGCTACTCCGGCATCAGATTTGAGATTCTTGAGGCAATTACAAAGCTTCTCAACAGCAACATAACTCCATGTTTGCCACTTCGTGGTACAATTACTGCATCTGGGGATCTTGTTCCTCTTTCCTACATTGCTGGACTGCTCACAGGCAGGCCGAATTCCAAGGCCGTTGGACCAAACGGAGAAGCCCTTGATGCCGAGGAAGCCTTCCGTGCAGCCGGTATCGATTCTGGATTCTTTGTGTTGCAGCCTAAAGAGGGCCTTGCTTTAGTCAATGGCACTGCAGTAGGTTCCGGCATGGCTTCCATGGTTCTTTTCGAAGCTAATATTCTGGCAGTTCTGTCCGAAGTTTTATCGGCAATTTTCGCTGAAGTCATGAATGGTAAACCCGAGTTCACCGACCATTTGACACATAAATTGAAGCACCATCCGGGACAGATTGAGGCCGCAGCTATAATGGAACACATACTTGACGGAAGTGCTTATGTTAAAGCAGCTAAGAAATTGCATGAAATGGATCCCCTGCAGAAACCGAAACAAGATCGGTATGCTCTTAGGACTTCTCCGCAATGGCTTGGTCCACAGATTGAAGTGATCAGATTCTCGACCAAATCAATCGAAAGAGAGATCAACTCTGTGAATGATAACCCTTTGATCGATGTTTCGAGGAACAAGGCGTTACATGGTGGCAACTTCCAAGGTACCCCCATTGGAGTCTCGATGGACAATGCTCGTTTGGCGATTGCAGCTATTGGAAAACTAATGTTTGCTCAATTCTCTGAACTTGTTAACGATTTCTACAACAACGGTCTCCCATCAAACCTCTCTGGTGGTAGGAACCCCAGTCTGGATTATGGTTTCAAAGGCGCTGAAATCGCAATGGCCTCCTATTGTTCCGAGCTCCAATACCTTGCGAATCCAGTCACTAGCCATGTTCAAAGTGCTGAGCAGCACAACCAAGATGTGAACTCCTTGGGACTAATCTCTTCAAGGAAAACTGCTGAGGCTGTTGATATCTTGAAGCTTATGTCCTCCACATACTTGGTGGCCCTTTGTCAAGCGATTGATTTGAGGCATTTGGAAGAGAATTTGAGGAACACGGTGAAGAACACGGTGAGCCAGATCGCTAAGAAAAGCCTCACTACTGGTGCCAACGGTGAACTACACCCTTCAAGATTCTGCGAGAAGGATCTACTCAAAGCTGTTGAGCGCGAATACGTTTTTGCCTACATCGACGATCCCTGCAGTGCTACCTACCCATTGATGCAAAAGCTGAGGCAAGTACTGGTGGAGCATGCATTAAGAAATGGCGAAAACGAGAACAATGCAAGCACTTCAATCTTCCAAAAGATTGCAGCTTTCGAAGAAGAACTAAAGGCTGTTCTGCCGAAGGAAGTGGAGAGCACAAGGGCATCTGTGGAGAATGGAAATGCCGGAATCCCCAACAAGATAAAGGAATGCAGATCTTATCCATTGTACAAATTTGTGAGGGAAGAGCTGGGAACAGGGTTGGTAAGTGGTGAAAAAGTGACCTCACCCGGTGAGGAGTTTGACAAGGTGTTCACAGCAATATGCCAAGGGAAGATGATTGATCCAATGATGGAATGTCTGGAGGAATGGAACGGTGCCCCCCTTCCAATCTGCTAGTTTGTTTTCTTTACATCTTTTTATGTTTTCAGATTTGTTTCACCTATGTATGCTTCAATTCCCTTGTTTATTTTACGATTCATCCTTGCTGCAAATCAACAATTAATTACCTATGAATTTGTTTATTAAAATATGTATGAACAGAAAAGTTTGTTGCTACTTTATTAAAACAATTGTGTTTACAAATAAACTCATTTATTTATTTTGATTAAATATATATAATTTCATTGAAAAGAAAAATCATACAAAAAAAAATATTTGTATATGATTAGCTAGTAAAAACTAGAATCAAGTCAAACATAAATCAAACAATTAAACCTCCAACTAGAGCTACCCGTGATTAGAGATCTCATTATCATCCTATAAAAATTAAAGAAATTATTTTATTTTATTTTATTTATATATAAAATATTTATTATATTATGTTTGATTATTAGGTTGGTTATATTTTGATGTATAACTTGTGTACACTTTTATTTACAAAATTCATCCTATTTAAATTATGATTTGTATTTTTATTATTTAAAAATATATTTTTAATTGTTCATGAACACGTTCAATTATATGTTAAATAACATATTTGTTCAATGTTACGAGTGTGGCATACGGAATTTATTATGGCCATATTTGGTAAAGAGAAGTTTGAGCCAAAATTAGAGGTTTGAGCTAAAATTAGTGGTTTGACCGGTCAAATCCGCTAATTTGAATGTTTGGTAAAGAATGGATTGAAATAGCGGATTGAGATGAAACCTCTAATTTTAAAAAAGCTGCTAATAGGAGTTTTTTGAAAATAAATATTTTGACATAAGAGTTATAAAGACCCTTAATAATTATAAAAAAATCTCTAAATAACCTAAATTTAGCCAATTCTATTTTAATTCTTCAACCTCACGTATTTACATTTAAATTTAATAATTAATTAAATTGTATTAAAAATAATTATATAAATAATAAATTAATATATAGATCCTTTAAATATGCTTAGTAATGTTATATTAAAAAAATATTTTTCATATTTTAATTAATATTAATAGATACAAAATATAAATAACTAATAAACTATTCAAATAAGTATCGAATATAACTATGTCCTTATATGTCATTTTGCTTGTTTAAATAATCAAACATCTATCAGCTATCAGTTAATTTTGCCAAACACTTTTATACAATCAGCTAATACAATTCGCTAGCCAAATCAACTAATGTAATCCGCTATCAACTAATGTAATCCGCTATAAGCTATTCGCTAATTGTCAAACAATGCTTATATATTAAATAAACATGTTTGAGAACATTAAACAAATAAACATAAACCCAAAATTTTTAAATAAAAAACACTGTCACAATTCTAAAATTCATAAGAAACGCAAACCAAACACAAATAAACTTAAAAATAAACAAAAATTTATTCAAACTGGATTCATTTGTAGCGGTAAATACTAATAGTCTATCGAGAAAGAAAGTTGGTAAAATAACAAAAAAGAGCTGACTTTTTGTTAACAGGCAACCAATGTATGAGGTGGGTCGTTTTGATCCTTGGAAATCCACACCATCATTCAATATCATCCTACCCAAATATTTTGGTTGCTATTAAAGAGGTTTGGGAGAAGTTAGGGTAAGATACCTTATGGTAGGTTTAAAATGGGGCCATATACAAATTATTACTATTTTGATAAGAATTTATATAGTATTAAATAATAATTTTAATATAACTGAAATTCTTACTAACTTGATAAGAATTTGTATAACTATATAAATTTTTATCGACTAAGTAATAATTTATGTAAATTATAAAAATTTATATAATTACACAATTTTTTATCAACTGAGTAAAAATTCATATAAGACCGTCTCATTTTAGCGGTAAGTGCCTCACCAACTACCCCATTTATTTAGAGACAAGGATACAACATGTTATGGTTAACCTAAGAGAACCAAACAGCGTATTCATTCCTCTGAGTTGCATTGGTTGAGGTATTAAATGAAGCAACACCTGCACTTCAACGGATGTGGCACATGGAATTCCTTCAGCCATACAAGTTTGCAGAGCCTAGGGACGGTTCACACTTCCCTTGGGGATTTGTAAATTTATCCAAATGTTATGTACTGAAGTTGTTTTCCTTAAAAATTATTTTAAAAAAAACTCTGACACATAACATAAAAATATTTTTCGTTTGAATTCTGACACGCTTTTAAATAATGATACTGACCTGATATAATTTTTGTGCATATTTAATTTTATATGTATAAAATAATATATTGTTGATGGAAGTCGTGTCTAAGTCAATAACGGTTTATAAAAGTACGTCGGATGGAGAATGCTTTTATTTTAATGTCTAAAATAAGAAATATTTTCTTAAATAATTTTTAAAAGAGGTTATTTTGTTAAAAATTTTGAAAAAGGAGAATTTTTGGTAATTTTACCTTTTGACTCACTTGCTTTAAATGACACATTTTTTTCTGGCAATTCAGTCCCACATTCATTTGTACTATTGGAACTGTTATTTTTTCCAAAACTCTCAGCATTGATTAAAATAGAAATAACGGTTACCAACTCACTTAATTTTATAATTATTAGAACTGCTACTTTGATACTGGGATTGATATCAAAAGATACATGCGTTTGGGCTTATTGAGTTTCTCTTCGTTCGTTAAGTTTCTTGTTGTTTAATTTGGGCTTATCAAACATTAGGTTAAGTTGAGTCTAGTATTAAAATGAAAGGGTACTAATCATGTTTTACAAGCATGGGCTTGATATTTTACGATAGAATTTGTATTGTATTATATGCGTCTCATTGATTTAATTACAAAAAAAAAAAAAACATAACATTTTTAGCACGAATTCAATCCTACGTCACACATGTTAGAACTAATAAAGTAGAGACCAAGAAGAAAATGAAGACTGAAATGCTGTAAAAGCTGCATATTATTATTTATAAAAGCAATTTTTTGACAGAAAATAATAATGTACTAAAAATAAGTGGTCTATGAAGTATTGTTGCAATCTAGAAAATATCGATGAACTTTGCTAGAAAGCTTTTGACAGAACGCAATGGTAATATGACCATTGAGAAAACATGGACTATCAATTATTATTGCAATCCAAAAAGAAACTTGTATGCACAATACCATAGCGGTTGGTGGTTTTATGTTGGTGACTTATGTGTTTTCGAGCTAATTAAGCACCCCAAAATCTTAATGAAACTGAATATCCCATCCGGTCATAAATGCAAGCAAGGCATGCATTTTACAAGTTCATGTGAGCATTGGAAATAAATTTCAATGATTTTTCAGGGAAAGTAAGGGTGATGTATCAAAAATAAGAAAAAAATCTTTAGAGATTGAAGTTGAAGGGGGTAAGAAAAGATTAGAAGATGTTTTTGGTTAGAAAAAGAAAAGAGACGATAAAAATGAACTAGTTGAATGTAGTGGTAGATGTACATGAAAGTGAGGGTGAGAAGGCGTCCACCTTGAAAATAAGTTTTAGTTTATTAAATATTCATTTAATTTATATATGTCCAACCTAAAATTTGTTTGTGCCTATCCTGAAATTTATTTGTGCCCACTTTAAGCTAGTATGGTTACTGTGGTTGGTTCTTTATGTAAGAGAAAATATTTTTCAATCTTTACTTATGCCCAACACTAAAAAATGCAATTTCGCCCCTCGTCGAAAAGTGCACTCAATGTGGCCCTCCAGTCCATAAAATCGATCAAATTGGCCCTTTGACCGACGTTGACCGTTACGGTGCTGACGTGGCAGTTAACGGTGATGACGTGGCAGTCCATGATGATGACGTGGTGGTCAACGATGCTGACGTGGCAGTACACGTGGAATGATGACGTGGCAGGAGGGGCTGAATTGATTATTTTAACCGAATTCAAGGGCATAATTGATTTTTTTCCTGAGTTTAGGGGCATAATTAAAAGTTCGATAACTTATTTATTCTTTAAGCTAAAAAATAAAAACTATTAATATTTAAATAATATTTAAATATTCATAAAATATTAAAAAAAATAAAAACACCATAATGAATTAAATATAAGTAAAAACATTACAGTTATAAATATAAAAAATTAAAAAAAATATTTATAAACCATTAGAGAATCTTTCGATTGTTTCTCGTTATGTTATGCGTACTAATGTTCCTTGAACATATTTTCAATTGAGACATCCTTGTATTAGAGTATTAATAAAGCCAAAATTCTCTTTCATTTCTGTACATCAAATATTAATGAGCATTAATTTGATGTAAAAAAGCGGGAAAAAATTGAATTCTATTGTTACTCTAGTACAATGTTGATTCCACTAAAAAAATCTAACGAATAGTAATACTCAAAATGACGAAGTCGAATTTTTTTCGATAAAAGTGTTTAATTTTTTAATAATTTATAAAAAAATTATTAAGTTTTTAGATTAAATTTTCTTTTTTTAATTCATAATATATTTTAATTTTTTATATAATTTTTATTTTCAGTAACTTTTAGAATATTTTATTTATTTTTATTAACTTTATGAATTTTTATAAAATAAATTGAAGAATATTTTGATCTTCTGTAAGAGTCTTCACTTTGTTTTTTTAATTATTCTCACTTAATAAATTTATTTATCGAGTTTTAATATTTTAAAATTTTAATAATTTCATAAATTCTTAATTTTTAACTTAAATATTAAATAAGTTATCGAACTTTTAATTAAAATCAATTATGCCCCTAAACTCAGGAAAAAAATCAATTATGCCCTCGAATTCAGTTAAAATAATCAATTCAACCCCTCTTGCCACGTCATCATCCCACGTGTACTGCCACGTCGGCATCGTTGACCGCCACGTTAGCATCATGGATTGCCACGTCATCACCGTTAACTGCCACGTCAGCACCGTAACGGTCAACGTCGGTCAAAGGGTCAATTTGATCGATTTCATGAACTAGAGGGCCACATTGAGTGCACTTTTCGGCGAGGGGCGAAATTGCATTTTTGGGTCGAACTCAGGGGCAAAAGTACCCCTTTAGCCAAAATTGAACTATACACTCTAACCCTAATTTCTAAATCATAAATCATATACCCTAAACACTAAAAATTAAACCATAAACCCAACACACTACACCCTAATTTTTAAATCATAAATAATATACATTAAACCTTAAAAATTGAACCATAAACCATACACACTACACCATAAAGCCTATTTTCAATGTTAGGGCATAAATAGGGGTAGAGAATTTTTATCCGTGAATTAAATCAAGAAGTAGTTGCAAAGAGAGCTGAAGATACTCGTTGGGTTCACATTATAAAACCTTCGTTAGCTTGATTAGTATGTTTTCTTCTGTGATGGATGTGCTTGAAATTATTGAGAAAGATGAAACACCCTTAGAGCAAAGAGTTGATGCTTGTATGTTGTTGAATTCTTCATAGTCTTTTGAGTTTGTGTTTAATTTGCATTTGATGAAATATATTGTGGGTTACTAGTGAATTATCTTAAGCATTATAACAGAGTGATCAAGATATTGTGATTGTTATACAATTAGTTAGTGTGTCAAATCAGCGATACAAATGATGAAAGATAGGGGATGACAATCTTTACTTGAAGAAGTTTCGTTGTTTTGTGAAAAGAATAACATTGAGGTTCTAAAGATGGAAGATTTATTTGTTGTTTTAGGGAGGTCTAAGAGAAAAGTCAACGAAGTTTTAAATTTACATCATTTTCAGATTAAATCATTTCATCATGTGATTGATATACAACTTCAAGAACATAATAATCGTTTTTAGATTATATTATTGATAAGAAAAGGTTGCTTGATTGTCAGCTTGAAAATTATATTATTGATATTTGTTCAGATAAAAGATTTTGTGATCTAAAAAAACAAAGCATGTTGTTTATCAACTTGTGTATTTACTTTTAAAGTTAGCTTTGGTTCTATCGGTTGTAATCATGATAGTAAAAAGAACATTCTCTACGATGCGCTTTATAAAGAATCCACTATGTAATTTTATAGCAGATGAATAGTTGAATGATTTTTTAATTATTTTTACTGAGAAAGATATGTTTGATAATATAAAAGATTATAGAACGATATTAGAAAATGAGTTCTAGAAATAAACAATTATTAAATTTATTTTTAGTTATATTTTTTTGTAAGAAGTCTTATTATAATTAAAATAATATTAATATTTTATTTCAAAATATTTTGTGTTATTAATATATGTATACTCTCTCTCAAAAAAATTTAAATTTGCCACTGGTTGAGTGAGATGAGGTTGGTCAAGTTTCTTGTAAATCAAGTGGATGATATTTGAAATAGATGAATTGTGTTGTGAAAGATGAAAGCTAAGTTTAGGTTTCAGATTTTTTGATAAGTTTGGGATGAAGCTTGTACTAGAAAATGAAAAAGGTCATACAACTACAATGATACAAGAACAATCGACCAAGAACCTCCTGAAGTCGTACAAGCGCTACAAAAATATGCATTTTTAGTAACAATGAATATGGTCACTAAATCATTAAATTCTGTCACTATGACTTCTAGTGACAAATATTTCAAGTCATCATTTATCGTCACAAATAATTCCATCACTAGTATATTAGTGACAACTTTAACAAATTTCGTCACAAATATTCATTTTTCTAGTTACCACGCTTTTTGACACAACAAATTAATACTAGTGACAAAGCGTTGGACACTAATATTTTCATAATAGTGACAAAATAGGCGAAACTAATTTGTTCGTAATAGTAACAAAAAAGTCAAAACTAATATTGTTCGTAATAGTGAAAAAAAATCGAAACTAATATCGTTCATATTAGTGACAAAAAAGTTGAAAATAATTTTGTACATATTAGTGACAAGCATTTTGTCACAAATATAGATTTGAAGTGTCTAAAAACAAACAATATTGTTCTTCAATTCTTTCATCACAAATGTGCATTTATATAGTTTAAAAAACATGTCATGTATCAAATATTACTGGTGACAATTTCTTTGCTAAAAAAATAATTACTGCAATTAAATCTTTAAAATTTATATATTTGTGATGATTAAATTTATCACGTGACAATAATGTGAACTTCGAATTGTACATATTGTCATTAAAAGAATTTATAGTAAATTAATAATTATTATTAATATTACAATTATCATACTCAAGATACATAAAAATCTATGTAGAATTCAATATATATTTTACAAATTCATTGTACATATCTACTATACAAAATTGAAATATACAAGAAAAAATGCATAAATATATACATTAAATTAAAGCATTTATAGTTTCAAAAGATCAACCTACATTTGATTCTTACAAAATGAAAACAAGTTGTATTATTAAAAATATATTGTAATACAAAAGTAATAAATGGATACTATATATGTATATATATGTTATTTCAAGCAATGTAATTTACTTTTCAAATACTATATATTTTTCAGGCCATTAAAAATAATAAGTAGTAAGTACATAACATAACAAACTCAATGCAACACAACTAACCTCTTTAGACTTCTTATAAACAAAAGTATCAATTGTTAGAGCAACAAGTAATCCAATAATAAAAGCTTATCATTCTTCTTTCTCTAATTTCTTTTATCTGAAAATAAAAAATATCCATCTAGTTACAAAAAAAATATTTAAAATAAAAAGTATCCATCCAGTTACAAAGAACTATAGCACATATTACAGAACAATGACCAAATATAGTACCATGAAAGTTGAAACTAAAATTTATAGGAATAGAAAAAAAGAAAATTATAAAATTCTTGGATTAATTTCATACTAATCGAAACTTCAATGCTTCTAATAGAACAATGACCAAATATAGTACCATGAACCAATACATTTTACAGAGTTTGAAATAAATATATCAAACTAGAAACACATCTTTCTAAATGACGTTGATGCCAACAGTGCTAGCTATATCGGTTCATGAATGAAATTCAACTAATAAACTATAGTACAAAGATGAATCAGGCACTTTAATGTTTGTTTAACAAATTCTGAAGCCATATATTATTCTAGATATTTATAAAATGTATTACAAAGTTTTTTCTTACCCTTGAGTATTTTTCATTATTTTGTTACAAAATAATGATTCAATGTAACCTAAACTTAACAAAAAATAATTACCATGTTATTTATTTTTAATTTTGAGTATTATAACATGTTTTTAAAAAACAATACCAATCAATATAAAGTGCAATTATTTTTAAAAAAGATTCATAAATTGAATTGAATATGATGAATTTATATTCATTTAAGAACTTATATCAAGTTTCAGATTACAAATTCAACTACTAATTGAAACAAAAAAAAAATGTAAACCCGCTTATATAAAGAAATGGACTAAATTTAAAAGTGAACTAATTTCAACAACACCTCACTGACTGGGAGCATCTGCACAAAACTTTTAAAAGAGTGGATGAAACAATTTTGGACTATGCAAGTTGCGGATGGTTTCCTTTTGCCTTTATACTGAAACTCCAATAATATCAAACATTCAAGACACAACCAAAAAAGAATTCTTTGAAAAAGAAAAAATATAATATTAGAGATCAAGAACGTAAAGGAAATGAAAAACACAAAATAAACAGAAAAAGTTTAAAACTTATATCTTAGATTCGGCTAGGGTTTACTTTGGGCTTGTAGGACTTTCTCCAAGCAATTCATATTGAGAGAAAGAAGTCCAAGATGGGAGAAAGGCTAGAGTTCAACAACAGCGCAATCCAATAGTGGTACATGAAGATTCCAAACAAATCTCTAACGATTTTACGGTGGTATCATGGTGGCTGCTGGTAAATTTTTGTTGAGAATGTCATTTTTTGGCGTGAGATAGAATATATGAATAGGTTAAAAAATGAGAAGAAAAAAGTTTTAGATGACATGTCTTACTGGTTACTAATTTGGGTAAATATCTTTTAATAGTTATTTTGTATAGGGTAAAATTTTGATGCACATGCTGTGTAAAACTAATTTTACACAAGTTTAAAAATTTATACTATAGAACTCAAATCTTAAATTTCTAACCCTAACCCTAAAAAACTAAACCATAAACCTTAAATTCTATATCCTACGAGGTGAAGGCCAAACTTGGCATGCCAGCCCGCGTGACCAAACTAGAAAGCCTACTGGCTGGATTTAAGATCTAGCGATGCCGACCCATCAATAGTCGTCACTAGACATGGTCTAGTCTCATCAAACATTACCACTTGCCTATAAATACACATAATCTAAAGGGAGTGGGGACGACGAATTCCTTAAACTCATTCCTCCACCGGCCTCTCTTCTTACCAGTGGCTCTTTGCCCATGTCAGAATGGGTAAACCACCACAAACCGCCATCAACCACCGCCATCAACCACCGCCCTCATACTCATCTTCACCTCCATCTCCACTTCTCTGTTCGATGTCTGATATCTTGAGCATCAAAAATTCTTTATAGTGTCAAAATTACTTAGATCAATAGTGTCAAAATTATTGTGTCATAAAAAACATAGTATTTGTGATAAAATAATTCAAAGTCACTCTAAACCTCAATTGTTGTGGTGAAGATCCCATTGAGCTGCCTAAAAGACCTATTACTCATGCACGAGCAAAAAGATTCAATAATTCTGTCACCAATTTGATTGATCATGTTTTGGAAATAAAAATTGGTCCTTGTGCTTCACTTGTTTAATGAATGCATGCACAATTAATCTATTTTCTTTCATATTAGTTAGGGTGCATATTTTATTTTTTTACACATTTAATAAAATGCATTTTTTGCATATTTGGTTGGTGCATTATTACATATTTATAACTTATACATATTTAATTTGTGTCACAAATTAATTTGTTATTTTTCCTTAAATGTTTGTTTCTTGTAGGAGATGCTTCGAAAGATAAAAGGTAAAAATACAAAAAGAACAAGGAAGAAATATGGTTTGTAAACTCAAGGATCGTGAAATACATTCAAGATGGCAAACCAAAGGCCATATTCACCTATTCTATCAATGAATCTAGATAACAAAATGTGTAAAGGGGAGAATAGAAAATTATATCATGAATTGTTACACATTAATAGTCACTGAAGATAGAATTAAATCACTTCAACTCATCTTTTCAACTACCCTTTGTCAATCTTATAAATAGGACTTATTTTAAAGCATTTGAACCCAACTTTAATTTTGAGATAAATTGAGAGTGTTCTCTTTCTTTGTTCTTATTTGAACTCAATTGACTTATCAAGTATTCCTTGTGGCGTCAAATATTTTCTTTCAAACTTATCACTATCAAGTGTGGCGTTCAATTCCCTTGATATCATTTGTTTTTATCTCTCTATATATAATGGGTCATGATCTTCTTCTCCCTTGTTATTTGTGAAAATATCGTATAAAAATTGGGTCAATACTTATATATAGTATTGGTTCTTTCTTGGTCCTCTTAACCAATTCCAAGACCTATCTTTCATCATCACTTACTGTAATATTATTTCATTTCATCCATCATTTCTTAATCATCTTATTTGCAAGCATTTACCGACATCATCTAAAGTACTTTAATTTCGACCGAGAATATAAATGACTAGACTCCATCCACAAGGATGAGCCTGCATCATACATATCAGAAAAATATAAAAATTATCTTGAAGCAGAAGTATTTACATTGGATAATATATTTTTACTTTTTTTTAAGTGGAACAAGAAAATTGGCAATTATCATTTCTCAACAAAAAAAAACAAAACAAAAAAAAATGTAGTAAAATCATCATTTTATGTTAGAAAAGTTCGCAGCAAAAGAAATGTCACCATATCAGAATTAAGTTATCTTTAAGTATGTTAAAAATTATATTTATTTTAGCGTCATGCTTCAACAGTCTCATAACGATTTCTTTACTTGAATGAAATTATATGTCAATTTTGTCATTAAAATACTTTTCTGGTGAAGAGAGTAGGGATGAAATCATAAGTTCAAATCTTTGACAAAAAGTAACTATTTTTTTTGTAAGGTGCTGAAATTTTACGTCCTTGAATAATGAAGTTAAATTAAACCAAAACTAAAAAAACATACCTTAATCGGTACAAAGATCTATGAAAGGAAATTAAAAAAAGTCATAAATGATCAATGTAAAATATATATCTATTACGTAAGTTTTTCTTTTGGTTAGAGAATACAGTTCATAAAGGTGCATTTCAATCATGGAGGAGTTCGTATTATTTTAAAGGCTTTGTATAAGCAGATGTTGCATATCATGCTGGGTAAACTTGTAAATATGACCTAAATGAATATCTCTAATACCCAGAATTAGAATAAGCAAAATAGAGACCAAGGAGAAAATGAAAATTGAAATATTGTAGAAATTGAAATTATTATTCATAAAACTAAATCTTTAAATAGAAATATATTAAACATAAGAACAACTACTAACAAGTAATTTGAAATTGCTGAAAAATATCATTAAGAATCCTAACAAAATTACTAACAACACAATCCTAAGAATAAGATTTGCACCTAACTATTTAATTCTATATTTTTAAATTTTGATTTTCAAAAAAATCAAATTTGTAAATTTTCTAAAGTGTAGATTCCAAGAATCTTTCTCATCTTTGAAAATATAACTGTCTATAAAGGTTTGGTCAGCAACTTGGTCTTTACTCCTACAATAAATCAAATCAATAACTCCATTATTTGTGAGGTCCCTTAAATAATGAAATTCTACATCTATATAGTATATATTTTCTTCTTTCATGTAACATTGTATTATTTAAAAGTTTGAATTCTAAATCATTGTCACAAAAAATTGTGATAGGTCCTTGTTGTAAGTGACCGTAATTCTTCTAAATTTTTTCATAACCAAAGAAAGGCATAAGTTGTAGCAGCTAAAATATCGACTTCATTAGTAAACAATAACAATTAGTTGTTTTTTAGACCATAAAACAACTTTAGTACCTAACATAAAAGTATAATTCGAAGTATTCGTTCAATCATTAAGATCATCAGCATAATCACTATCTATGAAGCCCACTCCAAAAACAAGCTAATAAGACTTACAACATGCATAATGTATGATCTTGTTACAATTAAGTACATCAAGCTTTTCACCATTTGCTTGTAAGAAGTGTTTGTAATTGCCTTTACTTTAGAATTTCAAGCAAGCTTTAAACCAATTTTAATCGGTGTACAAACATAATTGTAATTGTTTATTCTAAAATGGATTAATATATTTTCTCTTAAACTTTACTCGTTTTCTCAATTTATCCCCTAAACTACGTTTTGCCTACTTTTTTTCTTAAATTTTTCGTCGTTACTGATCATTTCGCCCCAAAAAGCTAACACCGTCATTTTCTTTATTTATTTTTTAATTTTAAAATAAAATAAAATAAAAATAAATATATTAAAATATTTATTAATTAATTACATTCCCAAAATACCCTCATCTCCCCCCACACATCGTTTAGCTTATTTCCCAAAACTATCCTTTCTCAAACCCCATCCCACACCCCTTTCATATCTCCATCGCTCACCATTGTCACCCCTTTTGGAACCAGAGTAATGGGTCGATCCATGTGAACTCATCTAATCAACGCCGGCTACACTCTCACCATCTTCAACCAGACCCTTTTCCAAAGCTCAACCCTTCGCTGACATGAGGATTTCTAATCAACGTCGGCACAAACTCGTTGGGATTGTACGGGAGCAGTATCCTGAAGAGAGATTTCGAACCAGGTGTCTTTTTGAACCATTTCGTTAAAGATTTGGGGATTTTCTTAAAGGAATGTCAAAGCACGGGGCTTGCTTTGCCCGTTTTGGCTTTGGCTCAACAACTTTATTTGTCGCTCAAGGCTCATGGGGAAGGGAATTTGGGTACCCAAGCTTTGATTTTGGCTTTGGAGAGGTTAAACAATGCCACTTTTGGTTCTTAAATCTGATAAAGCTCTGGAATTGGGGATGGGGAAGAAATCCATGGGTAGGGGTTCTGTAGATCGAGCCGTGTATGCTCTAAAATTGGGGATGGGGAAGAAAACGATGGGGGGAGAGGAGTGTGTTTTGGGATCTCCCTGCTATTGAAGTCTGATTTTGATTTCTTCTTTACTGTATTTTGGTGTTCGATTCTGTTAAGAGAATAGACTAGAAGATAGTTAGTTACGTAATTAGTTACATGGTTAGTTGTATGAGCTGTTAGTAAATGTACAGTTAGTTAGGAAGATAGCTGGATAGCTAATTATCTCTGTATATATATGTGATGTAATTCCTCATATTATACATAATGAGAGCTCATTCATTCTCTCCAAATATACAATTCTTCATTTCATAGAAATCTCAACATGGTATCATTCGCTGAGTTCTGATCCTTCTTCGCTTCCGATTTTCTCTTTTCATCGTTGTTTTTTCTTCTTTCGTTCTCTTCTTTCTTGATTTCCTGTCATCATGGTGACTATTGGTGATGTTCAGCTTGATCCCTCTCATCGTCTTTATCTTCATCCCTCCGATACTCCTAGAACTTTGCTTGTTTCGCATCAACTCACCGGCGTTGCTAATTACAGTGTTTGGAGCCGCTCCATGTGCATCGCATTGCTTGCCAAGAACAAGGTTGGCTTCATCGATGGATCCTGTTCTCTTGCTGATGTTTCAATGGAGTTAAAACCGCAATGGGAACGCTGCAATGCTCTGGTATTATCTTGGATCTTAAACACTGTTAGTCAGGATTTATCTGCTGGCATTGTTTTTGCTTCTAGTGCTGCTCTTGTGTGGTCTGATTTGAAAGAACGATTCGATAAAATTGATGGATCTCGTGTTTATTTTCTACACCGTGAAATCAGTTCTCATGTTCAGGGTACATCTTCCATTTCTGTTTATCACACACGCCTTCGTTTACTTTGGGATGAATATGATGCTATTGCTCCCTTTGCTCTTTGTAATTGTGAATCTTCTAAGAAGAATGCTGATAATCGTACGCAGCAACACCTATTTCAGTTTCTCATGGGGCTCAATGAGTCTTACTCGATGGTTCGCAGTCAGATCCTACTTATGCGTCCTTTACCGTCTGTGAATCAAGCATATTCTATGCTTATTCAGGAGGAGGGACAACGTTCCACTGCTGGTCAATCTTCCTTGCTTGTTGATCCTACTGCGTTATACTCTGGTGCTTCTCCTTCTTCTCGTAGAAGGTTTTCTGGTACGTGTGATTATTGCCATATCAAAGGCCATAAGAAGGAGTGTTGCTATAAGTTGATTGGTTATCCTGCTGATTTCAAGTTCACCAAACGCAAGGGTCCTTCTGCCAATAATGCTAGGGTTGAGGTGGTTTCTGATTCCCCACCTGTTGATTCTTCCTCACCTTCTCCTTCAGTGCCTATTTTCACTCCGGAACAGTATAAACAAATTTTGGATCTCCTTGGCCAAGGCTCTGGGGTGCAGGCTTCTGCACACATGGCAGGTACCTTTTTTGGTCCTTCTTCTACTGATTGGATCCTTGATACGGGGGCCACTAACCACATGACATTTGATCTTGAGCGTTTGAATTCTCCAGTTGCTTGTGCTTCTCCTTCCTTTGTTCAGTTGCCAAATGGTAAAACCACTTCGATTGCTCATATTGGTTCTTGTTTCCTTTCTTCCTCTCTCTTTTTGTCCAACGTTTTGCATGTCCCTGATTTCCATTTTAACCTTTTATCCGTCTCTCAACTCACTAAAGATCTTAATTGTTGTGTGCTTTTCTTTCCTCGTTTTTGTCTTTTACAGGACCTTTGCAATGGACGGATGATGGGGATTGGTAAGGTCAAAGGAAATCTTTACACATTTCATTCCTCTCCACCTGCCTTGCCATCTACTCCACCTGCCTTGCCCTCTACTCCACCTTCACAACCATTGTTTGCTTCTTCTGAATCGTGTTTTTCTTCTAGTTCTTTACCAAATTCTAGTGTCCTGTGGCATGCACGCCTTGGTCATTCCTCTATAACTACCATGAATAAGTTGTCCCAACTGGATTGTAATTTCTCTTCTTGTGATCATGTTAAACACTGTGGCATTTGTCCTTTAGCAAAACAGTCACGTTTACCTTTTCCCATTAGTGTTTCGCGTGAAACTCAACCTTTTTCTCTTTTACATATTGATCTTTGGGGTGCCTATCGTGTATCTACACACAGTGGCCATCGATATTTTCTCACTATCGTGGATGATTGTACCCGCATGACTTGGGTTTATCTTCTTCGCCTTAAGAGTGATGCCATTGTTCTTCTTAAGGATTTTGTCACTTATGTTACTACTCAATTTTCTTCCTCAATTAAAACAATTCGCAGTGATAATGGATCGAAATTTTTTAATACTGCTGGCCATGAGTTTTTTACCTCCAAAGGTATTATCCATCAACGTTCTTGCGTGCACACCCCACAACAAAATGGGGTGGCCGAGCGTAAACACAAACACCTTCTCAATGTTGCGCGTGCCCTTAAATTCCAATCTCATGTCCCTATAAAATTTTGGGGTGAGTGTGTGTTGACAGCTTGTTACCTAATAAACCGCTTACCTACTTCTGTTTTGGGGTGGAAATCACCGTTTGAAATGCTTTATAATCGAGTTCCAAATTTGTCTCACCTTCGTGTTTTTGGCTGCCTTTGCTTTGCCACAGTGCTTAACAATCACGATAAGTTCACTCCTAAAGCTACTTCTGCTGTGTTCATGGGATATTCTCTTCATCAGAAGGGTTATATTCTCTTTAATATTACCACCAAAACCTTCTTCATTAGTCGTGATGTGATATTTCATGAGCATATATTTCCATTTCAATCCAATGATCCTACTTCTCCTTTATTTCCTCTTACTTCTTTACCATCGATTGATCATGACTTTCTTCATATTCCCATAATTCATGTTACTGAGCAACCTTCATCTTTATCACCTACTTCTCCTACTACTTCACCCTTGCATACTGAGTCTTCACCCTTAACTACTGAGCCTTCTTCCTTGCCTACTGAGTCTTCACCCTTACCTCCTGAGCCTTCTTCATTACCTCCTGAGCCTTCTCCCTTACCTAGTGAGCCTTCACCTACTGAACTTTCACCTCTTGTTTCTCCTATTATTCCCTCCATTCCTTTGCGCAAATCCACTAGGGTTTCTAAGCCTCCCACCTGGCTATCTGATTTTGTTAGTCCTGCCAATTCCTCTTCATCTACTTCATTGCTTACAGGTTCGTATCCCATTTCCTCTTGTATTGGTTATAACCATTTACCTTCTTTTACTCGTAATTTTGCTATCTCTTTATCCTCTATTGTTGAACCTCACTCCTATCAATTGGCTATTACTGATCATCGGTGGGTGGAAGCCATGCAACTTGAAATTCAAGCACTTGAGGCCAATGGCACGTGGGATGTGGTTGATCTCCCTCCTGGGAAGAAAGCGATTGGCTGCAAGTGGGTCTATAAGGTGAAGTACAATTCCGATGGTTCGATTGAACGCTTTAAGGCTCGGCTGGTCGCTAAAGGATATAATCAACGTGAAGGGATCGATTTTCATGACACCTTCTCTCCTGTTGCGAAGCAAGTGACGGTCCGTACTGTTATTTCTTTGGCTGCCATCTACAACTGGCCTTTACTTCAAATGGACGTCTTCAACGCTTTTTTACAGGGTGATTTGCATGAGGAGGTATATATGACCTTACCTGAGGGTTTTCGCAGCCAGGGGGAGTGTCATTCATCTCGAGTTTGCAGGCTGCGTAAGTCATTATATGGTTTGAAGCAGGCTTCTCGCCAATGGAATCTGAAGTTGACAGAGGCTCTTGTTGCGAATGGTTACTCGCAAAGCTTGTATGATTACTCATTGTTTACTAAAGTGCAGGGTACCAAAATTGTCATAATGCTCATTTATGTAGATGATCTTCTACTTACTGGCAATGATGAAGGAATGATTAAAGAGCTCAAGGAAATTTTACACTGCAATTTCAAAATGAAAGACCTTGGGAACCTTAAATACTTCCTTGGTATTGAAGTGCTGCGTTCGAAGGAAGGTATTATACTACATCAAAGGAAATACGCTATCGAGTTGATAGCAGATTCAGGCCTAGGGGGAGCACGTTGTGCTTCAACTCCTTTGGATCAAGGTGTAAAATACACTGCAGCAGGTATTGACAAAGATATTCATGACAACTCCATGGAAGATCTACTTGAAGATGTGCAAGTTTATCAAAGGTTAATAGGGAGATTACTCTATTTAACACATACACGTCCGGACATCATCTTTGCAGTTCAATGTTTGAGTCAGTTTATGCAAGCGCCCAAAAAGGTTCATTATGAGGCAGCACTGCGCATTGTTAGATATGTTCGACAGCATCCTGGCCAGGGGATTTTCTCTCAGCTAGCTCTAAACCTGTGTTGACATCATATTGTGACTCAGATTGGGCTAGCTGTCCAATAACACGTCGATCTGTCTCTGGATTTTGTGTCAAGCTGGGAGACTCCTTGATTTGCTGGAAGTCAAAGAAGCAAAGCACGATGTCTCGATCTTCAGCAGAAGCTGAATACAGATGCATGGCCACGACAGTAGCTGAACTTGTTTGGTTGAAAGGCCTCATTGCAGAATTGGGAATCAAGCACGATGCACCAGCAACTTTGTTCTGTGATAGTCAGGCAGCATTACAAATTGCTGCGAATCCAGTTTTCCACGAGCGAACGAAACATATAGAGATCGACTGCCATTTCGTGCGTGAAAAAATTCAGAAAGGAATTGTTCAAACATTCCATGTTTCCTCCAATGAGCAGCAAGCTGATATTTTCACGAAGAGCTTAGGGGTTGCACAACATAATTACCTTGTCAGCAAGTTGGGGATGAAAGATATATATCATCCTCCAACTTGAGGGGGAGTGTTAAGAGAATAGACTAGAAGATAGTTAGTTACGTAATTAGTTACATGGTTAGTTGTATGAGCTGTTAGTAAATGTACAGTTAGTTAGGAAGATAGCTGGATAGCTAATTATCTTTGTATATATATGTGATGTAATTCCTCATATTATACATAATGAGAGCTCATTCATTCTCTCCAAATATACAATTCTTCATTTCATAGAAATCTCAACAGATTCATACGGGGAAAGAAATTTTTACTAAAAAATTGTGTTTAACATGATTTTTGATTTCGTGGCTTTTGAATTTTGGAATCTGGAGTAGGATTTTCCCCATATTTAGTTAATCACTTTCATTGAAAGTGTTTTGAATTTGGTGGAGATAGGGGTTGTTTAACAGTGAAGGGTCGATGTGGTGAATAAGATGGTAGGGGATGAAGATGGGGGTGTTTTTGGTATTTTAATACATTCAATTTATTTAATTTATTTTTATTTTATTTTAAAATGTAAAAATAAATAAATAATGACGTGACACGTTCTGATTGGTCAAGACATACTTTTTTAACAGTAGGAAGCAATATAGGTAACATTAAAAACGTTAAAGAACAAAAGTGGTTAAAATGAATTTTAGGGGGCCAAGTTGAGAAAACATGTAAAGTTTATGGGAAAAAGTGTCTTAAGCCTTCTAAAATTTCTAAATCTATTGTACATATTTCTTTTGAAAAATAGATTTTTCAGCATTAGATTGTATTGCTTCAAAGCCCGAAGAATAATGTAGCATACCAAGGTCACTTGTATTAAACTCAATCATCATAGATTTTTTCAAATTTGTCAAACATGATAACATCACTTTTGGTAAAAAATAAGATCATTAACATAATAGAGAACATTAATCGTCTTACCTTCTTTATCAATCTTGTTAAAAAGTGTGTGTGCTTATATAGACACTTTTAAAAAATGTTTTGTAAAAAAGTAAGCTCCGATGCGATTATACCAAGCCATTAGAACTTTGATTTAATTATTAAATTTATTTAATTGGATTAGATGTTTTTAAGCATCATAAGTATGCAATGTTTAAATTTCCTAAAATTATTTTTCATGCATTAACAACTATCTAACACGTATATTAAATGTTGTATTTTATAACACAAAAAAACGCTTGGCCTAGTGGTAAACACTTGCCACATGCACTCCAAAGACCTTGGTTTGAATCCGCCCATGGTCATTTGCTTTGCTTCCATTATTCCTTCTCTAAAAAAATCAAATATATATTCAAAAAAATATAAATAAAGTCCTCCGATAAGACGTGGTGACTCGTGTTGCCAGTTAATTAAATAATCAAATTATTTTATTACATAAAATTAGGAACAAATTGATAAAATGTGTAAATAGTAGGGAACAAATGTGGAATTATACAAATTTTTACTAACGGCCACGTCACTCCCTCCGTTGGTTTATAAGTATAACGGTCAGTGGTCACATTGAATCCAATTTAATAATTCAGTGGTTTAATTGCTACAATTAGAAATGCAGTGGTCAAATCGAGTCTAAACCCATAGTATAATGATCATTTATGTAGTTTACCCAATATTATAAGGTAGGTCTATGTTCCAAACTTTTTTGTAGCGTGATATTTTGAATAGCTATAATAGTTTTTGAAACTTCACTCCTTGTTAACATACTTTGTATCATGTTCAGAATTGTACCATTCTTCCTTTCTCAAATTTTATTTTATCGGAGCGTGTATATTGCCGTTAGTTGTTTCTTTATTCATTACTCATCACAAAAAGCACCAGACTCATCTGAACTATATTCTTCACCATGGTCATTTCGTAACACTTATCGGAGTACTTGTTTTTTTTTTCAACTAGAGCTTTGAAACTTTTAAAGGTTGTGTGAGCTTTAAGTTTTCCATGTAAAAAATACACTCACGCTTTATTACTAAAATTATCAATGAAAAATCTAAAGCTCTTCATCAATTTTTGAAAAATCTAAAATATTTGTAAATTTTGGTTTAAAAGAAAATCAAACCAGTAAATCTTCTAAAGTGCAGATTTCAAATAACTTCATCAATTTTTGAAATGTAACTGTCCTTAAAGGTTTGGTGAAGATGTAAGCAACTTGGTCTTCACTCCTACATAAATCAAATTGATAAGTGGTGAAAAGTAGTATATTTTGTACCTCTTTTACTTCAATTATTGTTTAGACTTAGGCCCATTTTAGTTGAATTTTTAGTTGTTCGTGCATAAATTCGTAGTTCTTCTGTTTATTGGCTTGGCTTTTTGTTTTGCTATTTTGTGGAAAATTCACTATTGCTTTTGTTTTTTTTTGCACAGGAAGAATTGTCAAACTAATTGTCGAGCGGTTGTCAGGGCAAGTCGAAGATAAGATCAGATTTTCAAGCTTTACTCTCGTATTATCACTTTGGATAAAGACTAGATTTGAAATTAAGGGTTGATCCCTTCAATTCAAATTGAGTTTCCCCCTCTATAAAAGTAGATAACATCTACAACATGTAGGGGGAATCGGAGAGAGAGAGTGAGATCGAATCAAAGAAAGAGGATGATTGGATATACCAAGGAGGAGCTCGACTTTTTCAGATTTATTTCCTCTTTTTATCTTTCGATTAACTCAATGCATGGGTCTTTATTTATGTTAAATTGGCTCGGGTTATTGGATATTTGATGTTTCTGAAAGCATGAATCACTTTGGTTTTTAATTCAATTTCGGTGTTTATCCAATTCTTTGATTATAATTTTAATTTGAAGTATTCTTGAGAAAGGTGCTTGAATGGATCAATTTATCTAGGCTCAAGAGAGCTAGATTCACGAAACCAATTGGATACGGTTTCCATTAAAACAATTGTTGGTGAAAATTAATTTGACTTGGAGATAAGTAGAGAATTTCAGCAACTAAGAAGAGTTTATTGATTGATGGTGTTCACCCAAGGTTCACGCAGTGATGTATTATCAAGACCTGTACAACCATCAGTTTTTTAGTTAGAGGTAACTAGAAGGCATTGAAGATCACTCTATCGAACATCGAAGGGCAATTAATTGTCACGGCAATTCTACCGGCAACTGCATCATAATACTTAATAACTCAACCTACTTATCACCATCGCTTTTATTCATTTTCAGTGCGAGAAGCTAAAAGTCAAGTTTCACCAATCCCTGTGAAAACGATTTTAATCTATATTATTATTTATATCGTGTATACTTGCACATTTTGCCTAGTACTTAAATTACCAACACAAATCAATATATCATTGTGTTATTGCATATTCATCGGGAAATGCAAATGTTTTACTTTGCATAACCATTTTATTATTTTGAAGTATTTTCATTTTTTTAATATCTTATCGGCAACCTTTTATTTCTAGGGTGAAATTGTATAATATTTAATTTAGGTAACTAAATAAAACAATATATTACATATTAAAATCAGAAATTCTCAGTGCATGCCTAAAACAAAGGCTAGAAAAGAAAAATTAAAAGTAAAGTAAAAAAACTCTCTTCACTTCTCGAAAAGCATTGAAATACGGAATTTTAAGATGACTTTTCCTTGTTGTAGTTGTGGAGACAACGATCATTTCATGTTTACGTCCAAAATTCCTCTTTTTCAAAGTAACTCTCTAGAGTGTTGTTCGAGACAACATACTTTAAATTTTTAATAAATATATAAGAAAATATGAAAATCTAAAAAAACTCTCTTCACTTCTCGGAAAGCATTGAAATATGGAATTTTAAGATGACTTCACATTGTTGTAGTTGTGGAGACAACGATCATCTCATGTTTACGTCCAAAACTCTTCTTTTTTAAAGTAATTCTTTAGAGTGTTGTTCAAGACGGTGTACTTTGAGTTTTTAATAGATTTATATGGAAATATGAAAATCATCTATCAAGTACTATTTAGCTTTAGGTCCCAAGTAGTACAATAAGGCGGGTGAAACTTACAAAGAGTGATGAAAGGGTGTGGTTGCAAAAAGGTTGGCGAGAATTTATAGAATATTATTCTTTAGATTTTAGGTTTTTGTGATTTTTCAATATGAATGGAATGGTCATTCCCATGTGTTGATTTTTTATAGAAGTGCTTCAAAGATCAAATATGCCTATATTAGAACGGAAAATGAGAACAAATTCAAAGTTAGATAATTTATCACTGCACATTAGCCTTGAAGCCCTATGATAATTTATAATTAAATACACTTTATTGTGATTAATTTCTTCATATTCTAGTTATATTATGAGCTTAATTATAAAAATTATGTTTGTTTTGATTTATGAGGTAAAATACTGACGCAATAGTAAAAATCATCTCAAAAACGTGCTTTTATCTTTCCATGTAAGAATCAAATCTTTAAAAAAATGTAAAACTCGACAAAATGTCATCTTTGAAAAGGCGTGACTACACCTTTGACTAACATGTGGCTAATATTTGATATGAAGAATTCAAATTTCTAAAGTCATATATGTGAAATCCACTTTTATTGTTATTTCCATTATTTTAGAAGTTTGGACCAAGAAACAATATATTTAATTAATTAGGATTTTATTTATTTAAAATTTCTTATATTTTATTTTTTTAAAATTTAAACTCAAAAACAAAAGAGAATATTGTTTTAGGTTTAGGGTTTGACTCTGTATAAAGAGCCCATTAGACCATTTAGAAGATCATCCCATTTTTTACAATTCAATTTCTTCTTTATCGTCTCTTGTATTTTACTCTGCCATGTGTGACTAAGATTTTTATTTTTGATTCAAAGGTAAAGCGGTTTCGATTTAATTTTGTGAGGTTTGTACCAAACCAATATTTCACCTTTAATCCAAATAATCTTTATCTTGTTCTCATTTTTATGAAATTTTTATATTGATTAAATTGAAGCTTTAACTTGATATTGATTTTTCTTTTGTTATCATTGAGTTTGTAATCTGTAATTGTCATGAACGATTGACACAAGTGACAAGGAGTGAGTCTCATATTTTGTGTTTGTTATGTTTTTTTCCTAACTTTGCATCACGCATGATAGTCCTTGAGGAAATAAAGGTAAAAAATTAATTTAATTGTAGCTATCTCAATTGATTGATTTTGTTTTAGTTGTTCTCACGATTTTTAATGCTATCATTGCATTTATTATGGAGTGATATCGTGTCTGGTTGTTTAATGGTAAGGTTTAATTGGAAGGCTTGTTGCGAATTTTTTGAATAAGTATGCTAATCAATTATAAAAGGGGAACTATACTTGTTGCGGGTTTTCCGAATAAGTTACTAATTACTTGGTAATGGAAATCGATCTTTAAACTTATGATCAAAATTACAATCGGCTTGGTAAGAATTTGTCTTTGTTATTTTTAATTTTAGTATTTAATTATTTTCTTTAATTTATTTTGATAAACCAAAACCCCAAATTTTACTTTTTATTGTTTAAATGTTGAAATTCTAATTTCAGATCTCTTGGGATTCAATCTAATCTCACTATTACTGCTAACTTAGTAAAATAAATTTTTATTTTGTAGGACTTCGACAACCCTGTCACCCTTACTCTAGAAAGAACAAGCTTGATAATCTCAGGAAAAAAACTCATGTAGTTTTAAAGGATAAGTTGATGATATTGGAGGAGGGATTTTAGTTTGCCAAATCTTGAAAACGATTTCAAGTTGTTCTCAATAGTTGACATCCACCAAAAAAACTCGAACAATTATTATATTTAACGCTTTCAAAAGTACTGACTACTCAATTTTTATGGTGTTCATGTGAACATCATCGGTTAATTACAAATATCGCTTGCATATACCAATGGCCGAATAATTTTTGATAAAGCATAATGGTAATCTAACCATAAGCAATTAAATCTGTAAAAGATAATCATCACATGCAAACATATCGTAAGGTTTAAATAATTTAGGGATGATCAATGTAAAGTTTTATATCTTTTGACAGAGCACAATGGTAATTAACTCAAAATTACATGTTACCAACATACAGACGATTATCTTCTACAAATAACCACCAACCACTGGTACAAAGATATAAAAAACATTAAATAATTTAAGGATGATTGATGTAAAATTTTATATCTTTTGCATTAGTTTTTCTTTTGGTTGGAGAATACAACTCATGAAGTGCATTTCAATTATGGAGGGACTCATTGTATTTGAAGGACTTTGATGATCAGATGTTGTATAACATGCTAGGCAAACATGTGGATATGACTTCAATTGATTGACAATGAACGAACAATTTTTATACCACTGTTAGAAGAAGTAAAATAGAACCCAAAAAGAAAATAAAGCTTAAACTTTTATAAAATCTCCGTATTATATTCATGAAAGTAAATCCTTAAATAGGCAAAACAGAAACAATAATATACTAAAAATATTAGCTACTACTAGCAAGTAATTTAAAATTGATGCAAAATTTCACTAAAAATTCTAACAAAATTACTAACAACATAATCCTAAGAATAAGATTTACAACTAACTCTTTGACACCATCAAATTCATAATTGACACATATCATGGCATACACATCATAATCTAAGGAATATGCTTCATAAACAATTTATAAGTACATTTTTAGTGTATCCAACATGAACTTGATCAATTTTTATTGGATCACAACACACAAGATCGTAAGGTGAAGATCTACATACAACCAGTCACTTTGCATATATTTTTATCAAGATAATATATTAGTATTCATCAAATTGTGACCCAAACAAAAATATTTGTGATGGTAACACTATATTATGTCACATAGAGTAAATGACCAATATGTAAGCCATCGCGTTATTCTGTTAAAGTATAAGGTTTAAATGCCCATTTGGCCACTGCAGTATATACAAAATATCGAACTTTCCCCTAAAGTATTTTTTGGGACATTTTACTCCTTAAACTAAAAATCGTGACCTCATATACTCCTTCTGTAAAAAAAAAAATTCTCACGAACCAATCAGAACGTGTCACATGTCTTTTTATTAACAAAAAATCAATCTGACTTAAATAAAATGGGTGAATTGCACATTAAGTATGCCAAATTTTATTTTTTGTTCATTTTAGTCCCTTAAATATTTAGTTCTATTTTTTAAACTGAGATGTTGTTCTTTTCTCTGAAAATTCAGTTTTAAGAAGCTCACAAAACCCCTCGCCACCATCAATGCCTTTAGCCACCGTTGATGCAGGAATGCCCCTGTTCCTGCCTCCCTTTCCACCATCACCACCATTAGAAAAATTAGTTAATTTACTTGTTGCTCAGCATAATCAACAAATTTGGTTGGAATGTTTCTCCAAATTCCACAAACTCATGAATCTCAGTGGCCACAAACTTATGAATCCCACCGTCACAATATTCTTGAATCAATTTCCCCGGTTAATCTAATATGCAATTCACCCAATCATATTTAATTTGTAGGCGTTGGAAAGGCTTTGCTCTTGGGTTAGATTTTTACTAGAGTCCTTCTTAAGGTAGATTTAAACTCACTTTGGGGCTAGGGTTTCGTTTTGGGAAGTAGGGCTCGTATTTGTTTTTTTGTTCGTGTTAGGGGAAACCTAATCTTCTTTCTCCCATTTCCGGCCACCGTTGAGTGCGGTTGAGGAGCGCCGCCGATGATATGCGTTGTTTGGTTTTGGTCTGACGAGATCGAGAGGGTGGGAGAAGAAGAATCCCTGAAAAGGAAATGAATGAGATTTTTCTTTTATTTTTTATTCCTTATTTATTTAGTGAACAGTTCATAGGGACTAAAATGAGTAAAAAAATAAATATGACATGCCTGATGTGCAATTCACCCATTTATTTAAGTCGGATTTTTTTCTAAACAAAATGACACGTGGCATATGAGGTCACGATTTTTAGTTTAGAGAGCAAAACGTCTCAAAAATACTTAAATGGGTAGTTTGATATTTTGTATATAAATAGGCATTTAAGCCAAAGTATAATGACTAAAATCTCACACATAAAATACATAAAATCATTGAGAGTCTTACTTATAACTTTTATTCAACGACCTTGTCATAAATATATTAAAACATGCAAGTCACACACATATAATTCTATACTTACTCAAGATAAATTATATTTTTTCGGACTTTAGACAACATAATAATCCTTATGAATTGTTTCCCCTATAATTTTATGAACTACAAACTTGTTTAGATTATCAACTAATATAAATTGTCTTTTGTATTATAATTAACTTCATAATACAACTCATAATTAGTTAAATAGATAGATAGTTAATGAGTCGATTATTAATTTCACTTAGTGTTTTACTTGCAATTCCAAGTTTGAGGACATAATGTGCATAATATATGAATAAATATCACAAAAATTAAATAAATCAATTTAAATAACTTGCAACAATTGTATTAAATTACTACATTAAGAAGACAAAACTACAATAATTTATAGAAATTTACAAGGTAATATGATATTGTAGCTTAGTCCATTTTGTTGATATGTTCATTGATTTCATCTTTACGATTTCCAACATCCCTTCCTTATATGGTTGTTTCCCCTTAGATTATTCTATCTTCTGGCTTGCTAAACATGAAGGGCCAATAAAAATGAACAACTTCCTTGAAATATGGACAAACATTTGAAATTTTGTGATCAAATATGGTGGTTTGAAAGAAATTAATGTATTGTGGCAGAGTTGGTGGCAAGGTAGGTAATCGGTCCGTAGTTTGATCAAGTTGAGTCAAGTGAAAATTTGAATTAATTAGATTTTAGTATCATTTTACCATTTAAACTTTATTTGAATTTTTATAGTCGAGCTAAATTTATAAAAATTGAGTTAAGTCGAATCGAATATATTTTTCAAATTTGTATTCAAATTTAAATATAATTATTTATAATGTTATGATACTGACTGGTTCGATTTAAATGATTCTCTCTAAAAAATATGCTAAACATATAAGTTCTTTATATTTTTTCACATGTGTAAGTAAGATTTGTAATATTATTTAATAAATCATATATCATTTAAAATTGTATGATATATTTATAATGTCATTTTTTAAACAAAGGATTTTGAGGAATCGATGAGAAGAAAAAAAATTTGGTAAAGAGTTACGATCATAAGATAAAATTGAATAAAATATAAAATTGAGAGACTAAATTAAAAAAATAGAGTAATTGAAAGAAGAGGAATATATATTTTAAATTTGACAAAAACAATAGTTTTAAAACGAAAGAGGAATTGAAGAACTAATGAAATTGTGCAAAGTTGAGAGACTAACTTGAAAAAAGAGAAAAGTTGTTGTCAGAAAGAGGATTTGAAGCTACATATGCATTTTTCAGTGGTTAATGAGCATGTTGTTCAAATTAAAACGAACAAAAAATTAAAAAAAACAAGAAAATTAAAGACTAAAATCAAATAGTTAGCTAAAGCAAAAGATGATGTTTTATTTTTCTATTTTTCGATTATTTAAAATGTGCAAATTCAAACTTAGACTCAAACTTAAAATTTGAACCAGCTTAGATAACTCGAACAACTCAACTCAAATAATTTAAAATTCAAGAAAAAATATTTTTATTCCAATCGAATTTTACTCACCTTTATCTATCCGTAAATCCATATTTTTTCAGTATCAAAGAATAAGAGAAAGAAGAATCAACAACCTAAAGAGAAAAGAAAAAAAAGGCAAGTTAAAAAAAGTAATCTGTCTAGGTGGCCACTTAATTATTGGGTCTGACCTGTTTTGACTACCGAACTATAAAAATTTAAAATTCGACCATCCAACTATTTAATTGAACATATTTTAACCACCAGCCGTTAAACTCTAACGAAGTGATAAAGGAGTGGTGAGCAAACCAAACTATTTGACATGCTGCTTTGCTACATAATTCTGATTATATCGACAAACAACATTTTACCAAAGAGAGGATCTGACTATACGTGACAACCGTAACCAATCAGAAAACAAATATTGTAAGAGTATTTGTGCGAGCACCAAAACGACCACAAAGGTGCGAAAACGTATCAAAAGTCATAAGAAACGTGCCACAAGAGCATAAAAAAGCGTGCTACAAGAGCACAGAAAAACGTGTCATAAGGACATATATTCTTATTCAAAATTAAAAAAAAACATAAGAAAAAGGAAAACAAAATACATAATATAAAAACAAAAAAAATAATAAACACTGGTTGTCGACAACCAACATTAAAATTAGTGTCGATATCGGCTAAATAAAATTTAAAAGAAAAGATAAAGGCAATACAAAAAATTAATATTTTAATATATTTAAATTGACACTTAGACATCATTTAAACATTATTTGTAAAATTAATTTTGTTTCTATCAAAATGTATTAAATAATAATATACGTTCAATTAAACCAAAATTTGAAAATTTAAACAATAACAAGTTCAAAATCGAAAGTAATATTACTATTATTAGTTGTTGAGCACAACGCAAATAGTGCATGAGTGATCATCCTAGTAGCTGATATTGTTATAAACTATAGAAATAGAAAAGTAGTAAAAACCACCCTTTGTTCTTTTTCTTATCTTTTATTCCTAAGGTAAGAGAAATTATATCATAGGTCTGGCTCGTCACGTCATTTATGGTCCCAACCAATAAAAAGTATTTATTTTATTAATTTTTTTCATATCATCTTTTACCAAGTCAATCTACAATTGGTAAAAAAATATATTTTTTAATTTAATTTACAATAAATCTGAGTGAATATACACTTGGTAAAAAAATGACATGGAAAAAATTAATCAAATAGATGCTTTTTATTGGTTGGGACTATATATGACGTGGCGAGTCGGGGCTATGATATAATTTCTCCTCGAGTAGGTATGAGGTGCAGTCGGTAAGTCTAAACGGTAAGTTTCGAAACTTGTCCAAAATTTTAAAATGTTAGATTTTTTAATAATATTTTTTGTTATGAATATTTATCTATATGAATGTCTATCATGATAAGAACTTTATCAAGGAGATTTGATTTATTTATTATTATGAATATTATCTCTATTAATTAGAGTTTAATGTATTATGTACTTCTTATACCTATAAATAGATGAAGGCATTGTACACAATTTACATCTTTTATAATAATAAAATCTCCTTATTTCTTTCATCTCTTTATTCTTGTTCTTGGTTATTTTATTTATAACATGTTATCAGTACGAGTTTGCTCAGAAGAATTTAGATACAAACTAAACTTCTTTAAAAATTTATCTGTATGTTCTTTTATCATTTTTTATGTTTTAATTTATAATACTCATCGTATGTGTATTATTTTATAAATTAAAACATAACAAGTTTGTTAAAAACTTTATTCTAATCGCATATAATATTTGTTTGTTTAATATTGTCGTTATCAACATGAATTCATGCCATGCATTTATATTATTCAAATTTCATGTTATATTTCATGCGCATATAATATTGCAGTTAACAAGTTTGTTTATGTGTTATGTAGATAAGGTTTGATCTTTAATCATGTTGTGGTTATGTTTGAAGTTTGTTAGAGTTTTGGGGTAGTTTCGGTTATGTTTAGGAAGGTTCTAAAGTGTCTCGAATAGATTTCAAAACCTTTTAAAGTTGGTTTCGAAACCGGCCTGAAGATTTCAAAACTTGTTGAATTTTCTGGAAATCTGCAGGAAGGTTTCGAAACCTTTGTTTGGTAAAGTTGAAAAATTAGTTTGAAAAGTTATGTTTTGGTCTCTAATTGTTTAATATGCATTTGGGTGAGTTTGAATGATCTTTTAGATCTGAAATTTAACATGAGAGCATGAAACTTGACTAATTGGATATTGGTAACTTTAATTTATTAAAAGTCTCTGTTTTTACGTTTTAGTTCGTAATCGCTAAAAGGGCCAATTGGACTTCGAATCGATGTCCGATTGAGGTGAGGTTTTAACCGTTGCTTATATAAACATATAGGATAATAATGAAGCCTTTAGAAAATATAAAAATACAAAATATACCTTGGGTTGTTAATCGGTGGGAAATCCTCGGGTTTCTCTCCGGTTATCCCCGTGTAACTCTCCCGATTGGGTCTTGCAACTAGACCAGCTCGAGGGGTTACATTTATTGGTATCAGAGTCAGGTTATGCATCTTTTGGGAAGGCAAGTGAGGTAAGTTGATGTGTTTGTGTGATTTTTAGGTGATTTATCCGTTGGATGCCTTGTACGGTGGTTGTTTTGCCATGATTGGTTGATAGCATGATCTGTTGCTATGTTGTTATCGTTGGTTAGAAGTTTGTTAAGCAACCCATTGCTAGGTATTATTGTAAGAAAATGGTTTTGGATAAATACTTGAGCAATTTAGACCCTTTCCCTTGGTGACCCAAACCTTTGTGTTTTATTGTTGTTGAGGTTGTTAAATTGCTTGTGTCAGTTGCTATGGCAAGACCCCGAGGTAGGCCTAGAGTGGTTCATCAGGAATCACAGGCTGCAGCTCAAGCTGTTGAGGATCATGTTGAGGATTGTAACCCCCTTAGCCCGGTCTAGACAGATGACCCGAACCAAGGAGCTTACACGGGGAAAACCGAAGCCAACTTGTTAAAGCCGACTTTGATTAGTGACCCTTTTTTTCTTTTTATCTTTTCTAAATGCAATTTAGATCCTATGTGATCATCAAAGATTGTAGGAAGATACGACACATCGATCGGATATCATTTAGGGATTCAATTGCACAATTTAAGCTTTTAGGGACTAAAATGTAAATCTTGCAAAATACAAGGGTATTTTTTATTTTAAGGTTACCAATATTTGATTAGTCACCTTTCATGATTCTCTACAAATTTTCATTACAATCAGACCATCCGGACTCATCTAATTGCATACATGATGTTCATGGACTAAAATGTAACGTTTCAGAACCTTCAAAGTTGCCTTTAAATTCTTTTAACGGCCGCGTATCGGTACACCCAAGGGTCGTATCGATACGCGGGATGGCAGTAACCAAACTCGGGAGAGTATCGATACACCCTTCAAATTTGGCCTACCCATTTCGATACACTTCTTATCTGTACCGATACTCTTGTACCATTTAGCACAAATTTGGCTTATGCATATCGATACGCAAGCCTGAGTTTTGATACGCATACCAGAAGTGTCCCAAAAACAACCTCAAACTCATGTCTAACCTCATTAAAACATCACCAAATCTTATGGACATGCTTATAACATCAACGCTAACACAAAGGCATCCAATTCTAAGCACATAGCAAGCACTAGGCACAGCATCGTTAGATAACATGGCATAAAGAAGATCATGCTTAATCCACAAACCATAAACATCCCAAAAGGAAAGATAAAGCATCAAAACCAATATAATGGCCTTTTACAAACCAAATAAGGAACAAAAAACTTGCATCAACATTAGGGAGTCCAAAATACATCTCCAAAACAATCCATAAAATCTCATTGCCATATATCATTACTGAGGTAAATGTAAAACATCATACTTGAGCTATCTATCTATCTATCTATCTATCTATCTATCTATCTATCTATCTATCTATCTATCTATCTATCTATCTATCTATCTATCTATCTATCTATCTATCTATCTATCTATCTATCTATCTATCTATCTATCTATCTATCTATCTATCTATCTATCTATCTATCTATCTATCTATCTATCTATCTATCTATCTATCTATCTATCTATCTATCTATCTATCTATCTATCTATCTATCTATCTATCTATCTATCTATCTATCTATCTATCTATCTATCTATCTATCTATCTATCTATCTATCTATCTATCTATCTATCTATCTATCTATCTATCTATCTATCTATCTATCTATCTATCTATCTATCTATCTATCTATCTATCTATCTATCTATCTATCTATCTATCTATCTATCTATCTATCTATCTATCTATCTATCTATCTATCTATCTATCTATCTATCTATCTATCTATCTATCTATCTATCTATCTATCTATCTATCTATCTATCTATCTATCTATCTATCTATCTATCTATCTATCTATCTATCTATCTATCTATCTATCTATCTATCTATCTATCTATCTATCTATCTATCTATCTATCTATCTATCTATCTATCTATCTATCTATCTATCTATCTATCTATCTATCTATCTATCTATCTATCTATCTATCTATCTATCTATCTATCTATCTATCTATCTATCTATCTATCTATCTATCTATCTATCTATCTATCTATCTATCTATCTATCTATCTATCTATCTATCTATCTATCTATCTATCTATCTATCTATCTATCTATCTATCTATCTATCTATCTATCTATCTATCTATCTATCTATCTATCTATCTATCTATCTATCTATCTATCTATCTATCTATCTATCTATCTATCTATCTATCTATCTATCTATCTATCTATCTATCTATCTATCTATCTATCTATCTATCTATCTATCTATCTATCTATCTATCTATCTATCTATCTATCTATCTATCTATCTATCTATCTATCTATCTATCTATCTATCTATCTATCTATCTATCTATCTATCTATCTATCTATCTATCTATCTATCTATCTATCTATCTATCTATCTATCTATCTATCTATCTATCTATCTATCTATCTATCTATCTATCTATCTATCTATCTATCTATCTATCTATCTATCTATCTATCTATCTATCTATCTATCTATCTATCTATCTATCTATCTATCTATCTATCTATCTATCTATCTATCTATCTATCTATCTATCTATCTATCTATCTATCTATCTATCTATCTATCTATCTATCTATCTATCTATCTATCTATCTATCTATCTATCTATCTATCTATCTATCTATCTATCTATCTATCTATCTATCTATCTATCTATCTATCTATCTATCTATCTATCTATCTATCTATCTATCTATCTATCTATCTATCTATCTATCTATCTATCTATCTATCTATCTATCTATCTATCTATCTATCTATCTATCTATCTATCTATCTATCTATCTATCTATCTATCTATCTATCTATCTATCTATCTATCTATCTATCTATCTATCTATCTATCTATCTATCTATCTATCTATCTATCTATCTATCTATCTATCTATCTATCTATCTATCTATCTATCTATCTATCTATCTATCTATCTATCTATCTATCTATCTATCTATCTATCTATCTATCTATCTATCTATCTATCTATCTATCTATCTATCTATCTATCTATCTATCTATCTATCTATCTATCTATCTATCTATCTATCTATCTATCTATCTATCTATCTATCTATCTATCTATCTATCTATCTATCTATCTATCTATCTATCTATCTATCTATCTATCTATCTATCTATCTATCTATCTATCTATCTATCTATCTATCTATCTATCTATCTATCTATCTATCTATCTATCTATCTATCTATCTATCTATCTATCTATCTATCTATCTATCTATCTATAAGTTATTCGCCTGCTAGAACACCGGGAACGACCCCAACAGAGTCGGAAAACGAAAGATCACATGCAGACAGAAACAGATGCCGAATGCCGGCGAAGTTAGTTGAGATGTCACAAAGGATCAACCATAGAGACAAGACAAAGAATGTTAGGTTAAGTCTCAATTCAGGACAAGATTGTGGTTTGGGAATAGAACCTTGGACAGGGATGTTGGTTTCCTTGTCAAGGTTTAACAACCTTGTAACTACTAGTAGAAATTAAATTTCTTGGTGACTAACCTGCTGGAAAGCACAGGAAAGAAGGGACAAAATAAATAGATAAACATAAAACCAAACAAAATACAATGGCATCAGAGATTCTTCTTCCTCTGTTTAAAACTAATCATGCAATAAGCAACAGATCATGAGAAATGGCCATACTAAGACCCAGATGCAGCCAAAAGAGCAACATTTCCTTCTTCCCTTGAATAAAAACCTTTTTTGATCACCATCATCTAATTCTGGAAAGCATGTTGGCTTTGTGTTGAATGAAGAAGGAGGAGAAATGTTTGCAGTCATGGATGTTCCGAAAAAGGAGAGGATTGCTTCGATTAATAGGGCGATAATGTTGTTCGAACCGGGGAAGACGGATGATGTTAAGACCAGTGATAGCGAGAAAGAGGAAAAGGTTGAGGCAAAAAAGATTGACAGACATGTAAATGAATACACGTGGATATTTCCATTTAATTAATTCCACCACATCAGCAATCCGTTAGGGGATTAACGGACTATAACGTCGGAGTGACCAAGTCTTTACACATCGAAAACATAGATGACCATTTTTTGGCACTTTTCAAAAGTGGTGACTAAATCTGTACAAACGGGAAATGAAAGTGACCCCTGCAGTAGTTTACCCTTTTTTTAATTACTCCAATGTTTTATAATTTTAATTTGATAAGACTTTAAATAATTAACTCCAAATCAATGACGATTGACGAAGGCCAACCTAAAGTCTATCGACTACTTATACGGTTGTACCAAACTCAAACTCAATACGAATTCCAATCCTAAAAATACCCCGACCTAAATTACCCGACCTGAAATTACCAGACCTGAAATGCACCCGACCTAAAATGCAACTAACCTGAGATGAACCCGACCTGACCTGAAACGGACCCGACCTAAAACGGACCCGACCTGAAATGGACCCAACCTGAAATGGACCCGACCTGAAATGAACCCGACCTGAATTAACCTGTCAATTATCAGCTTCGGACCCGGCCCGTTTTGACCCGACCTAAAATGGACCCGACCTGAAATGAACCCAACTTAAAATGGACCCGACCTGAAATGGACCCGCACCTGACCCGAGTCGAGTCAAAACAAAAAAATGACATGAAATGTCTTGTACCCGATTTTACCCGACCTGAAACCCATTCGATTACCTATTTTTGCATCCATACTAACGAGCATAGTTATGTTTGTGTAATTGTGTTCATTTGTTTATTTCTTGAAACTGTTTATGTTTAGACAATATTCATTTAAATTTTTAGTATCGTGTTCGTTTATTTATTTTTGAAGATGTTCATTTGTTGGTTACCGTTTGAGCCCATATTTGTTTAACGTTCGCAAACATGTTCATTTAATATTTTACAAGCCAAAAAATGGTGAAATTACATGACAAATCCTTGAGTTTCTTAGACTTTACAATTTGAATTCTAAAGTTCACCTTACATTCAATTTAGTGTTTATCTTCACTCATATTTAAAATGTAAAAAAAGAAAAAAGAAAAAAGAGATATGAGTAATCGAGCTTATAAATGTGTCAATAAACGAGCCAATAAACGAGTTGTTCATGAACATAAATGAACCGAACACACCTAAATTTGCGTTCGTTCATTTTTAAATAATCTTTGGTCTTTGGACGCTCTCCGGCTTCATCTTTGGCTGCTATTATAATTATGTATCTTTCCAATTCATCGCCAAAACTTTAAAAGATTCACTGTATTTTTCCCTGTTTGAAATACGAATTCTGAAATTATAATTTTCAATATGCTATAGTGTTTAAATAGGGAGTATCGAGGACGAGTTTCAATTTCGAAATTTTCAAGGCATAAAGAATTTTGAGAAGGAAATTTATTTTTATTCTTAGCAATCGATCCCCTAATCTCCAAACTCGAAGTGCAAGTTTAATTCTAGCACTAACGGTCTATAGAGAGTACTTTATGTACCTAAATAAAAAAATCGTATTCTTTAAGTACTTATTTGTGATATAAGCCTTTTTATAATTATTGGATAATTACTCAGATTAATTTGGATCGATAATACAGAGACCAAACCTCACAAACCAATTTGCTCTATTCAGGACGTTGTTCAAATCACATATAAGCTCTCCTAGAAACTCTTTCGAAATGAACAATCACTGAAACAACTGACTAAAGAAATACAACAATCAGTGAAACCCCAAAAACATTTAGCAAAAGATTTAAAGGATCATATTTGAACACCAAAAAAAACTATTTCTATAAACAAACCCATAATGCAAATGACATAAGCAAGAGATTTTAAGCACTTAATCGATCAACAAAAAAAGCCCCAGAATTTTTAAAAGAAAAATACAACGTAAAAAGAAGGGGAAAACACGGTGAAAAAACACACATGACCCGTTATTTGAATGATGATTTTCGGATGAGCACGGTTAGTGAATTTGGTCGCTTCCACTTCCGTTAGCACCATCGCCATTTCTGCACTTGGGTACTGCTACACGAATATCAACTTAAAGATATGGATTCTGTCGTATACAAATGCAGCACAAGTAGAACTCCCTGTAAAAGTTTTGGATACTGCTATATGAATATCAACTTAAAGAAGGACACTATGATTTGCTTGGTTTAATTTTATTTTTGGGTGAAAATTTGAATTTATTACCTTAAATGTGTGAGCTTTCGCTTATGATGATTTTTTGTTCAAATCTTTACCTTGTGAGGGTTAGGGATGTAAAAAGCTTACTCGACCTGAAAACCCGACTGAAACCTGCTCGAGTCAAAATTTGGTTTGACCTGAGAAAGCGATGACTCGAAATTGATCTGTAACCGACTGTTGTTGACTTGAACCCAAGCTGGACATGTTACTGTAGTAACCGAACCCCACCTGCATCCGACCGAGAATGACCTAAACCCAAATTGAACATGTTACTGTGGACCCAGAACCCGACCTACACCCGACTGAAACGCACCCGAACCAGAGACTAACTTGGAAGATAACTGATATTACACGACTGAATCGACCCGAAATCTAATTTTACCTCACCTATAAATTGACCCGACTTGTTTTTGAACCCGACCTGCTGTTGATCTGAACTGATATTGACCTGACTTGATATTTACCTGACATATAATTGAGGAAGTCTATGATTTGATGAATTTATTATATTATAATATGATAAATTAATTTTCACCATCTAAATTATTAATTTTTGTATTTAGCACCTTTTTGTTAAATAACTCAATTATTGACTATTAATATATTAAATTATATATATATATAATCAAATTTAAAGTGTTGATAAATGTAAAGTATGAGTGATTGTAAGATTTAGGGGTTGAAGTTTGGGGTTTAGGGGTAAATGTGTCAAGTTGAGTGTTTGGGTGTGTGTGATTAGTTTAGGGATTAGAGGATTAGGCTTCCAAGTAGCAATTATGAGTGATGGTAAGATTTAGGGGTTGAGGTTTAAGGTTTAGAGGTATAAACAATACATGTTTCAAGTTGACTGTTTGGAATTGAAGTTATGAGATTAGTTTATGTATTAGGCATGTACTTTAATTATCAGTGATTGTAAGATTTAGGAGTTGAGGTTTGGGGTTTAGGGGTAAATGTGTCAAGTTGAGTGTTTGAGGTTATATGATTAGTTTAGGGATTAGGCTTGCTCTTTTAATTATTAGTGAATAGTGATTGTAAGATTTAGGGGTTCATGTTTGGGGTGTAAGGGTAAATGTTTAAAGTAAAATTTTTGTAGTAATGAGATTAGTTTAGGGATTTGGAGTTTATTTGTGTTCATATTAGTCCCTAATTTACTCTAATATTTTAAATAAGAGTGATATTTTTGTTCTTTCTAGTGCCTAATATTTTTTTAATGTGATTTCTGTTCGTGAAAGGCGTTAAATAATTCACTCGAAATGACCCAACCCAAAGTCTATCGACTATTTGTACCGAACTTAAACTTAATACGAATTCGAAACTTGAATTAACTCGAGCTTGAATTAACCCTTCAAATAGCTGGTTTGGACCCAAACCATTTTGACCCGACCTGAAATGAACTCGACCCAAAATGAACCCGACTTGAAATTGACCCGCACCCGACTCGAATTATTCAAAACATCAAATCGATTTTAAATAACCTGTATCCGATTTGACCTGACCCAAACCCATCCGATTACCTGTTTTTACATCCCTACATTTAATGGACTAAATTGAAATTTTCACCTCAAAAATAAAATAAAACCAAGCAAATCAGAGTTTCTCTCTTTAAGATGATATTCGTGTAGCAGTATCCAAAACTTTTACAGGCTTGTTTTGCATTTGTATATGACAGAATCCATATCTTTTTCTTTTCTAAGTAAAGATATCATCTTGAATATAGTAAATTCTAATTTTTAAAATAAAAAGTGATAATGGCTTAGAGTTGAAAAAGTAAATTAATAATCTAAAAAGTAAATGGGTAAACTATATAATTAATCACTTTCGTTTAATTCAAAAGACATAATATTTGTTCACTTTCGTTTTATTTAATTAAGATGTGGTCACTGAGGGACTACTGACGTGACACAGTGAATTAATAAAATTAAAAAAAGGATAAACTACACAAATGATAACTAATGTTTTACCAAGTTTTCATTTTCCCCACTAAAGTTGCAAAAGTAACAAATTGGTCACTAAAACATCAAATAGGTCCTTGAACAATGATTTTATATCTAATTTACCTCAAAAGCTTTATAATTTTCCACTTTTTCCAATATATATATATATTAAATTAAAAAAACTTAAAATTAACTTTTTTGGACATGAAGAAATCAAATATTTCAAATGTTAAACAAAAAACTAGAAAATTTTAAGAATAAAGTAGATATAAAATCATTGTTAAATGACTTTGATGTTTTAGTGATAAATTTGTTATTTTTGAAACTTTAATGGGGAAAACAAAAACTCACTCAAATATTAGTGACTATATGTGTTATCTACCATTTCAATTTTATAAATTCAGTGTGCCACATCAACAACATGTTAATGGTTTAACGACAATTAATCCTCAGTGTCCACATCTTAATTAAATAAAAATGAAAGTGACCAAATATTGTGTTTTTTGAATTCAGTGAGGAAAAGTGTACAAAACTTAAACAAAAGTGATCAATCTTGTAGTTTACCCAAACTGATTTGCAAAAAGGGTTAACTACAGGAATAATCATTTATGTTTTCCCCCAATACAAAGTTGGTCACTGATTCTTAAAAACGACCAATAAGGTCACTTACGTTTTCGAGGCATAAACTTTTGGTCACTCAGCCGTTTATTGCCGTTAAAAGTTGAGGGCTTGGTGACCTGGCAGCAAAAAAATAAGGGTAAATTACTACAATGGGCACTAAAGTTTATCCCATGTACATTTCTGGTCTCCGATTTTAAAAAATAAATATTATGGTCACTACTGAAAAGGTTTCTTTCTAATTTCACCCTTAAATTTTTAAAAAATTATTTTTCAACTCTAAAACTTTGCAATCAATTAGTACAATAATATTATAAATGCTTAAATGAAAAATATGTGCCTAAAGTATACATTTTTTGAATTTTAGGTGCCAGAAGTTTTTTTTTTTTTTGTAAAAATAGGTGCCTAAAGTTTCAAAACTTAGAATTTTAGGTGTCTGGCTGTTAATGGGTGTTAAAAATATATTTAACCAATCGATGCTTACCACGTGGCACTAATTTAATTTTTTAAAGAAAAACACCTAAAATTTTTAGTTTTTTTTATAAAATCCCAAAATTTTGAAAATTTCACAAAACAGTTCCAAAATCCCTAAAATTACCCAAACCCCCAAATCAATGTCGTTTCTGCCATCAATCACCACACCTGAGCATACCCCTTTGGTCAACGGACCAAGGCAGTCATTTCCCCCAACATGGTGTTGCCGAAAACGGTGAACGTCATGCTAGCCGGACGTCGATTTTGCATTCGACGTTCAGCTACTCGTCGTTCATCGTTTCTAGCGATGTCGTGTTGGGGGAAATAAATGCCTTGATCCGATGACCAACGTGGTGTGCTTAAGTGCGGCGATCGGCGACAAAAGCGGCGGTGATTTGAGGGTTTGAGTTTGGGTAATTTTAAGGATTTTAGAACTGTTTTGTGAAATTTTTAAAATTTCGGGATTTTATAAATAAAAAACTAAAATTTTTAGGTGTTTTTCTTTTAACAAATCAAATTAGTGCCACATGTGAAGAATTGATTGATTAAATATATTTTTTAACACCCATTAACGGTCAAGCACCTAAAATTCTAACTTTTGAAATTTTGGGCACCTATTTTTACAAAAATACTTTCGGCACCTAAAATTAAAAAATGGTATACTTTAGGCACCTATTTTTCATTTAAGCCTTTATAATATTATTGTACTAATTGATTGCAAAGTTTTAGGGTTGAAAAATGAATTTTTAAAAATTCAAGGGTGAAATTAAAAAGAAACTTTTCCACTAGTGACCATAATGTTTATTTGTTAAAATTGGAGACTAGAAATGTATATGAGATAAACTTTAGTGGCCATTGCAGTAACTTGCCCTTATTTTTTTGCTGCCAGTTTACCAAGCCGTCAGCGTTTAATGGTACTAAACGGCTAAGTGACCAAAAGTTTACGTCCCGAAAACGTAAGTGACCTTACTAGTTGTTTTTCAAAATCGGTGACCAACTTTGTACTGGAGGAAAACATAAGTGACTATTCCAGTAGTTAATCCTTGCAAAAATCATAATCTATTTTCGTTTCCATTTGGTTTAATAAAGGCTTAAAGATTCAATAAGCCTCTAAACTTTTGCAAAAATAAATAAATAAATTAAGCCCCTAAACTTTTTTGCATCTAATTAAGCCCTAAAATTCATGAAAAAAATCAATTTGGCCTTTTTGACAACGTTGATCGTTAACTTTAACGAATATTTTTTGAAAATTTTTGACACATGTTGTAATATGGTAATGCCACTTGTCATTTCTAAGAATTTTTAAATTTTAAAAATATATAAAAATAAAAAAAATTTAAAATTTCTATAAAAAATCTGGAAATTTCGAAAGTGCAGCACATCATGCTAATGGATGTCCAAGAATTGTTGAATTGTAAGATCAACAAAAGACATCATTTAATATAGGCTGCAAAAATGAATGAACGAACAACTAATGCTATTTTTTAAGGTATAGCAAGGCAACACACTGCTGTTGCATTGTACTTTGAACATGATGAAGCAAGCCAAGCTTTTCCAAAGGTTACTAGAAAATCCCATTAGCAATCGATCCCATGATCTCCAAACTCGAAAGGCAAGTTTAATTCTAGCACTAACGGTCTAAAGAGAGTAATTTAGGTACCTAAATAAAAAATAATATTTTTAAGTATTTATTTATGATATAAGCGTTTTTATAATTATTAGACAATTAGTCAGACTAATTTGGATCGATAATGCAGAGGCCAAACCTCACAAATCAATTTGCTCTATTCAGGATGTTGTTCAAATCACATATAAACTCTCCTAGAAACCCTTTCGAAATGAACAATCACTGAAACAACTTACTAAAGAAATACAACAATCTCTTAAACCTCAAAAACATTGAGCAAAAGGTTTAAAGGATCAGATTTGAACACCAAAAAACTATTTCTAAAAACAAACTCATAATGCAGATGACAGAAGCAAGAGATTTTAAGCACTCAACCGATCAGCAAAAAAATCCCTAAAATTTTCAAAAGAAAAATACAACGTAGAAAGAAGGGGAAAACACGGTGAAAAAACACACATGGCCCGTTATTTGAATGATGATTTTCGGATGGGCATGGTTAAAGATTTGGTCGCTTTCACTTCCATTAGCATCATCGCCATTTCTACACTTGGGTACTTCTACATGAATATCAACTTAAAGATATAGATTCTGACGTATACAGATGATAAGCAAGCAGAACTCCCTGTAAAAGTTTTGGATACTGCTACACGAATATCAACTTAGAGAAGGACACTTTGATTTGCTTGGTTTTATTTTATTTTTGGGTGCAAATTTAAATTTAGTCCTTAAATGTATGAGCTTTAGCTTAGGATGGTTTTTTTCTTTTTGTTCAAATCTTTACCTTATGAGGGTTAAGGATGTAAAAAGTTAACCCTACCTGAAAATCTGATTGAAACCTGCTCGAGTCAGAACTTGGTTTGACCCGAGAAAACGATGACTCGAAATCGATCTGTAACCGACTGTTGTTGACTTGAACTCGAGTTGGATATGTTACGATAGTAACCGAACCCGACCTGCATCTGACCGAGAACGACCTGAACCCGAATTGAACCTGTTACCGTGGACCAGGAACCCGACCTGCACCCGACTGAAACGAACCTGAACCCGAGACTAACCTGGTAGATAACCGATATTACCCGACTGAATCGACCCAAGATCCGAGTTTATCTGACATATTTTTAAACCCAACCTTTTAATTGACCCGACTTGTTTTAAACCTACATGCTGCTGACTTGAACTGATATTGACATGGCTTGATATTTACTTGACATATAATTGAGAAAGTCTATGATTTGATGATTTTATTATATTATAATATGATAAACTAATTTTCACCATTTAAATTATTAATTTTTGTATTTAACATCTTTTTGTTAAATAATACAATTATTAACTATTACTATATTAAATTATATATAAGATTTAGGGGTTGAGGTTTGGGGTTTAGGGGTAAATGTGTCAAGTTGAGTGTTTAGGGGTATGCGAGTAGTTAAGGGATTAGGGGATTAGGCTTCCAAGTAGTAATTATTAGAGATGGTAAGATTTAAGGGTTGAGGTTTGGGGTTTAGGGGGTATAAGCAATACGTGATTCAAGTTGAGTGTTTGGAATTGGAGTTATGAGATTAGTTTATGGATTAGGCTTGTAATTTAATTATTAGTTATTGTAAGATTTTGGAGTTGAGGTTTGGGGTTTAGGGGTAAACATGTCAAGTTAAGTGTTTGTGTAACACCCAAAAAATCTCCCTAATTTCAAAATTGCTAATTTGAAACCCTAGAATTTTTGGGAATTGTAACTCTAAAATCCCTAAATCAGAACCTTAAATTTTGGGGACTTTATGTTTAAAAACCTAATTTGAATTGTGGTTTTAATTGGGCAAAAAATGGATTTAAGAGATCGATTTATATTAAATTTGAAACTTTAGTGGCCATTTGGTCAATCAGGTATTCTTTGGTGCCTTATTCGTGAACCCTAGAAATTCCAAGGACTTGCCTTGTAGTCTACCCTTAAAATGAGATATAAAATCTCTTTTTAACTTTAGAAAATCCATTTTTGAGTTTGCGGCAGCCGCACCCTTCGCCATCTCTCTCGAGAACTCTTCCCTCGTCTCTTTTGTTTTCGATCAACCTCATGCCAAGTTTCGATCACCTTTTTTTTCGGTCCCTTTCGCAATCAGTCACCACCATTGTGACCGTCATCAACTCGCAAAGAAACCCTAGCCATCGGATCATCCTTGCCAACCGTCATTTGCTTAAAAACAATCTTAAACTGTTCGAATCTTCCTCGAATCACCGTCTTCACCTTTGTTTGTACCGTCGTTTGATACCGTTCTCTCCTATGTTTCTCGTGCCATCGTCTTGTTCTCCGATTGTGTGTGAGTAAGCCTTGAAGCTATGATTTTGGCTTTAAATTTGTGTTTCCGAGTTGTAAATTGTGGTTTGATTTCGGATTTTGTTCATGTTGAGGCCATGAATGACCATTGTGGTCACTTTTTTTTTTCTATTTCCAACGAGCCATTGTTATCCTTGTCGTTGTGAGCTGTTGTTCTTATCGATTGGCCGCTGCCCTTGCCTCGCTGTGTTGTCACGCCGTCAGTGAGCCATCGCCACCCTTGTTGATATGTCACCGTCGCACTTACCTTGTTGGGTTCAGTTGTGCCGTCAAGGGAGGGTTCTGGAAACCTTAGTTCTGTATCTGTTGAAAAGGGGATAAGAATGTTGGGCTTGTGTGGTAGGTTGGGCCCAGCTGTGAGGCCGTGCTGGTGAACTGAACCTGACCACGCCACTAGAGAGCCAAAATTTGAATCGACATGAATAAACGGAACTAGTGAGCTGAATCAGATCTAAATTTGTGAACTGGGTTAGTAGAATCGGTTTGACTGTGACTCATTGACCAGATTTGAACCGAATATATGAACGAACCAATTTGTGAACCTGACCTTTAAAATGAACCCGACCGGACCTTGACCCGTTTGACGACCCAACAATTAACCGAATTTGACTTGTTGACCCTTTGACCAGATAGTTGACTTTTGACCTTTGACCGACCCGTTGATGTTGACCAGTTTGACCGTTGACCAATTGAGTCAATGTTAACTTTAACATTTTGATAGAGTTGACTTTGACCAAGGTTGACTTTGACCAGAGTTGACTTTTTCAGAAAACGTCACCTTGACCTTTTTCGACGTTTTGAGTCCGAATTCGCTACCCATTTTGTCAAGTTTGAACCCAAAAGCTATGTTTTTCTATTTACAATTATCTTGTACTTAATATCAAAAGAGTTATGTTTTATGGAACCTAATTTGGAATATTCTCATGTTTAGGTGTTGCCTCTCAGGCCGTTGAGTTACCTCCAGTTGTTCTGACCGATCGAGCACGTTCTTCGAGATCTTCACATGAGTATATCTTAAGTTCAGTTCTTAGTGTTTTAGTCGGTGGCTTAGTGTTAGTAATAAATGCTAATATAGAATTCATATATCGTAGGTCCTGATTCAGTGAGATCCGAGCGCAAGTCTCGCCCTTCTCGAGATTAGAGCTATTGTTTGCTAAAAGTGTGTTTCTTGAGGTGTTTTAAATAAATGAATTTTATGTGTATTTCTTATCATGGTATATTTTGTGAAATAATGTCTTATATGTCTTGCTTAATTTATTATCTGATTAATTGTGGTTTGAGACTGTTTGAAGCATCATGTATCATATATAAATTGTGTTTTAAAATCAAGCATCATAATTTTAGAAAAGATACACTCATAAGAATTTAGATTTATGATTTTGCAAATCATATCATCAGTCATGAGATCGAAAATGTATTCGGTAAAAGTGAGGGAAACATCTACTCTAGCGAGGGCAACCTCTACTATAACACCCGGGTTTTGGGGTCGGGTGGAAATAAAAATATTAAAATATAATTCCAGGTTTTGTTTTCAAATAATAAATAAAACAAAATTACTGGGCCAAATCTTCAATCCAATTCCATGGATTAGAAGAAGATGACAACAAGCCATTTCATTAATGGCACAATGGTAAATAAGGTTTTTGGAGGAATAAAACAATAAGACAAATATTTCAAATCCCTTTTTACTCATCTTCCTTCTTTGTTCATTCTTTCAAACTTGACTTAAGCTCTCCTCTCCATTTCTACTGTTCCATCTCCTCTTCTCACCATTCTTGTGCATTTTTGAAAGGTAAACTTAATCCCATGTTGTCCTCAACTTCCTCTTTCTCTCCATGTTCTTAGTTTTCAATAAAACCCATTGTTTTGTGTTTTGAGTTTTTAAAAATCCAGACTTTATTGACTTTTGATCGAGATTTTGATTCTTTGAAGTTAGATAAGTGTTTAGTAACCCAAATGGTCCAACATATCTAAATTTTGAATGGTTTTAAACTGATTTTCGGATTTGGGTTTGTTGGGGGGTTTTAGAGGGGTTTAAAGTTGGTTTTGGGGCTGTTTCGGATGAGAATTTGAGGGCTGATGTTTATGTGTTGATTGAGGGCTATTTTGGAAGCTTATGAGAGTGAAAAAGGGGTTGGAATCAATGGTTATTAGTTGTGCAAATGGGCTACTCGAAAATATATGTTTAAGGGTGTTCTTAGTTGGCTAAATGCTTGTTTTGTGCTCCGAGGTTGCTACAGTGATTTGTGGGCTGATTTGTGATTGTTTTGTTGGCTTTGATTAACTAACATCGGGATTTGGTGTTGGAGAATCTTCGGGAATCAATCCGGGAAGCTTTGAAGTTTGATCGGTTAGAGTTTGTTGAGCTTGGAGTAGTCGGTGAGTGGTTCTTCAGTTTTTTTAAAATTGGTTTTCAAAATGTTTGGTTCGAGCTTGTGGACCTAGGTCGGGCTTGGTAAACCCACCTAGAGTTGGGATTTGATTGGTAGTCTAATCTCAAGCTTTAGTTTAGAAGACTTTGGTTGAACTTCTAAATGTTGTGTTATGCCTCATGTATTAAATGTGAATGATGTTGCTTTGCATTTTGTGCATATGTGTAGTGATGAGACATGATGATTCATTTATGCATTGTGATATGCATGTGTTTGATGAAATGTGGGTGCATGATGGTAAATCATGGTGGCTACGTGCTAGGCACGGGAAATGGTAAGAATATTGTATTATGTTGATCTTGTGATGAGTTTGTATTGGCACTACTATGCTTGGGTACAAATGATCGATCATTAGGATGTTTAGTGTGCACACGAGTGTCGAAATGCGCGCGTGGTCTTGGTGATGGTAGTCACCAAGATGGAATACGAGTATGCCCGGAAATCTTCATTTATATTTTAGTCGGTGATGAGTGGAATCCCATCGACGGGGCGTGAGGATGAGTGGAATCCCCTCCGCGTGAAACGGTGATGAGTGCAATCCCACCGTAAGGTAATGTAATGGTTGAGTTGTTCGATGTGAGTTCCAACGGTTGTTATCCGCGTATTCGGGTCATAGCTAGGTGCCAATACAGTTTGTAGAATATGATTTCATATGGTTGTATTGTGGACATGTTGAGCATGACATGATAATTGATGTTATATTCATGCATTCCATATAATTGATTCATGTGGTTCCGAAGGTAAGGAAACATGCATTCATCCTTGGTTTCGTTGCTCGTGCTTGGACCCTGTATTGTCGAGGTTTGTTTTATGAGCTTACCCTCACTAAGCTTTACGCTTACGCTCTCTTTTGTTCGACAATGCAAATCCTTAGTTCGTGGGTTGCTTATGCGAGGAGAAGGGCCTCCAAGTGTGCTTTTTGCTATCATCAAGTATGGACTTTTAAGCTAAAGATGTAATAGATAAGCAATGGGGATTTTTTTATGTTGCTTGTTAAGACTCCTTTAACATGTTGACGTTTTGTTTGTGGCTTGCTTATGCTATGTATATTGGCCTTGTGCCCTTATCTTATGCTTTTGTGTATGTTTTGTTCTAAGGCATGAAACCTTGATATGCAATGTATGTCTCTTTTGGTGAACGCTTGATTCCTTAGAATGTATGGCCTTTTCATGTATGTTGTGTGATGAACATGTTTGTAGTAGGGTGGATGCCTCTAGAGTATGTGAATGTATGTTATATCTTGTTTCTTGATGTTTGAGGCTTGTTGGGAACTTTTGGAGATGCAAAAATCTAGTTTTAGTAACACACAAACTATAGGCATTTCGGAACGGGTAAGGCTGTTTCAGAACGGGTGTGCTTCCAGGGACACCCGTATCGGAACGCGTTCCGGTATGGTTTGGCTACTATGAACCCCTGTTCCGATACGCGTATTGAAACGTTTTGGCTACTGTGAGGGCCTGTTTCGGAACGTGTTTCGGAACGCCTAGGCGAAATGGACTCCTGTACCAAAACGGGGTGGTGCGTATCGGTACGGATGGTTAGGCTTTTTAAACTAGGGCCCGTGTATCGAAACGGGCAAGCCTATTTCGAAACGCAGGCCTGAAATGTGGGCTTTTGACATCTCTAAAGGTTCTCAAGTGTTGGGCTTAGGCCCTGTTTGATGTTAGCTTCCTTGTGGGCCATGTTCGTAATTGTTTATGTGTGTTTGAGTTGCGTTTGCAAGAAATCGGATTAACTTGACAATTGGTAAATTTAAATTACCTTACACGCTCTTGCTTAGTCTTGCTCTCGTTTTCCGCTGCCGTTTGTCACACCTAGGACTAACTAAATGTCCAGACAAGATAATGTTAAAAGATAGTTTTCTAGGGTCGTTAACCGAAGTGGAGCCTTAACGGGTTTCACCTCGGTTTTCCCCGTGTAGCCCACTCGGACCGGTCGGCCGCCTAGGCCGGGACGAGGGGGTTACATCCACTCTATATGATATCGGATAGTCGAGTATTGAGTTGTGCATCAGACATCATATCATTATGATTTGGATTTATCGGATTTAATGTGTTTTTAAGGAACTTTATCAGAAAATAAAATACAGTTTTTGTGTGTGTTTATTTTCACTTTAGAGACACACTAAGCTCTTTAGCTTACACCTCTTTAGTTTCTCTTTCAGATACTCAGACTCTTTAGGCGACTTAGTACTTGGAGCATCTCGTGTTATACTCGGATATTATATCAATATAAATTATTTTAATTAAAATTTCAGATTATTATTCTTTCTGTTTTGAAACATTTATGTATTCAGGCTTTGAGACTTTTATATTTTGGGATTACTTTAATGCATGCATCTACGGACTTTGATTTGGATATTTTATTATGTTATCAGAATATTTTATAACTTTTGAGTTTTGTAAACGATGTGACGTTTTATGATAATAATTTTTAATTGATAATTATTTTTGGTTTTATAAAACTAGTAAATCTAAGATTTATTACTTGAGAGACAAGTTTTCAAGTACGACTTCCTAGATTCAACCCATTTCTTCTGGGCCGGGTTTAAGGGTTACATTTACAGGTATTAGAGTCATGTTCAACCTTCGAACCGTGAGGCTAAAAAAAGTTATTTTCAAAATATTTTCAACTTTTGCAGGCATCTGAAATATTTTGGGATATGAGAGTTTTCTGAAAATGTTGTAACACCCCAAATTTGGGCCTAGATGTTTTGGAGTCTGAATCAGACCGGTCAGAAAACGGTTCGAATCTTAAAGGGAGCTTTAGGGAACACCTAGTTCGGGATGCTTTAAAAATATAGAAAAATATCTAAAAATTCTCATTTAATATATGAAAGGTTATGGTGAAATCAATTTTACAAAATAAGGTTTGGAAATACTACATTTCGGTGTAGTGACCAAATCGCAGTTTTTGCAAAAGTTAAGTAGTGACTGTTTTGTAAAGGATTGAAACTTTGAATCTTTAAGGAGCTAATTTTACCAAAATGTTTTTTTTATCAGATTTTTCCTTAATTTGGGTGATTTTATTAATGTTTTAATTAAAGGAAATGAAGGTTAATTAAATGTGAAACTACCTTTGATTATTCATAACTACTTTTCACAAATTTTCTCTCAAATTCTTTTCAGCCAAACACATTCTCTCGAGCAATTATACTTTGATTTTCACTTCATTTGATGAGATTTCAATCTTCTTTTGATTCTTAATCAATTCCTCATCAAATCCTCTTGATTTCTATATTGAATTTTCAAGAAAACTTGCCCAAATCAAGGAGAAATCATCCATTAGAGGTAAACTTCGTTCTTCTCCTCTAATGATCAGTTCTTTACTGAAATTCCCAAGTTATCAATCCTTTTTAATGATTTTTGAGTGGTTTTAATGTTAGAAACAAGAAATTGTATTAAAACTCAAGATTTTGGAAGAGATCTTGATGATTTTCGTGGTGAATGATTGGGCTCTGTTTTGAGGTGGTTTTCTAATGTATTTTGGATGTTAATTGATGTTACAATTGAGGTTTTATTAATCAAATCTCGAATAGGTTTGGTTTCCTAAGTTTTGTATGCTAGAATGATGGTTTTTGGGGTGATTTTGGTGTTCTGTCATAGCTGGAGGTATAAGGACGAGTTTGTAGTGGTTTTTGATGTTAATTGATGTTTAGAAATGATTAGAAGTGATAGATCTTGGATGGGCTTTGTTTTGGAAGAGTTTGGAGATGTTTTCGGTTGTGTTTGGTAGCCGAAATGAGGTGTTCGAGTAGAGCAGCAAGTTTAGGAGCGTGGCTGATGATTTCAATGCATGATGATGCATTAATCCTCTGCTCTTATGTGTTTAAAACATGAGAGACATCTTTGGACGCCTTTGGTGTTGATTCGGAAGCCTAGATAGCGTTTTGGCGAGCAAGCGAAACGTAATTGGTGAGTGCGTATGGTTTTAGAAGTCCTCGAGGGACAAAGAATCAAGGTTTGGGGATTTAGGAAAGGTTTGAAACACCTTCCTAAGTCCGGAAGTAAGTATTGGCTAGATTGGTCTCTTACATGTGGTGATTGCCCCTAAAATGCTTTTACATGATCATGGTTTGAGGTAGATAAATTCCTACTATTTTTATGCATGATTTGTAGCATGAGATGATGCTTGAAATGATTTCATGAGATAACATGTTGCATGGTTGAGATTTGAGCTTTTTTTAAAGCATGACAAATGTTATGGTTTTGAAATGAGTTGAAAATGATTTGGAAATGTTGCATGAAAAACAATAGGTGAGATGATGATTTGGCATAATATATTGGCATAGACGTTGAGATACTTATCGGATATAACTGATCGATCAATAGGATGAGAGTGCACTATAAACTAAAAATTCGTACGTGCTCTTTGGTTAATCCAAAGGGAGAGAACCGATGATGGACATTCCATCGGGTAGGACTTGGTGAAATACCCAAGCTTTGTGGCGATGAGAGATTCCGCCATGTGAGTACGGTGATGTGAGATTTCACCGGAAATTATGTTACTAGACGAGTGAGTACGGTGATATGAGATTCCACCGGAAATTATGTTACTAGACGAGTGAGTACGGTGATGGTAGATGCCACCTGAAGTGTCTAGTGAGTTGTCCGTATATCCGAGTAATAATGAAATGTGAAATGCCAATATAATACATGAAAATGCTTTTGATTCACATGTACCTTTGATGAAATGATTTATGCTATGAGAAATGCATATGAGATTTTGTATATGAAATGCTTTTGTGTTATAAGCATGAGTGTGGCTTTGCCATGAGTTTTGCATTGGTTTAAATGCATGAGATAGAATTGAGGTACATGTGTTTTCAAGAAGATGTTGCTTTGAATGGTTTTCAAGCATGAGATAGAATAAACATGTTATTTAAAAGCTTTCGAGGAAGTGTTTTCAAGAAATGCATTATTGTGTTGGTTTTCTTTAGAGCATGCCTCACTAAGCATTTGTGCTTACGCTCTCTTTTACCAATAATGCAGATAATTGAGGTGTTTTCGGGCATCAAGAAGGATAAGAATATCCAAGGAAGTACAAGATCATGTATGGTGATGATTTCATACACTTTAATTTTGATAAATGGCAATGGGAAACCAAGGTTGTATTTGAGAGATGTGTTTTGAACTCCCTAAGTTTGTGGCATGTTTATGTTGGCATTTATGGGTTGTAATTGGTCTTAAATGTTTGGTTTGAGGTTTGGTTGCTTATATTGGTTTTGAGACTAGGGAGCATGCCTTTAGATTATGTGATTTTGTGTTTGATGCCATGCTCTTGTTAGAGAGTCTTAAATGTGTTCCTTAATAGTAAAATGAGTTGCCGATATGGTTTGAGAATCTTTGAGGCATGTTTGAATGGGTTAAAGGGTGAAAAACCAGCAATTTCTGCTGTCACTGGGCATGGTGTATCGAAATGGCTTCAACAGTTTTGAAATGGGGGGCTGTAATGGCCACAACATTTCGGAACGAGTTGCAGAGGTTTAGAAACAGTTTGGCCACTGGAGTGACCTGTTTCGATACCGGTCTCAGAACATACCCGCGTACCGAAACGGTCAACACCGTTTTGATACGGGTGTTTCGGTACGGAGGGTGGGTGTTCCAATATGGTTAACCGTTGGAGGGTGATTTGAATTGTTTAAAGTTTCACGCTTTACATTTTAGTCTTAAATGTTGTGGATGCAATTGCTTGAGCTTGGAATGTCTTTTTAAGCTGAAACTTGACAGAGAAGCATGTAACATGATTAATTTCATATTGGTAATCCTAAAATCAGTTAAGTTTTTCCAATTTCCAAAAATTACAATTTGGTCCCTAAACGTGTAATATAAGTAATTGAGTCCCTAAATATTTTCCGATCGCTGTGCCTTTCTCTACCATGATTCGTGAGTACTCACATAGGCTTAATGTGCATCTAGAAAAGATTAAAAATAAAAAAGGGTCGTGAATCAAGGTTGACTTTCGGGTTGACTTTGGTTTTCCCCGTGTAATCTTCATAGTTCGGGTCAAACGTCTAGGTCGGGCTAAGGGGGTTACAAATGTATTATCTTATTATGTGATTTTGATCTTGTTGTTTTCAATGTATTTTTAAATTCGAGACTCCAGTACCGAATCTGACTCTAGATTATTATCTTTTAAAGATAGTCTTCTAAGCCACCAAGTATGAGTTTTAGCTTTGTGAGAGGTCGAGGTCGTGGCCGAGGTTGTACCGCCATTTCTGGTGGTGGTCATCTACCTTTCGTTGAGCAAACAGAAAATTAGAATGAGATTTCGGATAATAAGAATGAGCCCTTGGGAGGACATCATATTGAAAGTGATGACTCACATGATGTTGATGACACTGAGGCAGTTTAGCCGGACAGTGCCACGGTGCACCGAGAGTTGTTGCATTATCTCCGGCAGTTAGAGGGTCCGAGGAAACCCATTTCTTTAGAATTTATAGCTTATGGGGTGAAATTGTTTGAGGGTAAATCTGGTACACATCCAGCTGATGCAGAGTATTGGCTAAAGAAGTTGCAACGTTTGTTCATTGAGATGGATTACCCTGTTAATCAGAAATTGCGGGCTACTGTATCACTGTTAGAGGGTGAAGCACAAAATTGGTGGGAGTTAGTGGTTGATATTGTTCCACCTAGTCAGGTTACATGTGAGTTTTTTGACAGGCTTTTTAAGATCGATATGTGGGAGCCGAGTTCTAAGCGAAGTGTCGCGATGATTTTATGAATCTGAAATAGAACAATATGTCAGTGAATGATTATGAGATAGAATTTTGGAGGTTGGACAAGTATGCTCTTGGGTTAGTTGCGACTAAGGAAGATAAGTGTGACCGGTTTTTGAAGGGACTTCAACTGTCGATTCAGAGAGATGTTGCTACGCATCATGATAAAATGTTTAGCGACCTGGTTAGACGAGCTAAGACTGCTAAGAGGATAATTACACTTATGGAAGTTGAGGAAGTTTAGAATTCTGAGAAAGACGTGAAGCAACCAGACATATCTGCTCAACCTAGTTTTGTCAACTCGTTTGAAAAGAGGTCTAGAGATGAGTCTTTTCCTCATAGTTATCAGAATGTGAGACATGCATCATCGACAGTTTCGTCTGGCAGCGTGGATAGTTCAAAAGTTTGTTGGCCTATTCCTGTATGTGGTTATTCTAATAAATGTCATAATACATAGTGAAAATTGATGAACAAAGCGTGTTTTAGATGTGGTTCACGTGACCATTACCTAAGAAATTGTCCATGTTCACCTACCAATTCATCCGTGCAGAGTCAGGCACATGCATCAGTTCAGGCACCTCACTGAGGTAGAGGGCAACTTAGGTCAGTTGCTTTTGGTACAACGAGGGGAGGTAGACATGCTCCGAGTGGTGGATCAACTAGATTCGAGATTAGACGTCCAGATTCAGTATATTCGACTGAGCTTGTGTTGGATATGATGATATGCATGATGACATAGCAGGTACCATATGATGTTTCAGTTTTTGTTGTTATAATCGATTATAAATTCAGAATGAGAAAGTATATGTATGTGTTGATAGTTTTGAGATTTTTTGCTACGTTTGAAAATTTTAAGGACAAAATTTCTTTTGAGGGAGGGAGAGTTGTAACACCCCAAAATTTTCCCTAAGTTGGAAAATTCCTAATTTCAAAATTGCTAATTTGAAACCTTAAAATTTGGTAATTATAACTCCAAAATACCTAAACCGGAACCTTAAAATTTTGTAATTTCATGTTTAAAAACCTAATTTGAATTGTGGTTTTAATTGGGAAAAAATGGATTTAAGAGAACAATTTGTATTAAATTTGAAACTTTAGTGGCCATTTGGTCAAACGGGTATTCTTTGGTGCCTTATTCGTGAACCCTAGAAATTCAAAGTACTTGCTATGTAGTCTACCCTTAAAATGAGATATAAAATATCTTTTTAACTTTAGAAAACCTATTTTTGAGTTTGCGACATTCGCACCCTTCACCATCTCTCTCGACAACTCTTCCCTCGTCCCTTTTGTTTCTGATCAACCTCAGGCCAAGTTCCGATCACCTCTTCCTTCGGTCCGTTTCGCAATCGATTACCACCATTGTGACCGTCACTGACTCGCAAACAAAACCTAGCCAACCGCCGTTTGCTTAAAAAGTCTTAAAACGTTCGAATCTTCCTCGAATCACCGCCTTCGCCTTTGTTTGCACCGCCGTTTGATACCGTTCTCTCCTATGTTTCTCGTACCATCATCTTGTTCTCCGATTGTGTGTGGGTAAGCCTTGAAGCTATGATTTTGGCTATACATTTGGGTTTCCGAGTTGTAATTTGTGGTTTGATTTCGGACTTCGTTCATGTTGAGGTCGTGAATGGCCATTGTGGTCACTTTTTTTTTCTATTTCCAGTGAGCCTTTGTAGTCCTTGTCGTTGTGAGCGGTTGTTCTTATTGATTGGCCACCGCTCTTGCCTCGCCGTGTTGTCGAGCCGTCGGTGAGCCATCTCCACCCTTGTTAATATGTCGCCACTGTCCTTACCTTGTTGGGTTGAGTTGTACCGTCAAGTGAGGGTTCTGGAAACCCTAGTTTCGTATCTGTTCAAAGAAGGATAAGAATGTTGGGCTTGTGTTGTTGGTTAGGCCCAACCGTGAGGCCTTACTGGTGAACTAAATCTGACCACACCATTAGAGAGCCCACATCTAAATCGGCATGAATAAACTGAACTAGTGAGCTGAACCGGATCTGAAAATGTGATCAGGACCAGCAGAACCGATTTGAACCAGATATATTAACCAAACCAATTTGTGAACCGGACCTTGACCCGTTTGACCGACCCAACAGTTGATTGGATTTGACTTGTTGACCCTTTGACCATATAGTTGACTTTTGACTTTTAACCGAGTCGTTGACGTTAACCAGTTTGACCGTTGAGACCGTTGACCAATCAAGTCAGTGTTGACTTTAACCTTTTGATAGAGTTGCCTTTGACTTTGACCAAGGTTGTGTAACGCCCCGGTTTTAGGCCCGAGAGTTATCGGTTTTGATCTAAGATTAGTTTCGGGTTAAATTTAAATTAAAGAGCTGAATTTTATAAAAGTTCTCATTAATTACGATAATACCATTAATGAAATTTTAAGAGGGTTTTGAAAATTAAAACCACTCATCTTCTTCCAAAAACCCTATTCTCTCATTTTCATCTCCTTTCCTCCATTGAAGACCTTTGAAGGTAAATCCTCTTTTTCTTTTCCTTGTTTTATTTAAATTTAACTTAAATTAAAGTTGGATTTGCAAAACCCATTAATTCTCAACCTCGAAATTTCAAGATTTATGAAAAGTGGGGATTTTGGGTGAAATCCCGTATGGGTCTTTTAGGGAAGTGTTTTGGGGGTATTTTTAAAGTTTATTTTAAAGTCATAACATGTTAAAAAGTTGCTTAAATATAGTATACCCGAAACTAGTCTTAGGGGTGAATTTTAGAAGTGAAATAAGTGAGTTTTTGGCTTGATTTTGTGGGGAAAAGAGGGCTGGAGGTAGGTGGACCTTGGATAGGTGTTTTTAGATGTTATTTGATGATTTTTGAGTGGTGATAGTGCTGGTTTGATTGGATTCCCGAAACCACTACTGTAGGTGATTTTTAGAAGTGGAACATAAGAGTTTTTAAGGTGTTTATGTGGGGAAATGAAGGGATGATTGTTGTACAGCGTTGGAGTGATGTTTTGGACATGTTTTGGAGTGTTTTAAGTGTTTAAATTGAGGGGTAATGGTTGGGTTTTGCTGGAGTACGAAAATGAGAATATTTGGGAGGAATTCGGCTTTGAATTGTTGAGAAAATATTATAGAATTGTGAGCTGATGTATAACAGCAAATTTGTGGTTGATTAAGAGGTTAATACATTGTTTTTGATTGGTTAGAAACAGCGGATTTGTCCTTGGGTGGTTCGGACGCGGTCCCGGGAAGTTCGGAAGCTTGAAACGACTTTGTGGCTTGCATTGGTGTGCGAATGGTGAGTGAAAATGGTTTAAGCAACGTTTTGGTTCAAAGATGGTTTTGAAAGAGTTTAGATTGAGCTTGAAAGATCAATCTAAACTCAAGAGTAAGTTGATGTGTATCGCCTCTTTAAACTCCCCATTTACCGTTTGTTTTTCATTACATGAGGTAATAACTTGTTATGCATGAAATTTCAATACTTTGGAAGGAAGCATGTTGTTTGTTATTATGTTGTTGATCATGCATGATGAAATCAATGGTGTTGTTGATATGCCTTGTAAAGTACATGTAAGTTGGTGCAGGTTGTGCACGAAAATGGTAAGTAAGACCATTTGCGGTTGGTAAGATTGTAAGAAGTATGATTGTGCATAATTGTGGATTTTGTTGCAAGGTGTTTTTGGTCATGCATGATATAGTGTATCCATGTTGCATGATGGTGATTTGTATATCATATTGCATGATTGGTGGAATCATGGTGAGTACATGCAACACATGGAATGTTGTGGTGAGTACGTGCTAGGCACGGATGCGGTAAGAGGTAAATTTTGAGCTATTGATATTGATGTTTTGGTTAACTATTGGCACTAGTATGTCTTGGGGTACAAATGATCGATCATTAAGATGAGAGTGTGCACACAGTTGAGTCAAATTCGCGCGTGGCCTTGGTGACCTATAGTCATCAAGGAGGAGTACGGTGAAGTAATATTCAACCGAAAAATGTTATTACGTGATGATGAGTGGAATCCATTCGTAAGGGCATGTGATGATGAGTGTAATCCCATCCATGCAAGGACCGGTGATGAGTGTAATCCCACCGAAGGTAATGTTAATGTTGAGTACGTTGGATGAAAGTTCCAACGGAAGTTATCCGCGTATCCGAGTACACTTACTAGTTGCCAATACGATTCCCGTTTATGAGGTTAATGTTGTGAGATGAATGCTAGCATATTTATGTTGAGCATAACATGAAGTATGATGTCATGCTACATGTTGTTGTGATTGAGTTACCGTAAGTTGCTATGATGTTATTGGAGGGACATGATGTGTTATGATTGATCATGCCTTTTTATGCATACCATGAAGTGTGATGCCATGTTAAATGTCTATGTTGTTGACTTATGGTTGATCTTGTGAGTTAGTAAGAGGATTATGTCGTTGGATGAATTGTAAGTGTTGACTTTTGTTTTAAAGAAAGCTTTGAACCCTGCATTGTCGTTGTTATATTTTCGATCTCCGCTTACTAAGCTTTATGCTTACGCTCTCCTTTTTTCGACAATGCAGATCTTTAGCGTGGAGTTAGCAAGGAGCAAGAAAAGGGCGTCTAAGCGTGTGGTAGTTTCTCAAGTATGGTTTAATAAATAATGTAGTAGTTTAGCAATAGGAAATGCTATGTGTTTTAGGAGCGTGTATCTAGACTCCTATGTGTTGGCTTTATGTTGTTCATACTTTGTGTTGATGGATTTGTAAACCATGATTATGTTGATTTATGCCTATGCTTTTGGTGTTGAAAGATTGTAATTCATGTTTGATGAGATGCTTATGTTCTTATGTTGAAGGCATGAAAACCATGTTATGCAATGTTTAGGTAGGAGTTTTTTTTTTTTTCTATGAATGAAATGGTTTAGTATGCATGCTTTTATGCAAGTTTCCTACCTAAATGCTTATCTTGTGTTGGTTGCCTTGATTGTTTGGTTAAGTAGCATTGTATGCTTAGCTTTGGTTGCCTAATGATGTTTGAGTGTTTGTATGTTGTTCATCGAGTTGTTAAATGCCTTTAGAGTTAAGTCCTTGTGCGTTTTGCAGCTAAAGTGAGGCTTGCAGTGCAGGGCATATCAATACGCCCAAGGGCTGTATCGATACAGTCCTACATTTTGGACTTCATCTTAAACTTAGCGTACCGGTACACGGGGGTGTATCGATACGCCAAAAGCTCTCTTGAAATCTGAGAAACTGACGAGATTTTAGCGTATCGGTACGGGTCTTGGGTGTATCGATACGATTTTCTTTGTTTGACCGTGAGAAGTTGACCGTTGAGGGCATATCGGTACGGTCTACTAGTGTATCGATACGGTTTCCCTGAGTTGACTTTGGGTTGTTGACCAAGTCCAGGCGTATCGATACGATCTTCTAGCGTATCAATACAACCTGTTGTAAAGGCTTAAAAGGAGTGGTTTGATTGCATGTCTTGACTGTTTTGTATCCGCGATGTGTCCGCTGCGTGTTCTATCACATAGGATAAATTAAAGCATTTAGATAAGATAAATAAATGAAAAAATTTCTAGGGTTGCTAATCGAAGTGGAGCCTTAACAGGTTTCACTTCGGTTTTCCCCATGTAACCTACTCGGACCGGTCAGTTGTCCAGACCGGGACAAGGGGGTTACAGGTTGACTTTGACTAGAGTTGACTTTTTTTTGAAAAACGTTCACCTTGACCTTTTTTCGACGTTCAAATTCTGAATCTACTGCCCGTTTTGTCAAATTAGAACACAAAGGTTCTATTTTGCTATTTACAATTATCTTGTACTTAATATCAAAAGAGTTAAGTTTTATGGAATCTGATTCAGAATATTCTCATGTTCGGTGTCGCCTCTCAGGCTGTTGAGTTACCTACCTCCAGTTGTTTTGACCGATCGAGCACGTTCTTTGAGATCTTCACGTGAGTATATCTTCAGTTCATTTCTTAGTGTTTTAGTCGGTGACTTAGTGTTAGTAATAAATGCTAATATAGAATTCATACCTCGTAGGTTCTAATTCAGTTAGATTTGAGCGTGAGGCACGCCCTTCTCGAGATTAGAGCTATTGTCTGCTAAAGGTGTGTTTCTTGGGGTGTTTTAAATAAATGAACTTTATGTGTATTTCTTATCGTGCTATATTTTGTGAAATAATGTCTTATATGTCTTGCTTAATTTATTATCTGATTAATTGTGGTTTGAGACTGTTTGAAGCATCATGCATCATATATAAATTATATTTTAAAATCAAGCATCGAAATTTCAGAAAAGAAACACTCATAAGAATTTAGATTTATGATTTTACAAATCGTATCATGAGTCATGGGATCGGAAATGTATTCAGTAAAAGCGAGGGAAACCTCCGCTCTGGCGAGAGTAATATCCACTCTGTATGATATCGGATAGTCGGGTATTGAGTTATGCATCGGACATCATATTAATATGATTTGGATTTATCGGATTTAATATGTTTTTAAGGAACTTTATCAGAAAATAAAATGCAGATTTGTTTTGTGTTTATTTGCACTTTAGAGACACACTAAGCTCTTTAGCTTACACCCCTTTAGTTTCTCTTTCAGATACTCAGACTCTTTAGAGGACTCAGTACTTGGAGCATCTCGTTTTATACTCGGATATTATATCAGTATGAATTATTTTAATTAAACTTTTAGATTATTATTCTTTGTGTTTTGAAACATTTATGTATTCAGGCTTTAGGACTTTTATATTTTGGGATTACTTTAATGCATGTATCTACGAACTTTGATTTGGATATTTTATTATGTTATCAGAATATTTAATAACGTTTGAGTTTTGTAAATGGCATGACGTTTTGTAACCCCCTTGACCCGGCCTAGCCACCAGGCCGCATCGAACGGGTTACACGGGGAAAACCCGTTAAGGCCTCACTCCGATTAGCAACCCTAGAAAATTTCTTTTTAAAATTATATTGTCTAAATGCCATTACACAACTTAAGTGAGGAGACACACAGTGGAAAAGCAAACATAGACATGAACCAAACAAGGCGGACATTCAAAGGTTGATTTTTAATGATTTACTACATGCCGTATCGATACGCCTAAGACCTGTATCGATACGCCATCAATGGTCAACTCCCAGGGTCAACTTCAAGAGGCCATATCGATACCCTTCAAGGCTGGTATCGGTACGCCCTTAATGGTCAAACTCCCAAAGTCAACACCAGGGATCGTATCGATACACTTAAGGCCCATACCGATACTCTAATTTCTCGTTAGAATCTCAGATTTCCAGAGACCAAGGTGGGTATCGGTACGCCCCCGCGTATCGGTACACCTCGCTTAAAAATAGGGGGCCGTATCGATACAACCCTTGAGCATATCGATACGCCATACCCAGAAAGACATGTTTTAGTATATAAAAGCATAAGGGAACCAACACAAGACGCACTAGACAAGCATTCATTTAGCTTACAACCATACATGCAACACAAGGCATCCATGGATACACATATAAAGCAAGATAAGCATTCAACGAGACAACAATCGACATGATAAGGCTTATAAGGGAAACATTCTTGCTTAACATTCATCCAAAAGGTCAAAAGCCAAACCGTAGCATACTTCAACATAACAAGAGGCATTACAAGCCAAACACAACCAAACAAACTTGTCTAAGCAAAAAGACATGCCAATAACCCCTTTAAACAAAAAGGTCCCATCCCATTGCTTAATACTAATTATTGAAGTCTAAAAATCATACTTGAGCAAATCAAACTCCCTTAGATTCTCCCTTGTTCCCCGAGCTACTCCGTAGGTCTAAGGACATGCATTGTTGGAAAAAGGAGCGTAAGCATTTAAGCTTAGTGAGTGGTGCACAAAACGGTAGCTACACCAATGCAGTTTTAAAAATCATAATTTTTCTTGAATCCAAAATCATTTCCAAATCATTTCCCCCATGCTTGAACACATAACAACATGCATTTATCTTCTCGTGCATTTGCTGAATGCAACCACAAGCCATAAGCTTACCTCATGATCACTCTCATAACACAAGCAAAGTAACCAACTACATGTATAAGCATAAATGGAAAGAATAATGCAACATGCTTAACATGGGAATTTAGAGCACCTCAGGTATATTGACATTCATCACTTTTACTCGGATATGCGGATAGTTCTCGAAACCCACTAGACACTTCCAGTGGAATCTCACATCACCGTACTCACTCTTCTAGTAAAACATAGCTTTCGGTGAATCTCACATCATCGTACTCTTACTTAGTGGATTCTAACATCACTAAGGCCACGTGCAACTTTTACCTCGAGTGCACTCACATCCTATTGGTCGACCAACTATATCCGGTAGCAAGATTTCTCATGTCAATACCCACCAACCAACACTTAACTTGTGTTCTCATGGTCACAACCATAACCAACATGGAAATCAATTAAGGAAATCACAAGCATAACACATTGATATTCAAGGCAACAAGAACTATGACAATCATTCAAATGCATAGTAGATTTTATCGAAAATAAGGATTTAAACACTTAAAACTTACTCTTGAGCTTAGATTGGCTTATCAAGATCAATCTAAACTCCCAAATCACATCCTTAACCAAGTTAAGGCTTAGAAAACAGTTCCACTCACCGATACAACCCAAACGATATTCGAAACACCGATTTCAAGCCTCGAACTACCCGGTATCGCGTCTGAAGTGCCCAATCCAATTTCCTCTGCTTTTAGGCAACCCAAAATAGAACATTACGATGCTATTAAACATGTAAACCAGCAACAACCCGGAATCCAACTTCTTGCAACAAAAAACACATTGATTCAAACCCAAACTTCATCCAAAAACTCACCAAATTCGTTCTAACAAAACCCCAAGATGAACCCATCAATTTCAAACATCAAAACACATCAAATATCATCTAAGAACATCCCCAACAACTAAGGAACCATCATCCACGAATCAACCCAAAGCCAAGCCAAATACTCAATCTTTTCAACTCAAAAATCCTATTTTTTGACCCATTTCGGGTTTCCTAATATTAAGCCAATATTCCAATATGTTTTACCACTCAAAACTTAGCTTAAAGCTCATGTATAACCATGGAAAATCAAACCCATGAAAATCAAGTGAAAATAACCATTTTCAACCCAAAACCCAAAATGAATTTTAATGGGTTTATAAGAAAGATTTCAATGAGGACAAGTCAAATAAGTAAAAACCAAGTAAAGGAGAAGTTACCTTGAAAGCTTGCTTGATGAAATGTTGGAACCAATGGAATAGTGAAAATGGGTTTTTTTTGAAGTAGATAACGTGAAATGACTTTTGGAAGATGATGATTTTTTCAAAATCCTTTTCTTTAATTTCAAAAATCCCCTTTTTACCCTTTCTTCTCTAAAAGCCTTAAAATTTGTTTATTAGAGATGTTTTTCCCAAGATTAGCTTAACCTCAACCGGTTCAACCAAACTCGGTTATCTCTCGGACCCTAAACTCGAGCGTTACAACTCTCCTCCACTTAAGGAATTTCGTCCCCGAAATTTACCTAATGGAAAGAGATACAAAAACTGTCTCTTCATGTCATCCTTCCTCTCCCAAGTGGCTTCTTCCACCCCTCGGTGTCGCCACTTTACCTTGACCAACTCAATGGTCCTTCATCACAACACTTTGTTGTCCGAAGCCAAAATCTGAACTGGTTCTTCATCGTAGGTCAAATCCGGATTAAATTTTATCTCTTCAACTGACATAACATGTGACAGTCCTGATCTATACCTCCGAAGCATTGAAACATGAAACACATCGTGAATCTTTTCTAATTCGGCCGACAGTCTCAATCTACAGGCAACAAGACCAACTCGCTCAACTATCTCATATGGACCAATGAATCTCGGACTCAACTTACCTTTCCTACCAAACCTCATCATCATTTTCCAAGGTGAGACTTTCAAGAACACTTTGTCGCCCACATCATACTCTATCTCTCTTCTTTTCAAATCAGCATAAGACTTCTGTCTATCCAAAGCTGCCTTCAAACGATAACAAATCAACCACACTTTCTCGGCAGTACCTTTGAGCATATCAAGCAAGGGTATCAATTTCTGTCCCGCTTCGGCCCAACAAATATGTGTTCTACATTTTCTACCATACAGAGCTTCATAAGGTGCCATTTGAATACTCTCTTGATAATTTTTATTGTACGCAAACTCTACCAATGGTAGATGTTTCTCCCACGAACCCTGAAATTCAATAATGCAACATCTCAACATGTCTTCCAACACTTTTATGACTCTATCTGACTGACCATCATTTTGAGGATGATATGAAGTGCTGAAATTCAATTGAGTACCTAAAGCACTATGCAAACTCTCCCAAAATCTAACTGTGAACCTCGAATCTCTGTCTGACACTATAGATTTCGATACACCATGTAATCTCACAATCTCATTGATATACAAATCGGCCAACTTATCTAAGGTATAAGTAGTGTGAATAGCCAAGAAGTGTGCACATTTCGTAAAACGGTCAACGATAACCCAAACCGAATCCTTCTTAGAAGGTGTCAACGACAAACTTGATACAAAATCCATGGTATTTCTCTCCCACTTTCACTCAGAAATCCTCAACGGTTGTAACAAACCTGAAGGGAACTGGCGTTCGACCTTAACTCGCTGGCAAACCATACACTTAGTCACAAACTCGGCAACATCTTTCTTCAGACCAACCCATAAGTACTCATCTTTCAAATCGTGATACATCTTCGTACTTCCCGGATGCATAGCAAATGGACTACTATGAGCTTCGGTTAGAATGATGCGTCTCAAGTCAACATCTTCCAGAACAAATACTCTACTTTTGAAACACACAATTCCCTGACTACTAAAATAGAAATATGTCGGTTTACCCTCCGCTATGTCTTGTACATGAGATGGTAATGATCTATCTTACAACTGTTTCTCTCTAATCAACTGAATCAACGAAGGTTTAACTTGCAATTCGGCCACTAAACCACCATCCTTAGACAAACTCAACTTAGCAAACATAGCTCGCAATTCCACTGCTACCTTCATACTCAAAGCATTATCCACTACATTGGCTTTACCCGGATGGTACTCAATCGTGAGATAATAGTCTTTAAGTAATTCTAGCCACCTACAATGTCTAAGGTTCAACTCCATTTGCGTCATAAGATACTTCAAACTCTTGTGATCTGTATACGCCGTGCATTTCTCACCATACAAGTAATGTCTCCAAACTTTCAAAGCGAAAACCACTGCAACCAATTCTATGTCGTGTGTAGGGTAATTACGCTTATGAGTCTTCAACTGTCTAGACACATAAGCCACTACTCTTACTTCTTGCATAAGCACACAACCTAAGCCAACATATGACGCATCACTGAAGATTACGAACTCTTTCCCTGACACGAGCTGAATCAAAACAGGAGCTTTTGTCAAGGCTTCTTTTAACTTCTCAAATTCTTGTTGTCTTGCATCATTCCACTCAAACCGAACATTGTTATGTAGTAATTTAGTCAAAGAAGCTGAAACCTTTGAGAAACCCTCCACAAAACGTCTATACTAACCGGCCAAACCTAAGAAACTACGAATTTCAGTCACCGACTTCGGCTGTTTCCTACTCACAACTGCCTCAACTTTCTTAAGATCCACTCGGATTCCCTCGGCTGATACAATATGAACTAGGAACGCTACTTCCCTAATCCAAAAGTCACATTTGCTCAACTTGGCATACAACTGATTGTCTAACAATTTTTGCAACACTAAACGCAAGGTTGTTCATGATCCTCCTCAGTACGAGAGTACACTAAGATACCATCAATGAATACTACCACAAACTGATCTAAGTACTCATGAAACACCCTATTCATCATATCCATAAAAGCTGCTGGTGCATTCATCAAACCAAAGGGCATCACTAAGAATTCGTAATGTTCATAACGAGTGCGGAAAGCTATCTTCGGTACATCTTGATCTCTTACCTTCAACTGATAATAGCCGGATCTCAAATCTATCTTCGAAAACACTGAAGCACCTCTCAACTGATCAAACATGTCATCAATCCTCGGCAAGGGATATTTGTTCTTCACTGTCAACTTATTCAACTGCCGGTAATCCATACACATTCTCAAACTGTCATCTTTCTTCTTCACAAACAACACTGGTGCACCCCAAGGTGAAGTACTCGGACGAATGAACCCTCGGTCTATCAGTTCCTGAAGCCGTGTCTTCAACTCTTTCATTTCTTTAGGAGCCATTCGATACAGAGCAATCGATACTGGAGCAGAACCTGAATACGTCTCAATAGCAAACTCAACATCTCTATCTGGAAGCAAACCAGACAATTCTTCCGGGAAACACTCAGAAAGTCACAAACTGTTCTGATGTCTTGCGGTCGTGCCTCACCCATTTTTGGATTCATAACATAGGCTAAGTATGTCTGACAACCAACATCCATTAACTTCTGAGCCTCTAAAACTGAAACAACATTGGACAAGAACTTAACGTTCTCGCCTACTACCACTACTTCATACTCATTTGAAAGTCTCAAGGACACACGCTTTGTCTCGAAATCTACCCTAGCCCTATGTTCCACAAGCCAATCCATGCCCAAAATTACACCAAAACCATAAAACAACAATTCCATCATATCCACGGGGAAAACATAACCTTGAACCACCAAAAGACATATTCTGTACATATTTCTAACCACAATTGTCTCACCAAAAGAACTTGTGACACTCATACCCATATCTAATATCTCAAGAGGAATATCTAACAACCTCGCATGCTCACTCAATATATACAAATGTGTAGAACCAAAATCAATCAAATAAAACAAAGTCAAAGACTGGAACGAGAAATTACCTGCAATCACATTTGTGTCATTCATGTCCTCACGATGTGCATACACTCTAGCCGGTCCACCTCCCTCGAGCTGAACTGCCACAACATGAGTCACATTCCTCTGACCGTCATTCATAGGCTGAAAGTTACCTCGACCGCGCCCACAGCCTCTCTGATGCTTGACAACTCGTGCAGAAGCCTGTCCATCCCTAGCCGGATGTGGACAATCACGCTTCAAATGCGATCTAGACCCGCAGTTCCAACATGAACCATAAGTGCCCCAACACTCACCGTAATGGTGTCTACCACACTTGGTACACTCAGGAGTACGATTCTCAGTCCCTTGGCCGTGATGGTCTCGCCCTAGATTGCCACCCCCGCGCCTAAGATCATGATGAGGTCTCCTATCCTTGTGCCTCTTGTCACGATCTTTGTCCCACTCGGCGGTCCATTTTCTTGAACTAGATCCACCCTTGCGATCCACAAGTCCCAAACACTGTTCAATGTCCTTGGCCCTAGCAACCAACACATCAAAATACGTATAGTCAGAAGCCAACATGTAGGTCTTCACCTCCTGAATCAAACCATATTAGAAACATTCACATCGTTCCCTCTCAGTGGGAACCAACTCAGAAGCATACTGACTCAGACGTACGAACTGTACCTCATAGTCGGACACGGTCATGCTACCCTGAACTAGAGACATGAACTCTCTCTTCTTCTCGTCTAGGTATTGAGGACCTAGATACTACTTACGAAAAGTAGTCCGAAAGAATTCCCAAGTAACCTTGGCCTCTGGCATACCCGTTGTGATGGTAGTCCACCAAGTATAGGCATCTCTCTGAACCAAAGAGACGATGCAACCTAACTTATGTGCATCAGAGCACTCCATCTGTCCCAAAATATGAAATGTGCTCTCAAACCATGCCTCTGAACTCTTGGGTGACAATCCCCGAAACTCGACTCCGTCCAAGCTACAAAGTCGCTCTAACGGTAGATCAGAACCTACACCCCGTGGGGGTGCTGCAACCCGAACACCCACTAAAGCTTTCTAAATATCCTCGGCTATAGCCTGAATCAACGGATTAATATCAATGCCTGCCTGTCCCTAACCAACCTGAGGTCGAACACCTCCAACATTTACTCCACCATCCGGAGGAGGAGGAGAAGGAGGAGGAGGAGGCAAGTTCTCTCCTCGCACATCCTCAACATTCTCAATCCGTTCAACCCTCGGATTATCCATTCTGGGCCTTCCCCTCGGTCTCACCATGCTAACAGGTGCAAAACTAAACAACAAACACAACAAGTGAAATGATTTGGGGTTAGCAAGGAACAATGTCCAATGTGCTCAAGCCTTTAAACTTAAAATCAATTACAATAATAGTATACTAGCAATGGGTGCATTTAACTAACTCCCAACCAACATAAAGAAATCCATAAGCATGCTTACAATACTCATGCATCATAACCAATAAGCTTTCACCATAAAACTTACCTCACTTACCTATTGGCTTTGCGAAAACTCAACGAACCTAGGCGAAACCTAGGCTCTGATACCAACAAATGTAACCCTCTCAACCCGGCCTAGCCACCAGGCCGCATCGAACGAGTTACACGGGGAGAACCAAAGAGAAACTCGTTAAGGCCTCACTTCGATTAGCAACCCTAGAAAATTTATTTTTAAAATTATCTTGTCTAAATGCCATTACACAACTTAAGTGAGGAGACACGTAGCGGAAAAGCAAACACGGACATTCAAAGGTTGATTTTTAATGATTTACTACAGGCCGTATCGATACGCCATCAGCGGTCATCTCCCTAGGATCAACTTCAAGAGGCCATATCGATACCCTTCAAGGCTGGTATCGATACGCCCTTAATGGTCAAACTCCCAAACTCAACCCCAGAGATCGTATCGATACACTTAAGACCGTACCGATACTCCAATTTCTCGTTAAAATCTGAGATTTCCAGAGACCAAGGTGGGTATTATACGCCCCCGCGTATCAGTCCGCCTTGCTTAAAAATAGGAGGTCGTATCGATACAGCCCTAGAGCGTATCGATACGCCCTACCCAGAAAGACAGGTTTTAGTAGATAAAAGCATAAGGGAACCAGCACAAGACGCACTAGACACACATTCATTCAGCTTACAACAACACATGCAGCACAAGGCATCCATGGATACACATATAAAGCAAGATAAGCATTCAACGAGACAACAATCGACATGATAAGGCTTATAAGAGAAACATTCATGCTTAACATTCACCCAAGAGGTCAAAAGCCAAACCGTATCATACTTCAACATAACAAGAGGCATTACAAGCAAAACAAAACCAAACAAACTTGTCTAAGCAAAGACATGCCAATAATCCCTTTAAACAAAAAGGTCCTATCCCATTGCTTAATACTAATTATTGAAGTCTAAAAACCATACTTGAGAAAATCAAACTCCATTGGATTCTCCCTTGTTCTTCGAGCTGCTCCGTATGTCTAAGGGCCTGCATTGATGGAAAAAGGAGCGTAAGCATTTAAGCTTAGTGAGCGGTGCTCAAAACGGTAGCTACAACAATGCAGTTTTAAAAACCATAATTTTGCTTGAAACCAAAACCATTTCCAAATCATTTCCCCCATGCTTGAACACATAACAACATGCATTTAAAAACCATAATTTTGCTTGAAACCAAAACAATTTCCAAATCATTTCCCCCATGCTTGAACATAAAACAACATGCATTTATCATCTTGTGCATTTACCGAATGCAACCACAAGCCATAAGCTTACCTCATGCTCACTCTCATAACACAAGAAAAGTAACCAACTACATGTATAAGCAAAAATGGAAAGAACAATATAACATGCTTAACATGAGAATTTAGAGCACCATGGGTATATTGACACTCATCGCTTTTACTCGGATATGTGGATAGTTCTCAAAACCCACTAGACACTTATGGTGGAATCTCACATCACCGTACTCACTCTTCTAGTAAAACATAGCTTCCGGTGGAATCTCACATCACCGTACTCTTCCTTAGTGTAATCTAACATCACTAAGGCCACACACAACTTTTACCTCGAGTGCACTCAAATCCTATTGGTCGACCAACTATATCCAGTAACAAGATTTCTCATGTCAATACCGACTAACCAACATTTACCTTGTGTTCTCATGGTCACAACCATAACCAACATGGAAATCAATTAAGGAAATCGCAAGCATAACACATTGATATTCAAGGCAACAATAACTATGACAATCATTCAATTGCATAGTAGATATTTCAAGCCTCCGAACTACCCGGTCTCGCGTCCGAAGTGCCCAATCCAATTTCCTCTGTTTTTTGGCAACCCAAAACAGAACATTACGATGCTATTAAACATGTAAACCAGCAACAACCCGGAATCCAACTTCTTGCAACCAAAAACACATTGATTCAAACCCAAACTTCACCCAAAAACTTACCAAATTCGTTCTAACAAAATCCCAAGCTGAACCCATCAATTTCAAACATCAAAACACATCAAATATCATCTAAAAACATCCCAAAACAACTAAGGAGCCATCAGCCACGAAATAAACCCAAAACCAAGCCAAAAACTCCATCTTTTCAACTAAAAAATCCCATTTTTTGACCCATTTTGCGTTTCCCAATATTAAGCCATTATTCCAATATTTTTGCCACTCAAAACTTAGCTTAAAGCTCATGTATAACCATGGAAAATCAAACCCACGAAAATCAAGTGAAAATACCCATTTCCAACCCAAAACCCGAAATGAATTTTAATGGGTTTAGAAGATAGATTTCAATAAAGACAAGTCAAATAAGTAAAAACCAAGTAAAGGAGAAGTTACCTTGAAAGCTTGCTTGATGAAATGTTGGAACCAATGGAATAGTGAAAATGAGTTTTTTTTTTTGAAGTAGATAACGTGAAATGGGTTTTGAAAGAGGATGATGTTTTCAAAATCCTTTTCTTTAATTTCAAAATCCTCTTTTTACCCTTTCTTCTCTAAAAACCTTAAAATTTGTTTATTAAAGATGTTTTCCCAAGATTAGCTTATCCCGAATCGGTTTAACCAAAGCCTTTTGGTTTTATAAAACTATTAAACCTATGATTTATTACTTGAGGGATAAGTTTTCAAGTACGACTTTCTAGATTCAACCTATTTCTTCTGGGTCGAGTTTAGGGGGTTATAGTTTGGGTTTATAGGATTAGTTTAGGGATTAGGCTTGTATTTTTAATTATCAGTAAATAGTGAATGTAAGATTCAATGGTTCGTGTTTGGGGTTTAAGGGTAAATGTTTAAAGTTGAATGTTTAGGGTATTGAGATTAGTTTAGGGATTTGTGGTTTATTTTTTGTTCATATTAGTTCCTAATTTTTAACTGAATTGACCCTTATTTTTTTAATTTTGTAATCTAGTCCAATGTTTTTAATATTAGGATATTTTTGTTCATTATAGTCCCTAAAACTTTATTTTTAGCCGAAATTGACCAAAATATATTTCTATTTTGGTAATTTAGTTAAATAATATTTTTGTTTATTCTAGTCCCTACAATTTAATTTTCAGTCAAAATTGCCCCATATTTATTTATATTTTTGGCAATTTAGTCCAATAATATTTTTGTATACTCTTGTAGCTAAAATTTAATTTTTAGTGCAAATTGATCCCTATTCACTTTTGAAAGTGGAGAAATTTAATTTTTAGTCCATAAACCAAAATTAGGGACCAATTTGACAAATTGAAAGTGGAGAAATTTGAGAGTCCAGTGACCAATTTTACCATAGAACTAAATAGGGTCAATTTCGGACAAAAATCAAATCTTAGGAAATAAAATGAACAAAACATCAGGATATTGAAATTATTACACTAAATTACAAAAATTCGAGATAAATAGGGTTCAATTTCATATAAAAGTGAATTTTTATGGACTAAATATCACCATGGGAAGGGGATTTCTATATATGAAGTCCACAATGTGGGAATACTTGTGACTAAATTAAATTAAATTAAAACTTAAAAGTGAATATTAGGACTCAAATGCAACATTTTAAACACAATAGGACCCAAAAGGTAATTAAGATCTAACCTAAAAATAGGCGCCTAATTCCCCTCCAAAATTCTGTCATTTCCCCCCTTTTAACCATTTTTTTAAATAAAATGAATGGGCGGGCAAGAGGGAAAGAACCCGCCCAAATTTTTAGGTTGGGGCAATTCTTTTTTTAGCCCTTCTAACTTTAGATGTTTTTCATTTAAGTCGTTAATGTTCACTTTTAGGTTTTAGCTTAATTCAATTGAGTCTCAATTTAGATTAATTTAATTGAGATTCGGCATTTAATGTTATAGATATTTTAATTAGATATGTAGTTATGCTTTTAGGATTGCAAAGTAAAGGTACCTGCAATCACATCTGCATCATTCCTTCCCTCACGCTGAGCATACACCCTCGCTTGGCCTCCACCTTCAGGCTGAATAGCCACAACATGGGCTACCCCACGACCACCTTCCTCTCTCCTCTGGAAATTACCACGGCCGCGCCCACGACCTCTCTGTGGTGCAGCAACAACAGAAGCACGATCTTGACCACCAGCCAACCTCGGACAATCTCGCCTCAGATGGTCAACAGAACCACAATTCCAACATCCATTACCAGCTGCCGCAACAGGAGCTTGCACCTCCCTCACAGCACGAGGACAGTCACGCTTCATGTGACCACGAGAACCACAGATCCAGCAAGCACTAGGATCAGCTCTAGCAAAACCACCTCTAGCAGGTGCACCACCACCTCTCTTGGCTGAGGACTGATACTTCTGATCACGTCCCCTCTTGTTCCGTCCACCTCCGGAACTATACTCAGAAGCTCTCTTGCCAGAACTCGCTCCAGCACCTTTCGCAGACAAACCCAAGTTCATCTCTATGTCCTTGGCTCGGCCCACCAACACATCAAAATCATCATATTCAGTGGCCAGCACATACATTTTTACATCCGTCACAAGACCATAACGGAACCTTTCGCACCTTGCCCGCTCATCAGGTATCAACTCCGGTGCATACTGACTGAGTCGCACAAACTGCACTTCATACTCAGCCACACTCATGCTCCCTTGGGTAAGAGACATGAATTCACGCTTCTTCTCATCAAGATATCTCACTCCAAGATATCTCCTCTTGAACACATTCTGGAAGAATGTCCAAGTAACATCAGCTTCAGCCATCCCAGCTATGGTGGTCGTCCACCACGTATACGCATCGTCCAGCAGCAAGGACACAACACACCCCAGCTTTTGCACATCCGTGCAGCTCATCTGACCCAAGATACGCTTGGTACTCTCCAGCCAAGCTTCCGAACTCTCAGCAGACATACCCCTGAACTCAGTCCCACCAAGACTGCGTAGACGCTCCAAAGGTAGTCTAACTCCAGCATCTCCCTGATGCCCAGCTCCTTGAGCTCCAGCTACTGCTGCTCGAAAAGCACCCGCAATAGCTTGTACCAGCATAGACATATCAGGCATAGCTTGCCCCTGACCAACCTCTGGTCCAGCAGCTCCAGCACCAGCTGCAGCTTCAGCTCTCTCACCTCTAGCACCACCACCAGGCGGAGGAGGGGGTAACACTGCAATACCCGTATTATCTTCATTCTCGTTCTCATTGGGAGCCGTAGCTCGCACGCTACCTCTTAACTCTCTACGTGGTGCCATACTTTTACCATGTAATCACAATGCAAATAAAACAAGTCAGGCCCAGCAAGGTAAGCAATCCAAGTATTCAAGCTCAATTTCCATTCAAAATCAACATCATTTCATTAGCTTTTGTTTGGCAATGGGTACCCTCAACATGCAACATCACAACATATAACTCAACTGCATCAACATCTCAAGCCACTGAACATGCTTTCACACAACAAGCATACAAGGCAAACATGCTTCAATCATGCATACATTCATTCCCAATTACTCGATAACTCAGCTCTGATACCACCAAATGTAACCCCCTTAACCCGGCCTAGACGGTTGACCCGAATTAAGAAAGTCACACGGGGAAAACCAAAGTCAACCCGACAGTCAACCTTGATTAACGACCCTTTTTTTTCTTTTTAATCTTGTCTAGATGCACATTAGTCCTAATTGTGATCACACAAACATCATACTCAAAGATCACAAACATCAGAGATCAAACAGGGACCCAATTGAACAAATTACAACTTTAGGGACCAAATTGTAATTTCTGATAATTAAAAGGACTTAACCCAAATTGAAGTTACCAACTTGAAATTAGTCAGGTTTCATGCTTCTCAGTGAAATTTCAGCTCAAAAGGACTTCCCAAGCTCATACAATTGAACAAGCAAGTTTCAGGACCAAAACGCAAACAAATCAAAACATATAACTGCCAATGTCAGCCCCCAACGGTCGACCGTTCCGAAACAGGTAGACCCCGTTTCGGAACACGGGCCGTTCCGCAACGGGTTCCGAAACACAGGCCTGGCAGAGGCCAAACCGTTTCGAAACGGTGCATACCGTTTCGGACGCCTTGGTTCATGTAAGGCACCCGTTCCGAAACGGTGCACACTGTTCCGAAACGCCTGCACAGATTGCAGCAAAATGGCATTCCAAAACATGCAATAGATCATTCAAACATGCTCCAATTGCCACCAAACTTTACCAGCATGCAATTCAACATATATAAGACTTGTAGGCATCATCAAAACAACAATCTAACATCATATGCAAAAAGCCCCAATTCTAAAGGCATGCTTCCTACACAAGCTAGCTACTCAAGCACCAAGCTTCCAAAACAAGCATATAATGATCCAATGCAAAAACCAGCATTCATAACATCATTCAACATACTTAGGGAGTTCCAAACACCTCCCAAAACATACACATTGGTCCCCCATTGCCAAATTACCCAAAAGCTAAAAAGTACTTATAAAACCTTCCATACATTGAGCTTTACTTGAACTTGAATGCTTGCCCTCCTGGCTTCCCTCAAGGTACTCTAATGCTCTGCATTATTGAATTAAGAAAATGTGGAGAGCGTAAGCAATAGCTTAGTGAGGAATGCTCTTTAAAAACCATTCAATAATGCAATTTAAAATATTTATAAATCATGCTTAAAATCAACCTTTGCACATGCTCAAAAGCATACTTAAAACAAGCAATCCCATGCTTCAACATAAACATTAAAACAAGCATCTCATGCCTCTTATATACATAACATGTCATATTGGCTCAAGTGATAAATTCCATTTCATTAAAACAAGTTCATCAACTTCCCAAGGACTTTTAAACACCTTGGCCCCAAGGACTTTTAACCACCTTTGTGTCCAAAGCTTGAATCAGCCCAAGGACTTTTAAACACCTTGGCCCCAAGGACTTTTAAACACCTTGGCCCCATGGACTTTTAAACACCATGGCCCCATGGACTTTTAAACACCATGGAAAGGATCACCTAAGGACTTTTAACCACCTTAGTGTCCGCAACAAGAACCATCCAAGGACTTTTAACCACCTTGATGTTCTTAAGTAACAAGGCTCACTCAAGGACTTTTAACCACCTTAGTGACCTTAATCTTTTCAAAACATCACTTGCCAATATACATCATTTTCATCATTTAATCCACTGTTTTAAAGCATTAAATCAAGCCATTTTCATCATGCATTTCAAAGCATCAAACCACATCATTTCAATGTACAAAAGCAAGGAACTCCTACCTAGAGTTACCTTCAACATATGGCTTACATCATCAGCAAAAACCATGCTAAAACATGCTTTCAAAACAGTAATTAAAACATGCAAATCATCATTTTGCATCACATCAAAATCATGGCCACCACTAGAGAGAAAATCCGAAAACTTACACTTGAGCTTAGCAAAGTTGTTTAGACTTAAACTAAGCTCCCAAAACCTTCAAACCTTGGTTTTAAAGCTGAAAATCCAATTTCCACAAACGCACTCACCGATTTCCACTTTGCTTCAAGCCAAAGCACCAAATCAAGCTTCCGGATCAACAATCCTTGGATCCAAAGATGCCTCCCCTGTTTCAACACATCAAAGCAGAGGATTAATGCATCATCATGCATTAATTGCTTCAATGAAAGCACCTAAACTCGCTGCTCTCATCCAACCTCCATTTTCGGCCACCAAACACAACCGAAAATGCATCCAAACCACTTCTAAACAAAGCCCAGCCATAAACCAGCAAAACCTCACTTCCATAAACATCATAACACATCTAAAAACAACCTATTAACATCCTTATACCTCCAGCAACATCAGATCACCAAGATCACCTCAAAAACAACCTTGAAACACAAGCTAAACTTAGGAAACTCAACCTATCCGGGATTGCATCAATCAAAACTCAATTCCATATCAAATTAGAGTTCATTTAACATCAAAAACACCTCTCAAAACACAGATTAATCAGATCTAACGAAAATCATCAAAAATCATCAAAATCTTGCATTATAAGCCAAGATCCATTAATCAACTTAAAAGCCTTTAATTAAACATCAATTTAGGATTGAAAACTTAGGAATTTCAGTAAAGAACTGATATTTTATAGGAGAAGGACGTTCTTACCTCCAAACTTGAGTTTCTCCTCTTTTTGCAATCAAAATCCTTGTTGAAACAATTAGCAATTGAAGAGGTTTTGAAGATATGTTGATTAGGAATCAAATGAGAGTTGAAAGGAGGGATTTAGGTGAAGAAATCAGAACCAATTCTCTGGAAAAGAAGTGTTTGGGTTGAGAGAAAATGAGAGAAAGAAAATTTAGCAAAGTTGGTTACAAAATCCAAAAATAGCCAAATGGCTTCCCTCCAATTTTAATATCCTTTAAAATCAGATTTTAGACTTAAAATATCTTGGAAAAATCTGGAGAAACTCCCTTTGGGTAAATAGCTCCTTAAAGATTCAAAGTTCCAACCCTTTATAAAACAGCCACCAAACTTGCGAAAATTACATTTTGGTCACTAGCCAAAATGTCACACTTCCAAAACTCATTTTCCAAAATTGATTTCACAGTTCACTTAATTATATTAAAAGATGATTTTAGAACATTTTTCCATATTTTTAATGCAACCCGAACTAGGCTTTCCTAATTTTACCTCTTTAGATTCGAACAGCACTTTGACCAACCGGTCAACGCCCAAAACTCCTAAGCCCAAAACCGGGGCGTTACAACTCTCCCCCCCTTAAGAAATTTCGTCCTCGAAATTTACCTGAAGGAAAGAGATAAGGAAACTGCTTCAGCATGTCTTCCTTCCGCTCCCACGTGGCTTCCTCAACACCTCGATGCTTCCACAGCACCTTCACCAACTCAATGGTCTTGCCACGAAGAACCTTGCTATCCGAATCCAGAACCTTCACCGGTTCCTCATCATAGGTCAAATCCGGATTCAAAACCACTTCCTCCACAGACATCACATGCGAAGGATCAGATCTATACTTCCGGAGCATAGAAACATGGAACACATCATGAATCTTCTCCAACTCCTGAGGTAACCTCAGCCGATACGCAACAGGACCCACACGCTCAACCACCTCATATGGTCCAATGTACCGAGGGCTCAACTTACCCTTCCGGCCAAACCTCATCACCTTCTTCCAATGCGAAACCTTCAAGAACACACGGTCACCCACCGCATACTCTATCTCCTTACGCTTCAAATCCGCGTAAGACTTTTGCCGATCAGAGGCAGCCTTCAACCGCTCACAAATGAGCTTCACCTTCTCGGTGGTCCCTTTCAACAAAGCCGGCATCGAAACCAACTTTTGACCAGTTTCAGCCCAACAAAGAGGAGTCCTACACTTCCTCCCATACAGAGCCTCATAAGGTGCCATCTGTATACTCGCCTGATAACTATTGTTATAAGCGAACTCAACCAAAGGCAGATGCTTTTCCCAAGAACCTTGGAACTCAATCACGCAGCATCTCAACATATCCTCCAAGATCTGAATAACCCGCTCAGACTGACCATCCGACTGAGGATGATAGGATGTACTGAAATGCAACCTTGTACCCAGAGCTTGATGCAAACACTGCCAGAAACGCGATGTGAACCTCGGATCCCTATTCGACACAATCGACTTAGGCACACCATGCAGCCTCACAATCTCAGCAATATACAGCTCCGCAAGCTTATCCAAAGAAAACGTAGTATGCACAGGCAAGAAATGCGCACACTTCGTCAAGCGATCCACAATCACCCAAACATAATTCTTCTTTGACGGAGACAAAGGCAAACCAGATACGAAATCCATGGTAACCCTCTCCCACTTCCATTCAGGGATTTTCAACGGTTGCAACAAACCAGAAGGAACCTGATGTTCAGCCTTAACTCGCTGACACACCAAACACTTGCTCACAAACTCTGCAACATCCTTCTTCAAACCCACCCAATAGTACTCATCACGAAGATCACGGTACATCTTAGTACTACCAGGGTGCATAGCAAAAGGACTACTATGACCTTCAGTCAGAATAGCACGCCTCAACTCAGCATCAGCAGGCACTACTATCCGACTACTAAAACACAACACACCATCCTCGTTAAAGCAGAAATCCGAAGGTCTACCCTCCGCGATATCCTGAACATGAGACACCAAGGAATCATCCAGCAACTGCTTTTCCTTGATCAACTGAACCAAAGATGGTTTCACTTGCAACTCAGCAACAAGACCACCATCTCGCGATATGCTCAAGCTAGCAAACATCGCCCTCAGCTCAACAGCTACCTTCCTACTCAAGGCATCCGCAACAACATTAGCCTTTCCAGGGTGATACTCAATCGTCAGATCATAATCCTTGAGCAACTCCAACCAACGTCGCTGTCTAAGATTCAACTCCTTCTGAGACATCAGATACCTCAAACTCTTGTGATCCGTGTACACAGTACACTTCTCACCATACAGATAATGTCTCCAGATCTTCAGAGCAAAAACCACTGCAGCCAGCTCAATGTCATGCGTAGGATAGTTGCGCTCATGCACCTTCAACTGCCGCGACGCATAAGCCACAACCTTACCCTCTTGCATTAGCACACACCCCAAACCAACATAGGATGCATCACTATAGACCACAAACTCTTTCCCTGATTCAAGCTGAATCAAGATAGGAGCTTGCGTCAAAGCCGCCTTAAGTTTCTCAAAAGCTTGCTGTCTCGCTTCCGTCCACTCATACTTAACATCCTTCCGCAACAGCTTCGTCAAAGGAGCAGCAATTTTGGAAAAACCATCCACAAACCTTCGGTAGTATCCCGCCAAACCAAGGAAACTACGGATCTCATGAACGGACTTAGGAACTTTCCGATTCATCACCGCCTCAATCTTCTGAGGATCAACACGAATCCCCTCAGCTGAAACCACATGCCCAAGAAACACCACCTCCTTAAGCCAGAACTCACACTTGCTCAGCTTAGCATAAAGCTGATTCTCCAACAAGGCTTGCAGCACAATCCTCAAATGCTCTTCGTGCTCCTCCTCAGTACGCGAGTACACGAGGATATCATCAATGAACACCACAACGAACTTGTCCGGGTATTCATGAAACACACGATTCATCATGTCCATGAAAGCAGCAGGAGCATTTGTCAAACCAAACGGCATCACAAGGAACTCATAATGCCCATACCTTGTCCTGAAAGCTGTTTTAGGCACATCCACATCCTTCACCTTCAACTGATAATACCCAGACCTCAAGTCAATCTTAGAGAACACTGCAGCTCCCCGAAATTGATCAAAGAGATCATCAATCCTCGGCAAAGGATACCGATTCTTGATAGTCAACTTGTTCAGCTGACGGTAATCAATGCACATTCTCATAGTGCCATCTTTCTTCTTCACAAACAAGACCGGTGCTCCCCAAGGTGACACACTCGGCCGAATGAAACCACGATCAAGCAACTCTTGCAACTGCGTCTTCAGCTCCTTAGGTGTCATTCTATAGGGAGTAATGGACACAGGAGTTGTATTCTCATACAGCTCAATTCCAAACTCCACCTCGCGATTAGGAGGTAAACCAGGCAACTCCTCAGGAAAAACACCAGGAAATTCCTTCACCACCTTGATATCTTGCACTCTCAACTCCTTAGAGCTAGGATTCATCACAAAAGCTAGATAAGCTTCGCAACCCTGCCTCAGCATCCTACTCGCCTCCAAGGTAGACACCACATTAGCAAGAAACTTCACATTCTCACCAACCACAACAACTTCATAATCATCCGCAAGCTTAAGCGAAACCCGCTTATTTTCACAATCCACAACAGCACGATGCTCAGCAAGCCAATCCATACCAAGGATCACATCAAAACCATAGAAGGGCAACTCCATAAGATCAATATGAAAGACATGTTCTTGAACAACCAAGGGACACCTTCTATAAAGCTTTCGAGTCACAACAGTTTCACCAAAAGAACTAGTGACACGAACACCAACATCCAAAGACTCAACAGGCAAACCAAGCAATTCAGCATGCTCACGCAAAATGTATGAATGCGTAGATCCAGAATCAATCAAAGAAAGCAATGACAAGGATTGCAAAGTAAAGGTACCTGCAATCACATCTGCATCATTCCTTCCCTCACGCTGAGCATACACCCTCGCTTGGCCTCCACCTTCAGGCTGAATAGCCACAACATGGGATACCCCACGACCACCTTCCTCTCTCCTCTGGAAATTACCACGGCCGCGCCCACGACCTCTCTGTGGTGCAGCAACAACAGAAGCACGATCTTGACCACCAGCCAACCTCGGACAATCTCGCCTCAGATGGTCAACAGAACCACAATTCCAACATTCATTACCAGCTGCCGCAACAGGAGCTTGCACCTCCCTCACAGCACGAGGACAGTCACGCTTCATGTGACCACGAGAACCACAGATCCAGCAAGCACTAGGATCAGCTCTAGCAAAACCACCTCTAGCAGGTGCACCACCACCTCTCTTGGCTGAGGACTGATACTTCTGATCACGTCCCCTCTTGTTCCGTCCACCTCCGGAACTATACTCAGCAGCTCTCTTGCCAGAACTCGCTCCAGCACCTTTCGCAGACAAACCCAAGTTCATCTCTATGTCCTTGGCTCGGCCCACCAACACATCAAAATCATCATATTCAGTGGCCAGCATATACATTTTTACATCCGTCACAAGACCATAACGGAACCTTTCGCACCTTGCCCGCTCATCAGGTATCAACTCCGGTGCATACTGACTGAGTCGCACAAACTGCACTTCATACTCAGCCACACTCATGCTCCCTTGGGTAAGAGACATGAATTCACGCTTCTTCTCATCAAGATATCTCACTCCAAGATATCTCCTCTTGAACACATTCTGGAAGAATGTCCAAGTAACATCAGCTTCAGCCATCCCAGCTATGGTGGTCGTCCACCACGTATACGCATCGTCCTGCAGCAAGGACACAACACACCCCAGCTTTTGCACATCCGTGCAGCTCATCTGACCCAAGATACGCTTGGTACTCTCCAGCCAAGCTTCCGAACTCTCAGCAGACATACCCCTGAACTCAGTCCCACCAAGACTGCGCAGACGCTCCAAAGGTAGTCTAACTCCAGCATCTCCCTGATGCCCAGCTCCTTGAGCTCCAGCTACTGCTGCTCGAAAAGCACCCGCAATAGCTTGTACCAGCATAGACATATCAGGCATAGCTTGCCCCTGACCAACCTCTGGTCCAGCAGCTCCAGCACCAGCTGCAGCTTCAGCTCTCTCACCTCTAGCACCACCACCAGGCGGAGGAGGGGGTAACACTGCACTACCCGTATTCTCTTCATTCTCGTTCTCATTGGGAGCCGTAGCTCGCACGCTACCTCTTAACTCTCTACGTGGTGCCATACTTTTACCATGTAATCACAATGCAAATAAAACAAGTCAGGCCCAGCAAGGTAAGCAATCCAAGTATTCAAGCTCAATTTCCATTCAAAATCAACATCATTTCATTAGCTTTTGTTTGGCAATGGGTACCCTCAACATGCAACATCACAACCTATAACTCAACTGCATCAACATCTCAAGCCACTGAACATGCTTTCACACAACAAGCATACAAGGCAAACATGCTTCAATCATGCATACATTCATTCCCAATTACTCGATAACTCAGCTCTGATACCACCAAATGTAACCCCCTTAACCCGGCCTAGACGGTTGACCCGAATTAAGAAAGTCACACGGGGAAAACCAAAGTCAACCCGAAAGTCAACCTTGATTAACGACCCCTTTTTTTTTCTTTTTAATCTTGTCTAGATGCACATTAGTCCTAATTGTGATCACACAAACATCATACTCAAAGATCACAAACATCAGAGATCAAACAGGGACCCAATTGAACAAATTACAACTTTAGGGACCAAATTGTAATTTCTGATAATTAAAAGGACTTAACCCAAATTGAAGTTACCAACTTGAAATTAGTCAGGTTTCATGCTTCTCAGTGAAATTTCAGCTCAAAAGGACTTCCCAAGCTCATACAATTGAACAAGCAAGTTTCAGGACCAAAACGCAAACAAATCAAAACATATAACTGCCAATGTCAGCCCCCAACGGTCGACCGTTCCGAAACAGGTAGACCCCGTTTCGGAACACGGGCCGTTCCGCAACGGGTTCCGAAGCACAGGCCTGGCAGAGGCCAAACCGTTTCGAAACGGTGCATACCGTTTCGGACGCCTTGGTTCATGTAAGGCACCCGTTCCGAAACGGTGCACACTGTTCCGAAACGCCTGCACAGATTGCAGCAAAATGGCATTCCAAAACATTCAATAGATCATTCAAACATGCTCCAATTGCCACCAAACTTTACCAGCATGCAATTCAACATATATAAGACTTGTAGGCATCATCAAAACAACAATCTAACATCATATGCAAAAAGCCCCAATTCTAAAGGCATGCTTCCTACACAAGCTAGCTACTCAAGCACCAAGCTTCCAAAACAAGCATATATTGATCCAATGCAAAAACCAGCATTCATAACATCATTCAACATACTTAGGGAGTTCCAAACACCTCCCAAAACATACATATTGGTCCCCCATTGCCAAATTACCCAAAAGCTAAAAAGTACTTATAAAACCTTCCATACATTGAGCTTTACTTGAACTTGAATGCTTGCCCTCCTGGCTTCCCTCAAGGTACTCTAATGCTCTGCATTATTGAATTAAGAAAACGTGGAGAGCGTAAGCAATAGCTTAGTGAGGAATGCTCTTTAAAAACCATTCAATAATGCAATTTAAAATATTTATAAATCATGCTTAAAATCAACCTTTGCACATGCTCAAAAGCATACTTAAAACAAGCAATCCCATGCTTCAACATAAACATTAAAACAAGCATCTCATGCCTCTTATATACATAACATGTCATATTGGCTCAAGTGATAAATTCCATTTCATTAAAACAAGTTCATCAACTTCCCAAGGACTTTTAAACACCTTGGCCCCAAGGACTTTTAACCACCTTTGTGTCCAAAGCTTGAATCAGCCCAAGGACTTTTAAACACCTTGGCCCCAAGGACTTTTAAACACCTTGGCCCCATGGACTTTTAAACACCATGGCCCCATGGACTTTTAAACACCATGGAAAGGATCACCTAAGGACTTTTAACCACCTTAGTGTCCGCAACAAGAACCATCCAAGGACTTTTAACCACCTTGATGTTCTTAAGTAACAAGGCTCACTCAAGGACTTTTAACCACCTTAGTGACCTTAATCTTTTCAAAACATCACTTGCCAATATACATCATTTTCATCATTTAATCCACTGTTTTAAAGCATTAAATCAAGCCATTTTCATCATGCATTTCAAAGCATCAAACCACATCATTTCAATGTACAAAAGCAAGGAACTCCTACCTAGAGTTACCTTCAACATATGGCTTACATCATCAGCAAAAACCATGCTAAAACATGCTTTCAAAACAGTAATTAAAACATGCAAATCATCATTTTGCATCACATCAAAATCATGGCCACCACTAGAGAGAAAATCCGAAAACTTACACTTGAGCTTAGCAAAGTTGTTTAGACTTAAACTAAGCTCCCAAAACCTTCAAACCTTGGTTTTAAAGCTGAAAATCCAATTTCCACAAACGCACTCACCGATTTCCACTTTGCTTCAAGCCAAAGCACCAAATCAAGCTTCCGGATCAACAATCCTTGGATCCAAAGATGCCTCCCCTGTTTCAACACATCAAAGCAGAGGATTAATGCATCATCATGCATTAATTGCTTCAATGAAAGCACCTAAACTCGCTGCTCTCATCCAACCTCCATTTTCGGCCACCAAACACAACCGAAAATGCATCCAAACCACTTCTAAACAAAGCCCAGCCATAAACCAGCAAAACCTCACTTCCATAAACATCATAACACATCTAAAAACAACCTATTAACATCCTTATACCTCCAGCAACATCAGATCACCAAGATCACCTCAAAAACAACCTTGAAACACAAGCTAAACTTAGGAAACTCAACCTATCCGGGATTGCATCAATCAAAACTCAATTCCATATCAAATTAGAGTTCATTTAACATCAAAAACACCTCTCAAAACACAGATTAATCAGATCTAACGAAAATCATCAAAAATCATCAAAATCTTGCATTATAAGCCAAGATCCATTAATCAACTTAAAAGCCTTTAATTAAACATCAATTTAGGATTGAAAACTTAGGAATTTCAGTAAAGAACTGATATTTTATAGGAGAAGGACGTTCTTACCTCCAAACTTGAGTTTCTCCTCTTTTTGCAATCAAAATCCTTGTTGAAACAATTAGCAATTGAAGAGGTTTTGAAGATATGTTGATTAGGAATCAAATGAGAGTTGAAAGGAGGGATTTAGGTGAAGAAATCAGAACCAATTCTCTGGAAAAGAAGTGTTTGGGTTGAGAGAAAATGAGAGAAAGAAAATTTAGCAAAGTTGGTTACAAAATCCAAAAATAGCCAAATGGCTTCCCTCCAATTTTAATATCCTTTAAAATCAGATTTTAGACTTAAAATATCTTGGAAAAATCTGGAGAAACTCCCTTTGGGTAAATAGCTCCTTAAAGATTCAAAGTTCCAACCCTTTATAAAACAGCCACCAAACTTGCGAAAATTACATTTTGGTCACTAGCCAAAATGTCACACTTCCAAAACTCATTTTCCAAAATTGATTTCACAGTTCACTTAATTATATTAAAAGATGATTTTAGAACATTTTTCCATATTTTTAATGCAACCCGAACTAGGCTTTCCTAATTTTACCTCTTTAGATTCGAACAGCACTTTGACCAACCGGTCAACGCCCAAAACTCCTAAGTCCAAAACCGGGGCGTTACAACCAAACTCAAACTTAATGCGAATTCGAAACCCGAATTAACCCGACCTGAAATGAACCCGAGCCCGAATTAACCTGTCAATTAACTAGTTTAGACCCAAACCATTTTGACCCGACCTGAAATGAATCAGACCCAAAATGAACCCGACCTGAAACTAATCTGCACCCAACTCGAATTATTCAAAACATCAAATCGACCTTAAATGACCTGTATCATATTTGACCCGAGCTGAAACTCATCCGATTACCTATTTTTACATCCTTACATTTAATGGACTAAATTGAAAATTTTCACCCAAAATAAAATAAAACCAAGCAAATTAGTGTCTTTCTTTAAGTTGATATTCGTGTAGTAGTATCCAAAACTTGTACATGCTTGCTTTTCATCTGTATACAGCAGAATCCATATATTTTTCTTCTCCAAGTGAAGATATCATCGTGAACATAGTAAATTACAATTTTTAAAATAAAAAGTGATAAGGGATTAGATTTGATAAAAATAAATTAATAATCTAAAAAGTAATTGGGTAAACTATATAATTAATCACTTTCGTTTAAGTTTTGGGACAGTTCTAATGAAAGGCGGACTAATATACGGCTAAGAAACGGCGTTACCGGAAACATTATAAGATAAATAACAAAATAGGTAAAGCGCTATCGGATATGTTGATATGAGATAATGTATCCGGTAGAAAACATGAAAAAAATAATAAAAAACTGGTAACCGGAAAATTTAAGTTATCGGTAGTTAAGATACAAACATAACAAAATCGGTAAAATTACTTATGTTGTTGATAAGAGTATAAACATATTCAGTAGCGCCTAAATTGTTGATAATTTTGAGCTGATGGGGCCTTGGAAAATCCCACGATAACAAAGTCGGTAAAATTACCTATTTTTTTGATATGAGTATCAACATATTCGGTATCGCCTAATTTGTTGATAATTTTGGCTGATGGGGCCTTGAAAAATACCACGATAACAAAATCGGTAAAGTCACCTATTTTGTTGATTTGAGTATCTAGCACCTAATTTGTTGATAATTTTGGCTAATGGGGCCTTAGAAAATCCCACGATAACAAAATTGGTAAAATTACCTATTTTTTTGATATGAGTATCAACATATCCGGTAGCGCCTAATTTGTTATTATTTTATCGTTTACATTAATATTATAACTTTAAACAAACATGTTACTAGTGTAAGGTAATAGGTAGGGAATAAGTATCGATACGCTATTACAAAAGTAACGATATTTTAATAAAAACATTGGAATTGGTTCAATTGTGGCTCGAAAGTATCCATACTTATATAAAATGTATCGATACTTTCTTGCCATGTTTCAACTGGTTCCATAAAAAGTTTCGACACTTAAATTAAAAGTATGGATACTTATATTAAAAGTATCGGTAATTACTTTAATTGTATCGTTATTTTACTATAATTTATTGCACAACTAACTTTGTCCTGATAAGAAATAAATGTTGTAGCCAGACCGGTTACATTGCTTGTATAAAAATATGAGTACTTCCATTTAATCGTTTATATCAATTAAAAGTATGGGTTTAGGGTTTCGACACTTAAATTAAAAGTATGGATACTTAAATTAAAAGTATGGATACTTATATTAAAAGTTTCGATACTTAAATTAAAAGTATGAATACTTGCATAAAAAGTATGAATACTTATATTAAAAGTATCGGTATAATTCTATTTAATCGTTTATATAAATTATATTTATGAAAATAAAGAATTTCCATGAAAAGTTTCGATACTTAAGGATGAAGAATAATTATGACAAAAAAAACTGAAGTCCCAGTGCTTCAATTACCAATTGAAATAAAAAAATGAAAGTAAAAGAATGGAGCCTCCTCAAGTCCACAATCCTCATCCCTGGCCAGGGAAACGATCTCCATGCTCTATGCCACCCATGGCACTTGTTCCAGCCTGCTGTCCAACCATCTCTGCATATGGTCGCATCTCAAACTTGACCCTATAGTTGCCTAATGAACAAAACATGTTTGCATAAGTATGAGCAGAAGTGCATCTTGTATAATAGAAGAAAATGATAGAGAAAACATTGAGTATGGCGGTTGAAGTTGTCTTTGTCTTCTTTGGCAGCCATATAACCATAAAGTTGGTGCTGGCTGGCTGGACCATACAACAAGCCCTGACAACGTTGCCAAGCCTCTCTATCGAAACCCATGGTAACAAACTGGGTATGCAGACGCTGAGCATCAAAATAACATGTTGCCCTGCTCTCAAAACTTAGAAGGCTCATCCCACGATGGTCTTGAGGATCGTATGAATGGCGAGCCTTAGCAATAGTAGGATATGACCTGAAATAGTTAAGAAGCTTTTGGGTTCCCATACAATGCCACTGAAGCAGAAAATTAAAGAAATAAGAAGTTAAGGAATTGTAATATTCATGAAAACATAATTCAAAAGTTATATAACTACCTTCCCATTTGCATCTTGATGAAGCCTTGTGTTCATTATCATCACCATGGGTGGCCAGAGTATTTGGTGATCCGCTTCCTCATTGTTTGAAGGCGGGGGGGGGGGGGGAGACAATAGCAGCATCATCTCTCAAACCACTCCATTTCCCATAAGCTTGACCTTGAGGAACAGCCGAAGTACCCCTTCTACGCAATTCCTCGTCCAATAGCTGACCAAGTTGGCGATGAAGTTTGAGCTTTGGTCCGCCTTTGGTTTTGGCATGTGTCACTAGGGACTGAAGGCCACGAAACCTGTGAGTGGCACCATGACCTCCTTGACATGCTGGACACTGCCATTGAGTAGAAGGGTCATTGATGGTGTTCATTATATCGAAGGTCTCGAAGAACTTGTTGAACCATCTGCTGGTTTTCATTGACTCATGGCTTTGTTCCTCCTCTTCATCAGAATCAAAATAGAAATCATCATCGATGTTTGATGATGTTTCGAAATTAATTTTCCTCTTTGCCAATGGCTGAGGATTGTTACCAGAACCTCTACTCGAACTCATTCTATAATAGAATATGGTGAAGGTGAGGTGAAGGAGAACTGATTATAGAAATAAACGAAGGGTTGAGTATATTAATTTGAAGATGTTGTAAAGAGTAAAGAGAATAGTTGTTAATTTATAGGGAATTTCTGTTTGTGAAGTGAGAAGGCACAATGCCTGTTCATGAAGGTTCATGAACATGAAACGGTGCATGTGATACAAGTGAAAAGACACGAAACTGAAAAGGCAGATTCGTTCTGGGGGGTATCGAAACCAGCTTTATATAGGATGAGCAGTAAACGGTGCATGTGATACAAGTGAAAAGACATAACACTGCAATGCAAAATTGATGTAGTAAATGATGAAAACGGTAACAATCAACTGGATACATTGATGTACTCAATAATGAAAACAGTAAAAATGCAACCGGAAACATTGATTTTTTTGCAAAAGTATCAATAATTTTAATCATACCGGGAAAAAATTATTGACACTTTGTTTCCAGTAAGGTATGGGAATCCTTTTTTTGAAAAGTATCGATAATTTTTGTAACCCCCTTAGCCCGGCCTAGACGGTTGACCCGAACTACGAAGATTACACGGGGAAAACCAAAGTCAACCCGAAAGTCAACCTTGATTAACGACCCTTTTTTTCTTTTTAACCTTGTCTAAATGCATATTAACCCTAGGTGTACTCTTGAGATAAGCATACTCAAAAATCACAGCAATCGGAAAACAATAAGGGACTCAATTGCACAACATACGAATTTAGGGACCAATTTGTAAATTCTGGAAATTAAGAGAACTTTACCAAATTTTAAGTTACCATTATGAAATTAGTCATGTTTCATGCTTCTCTGTCAAATTTCATCTCAAACGGACATCTCAAACTCAATCAATTGCATATACATAAATCAGGACTAAAACGTAAAGCTTGCAAACCTCAAAACCATTCAAATCGGTGCCCAACGGTCAAGTGTTTCGAAACGGGTCTAGGCCGTTCAGAAACACCCCTTGGCAGTAGCCAAAGTGTTTCGAAACACCTCTGCCCGTTTCGAAACACCCAAGCCAAAATATGCACCTGTTTCGAAACAGGCAAGGGTGTTTCGAAACACCCTGCCCAGAAACAGCAGCAAAGTCTGTTTTACACTCTTTCGACCCACCAAACATGTTCGTATGACCTCCATATCATGCCAACAAGTCATCAAACATTAAAGGAACACATTTGCATCATCAAAGCTCAATCACGGCCTCAAATAAGAAAAACCACAAGTCTAAAGGCATGCATCCTATATAGAAAAGCAAGCAATCATCAAATCTCCAAAACAAAATACCAAATGGCCATTTACATGTTCCAAACACCATAGGCATTAAACCAAATTTAGGGAGTCCAAAACATCTCCCAAAAACACAATTTGGGTTCCCATTGCCAAATACCAAAAGCTAATAGTGTTGTGAAAATAGTCACCATACATGAGCTTAGACTTTCACTTGGATCCTTGAACTCCTTGCTGCCCTCAAAGCACTTCAATGCTCTGCATTATTGGTTCAAGAAAGAGAGAGCGTAAGCACATATGCTTAGTGAGAAATGCTCTAATAAAACAACACAATAATGCACTTTGTAAAAACACCTTTCCAAGGCCTTTAATTTCAAAACATCATTTATCATGCATTTATGCATACAAACCAAGCATCTCATGCTTCAATTCATCAACATGTCATATTGACTTTCAAGTGATAATCCATAACCATTTTTCAACTCAAAACACAATCGGATACGCGGATTACAAGCGTTGTCCTATACGCTCCATACACACTACCAAACACTCAAGGTGGAGTTTACCGGTACAATCACAACCCCTCAACACCCGTGATGGAGTTTACGGTACAATTACAACCCCTCCACATCACTCATTGGTAGTTGTATAACATCACTAACGAGAACACGGGACACACAACACAAGATCTTCACATGGCATTTTAACCACCATTATGATCTTAGACATCTTGTTAGTGTTCTTGGATGGAGTTTACGGTACCATTACAACCCCTCAACATCCAAGGCGACTTTATTCACGGTGCACCCAATCCTATAGCCGGCTAACTATATCCAATTCAAGTACTTTTAAACCAACACATCACTTGCCTATATACATCATTTACCATCATCAATCCACTGTTTTAAAGCATTTAACAAAGCCATTAAATAATCATGCATCACAATGTATCAAACCACATTTATCAATGTTTAAATCAAGGATCTCTTACCTTGAGCATCCTTCAACACATGGCTTACAAAACCAGCATTAAACATGCTAAAATATGCTTTCAAAACAGAATTTAAACATGCAAAATAAACATATTGCATTCAACCATCTCATGGTTCTTCAAAAAGAGAGTTTCTTCGAAAACTTACTCCTGAGCTTAGCTAAGTTGTTTAGACTTAAACTAAGCTCCCACAACCTTCAAACATTGGTTTCAAAGCTGAAAACCAAACTTCACTCACCGATTCCGTTTCGCAAGCTTGCCGAAACGCCGATCAAGCCTCCGGATCAAGACCACAAGGATCCGAAGATGTCTCCCATGTTTTAAACACATCAAAGCAGCGGATTAATGCATCATCATGCATTAAAATCTTCAGCCAAAACACCTAAACTCGCTGCTCTCATCAAAACTCACATTTCGGCTACCAAACACAACCGAAATCACATCCAAACACCTCTACAACATTACCCAGCCAAGATCCATCAATTCCAATCATTCTTAGACATCAATTAACATCCAAAAAGGACCTAATCACGTCCTTATACCTCCAGCTATAGCAGAACATCAAAATCACCCCAAAAACCACCATTAACTCAAGTAAAAACTTAGGAAAATCAACCTATTCAGGATTGCATTGATTAAACCTCGATTACACATCATTTAGACATCCAAAATACATCAAAAAGACATCTCAAAACAGAGCTCAATCATTTAATACAAATTTCTTCAAAATTGAATCCAAATCTTGCATTTTAAGCCAAAATCAAGATCACAACATCAAAAACTTTAATAAAAATCAATTTAAGGATTGAGAACTTGGGAATTTCAGTAAAGAACTGAGTATTTAGAGGAGAAGGACGTTCATACCTCTAAATGTGGATTTCTCCTTGATTAGAGCCAAAATTCTTGAAAATTCAATAAGCAAATGATGAGGATTTGGTGTAGAAATGATTAGAAATCATTTAGAGATTGAAATATCAACTTTAGGTGTGAAAATCAAAGGAAAAGTGGCTGTGGAAATGTGTTTGGCTGAGGGAAAATTGAGAGAAAATGAAATGGGAAAATTTTGGCAAAAGTTAGTTATGAAACCAAAATATCTCTTTTCTCTCTTTTCTTTTTATTAAATAACATTAAATGAGTCTTTAAAATTTAAGAAAAATCTGGAGAAACCCTCCCTTGGGTAAATTAGCTCCTTAAAGATTCAATGTTTCAATCCTTTTAAAACAGTCACCAACTTTTCAAATATTACATTTTTGTCACTAACTTGAAATGTCATATTTCCAAACCCCATTTTGTAAAATTGATTTCACCACTCTCTTATATATAATAAAAGAGTATTTTTAGATATTTTTCCATATTTTTAATGCATCCCGAACTAGGCTTTCCCTAAAATCACCTTTTATATTCGAATCGTAATTTAAACCGGTCCGGTTCAGACCCTAAACTTCCAAGCCCAGAATTGGGGTGTTACAACTCTCCCCCCTTAAGAAATTTCGTCCTCGAAATTTACCTGAAGGAAAAAGGTACGGAAACTGCTTCAACATGTCATCCTTCCGTTCCCACGTGGCTTCCTCAGCACCACGATGCTTCCACAACACCTTTATCAACTCAATGGTCTTGCCTCGAAGAACTTTACTATCCGAACCCAGAATCTTCACTGGTTCCTCATCATAGGTCAAATCCGGATTCAACTCCACTTCCTCCACATGCATCACATGAGAAGGATCCGATCTATACTTCCGAAGCATAGAAACATGAAACACATCATGAATCTTTTCTAACTCTTGCGGTAACCTCAACTTGTACGCAACAGGACCCACACGCTCAATCACCTCGTATGGTCCAATGTACCTAGGGCTCAACTTACCCTTTCGGCCAAACCTCATCACCTTTTTCCAAGGCGAAACTTTCAAAAACACACGGTCACCCACCGCATACTCAATCTCCTTACGCTTCAAATCCGCGTAAGACTTTTGCCGATCAGAAGCTTCCTTCAATCGCTCACAAATGAGCTTCACCTTCTCGCTGGTTCCCTTCAACAAAGCTGGCATCGAAACCAACTTCTGACCCGTTTCAGCCCAACAAAGAGGAGTCCTACACTTCCTCCTGTACAAAGCTTCATAAGGTGCCATTTGAATACTTGCCTGATAACTATTATTATAGGCAAACTCCACCAAAGGCAAATGTTTCTCCCAAGAACCCTGAAACTCAATCACGCAGCACCGCAACATATCCTCCAACACCTGGATAACACGCTTAGACTGTCCATCCGACTGCGGATGATAAGATGTACTGAAATTCAACCGTGTACCCAATGCCTGATGCAAACACTGCCAGAAACGCGATGTAAACCTCAGATCTCTATCCGACACAATCGACTTTGGCACACCATGCAGCCGCACAATCTCAGCAATGTAAAGCTCCGCAAGCTTATCCAAAGTGTACGTAGTATGCACAGGCAAGAAATGCGCACACTTCATTAAGCGATCCACAATCACCCACACCGAATTCTTCTTCGATGGCGACAAAGGCAAACCAGACACAAAGTCCATGGTAATCCTTTCCCACTTCCACTCAGGAATCCTCAACGGTTGCAACAACCCTGAAGGAAACTGATGCTCAGCCTTAACTCGCTGGCATACCATGCACTTGCTTACAAACTCAGCAACTTCTTTCTTTAAACCCACCCAATAGTACTCATCACGAAGATCACGGTACATATTAGTACTACCAGGGTGCATAGCAAAAGGACTACTATGAGCTTCAGTCAGAATAGCACGCCTCAAATCAGCATCATTGGGCACTACTATCCGACTCCCAAAGCATAAAACTCCATCATCATTAAAGCAGAAATCTAATGGCCTATCCTCCGCAATATCGTGAACATGTGGCACCAAGGAATCATCCAACAATTGCTTTTCCTTAATTAACTGAATCAAGGATGGTTTCACTTGCAGCTCAGCCACAAGACCACCATCACACAAAATGCTCAAACTGGAAAACATAGCCCTCAACTCAACAGCTACCTTCCTACTCAAGGCATCCGCTACAACATTAGCTTTACCCGGATGGTACTCGATCTTCAAATATTAATCCTTAAGCAACTCTACCCAACGTCGTTGCCTAAGATTCAACTCTTTCTGAGACATCAGATACTTCAAACTCTTGTGGTCCGTGTACACAGTACACTTCTCACCATACAAGTAATGTCTCCAAATTTTCAAAGCAAAAACCACCGCAGCTAACTCAATGTCATGCGTAGGATAATTGCGCTCATGCACCTTCAACTGACGCGATGCATAAGCCACCACCTTACCCTCTTGCATCAACACACATCCCAAGCCAACATAGGACGCATCACTATACACCACAAACTCTTTCCCTGATTCAGGTTGAACCAAGATAGGAGCTTGCGTTAAAGCTGCCTTAAGCTTCTCAAAAGCCTGCTGTCTTGCTTCCGTCCACTCATACTTAACATCTTTCTGCAACAACTTCGTCAAAGGTGCATCAATCTTTGAAAACCCATCCACGAACCTCCGATAGTATCCTGCCAAACCAAGGGAACTACGGACTTCATGAACAAACTTAGGAGGCTTCCAATTCATCACTGCCTCAATCTTTTGAGGATCAACACGAATCCCCTCAGCAGAAACCACATGACCAAGAAACACAACCTCTCTAAGCCAGAACTCACACTTGCTCAGCTTGGCATAAAGCTGATTCTCCAACAAAGCCTGTAACACAATTCTCAAATGCCCTTCATGCTCCTTCTCAGTATGAGAGTACACGAGAATATCATTGTAACCCCCTTAACCCGGCCTAGACGGTTGACCCGAATTAAGAAAGTCACACGGGGAAAACCAAAGTCAACCCGAAAGTCAACCTTGATTAACGACCCTTTTTTTCTTTTTAAACTTGTCTAGATGCACATTAACCCTAGTTATGATCATTCACACAGCATACTCAAAGATCATAAACATCAGAGATCAAACAGGGACCCAATTGAACAATTTACAACTTTAGGGACCAAATTGTAAATTCTGTAAATTAGGAGGTCTTAACCCAAATTAAAGTTACCAACTTGTAATTAGTCAGGTTTCATGCTTCTCTGCCAAATTTCAGCTCAAACGGACATCCCAAACTCATACAATTGCACAAACAAGTTTCAGGACCAAAATGCAAACATTCCAAAACATTTAACTGCCACTGTCAGCCCCCAACGGTCGGATGTTCCGAAACAGGGAGAGCCTGTTTCGTAACGCGGGGCCGTTCCGCAACGCGTTCCGAAACGAGGTCTGGCAGAGGGCTTTCCGTTTCGGAACGGTGTCTTCCGTTTCGGACGCCTGGGCTGCTACAAGGCACCCGTTCCGAAACGGTAGCTACTGTTCCGAAACGACTTGCACAGAATGCAGAAATATGCTTGCTTAAACACGCAATTGACCAACCAATCATGCTCCAATTGCTACCAAACTTTACCAACAACTCATACAACATACAAGACACATAAATGCATCAACCATTCATCATAATATCATCATTTATGAAAAGCCCCAAATCTAAAGGCATGCTTCCTACACAAGCAAACCATTCAAGCATAAAACCTTCAAACCATCACATAATGGCCAAATACAAAAACCAGCATTATTAACAACTTTAAACAAACTTAGGGAGTTCAAAACATCTCCCAAAACAACCACATTGGTCCCCCATTGCCAAATGCCAAAAGCTAAAAGTGTTAAGAAAACCTTTCCATACTTGAGCTTAATTTCCACTTGATTGCCTTCCTTCCTTGTTGCCCTCAATGCACCTTAATGTTCTGCATTATTGGTTTAGAAAAACGAAAGAGAGCGTAAGCAAAAGCTTAGTGAGGAATGCTTATTTAAAACCATTCAATAATGCATTTATAAAAACACTTTATAAATCATACTTCAAAACATCATTTATACATGCTTACAAGCATTCTTAAACAAGCAATACATGCTTCCATATCAATACATGTCATATTGGCCACAAGTGATAAATTCCATCTTTTTAAAACAAGATCAACATAAGACTCACACATGGACTTTTAAACACCATTGTGATCTTATAATTCACAAGGACCACACAAGGACTTTTAACCACCTTTGTGTCCTTTTCAAGTTTCACCCCAAGGACTTTTAAACACCTTGGCCCCAAGGACTTTTAAACATCTTGGCCCATGGACTTTTAAACACCATGGCAAGGACCACACAAGGACTTTTAACCACCTTTGTGTCCTTAACAAGAACCATCCAAGGACTTTTAACCACCTTGATGTTCTTAAGTAACAAGGCTCACTCAAGGACTTTTAACCACCTTAGTGACCTTAACAAGAATCACTCATTGACTTTTAACCACCATGAAGTTCTTAGAATCCACAAGGCTCACTCAAGGACTTTTAACCACCTTAGTGACCTTAACCTTTTTCAAAACATCACTTGCCAATATACATCATTATCATCAAAAAAATCCACTGTTTTAAAGCATTTAACCAAGCCATAAACATCATGCATTTTTAAGCATCAAACCACTTTTAAACAATGTTCAAAAACAAGGAACTCTTACCTTGAGCTTCCTTCAACATATAGCTTACAAAATCAGCAATAACCATGCTAAATCATGCTTTCAAAACAGAATTTAAAACATGCAATAAACCACATTGCATAACAACCAAACCATGGCCACCACTAGAGAGTATTTCCGAAAACTTACACTTGAGCTTAGTAAAGTTGTTTAGACTTAGACTAAGCTCCCAAGACATTGGTTTCAAAGCCGAAAACCCAATTTCACTCACCGATTCCACTTCGCCTCTTGCCGAAACACAAATCAAGCTTCCGGATCACCACCACTTGGATCCAAAGATGACTCCCCTGTTTTAAACACATCAAAGCAGAGGATTAATGCATCATCATGCATTAATAGCTTCAATGAAAGCACCTAAACTCGTTGCTCTCATCCACACTCCATTTTCGGCCACCAAACACAACCGAAAATGCATCCAAACAACTCCTCAACAAAGCCCAGCCATAAACCATCAAAACTAAACATCCTTTAACATCATTTTACATCTAAAAAGAACCTAACAACATCCTTATACCTCCAGCAACATCAGATCCACAAGATCACACCAAAACAACCAAGAATCACAAGATAAACTTAGGAAATCCAACCTATCCGGGATTGCATTAATCAAAACTCAATTCCTTAACAAATTAACATTCATTTAACATCAAAAACACACCTCAAATCACTGCTTTAACAGATCAAACGAAAATTCATCAAAAATCACCAAATCTTGCATTTTAAGCCAAGATCCATTATACAACTTAAAAACCATTTATAAAACATCAATTAAGGATTGAGAACTTAGGAATTTCAGTAAAGAACTGAGAGTTTAGAGGAGAAGGACGTTCTTACCTCCAAACTTGAGTTTCTCCTCTTTTGGAACCAAAAAGCTTGAAGAATCAACTAGCAAATGGTGAGGTTTTGTTGATGAGATGATTAGGAATCCAAAGAGAATTGAAAAGAGGTATTTAGGTGACAAAATCAGAAGAAAATCTCTGGAGAAAAGATATTTGGGTTGAGAGAAAATGAGAGAAAAGGAAAATTGGAAAATATGGAAAGTTAGTTGCAAAATAGGAAAATAACTTCCCTCCACTTTTCTTTTGTTTTAAAATCAGAATTAAATCACTAAATATCTTAGAAAAATCTGGAGAAACTCCTTTTGGGTAAATAGCTCCTTAAAGATTCAAAGTTTCAATCCTTTCTAAAACAGTCACGCAGTTTTCAAAAATTACATTTTGGTCACTAGCCAAAATGTCACCCTTCCAAACCTCATTTTGTAAAATTGATTTCACAGTTCACTTATATATATTAAAAGAGGATTTTAGAACATTTTTCCATATTTTTAATGCAACCCGAACTAGGCTTTCCTAATTTCACCTTTTTAGATTCGAACAGCACTTTGACCAAACCGGTCAACGCCCAAAACTTCTAAGCCCAAAACCGGGGCGTTACAATCATCAATGAACACCACAACAAATTTATCCAAGTATTCATGGAACACTCTATTCATCATGTCCATAAAAGCTGCAGGAGCATTCGTCAACCCAAACGGCATCACAAGAAACTCATAATGCCCATACTTCGTTCTGAAGGGTGTCTTTGGTACATCCACATCCTTTACCTTCAGCTGATAATACCCTGACCTTAAGTCAATCTTAGAGAACACAGCCGCTCCCCGAAATTGATCAAAAAGATCATCAATTCTCGGCAATGGATACCGATTCTTGACAGTCAACTTGTTAAGCTGACGGTAATCAATGCACATTCACATAGTGACATCCTTTTTCTTCACAAACAAGACCGGTGCACCCCAAGGTGACACACTCAGCCGAATGAAACCACGATCAAGCAACTCCTGAAGTTGAGTCTTCAGCTCTTTCAACTCCTTAGGTGCCATTCGATAAGGAGTAATGGACACTGGAGTTGTGTTTTCATACAGCTCAATCCCAAACTCCAGTTCGCGATTAGGAGGCAATCCAGGCAACTCCTCCGGAAACACACCAGGAAACTCTCGCACAGTCCTGATATCTTGCACCCGTAACTCCTTAAAGCTAGGATTCATCACAAAGGCGAGGTAGGCTTCACAACCTTGCCTCAGCATCCGGCTCGCTTCCAATGTAGACACCACATTGGCAAGAAACTTCACATTCTCACCAACCACGACTACCTCATAATCGTCCGCAAGCTTCAACGAAACTCGCTTATTCTCAAAATCCACTACAGCTTGATGCTCAACAAGCCAATCCATACCAAGGATTACATCAAAACCATAGAAAGGCAATTCCATAAGATCAACATGAAAAACATGATCTTGCACAACCAAGGGACATCTTCTATAAAGCTTTCGCGTCACAACAGTCTCACCAAAAGAACTAGTTACACGCATACTAACATCCAAAGACTCAACAGGCAAACCAAGCAATTGAGCATGTTCACGCAATATGTATGAGTGTGTAGATCCAGAATCAATCAAGGAAAGTAATGACAAGGATTGCAAAGTGAAAGTACCTGCGATCACATCCGTGTCATTCCTCCCCTCCCTCTGAGCATACACTCTGGCCTGGCCACCACCCTCAGGCTGAACAGCTACCACATGAGCCACATTCCTTCCACCATCCTCCTTGCGCTGGAAGTTACCACGGCCGCGCCCACAGCCTCTCTGTGGTGCAACAACTCCAGGAGCACGTCCCTGACCACCACCGGCCAACAGAGGACACTCCCTCTTCATGTGATCCGCCGAACCACAGTTCCAGCACGAAGTACCGGTCACCACAATTGGAGCCTGTACCTCCCTCGCTGCTCGAGGACAATCACGCCTCAGATGACCACGCGATCCACATGCCCAACATGTGTTCTGATCAGCTCTCGCCTTGTCCCCCTGAATAGACGCACCTTGCCCTCCACCACCACGCCTAACTGAAGACTGATACTTCCGATCACGTCCTCTCTTGTTCCGTCTGCCACCGAAACTATACTCAGCAGCCCGCTTACCCGCACTAGGACCAACACCTCTAGAAGATAAACTCAAATTCAACTCAATGTCTTTTGCTCTACCAACCAGCACATCAAAGTCAGTGTACTCAACATCCAACATATAGGTCTTCACTTCCGTCACCAAACCATAACGAAAACGTTCACACCTCTCCCGCTCATCAGGGATAAGCTCAGGTGCGTACTGACTGAGTCGGACAAACTGAACCTCGTACTCAGCCACTGACATGCTCCCTTGAGTAAGAGACATGAATTCCCTTTTCTTTTCATCCAGGTACCGCACGCCCAGATACCTCCTCTTGAACGCGTTCAGAAAGAACGTCCAAGTCACATCAGCATCCTCCATTCCGGAGATAGTGGTTGTCCACCAGGTATACGCATCGTCATGCAACAACGATATTACACAGCCCAGGTTCTGCACTTCATTGCAGTTCATTTGTCCCAAAATTCTCTTGGTACTTTCCAACCAAGACTCAGAACCTTCAGCAGACAAACCCCTCAACTCAGTCCCTCCCAGACTGCGCAAGCGTTCCAAAAGTAGTCTAACATTAGCATCTCCCTGATGCCCAGCTCCATGAGCTCCAACTACCGCCACCTGAAAGGCTCCAGCAATAGCCTGAATCAACACTGACATGTCAGGAGCAGCTTGCCCCTGCCCGGCTTCAGGTCCAGCGACCCCAGCACCAGCACCAACACCGGCTCCCTCAATCCCAGCACCACCACCACCGGGTGGAGGAGGTAAATCCACAACATTTTCAGCATTCACTTCGTTCTCATTTTGAGCCATAGCTCGCGTATTAATCCTCGTCTCTCTACGAGGTCCCATTCACTAAACAATGCAATCACAAATGCAATAAACAAAGTCAGGCTCAGCAAGGTAAGCAATCCAAGTACTCAAGCTCGTTTCCAATTAAAACAAATCATTTCATTAGCTTTGATATGGCAATGGGTCCCTCTAACATGCTTCATCAAAGCATACACCACAATTGCAACATTCTTACAATTCATACATCATACTTTTACTCAACAAGTATACAAGCAATCATACACACATCACCCACATAACAATTCCCAAATACTCGAGAACTTAGCTCTGATACCACCAAATGTAACCCCCTTAGCCCGGCCTAGACGGTTGACCCGAACTACGAAGATTACACGGGGAAAACCAAAGTCAACCCGAAAGTCAACCTTGATTAATGACCTTTTTTTTTTCTTTTTAACCTTGTCTAAATGCATATTAACCCTAGGTGTACTCTTGAGATAAGCATACTAAAAAATCACAACAATCAGAAAACAATAAGGGACTCAATTGCACAACATACGAATTTAGGGACCAATTTGTAAATTCTGGAAATTAAGAGGACTTTACAAAATTTTAAGTTACCATTATGAAATTAGTCATGTTTCATGCTTCTCTGTCAAATTTCATCTCAAACGGACATCTGAAACTCAATCAATTGCATATACACAAATCAGGACTAAAACGTAAAGCTTGCAAACCTCAAAACCATTCAAATCGGTGCCCAACGGTCAAGTGTTTCGAAACGGGTCTAGGCCGTTCAAAAACACCCCTTGGCAGTAGCCAAAGTGTTTCGAAACACCTCTGCCCGTTTCGAAACACCCATGCCAAAATATGCACCTGTTTCGAAACATGCAAGGGTGTTTCGAAACACCCTACCCAGAAACAGCAGCAAAGTCTGTTTTACACTCTTTCGACCCACCAAACATGTTCGTATGACCTCCATATCATGCCAACAAGTCATCAAACATTAAAGGAACACATTTGCATCATCAAAGCTCAATCACAGCCTCAAATAAGAAAAACCACAAGTCTAAAGGCATGCATCCTATATAGAAAAGCAAGCAATCATCAAATCTCCAAAACAAAATACCAAATGGCCATTTACATGTTCCAAACACCATAGGCATTAAACCAAACTTAGGGAGTCCAAAACATCTCCCAAAAACACAATTTGGGTTCCCATTGCCAAATACCAAAAGCTAATAGTGTTGTGAAAATAGTCACCATACATGAGCTTAGACTTTCACTTGGATCCTTGAACTCCTTGCTGCCCTCAAAGCACTTCAATGCTCTGCATTATTGGTTCAAGAAAGAGAGAGCGTAAGCATGTATGCTTAGTGAGAAATGCTCTAATAAAACAACACAATAATGCACTTTGTAAAAAAACCTTTCCAAGGCCTTTAATTTCAAAACATCATTTATCATGCATTTATGCATACAAACCAAGCATCTCATGCTTCAATTCATCATGTCATATTGGCTTTCAAGTGATAATCCATAACCATTTTTCAACTCAAAACACAATCGGATACGCGGATTACAAGCGTTGTCCCATACGCTCCATACACACTACCAAACACTCAAGGTGGAGTTTACCGGTACAATCACAACCCCTCAACACCCGTGATGGAGTTTACGGTACAATTACAACCCCTCCACATCACTCATTGGTAGTTGTATAACATCACTAACGAGAACACGAGACACACAAAACAAGATCCTCACATGGCATTTTAACCACCATTATGATCTTAGACATCTCGTTAGTGTTCTTGGATGGAGTTTATGGTACCATTACAACCCCTCAACATCCAAGGCGACTTTATTCACGGTGCACCCAATCCTATAGCCGGCTAACTATATCCGATTCAAGTACTTTTAAACCAACACATCACTTTCCAATATACACCATTTACCATCATCAATCCACTGTTTTAAAGCATTTAACAAAGCCATTAAATAATCATGCATCACAATGCATCAAGCCACATTTATCAATGTTTAAATCAAGGATCTCTTACCTTGAGCATCCTTCAACACATGGCTTACAAAACCAGCATTAAACATGCTAAAATATGCTTTCAAAACAGAATTTAAACATGCAAAATAAACACATTGCATTCAACCATCTCATGGTTCTTCAAAAAGAGAGTTTCTCCGAAAACTTACTCTTGAGCTTAGCTAATTTGTTTAGACTTAAACTAAGCTCCCACAACCTTCAAACATTGGTTTCAAAGCTGAAAACCAAACTTCACTCACCGATTCCGTTTCGCAAGCTTGCCGAAACGCCGATCAAGCCTCCGGATCAACACCACAAGGATCCGAAGATGTCTCCCATGTTTTAAACACATCAAAGCAGCGGATTAATGCATCATCATGCATTAAAATCTTCAGCCAAAACACCTGAACTCGCTGCTCTCATCAAAACTCACATTTCGGCTACCAAACACAACCGAAATCACATCCAAACACCTCTACAACATTACCCAGCCAAGATCCATTAATTCCAATCATTCTTAGACATCAATTAACATCCAAAAAGGACCTAATCACGTCCTTATACCTCCAGCTATAGCAGAACATCAAAATCACCCCAAAAACCACCATTAACTCAAGTAAAAACTTAGGAAAATCAACCTATTCAGGATTGCATTGATTAAACCTCGATTACACATCATTTAGACATCCAAAATACATCAAAAGACATTTCAAAACAGAGCCCAATCATTTAATACGAATTTCTTCAAAATTAAATCCAAATCTTGCATTTTAAGCCAAAATCAAGATCACAACATCAAAACCTTTAATAAAACTCAATTTAAGGATTGAGAACTTGGGAATTTCAGTAAAGAACTGAGTATTTAGAGGAGAAGGACGTTCATACCTCTAAATGTGGATTTCTCCTTGATTAGAGCCAAAATTCTTGAAAATTCAATAAGCAAATGATGAGGATTTGGTGTAGAAATGATTAAAAATCATTTAGAGATTGAAATCTCAACTTTAGGTGTGAAAATCAAAGGAAAAGTGGCTGTGGAAATGTGTTTGGCTGAGGGAAAATTGAGAGAAAATGAAATGGGAAAATTTTTGCAAAAGTTAGTTATGAAACCAAAATATCTCTTTTCCCTCTTTTCTTTTTATTAAATAACATTAAATGAGTCTTTAAAATTTAAGAAAAATCTGGAGAAACCCTCCATTGGGTAAATTAGCTCCATAAAGATTCAAAGTTTCAATCCTTTTAAAATAGTCACCAACTTTTCAAAAATTACATTTTAGTCACTAACTTGAAATGTCATATTTCCAAACCCCATTTTGTAAAATTGATTTCACCACTCTCTTATATATAATAAAAGAGGATTTTTAGATATTTTTCCATATTTTTAATGCATCCCGAACTAGGCTTTCCCTAAAATCACCTTTTATATTCGAATCATAATTTAAACCGGTCCGGTTCAGACCCTAAACTTCCAAGCCCAAAATTGGGGTGTTACAATTTTGTTCGTAGAGGGAAGACAATATCGATATTTTCGAGCAAACTTGCTACCAGAAACATTATTTTTTTTTCAAAAGTATCGGTAATTTTATTCATAGCGTGAAAAAAGTATCGACACTTTGTTTCCAGTATAAGCTATGGGAATCCTTTTTTTATGAAAAGTATCGATAATTTTTTTCGCAGAGGGAAGAAATTATCGATAATTTCGAGCAAACTTGCTACCGGAAACATCGATATTTAACAAAGTATCAGTAATTTTATTCATAGAGTGAAAAAAGTATCGAAACTTTGTTTCTAGTAAGCTATGGTAATCCTTTTTTAGAAAGTATCGATAATTTTTATCATAGTGGGAAGACAATATCGATATTTTCGAGCAATCTTGCTATCGGAAACATCGATATTTAACAAAGTATCAGTAATTTTATTCATAGAGTGAAAAAAGTTTCGAAACTTTGTTTCTAGTAAGCTATGATAATCCTTTTTTTCAGAAAGTATCGATAATTTTTATCATAGTGGGAAGAAAGTATCGATATTTTCGAGTAGATTTGCTAACGGAAACATTGATTTTTACAAAAGTACCAATAATTTTACTCAAAGTGAGAAAAAAGTATCGAAACTTTGTTTCCAGTAAGCTATGAGAATCCTTTTTTGAAAAGTATCGATAATTTTGTTCGTAGATGGAAGATAGTATCGATATTTTACTACAATTTATTGCACAACTAACTTTGTCCTAAGAAATAAATGTTGTAGCCAGACTTCAACCACCATCACCTACTGATTTTACTACCTGAAAATGAAAGCAACACACAACTCCTGTTTGGACCACTTCCACCGATCGTGTTTACCAAAATAGAAGATACTCCATCCAATGATGTTCATTCAAGCGGGGAGGGGCATGAAATGTTGACCGTTGATGATTCTGAACGGTTGCTCGGTCAGCTCTTTTCTTCACGTAAGGAAGCTTGGGATTTTTACAAGGAATACGCTATGAAACATGGTTTTAGTGCACGTCGAGGAACAACACGGCTAGATCGCGAAGGGAATGTGAAGACACAAGAATGTTGTTGTTCAAAAGAAGGGTTTTGGTCATCCAAAGTCCATATTGTTTATCGTCAACGTGCTCATATGCAAGTCACACAAACATGATGCAAGGAGAAAGTCGTGGTCACAGCAACAAATACAAATGGTCAGTGGGTTCTAAGTAAGTCTTTTCAGGAACATAATCATGCATTGTGCACACCTGTTATGACACCATTTATGCGTTCAAATAGAGCTGTGAGTGAGGCTGATGTGGCTGAGGCAACAACATTGAAAGATGTTGGTGTTGGGACATCACAAGTAATAAATTATTTCATGAATCAGGCAGTGGGTTACCATAATGTTGGATTTATAAGTAAAGACCTCTACAATGAACTTGAAAGAGGTAAAGCAAAGTAAATCGCCAATGGGGATGTGAATGCACTAATTGCTTACTTTGATTATAAGAAAGAAGATGATCCGGGGTTTTTTATGACATACTCAACAGATGAATCAAGGGCATTGCATAATCTTATTTGGGCTGATTCAACATCGAGATCAGATTACACTTGCTTCGGTGATGTAATTGCGTTCGACACAACGTACAAAGGTAATTTCTATGGACGACCAATTATGCCTATTGCCAGTGTCAATCATCACCATAGCACAATAGTATTTGCTACTGCAATCATCGCTGACGAAACGGCTCAATCATTCGAGTGGGTGCTGCGTAATTTTTTACAAGCCATGATGAATAAATTGCCTCTTTTAGTTGTCACCGATGGGGATAGAGCAATGCAGAGGGCTATCAAATGTGTTATCCCTTATGCTAAGCACAAATTATGTTCTTGGCATCTTTCTCGCAATGCACAAGCTAACATTGGTGACAACAAATTTAGCACATCATTTTCTAGATGTATGAGTTCCTGGTGGACAACAGAAGAATTTGATATTGAATGGTCTGCAATGATTTTAGAATTCAATGTCGGAAAGCATCCATGGGTGATTGAGAAGGGAAATACTCAGAACTTATGGGCTCAAGCATATCAAATAGGTCATTTCTTTGCAAATATGCGATCCACACAAAGGTGCGAGTCCTTGAATGCTTCACTCGCACTTGCACTGAAAAAGAAGAAGACATATGTAGACGTTGTTCGTACAATTGAACAAGGTATTAGTAAAATGCGTATCAACGAGTTGAAAGCGGATTACTTAAGTTCGCAGACAATGCCCTTCCAGATCACTAAACTGACAGACCTAGAAAGCCATGCTGGTGAAATTTATACGCGGGCATCATTTCGGATCTTCCAAGACGAACTGCAAGACGAGACCTTGTACCGGATTGAGGAACAAATTCAGTCCTTATCAGATGAATGCAAAACTTTTGTTTTTTCAAAGTACAAGGAAAAGAACAAGAGATTTCACATATGTTTTGACGTCGTTTCGGAAATCGTCACATGCTCGTGTAGGAAATTCGAGACCATAGAAATTCCATGTTGCCATAAACTACATGTTTTGAAGCACTTGGATTACACATCTCTTCCTAAGTCTTTGATTCTAAGTAGGTGGACTAAGGATGCGGAGGCTTCTACACCAAGTTTCCTTGACTTCAATGTACCACCAGAAGTTATGCAAATGGAGCGGTTCGCTTCCCTACGTGCAACGTCAAGTCGTTTATGCTACATTGCATCAAAGACTGATGCATCTTTCATAACCGCAAGAGATGAGATGAAAAGACTAACTGCCGAATTTGAACACTCATTCGGTTTAAAAGATTCAAGCAACCGAAGCAATTTTGTAAATGGGATTCGCGACCCTAAACGAAGACAAGGAAAGCGAAAAGAAGTCCAGAAGAAGAAGGTCTAGAAGAAAAGTAGGCACTACGGGTTCTGCAACGTTGAGGGACATAACAAAGTAACATGTCCTAAATTAAAGCTCGGTTTGGAATCGTTTACACAACCTACATCGACTGAATTTTTTGATAACGTAACAGAATGGTCGTACGGGCTCGCAAATGATGATTATAATGTGAGTTACTATGTCTATTCTACAATTATGTCTTAAATTGTCAATGATTATTTATAATTTCAATCTCTCCATTACGTCTCAGGGCAACGAGGACATTTGGAATACTGCAAGTACCGATCAACAGACATTGTAACTATCATCTGGTATGTATCCAACATACATTGTAACAAAATATCTATAATTACTATATATTAGCGGTGTGAGACTTGAATGTATCCGATACATATAACAAAATTTTTTCTAACATTGATAATAACATACACCAATATATAAATCAAGAATGTTAAATATATAAATGAAATAAAATTCAAATTTGTAAAGGGTTATTTTTTACAAAGTCCCGAACATTAGGCTCCTTCGCCAACTTTTCCAAATATTCGCGGATGCTTCCGCCCATTTCTGAGGATATATATAAATAAGTCAAATTAGCAAACTGGCAACCTGTTCAATATATTAATAAACCAATGGAATAAGTCACATATGTAACTGTCATATCTAAAGCATTGTCGTTCAAAGATGAACCGTCATAGGGATGCGGATATATGTAACTGTATTGCTATACATAAAATGTCAATTAACAAATGAATGAACATATACCTTAAAAAATATGCATGGAAAAAATATATATAACTCACTGGATTACAAATCATTTTTTATGTAGAATCATCCACCAACAGTGTATTTTCCGAGTGGAATTGAGGAAACTCATTCCAAACGTCATGCAAATCTTTGCAGAAGGTGAATTCCTCTTTCCGTTTGCACTTTGCATGATCTTGTTTATAGGAGATTGTGAAACATCAATTTGTAAGAATCATAAACAAATACAATTATCGAACGCAAAGAAGAAGCATCTTACCGAGATGAATGTATATTGGGCATACGGTACATGTAGTTGGTTAAGAGCAAGATCAATGTTATGCCTGAAATTGTTAACAATTATCACGAGAAACATCAAATTTTTTAAGAGTAAGATCAAATTGTTAACAATTAAAATCTTAACGGTGCTTACCTCAACTTCGATGACCAAATGGCAACAACAAAGTTCTCTAAACAAAATTTGATAAATTCTTCTACACTTGGCCTCATTATAACATCTACAACATGAACAAAAATTCAACCACAATTGTGTTTATAGCTTAACACATCCGTAAACAAATTTGAAGCCATTTTATTACCTCTGAGAGTTTGTTTTGTATAATAGGCAAGGACTCCATTGACATAAAAAATGACAAGTTTTTTGGGACTCGGTGTTGCAAAAATTATATATCTGTTCGGGTCTTCATGCTCATCATTTGAACTGTCAACCTCTTCATTCACCACTGGATTCTCCACTTATGTTATAAGCATGTCAATAGTCAATTAACCGCATGTCAATAGTCAATTTAAAGCATTGTCATACCTAAAGCTTTGTCTTTTCTTTGAAGGCATTGATTACGGAAGTTGGAGAAGTCATCACGAAGTGAAGAAATATCTGCTCACATTTGCCCGATTTGGTCATTAATCTCGCCAACACGAGCATCCAAATGCTGGCGCAAATTAACCATGTAAGCCATCACTGACTTCATCGTAATCACCCCTTCGATCTCATCTTCTTCCACCGGCTCGTGGACTTCTTCTTCAACGTTGTCCATTTGGTCGTTGTCTTGTTCTACTCCAATGCCATATTTGTTTATCCAACTGACATTTTCAATAAAATCGTATCCCGCTTTAGTCAAGGATAACATGTCGATCTTCCGGGATAATCGAAGAGGGTAGTCAAGATTGAATTCCACTCATTCCTTCCTCAATATATGGCTAATTACACATCCATATGGTAGTGAAGTTGTAATGGAAGCACCCTTTTTCACTATATTAAGAATTGTCTCATAAAATCAGTTTTGCAATGTTTGGAGCGGTTTTTGATGCATACTTAGAAAACCACCAATAATCACTATCTCGAATTTGTGAAAATTTTCCACCGGAAGGCCGAAGAAACCAAGTCACAAGAAGGTAGAACAATCTGCCCTCCACACCAAGATTAATGGGACTATTTCGATCCACACGTTTAATGGTAGGATCTAAAACATATTCATCGGAATCTCCTATATTCTTAACACCTATACCATCAGCAATAGATTTCAGAATCTCCGAATTGGTCGGTCCTTCAATCCAATAAGAGATCCAAACCCCATTTCTTCCAACACATTGGCTTTATCCTTCACTTTCAAGTCTTTTATTATGTGGTGAACTCGTTTTATGCTACACTGTTGAGTGTGTAAAAGTTCTATTATTTACACCCTTTTTAACCCATATTTCTGTTGCATTCAAGCATCTTTGCATTGCATTTAGGTTAGTTTTCAATAAAACATCACAAATGGATTAAAAGCACGGATTCTACTAAAAGATGGCTATTTTTGCAGGTATCTGCCATAGTAGATGTTGAAGGCAGGCGCAGGGCAGAAAAGCAGGAGAGCTGAACTGGACAAGCAGACGAAGAAGACGAAGCTGCCATGGACGTGTCGTGACAGCATGGTGACAGCAGACTTATGAAGAGGAAAAGCAAAGTGGACCTCGATAGATAGAGAAAAATCTGCTCGTCTGTCGTGTGAAAGCCACATATTTTTCCAAGCCCCGGATCAAAAGATATGTCAAGCCAAAGCTCAAGGAGGGGAAATTCCTAAAAGCAAGGATGCGGCTGGAAAGTAGGAGTTTTTAGAGATTTAGTCTTTATTAGAATCTTACTTTTAATTAAAGTTGTAATCCTTGTTACCTTAGATGACTTGAGCCCAAAGCTTATATAAGGGCATAGATTTAACCTAGGAGGCATAACCGATTACCCCAGAACCGAAACCAAACCCCTGCCGTCCACCCGTCACCGACATGTTCTAAATTCCCCCTAGGGCTACGGGTTGTTTTGTAAAGTAGTTGCAAGGGTTGCTTTGTTTTAGGATTTTTCAGTTCAATAAAATAAACTTCAAGTTCTCTTATTTTGGTTTTTAACATCTTGCAAGAGCATCGGGAGAGCATTGTGAGGTTATCCATTTACTTAGCATCGGGAGAGTTAAGTATACGAAAGAAATAAGAGCAAGTTCTCTAGTTTATAGTTGAACTATCTTGTGCCTAGGGATAGGGCGAGGTTAAGTGGCTAAGGAAGAATTCATACACATCGGTGTTCATCCTTCGATTCACGCCGGGAGGTATCATCAAAGACGTGCTCATCGACAGACTTGGACCTAGGGATAGGCCAAGGCAGATCTGGGATTCTTGCCAAGCTTGAAGTACGGAGTTGGCGTGTCTGCTGCCGCGACAGCTAACGGACAGTCGCCGCGACAGGTGCTGTCGATGACGGAGCGACGACAGAACTGGAGATCCTAAGCAATTCAATACCTGCACTACCGAGCAACTCAATACCAGCCCATTCTCTCTATCTTGATATCTCAATCATTTTATTTACGTTTTACTTTATTATTCTCGTGACAATTCTCTAAACTATTTCCTTTACTTCGTGCAGTAAACTAAGGTGAAGTCATTAGCCCAATCCCTGTGGAGACGATATCTGATACTTCGTATCACTTTACTACTTGCGTCGTGTACACTTGCACTACAATTGCGATAGACTCTTTTACACGCAACATACACCTTGTCGACACTTCCTAAATTATTCACATATAATGTTAGAGTTTTTATATATCATTTATCAAAGTATTTACAAGTTTAACGAATACCTTCTTCTCAATGTTTTCATGTGCTTTCCTCGAAGCCGAATATTTTGCTCTCGCCTTTGTGGACAACTTCATAAATGGTTCCTTCTCAGTATCACCCATCGAGTGCCATTTCTTCACCACATCTTCTATCACCTGAAAATTATGCATAAATGTTTCTTAATCAAAATATTAAAGCTACATTATATTCATTATAAATTCAGTTTACATACCGAACCGCTTTTGTAAGTACCACACTCCTTCATCCTTTGCACTTCATTCATACTGTCATGATAGGAAATTTTAAATGTTCTTAAATACTTTAATCCAATTACCATTTATAGAACAAGTACACAAATACATTGATACTTACTAGAAGTACATATATCCACCATTTGGTTGCTTTCGATTTTCCTCACTTTCGATACTCTCCGACTCCATTTCAAGGGTGTCATCTTCACGAACAACATCTTCATGATCCTTTCCACCCATCTTATAGTAACCGCTTGAGTTCTCTGAAAAAAGTATCGATATTCATTTTCTACCGACAATATCAATTTCTACCTATAAGTACCGATATTTATTTTCTATCTATAATTACAATTTCGACCTATAATCGATCTGAAATCCTATTTTACTTCAAAATCCCTAAACCCAAAACCTTAACCCCAATTTCTGAATACTACATTACCAAAAAACTAGGGTTTCGACAACATACCTTTTACTTCAAAATCCCTAAACCCAAAACCTTTCCTTTCAATTCTGATACACCACGACTTCAAAAACGCCTCCCTTCTATTTCGCAGCAACCAAAATCGGTTCGATTTCAAATACTCTCTTAGGTTTTCTGTAAATGCAAGCAATACAAGGATTGTATTATAGTAGATATTTTTAACCGGTTATATCAATTATATTTAATCGATACAATTCCCCAACTTTCGATTCTTTTTTGAATTGTGTCGATTCTTTCGACCCCTTTTCTGTTTCAAAATCCTTTTAAATTACTAATGTACCGATTCTTTCGTACATGTTCTTACAAATGTATCGACACCAAACAAACAATACGGTAACGAGTTACCTGTTACATTTTATGTATTAATAATGTACCCGGTTATGTCAAAATTGCTTCTATTTTACCGATTCTTTTGTACATGTTCTTAAAAAAAGTATCGACACCAAATAAACAATCCGGTAACGATTTACCGATTACATTATATGTATTAATAATGTAACCGGTTATGTCTAATTTTTTCTATTGTACCGATTCTTTTTCACATGTTCTTACAAAAGTATCGACACCAAACAAAAAATACGGTAACAATTCACCTGTTACATTGTTTGTATTAATAATGTAACCAGTTTGGCCTTTTTTTCCCGTTAATGTCAAATTAGCTTCTAAAGGATAGATACTTTTTATTAGTACTGTGGAAACATAATCGATACTTTCGAGCCCTTTGTATCGATAAAATTGTATAAAGAGTTACAAAAGTATCAGTTTTTTCGATACTTTTTTTCAATTAATTACAAAATACTGTGCACAAAGTATCGATATTTTCGATACTTTTTTCAACCCGTTACATTGCTTTTAAAAAGTATCCATACTTTTCAAAAAGTATAGATACTTTCGAAATTATCAGCAAAATAAGTAATTTACTCAAAATTATCAACAAATTAGGCACTACCGAATATGTTGATACTCATATCAATAAAATAGGTAATTTTACCGATTTTGTTATCGTGGGATTTTCCAAGGCCCCATCAGCTCAAAATTATCAACAAATTAGGCGCTATCAAATATGTTGATGCTCTGATCAACAAAATAGGTAATTTTACCGATTTTGTTATCTTTAACCGATCACCTTTTTAACCGGGCACGTCGTATATTAGCCGTATACTAACCACCTTACAGCAGAACTCCCCTAAGTTTTGTACACTTTTCATCACTGAATTGAGAAACATAATATTTTGTCACTTTTGTTTTTATTTAATTAAGATGTGGTCACTTAGGGATAGCTGACGTGACACACTGAATTAATAAAATTAATCTGGATAAACTACACAAATGATCACTAATGTTTTAGTAAGTTTTCATTTCCCCCACTAAAGTTTCAAAAGTAACAAATTGGTCACTAAAACATCTAATTTATCCCAAAAAGCTTTATAATTTTCCACAATTTTCCAATATATATATATATATATACTTCTAAAATAAAATAAAAACTTAAAATTAACATTTTTTGGACATGAAGCAATCAAATATTCAACTGATAAACAAAAAATTAGAAAATTTTAAGAATAAAGTAGATATAAAATCATTGTTAAAGGACCTATTTGATGTTTTAGTGATAAATATGTTGTTTTTGAAACTTTAATGGGGAAACCAAAAAATTACTCAAACATTAGTGACCATATGTGTTATTTACCTTTTTAATTTTATAAATTCAGTGTGCCACATCAGCAACATGTTAAAAGTCTAACGACAGTTAATCCTTAGTGTCCACATCTTAATTAAATAAAAACGGAAGTGACCAAATATTATGTTTTTTGAATTTAGTGAGGAGAAGTGTGCAAAACTTAAACAAATGTGATCAATCTTTTAGTTTACCCAAACTAATTTGCAAAAATGATAATCTATTTTCGTTTCTAATTGATTTAATAAAGGCTTAATGTTCAATAAGCACTTAAACTTTTGCAACAAAAAATTCAATTAAGCCCTTAAAGTTGTTTTGCATCTAATTAAGTTCTCAAAATCAAGAAAAAAAGTCAATTTGGTCCTTTGACCAACGTTGACCATTAACTTTAACGAGTATTTTTTGAAATTTTTTTGACACATGTTGCTGTAACGCCCGAGTTTAGGGCCCGGGAGATAATTAGATTTGGTTAAGCTGGTTCGGGTTAAATTAATTTGGGGGAAAGCCATTTTAATGAACACTAAAAGATTTTAATGAAGAAGGGTAAAAAGGGGATTTTGGAATTAAAAAAAGAAAAGAAAATGGGTTTTTCAAAATACCATCATCTTCTTCAAACTCTCTTTTCACGTTATATTCCTCCAAGACATCATTTTTACTATTACATTGCTTCAACCACTCCATCCAAGTAGGTTTTGAAGGTAATACTTATTTCATTTTGATTCTCTCTTCCTTAAACGTGTTGTAGATGAAATCTTTCCTTAAACTCATTATTTAAATTTGTTTTCAAAAATGCTTTGTGTTAGAAAATGAGAAAATGAAGGAATTTTTGTTTGGGTTGTTTGATGTTATGTTTAAAAGGTGTTTTAATCTTGTTTTGCTGTACTAATAACGTTGGGATAGTGGCTTAGTTATGGGAGACCCGGAACTTGTAAAAATGAGGGGTTTTTGGAGTTGAAAACTTGGGTTTTTGAATTGTTCTTGTGAAGAACTTTGAGGTGATGGTTTCTAGACCTTGGGTAAGTGTTTTGGATGTTGAAAGATGTAGCTTTGATGGTAAATTTGTTGAGTTTTGGCTGCTAATTGGTTTGAGTCGTTTTGATGGTGTTTCCAAGTGTTTCTGGGTGTGAATTGATTGGTTTTGATGATAGGTGTTGAGTTTCTGTGTTGATGCAAGTTTGGGGGGCTTGAATTGGGTGTAATGCACCATTTTTGAATTGGTTGGAAGCATGGGAAACAAGTTTGGGCTCTTTGGATGCGAGACCGAGTAGTTCGGAGTCTTGAATCGGTGTTCGGCTATCGTTCGGGTTGTACCGGTGAGTGGAACTGTTTTCTAAGCCTTAACTTGGTTAAGTATTTGTTTTGGGAGTTTAGATTGAGCTTGATAAGACAATCTAATCTCAAGAGTATGTTTTAAGCGTTTTAATCCTTATTTTTCGATAATATCTACTATGCATTTGAATGGTTTTCATAGTACCTGTTGCCTTGAATATCATTATGTTATGCATGTGATTTCTTTATTTGATAACATGTTGGTTATGATTGTGACCATGAGAACGCAAGGTAAGTTTGGTTTGGTGGGTTATTGACAATGTGAAATCTTATTACCGAATATAGTTGGTCGACCAATAGGATGTGAGTGCACTCAAGGTAAAAGTCGCGCGTGGCCTTAGTGATGCTAGATTCCACTAAGGAGGAGTACAGTGATGTGAGATTCAACCGAAAGCTATGTTTTACTAGACGAGTGAGTATGTTGATGTGAGATTCCATCGGAAGTGTCTAGTGGGTTTTGAGAACTATTCGCATATTCGAGTAAAAGTGATGAGTGTCAATATACCCATGGTGCTCTAAATTCTCATGTCAAGCATGTTATATTGTTCATTTCCATTTATACTTATGCATGTAGTTGGTTATTGCTTGTATGATGAGAATGAACATGAGGTAAGCTTATGGCTTGTGGATGCATTCGGTAAATGCACGAGGTGTTATATGCATGTTGATATGTGTTCAAGCGTGAAGGAAATGATTTGGAAATGGTTTTGGTTTCAAGCAACTATGGTTTTTAAAACTACATTGATGTAGCTACTGTTTTGAGCACCGCTCACTAAGCTTAAATGCTTACGCTCCTTTTTCCAACAATGCAGGCCCTTAGACCTACAGAGCAGCTTGGGGAACAATGGAGAGTCCAAGGGGGTTTGATTTGCTCAAGTATGGTTTTTAGACTTCAATAAATAGTATTAAGCAATGGGATAAGACCTTGTGGTTTAAGGGGTTGTTTGTCATGCCTCTTTGCTTTAGATAAGTTTGTTTAGTTATGCTTGGCTTGTAATGCCTCTTAACATGTTGAAGTTTGCCTTGGTTTGACTTTTGACCTTTTTGTGAATGTTATGTTTGAATATTTTCCTTAAATGAAACTTGCAATGTGAATCTTGTCTTGTTGATTGTCTATCTTGTTATAAATGGATGCTCATGGTTGGTTTAAGGTGTATGTATGTTTATGAGTTAGTTAAATGCTTGCTTAGCGTGTTGTGTTGGTTTTCCTTGTGCTTAAAACTGAAGAAAGCTATCTTTCTGTGTAGGGGGTATAGACACGCTTAAGGTCAGTATCGATACAGTCCCCTGTTTTAAGCATATCGTACTGATACGCGGGGACGCATCTATACCAGTTTTGATCACTGGAAATCTGAGATTTTGACAAGAAATAGGGGTATCAATACGGGCCTTAGGTGTATCGATACGGTCTATGACGTTGACTTTGGAAGCTTGACCATTTAGGGCCTATTGATACCAGATTGTATGGTATCGATATAGTCTCTTGGAGTTGACCTTGGGGAGTTGACCGTTGAAGGCGTATCGATACGAGCCCTAGGTGTATCGATACGGCCTGGAGTTAATTGCTAAAAATTAACCTTTAATGTCCTTTTTTTGCTTGGTTCATGTCTGTGTTTGCTTTTCCACTGCTTGTGTCCTCACATAGGTTTTAAATGTGGCATTCAGACAAGATTAATTTAATAAAAAAGTTTAGGGTTGCTAATCGGAGCGGAGCATTAACCGGTTTATCTTCGGTTTTCCCTATGTAACCTGCTCGATTTGGTCTGGTGGCTAGGCCGGGTCGAGGGGGTTACATTTGTTTGTATCAGATCCAGGTTTCGCCTAGGTTTGTTGAGTTTCCACAAAGCCGAAAGGTAAGTGAGGTAAGTTTTATTGTGTTTGCTTGTTGGTTGTGATGCACGATGGTTGTAAGCAAGCTTGTGGTTTTCTTTGTGTTGATTGGGAAATAGTCAAAGGCACCCATTGCTTGTATATTGTTATTGTAAGTTGTTTTAAGTTTAAAAACTTGAGAACCTTGGACCTTGTTCCTTGCTGACCCCAAATCATTTCACGTGTTGTGTTTGTTGTTTAGTTTTGCACATGTTAGCATGGTGAGACCAAGGGGAAGGACCAGAATAGATAATTCGAGGGTTGAGCGGATTGAGAACGTTGAGGATGTGCAAGGGGAGAACTTGCCTCCTCCTCTGGGTGGTGTAATGAATGTTGGAGGTGTTGGACCCCAGGATGGTCAGGGACAGGCTGGGAATGATATGAACCCGTTGATTCAGGCTATATTCGGGGATATTCAGATAGCTTTGGCGGGTGCTCAAGTTGCAACACCGCCTCAGGGTGTAAGTTCCAGTTTACCATTAGAACAACTTCGTAGTTTGGGCGGAGTCGAGTTCCAAGGATTGTCACCCGAGGGTTTAGAGGCATGGTTTGAGAGCGCAGTTCATATTTTGGGACATGTGGAGTGCTTCGATGCACGTAAGCTAGGTTGCACCATCTCTTTGCTTCAGGGAGATGCCTATACTTGGTGGACTACCATCACCACGGGTATGCTAGTGGCTAAGGTTACTTGGGAATTTTTTAGGGCTACCTTTCGCAAGATGTATCTAGGACCTCGCTACCTAGACGGGAAGAAGAGAGAGTTCATGGCTCTATTTCAGGGTAGCATGACCGTGTCCGAGTATGAGGTACTGTTAGTACGTCTAAGTCAGTATGCTTCTGAGTTGGTTCCTACTGAGCGGGAACGATGTAAGCATTTTTTATATGGTTTGATCTAGGATGTGAAGACCTACATGTTAGCTTTTAACTATATGGATTTTGATGTATTGGTCGTCAGGGCCAAGGATATCGAGCAGTCTTTGGGACTTGCTAATCGTATAGGTAGATCTAGTTCAGGGAAAAGGACCGCCGAGTGGGATAAAGACTGTGCCAACAGGCACAAGTATAGGAGACCCCATCATGACCATAGGCGTGGAGGTGGTAATCAGGGGCGAGGCCATCATGGCCAAGGAGCTGAAATTCGTACTCTTGAGTGTACCAAGTGTGGTAGGCGTCATTTCGGTGAGTGTTGGTGTAATGCCCCGAGTTTAGGGCAGGGAGATAATCGTGTTGGTTAAACCATTTCGGGTTAGGTTAATTTTGATGCTATTCTTAAATGGATAACCTTGGTTTTTTTATTAAAGGGCAAAATGGGAATTTTTAATAAAAGGAATAAGAAAGGGTTTTTGAAAAAAAATGCTATCATCTTCATCAAAACACCCCTTTTCACGTTAAAACCCCTCCTAAACCCTCATTTCACTATTCCATTGCCCCAAGCTCTCAATCCAAATGATTTCTTCAAGGTAAATGGCTCCTTAACTTGGTTTCATCTTCCTTGAGTCATAAATGTTGAGATTTTTGCAAAACCTATGGTTTAAACATGTTTTGATTTTTAAAGTTTGGTTTGAAATGAAAGGAAGTTTATGGGTTTTCGTTTGGGCTGGTTATGACTGAGTTTGAGTGTGTTTTAACCTTGTTTTATTGCTAAAATAACATGAAAAGGATGGGTTGTTATGGGAAACCCGAAATGGGTATTGTTGGTGATTTTGTGAGTTGAAAATCTTGAGTTTTTGGATGGGTTTTGGGTCTAAATGACAGCTGAAGGTTTGTTAGATTTGGTTTGATGTTTAGGGATGTTAAAAGATATATTTTTATGGTAAATTCATTGGGTGTGGCTGCAAATAGTTTGGGACTGAATTGATATGTTTTGGGTGAAATTTGGGGCTTGAATCGACGTATGTTGTTTCAATATAGTTAAGTTCCGGGTCTTTGTTGTGTTTGTGAGTGTATTAGTGTTCTAATGTTCAGTTTTTGGTTGCTTAAAACAGAGGAATCAGATTCGGGCTTTGTGGACGGAAATCCGGGTAGTTTGGAGGCTTAATTCGACATCGTGGACATCATTTGTGTGTTGGCTGGTGAGTGGATCGATTTTAAAAGCCTTAACATGGTTAAGGGAATGTTTTGCGAGTTTGGATTGAGCTTGAAAGGCAAATCCAAGCTCAAGAGTAAGTTTTAAAGGTTTTAGCAGTTAAATCGTGTTTTATATTTCTTGATGCAATGTGAACATGTCATGTTGATAATGTGTTAGTTTTCATTATTATACATGTTGAGACTTATGACTTGTGTTTATACTTGCATCGTGAGTACATGCCTTGCATGGAAGTTTGGACATGGTAAGTGGTTCAAGCATGTATAATGCTTGTGGTTGTGAATGAGTATATTGACACGTGTTGAGTTGTTACCGGATATAATTGATCAATCAATAGGATTAGAGTGCACTCGAGGTGAAAGTCGCGTGCGGCCTTAGTGATGCTAGATTCCACTAAGAAGGAGTACGGTGATGTGACATACCACGGGAAGTTATGTTTTTACTAGACGAGTGAGTACGGTGATGTGAGATTCCACCAGAAGTGTCTAGTGGGTTTGAGAAACTATCCGCATATCCGAGTAAAAACGATGAATGTCAATATACCTATGATGTTTTAATTCTCATGTTAAGCATGTTGTTGATTTCTTCTTTTATGCTTATGCATTGTCGGGTACTTTGCTTGTGTTATGAGAATGAGCATGTGGTAAGCCTATGACTTGTGGTTGCATTCGGTAAATGCACGTGAAGGTAAATGCATGTTGTTATGTGTTCAAGCTTGTGGAAATGGTTTTGGTTTTCAAGCAAACCAACGTTTTAAAATTGCATTGTTGTAGCTACCGTTTTGAGCACCGCTCACTAAGCTTAAACGCTTACGATCTTTTTTCCAAGAATACATGCCCTTAGACCCTTTGGAGCAGCTCGGGGAACAAGGGAGTTGGGTTTGCTCAAGTACGAGTTTAGACTTCAATAATTAGTATTAAGCAATGGGATATGACCTTTATGTTTTGAGGTGTTGTTGGCATGTCTATTGCTTTAGACAAGTTTGCTAGGTTGTATTTGGCGTGTAATGCCTTTTACCATGATGATTTATGCTTTTGTTTAGCTTTTGACTTTGTTGGTGAATACTATGTATGCTTGTTACCTCTAAGAATCTTGTCTTGTTGGATGTTGCCTCGTTATGTGTTTAATTTGCTTTATATGTATATCCATGGATGCTTTGAGTCATATGTGTGTTTGTATGTTGTTTAAACGCTTGTTAAATGCCTCTAGTGTTGAGTTCTTTGTGCCTTTTTAACAACTAAAACATGTTTTGCAGGGCAGGGCGTATTGATACGCTTAAGAGCGGTATCGATAAGGTCCCTTGTTTTGGGCAAGGCGTACCGGTACGCGGGGGCATATCGATACTCAAAATGCTCTCTAGAAATCTGAGAAACTGACGAGATTTTGGCGTATCGGCACGGGTCCTGAGAGTATCGGTACGGTCTTCGAAGTTGACCTAGCGAAACTGACCGTTAAGAGCGTACCGATACCAGCCTTGAGGGTATCGATACGGTTTCCCTAGGTTTGACTTTGGGGTGTTGACCAAGTACAAGCGTATCGATACGGTCCTTTAGTGTATCGATACGACCCGTGGTAAAATGTTAAGGAGGGTTAACCTAAGTGTCTATTTGCATGTTTTGCTTATCTTGAATCCATGTGTGTTTTTCGCTGTGTGTCCCCTCACATAGGATATAATTAATGCATCTAGACAAGATAACATTAAAAGAAATTTTCTAGGGTTGCTAATCAGAGTGGAGCCTTAACGGGTTTCGCTTCGGTTTTCCCCGTGTAACCCATTCGATGCGGTCTGGTGGCTAGGCCAGGTCGAGGGTTACATTTGTTGGTATCAGAGCCTAGGTTTCACCTAGGTTCGTTGAGTTTTCGCAAGCCGAAAGGTAAGTGAGTTAAGATTTATGGTATAAGCTTGTTGATTGTGATTGCATGGTGATTGTAAGCATGCATGTGGCTATCTTTGTGTTGGGTGAGAAATAGTTAAAGGCGCCCATTGCTAGTATACTATTATTGTATGTAATTTTAAGTTTAAGGACTTGAGCACCTTGGACCTTGTTCCTTGCTGACCCCAAATCATTTCACTTGTTGTGTTTGTTGTTTAGCTTTGCATCTGTTAGCATGGTGAGACCGAGGGGAAGGCCAAAAATGGATAATCCGAGAGTTGAACGGATTGAGAATGTTGAGGATGTGCGAGGAGAGAACTTGCCTCCTCCTCCTCCTCCTCCTTCGGGGAGTGGAGTGAATGTGGAAGGTGTTGGACCCCAGGCTGGTCAGGGACAGGTAGGTATTGATGTGAATCCATTGATTCAGGCTATAGCCGGTGATATTCAGACAGCTTTAGCGGGTGTTCAGGTTGCAGCACCGCCTTAGGGTGTAGGTTCTGGTTTACCGTTAGAGCGACTCCGTAGCTTGGGCGGGGTTGAGTTTCGTGGGTTGTCACCCCGAGGGTTCAGAGGCATGGTTTGAGAGCACAATTCGTACGTCTTAGTCAGTATGCTTCTGAGTTAGTTCCCACTAAGGGGGAACGATGTGAGCGTTTCCGTTATGGGTTGGTTCAAGATGTGAAGACCTACATGTTGGCTTCTGACTATATAGATTTTGATGTGTTGGTCGCTAGGGCCAAGGACATCGAACAATCTTTGGGACTTACGGATCGCAAGGGTGGATCTAGTTCAAGAAAGAGGACTACTGAATGGGACATAGATCGTGCCAAGAGGCATAAGGATAGGAAACCTCATCATGATCATAGACACGGAGGTGGTAATTCGGAGCGAGGGCATCACGGCCAAGGGACTGAGAACCGTACTCCCGAATGCAACAAGTGTGGTAGACGTCATTACGGTGAGTGCTGGGGCACTTATGGTTCTTGTTGGAACTGCGGGTCTAGGGCTCACTTGAAGTGCGATTGTTCACATCCGTCTAGGGATGGACAAGCTCCTGCACAAGCTGTCGAGAATCAGAGAGGCTGTGGGCGCGGTTGAGGTAACTTTCAGCCTAAGAATGACGGTCAGAGGAATGTAGCTAATATTGTAGAAGTTCAGCCCAAGGGAGGTAGGCCAGCTAGGTTGTATGCACACCATGAGGACAATAATGACACAATAGTGATTGCAGGTAATTTCTCGTTACAGTCTTTGACTTTCCTTTCCTTGATTGATTCCGTTTTTACGCATTCGTACATATTGAGTGAGCATGCAAGATTGTCAGATATTCCGTTGAGATATTAAATGTGGGTATGAATGTCACTAGTTCCTTTGGTGAGACAGTTGTGGTTAGAAAGATGTACAGAAGATGTCTTTTAATGGTTCAGGGTCATGTTTTTCTCGTGGATATGATGGAATTGCCATTTTATGGTTTTGATGTAATATTAGGCATGGACTGGCTTGTAGAGCATAAGGCTAGGGTAGATTTTGAGAGAAAACAGGTTTCCTTGAGACTTTCAAAGGATCACGAGGTAGTAATAGTGGGCGAGAACGTTAAGTTCTTGTCTAATGTAGTTTCAGCCTTAGAGGCTCAAAAGTTATTGGATGTGGGTTGTCAGGCGTACCTAGCCTATGTTATGAATCCGAATATGGATGAGGCACGACCACAAGACATTAGGACAGTTTGTGACTTTCCGAGTGTATTCTCAGAAGAATTACCTAGTTTGCCTCGAGATAGAGATGTAGAGTTTGTTATTGAGACTTATTCAGATTCAGCTCCAGTATCGATTGCACCGTACCAAATGGCTCCTAAAGAAATGAAAGAGTTGAAGACATAGCTTTAGGAATTGATAGACCGAAGACAACTTTTCGCACTCGTTATGGGCACTACGAATTCTTAGTGGTGTCCTTTGGTTTGACTAATGCACCGACAACTTTTATGGACATGATGAATAGAGTGTTTCACGAGTACTTGGATCAGTTTTTGGTAGTGTTCATTGATGATATTTTAGTGTACTCTCTTACCGAGGAAGATCATGATCAACATTTGCGTTTGGTGTTGCAGAAATTGTTAGACAATTAGTTGTATGCCAGATTGAGCAAATGTGAATTTTGGATTAGGGAAGTAATCTTCTTAGGCCATACTATATTAACCGAGGGAATCCGAGTTGATTCTAAGAAGGTTGAGGCAGTTGTGAATTGGAAACCACCAAAGACAGTGATCGAAGCTCGCAGTTTCTTAGGTTTGGCCGATTACTATAGACGTTTTGTTGAGGGTTTCTCAAAGGTTGCAGCTTCTTTGACTAAATTACTACATAACGATGTTCGGTTTGAGTGGACTGATGCAAGACAACAAGAATTTGAGAAATTGAATAAAGCCTTAACCGAAGCTCCTGTTTAATTCAGCCCGTGTCAGGGAAAGAGTTTGTAGTCTTCAGTGATGCGTCGTATGTTGGCTTAGGTTGTGTGCTTATGTTAGAGGGAAGAGTAGTGGCCTATGCGTCTAGACAGTTGAAGACTCATGAACGTAATTACCCTACGCATGACATAGAATTGACTGTAGTGGTTTTCGCTTTGAAAGTTTGGAGACATTACTTTTATGGTGAGAAATGCACACTGTATACGGATCACAAGAGTCTGAAGTATATAATGACACAAAGAGAGTTGAATCTTAGACAACGTAGGTGGCTAGAGTTACTTAAGGACTACGATCTCACGATTGAGTACCATCCGGGTAAAGCCAATGTAGTGGCTGACACATTGAGTAGAAAGGTAGCAGTGGAATTACGAGCTATGTTTGCTAGATTGAGTTTGTCTAAAGATGGTGGTTTAGTGGCCGAGTTGCAAGTTAAACCTTCGTTGTTTCAGTTGGTTAGAGAGAAATAGTTGCAAGATAGATCATTAGCATCTCATGTACAAGACATAACAGAGGGTAAACTGACATATTTCTGTTTTAGTAGTGATGGAGTCTTGTGTTTCAAGAGTAGAGTAGTTGTTCCGGAAGATGTAGACTTGAGACGCACCATCCTAATTGAAGCTCACAATAGTCCGTTTGCTATGCACCTGGGAAGTACAAAAATGTATCGCGATTTGAAAAATGAGTATTTATGGGTTGGTTTGAAGAAAGATGTTGTCGAGTTTGTGAGTAAGTGCATGGTTTGTCAGCGAGTTAAAGTCGAGCACCAGTTTCCTTCAGGTTTGTTACAACCGTTGAGAATTACCGAGTGGAAGTGGGAGAGAATTGCCATGAATTTCGTATCGGGTTTGCCGTTGACACCTTCTAAGAAGAATTCGGTTTGGGTAATTATTGATCGTCTTACGAAATGTACACACTTTTTGGCCGTTCACACCACTTATACTTTAGATAAGTTGGCCGATTTGTATATCAGTGAAATAGTGAGATTGCATGGTGTACCGAAATCTATAGTGTAAGACAGAGATCCGAGGTTCACGCCTAGATTTTGAGAGAGTTTGCATAGTGCTTTGGGTACTCGACTGAATTTCAGCACTTCATATCATCCTCAGACCGATGGTCAGTCAGAGAGAGTCATACAAGTGTTGGAAGAATTGTTGAGATGTTGCATTATTGAATTTCAGGGTTCATGGGAGAAGCATCTACCGTTAGTAGAGTTTGCATATAATAACAGTTATCAAGGGAGCATACAGATGGCACCTTACAAAGTTCTGTATGGTAGAAAATGTAGAACACCTGTTTTTTGGGCCGAAGCGGGACATTAATTGATACATTTTCTTGATATGCTTAAGGGTACTACCGAGAAAGTACAATTGATTTGCGACTATTTGAAGGCAGCTTCAGATAGACAAAAATCTTATGCATATTTGAAAAGAATAGAAATAGAGTATGTCGTGGGCGACAAAGTGTTCTTGAAAGTCTCACCTTGCAAGAAGGTGATGAGGTTTGGTAGGAAAGGTAAGTTGAGCCTGAGATTCATTGGTCCGTATGAGATAGTTGAGAGAGTTGGTCCTGTGGCCTATAGGTTGAGACTGCCGGCCGAACTAGAGAAGATTCACAACGTGTTTCATGTCTCAATGCTTCAGAGGTATAGATCAGATCCGTCACATGTTATGCCAGTTGAGAAGATAGAATTGAATCCAGATTTGACCTACGATGAAGAACCAGTTTAGATTTTGGCTTCGGACAGCAAAATGTTGCGAGGAAGCACCATTGAGTTGGTTAAGGTTAAGTGGTGACACCGATGAGTGGAAGAAGCCACTTGGGAGAGGAAGGATGACATGAGAAAGCAGTTTTGTAACGCCCTGAGTTTAGGGCCGGGAGATAATCGTGTTGGTTAAACCGTTTCGTGTTAGGTTAATTTTGAAGCTATTCCTAAATGGATATAAACTCCTAAATTTTAATTAAAACTAGTTTTGTGGTCCGTTTTGTGGAGGTTTCGGACGAGCGAGTCTAAAACGACCTTACAATGGACCCGTTGGCGTTTGAACTGAGTTAAAAGTACAAATGATGAGTTTTTGCAATATAATCGTGTTGAAATGCTCGTTATCAAATATATGAAATACTAAAATTTTATTAAAACTTGTTTTGCGGTCCATTTTAATGTATTGGTCGCCAGGGCCAAGGATATCGAGCAGTCTTTGGGACTTGCTGATCGTATAGATGGATCTAGTTCAGGGAAAAGGACCGCCGAGTGGGATAGAGACTGTGCCAAGAGGCATAAGTATAGGAGACCCCATTATGACCATAGGCGTGGAGGTGGTAATTAAGGGTGAGGCCATCACGACCAAGGAGCTGAAATTCGTACTCCTGAGTGTACTAAGTGTGGTAGGCGTCATTTCGGTGAGTGTTGGTGTAACGCCTCGAGTTTAGGGCCGGGAGATACTTCTGTTGGTTAAACCATTTTGGGTTAGGTTAATTTTGAAGCTATTCTTAAATGGATAACCTTGGTTTTTTTATTAAAGGGCAAAATAGGAATTTTTATTAAAAGGAATATGAAAGGGTTTTTGAAAAAAATGCTACCATCTTCATCAAAACACCCCTTTTCACGTTAAAACCCCTCCTAAACCCCCATTTCATCTTCCTTGAGTCATAAATGTTGAGATTTTTTTGCAAAATCTATGGTTTAAACATATTTTGATTTTTAAAGTTTGGTTTGAAATGAAAGGAAGTTTATGGGTTTTCGTTTGGGTTGATTATGGCTGAGTTTGAGTGTATTTTAACCTTGTTTTATTGCTAAAATAACATGAAAAGGATGGGTTGTGTTGCGTGTAAAAGAGTCATATCGCAAATAGTGCAAGTGTACACGACACAAGTAGTAAAGTGATACTTGGAGTATCGGATATCGTCTCCACATGGACTGGAAATAACTCTATCCTTGAATTGCTGCACAAGAGAAAGAAGTAGTTTAATTGGATTGGTGAAATAATCTTGATAAACAACTAAATTAAAAGAATAAGGAATCAAGTTTAAGAAATAGGCAGGTATTGATTTGCTCAGTAGTGCAAGTGTTGCACTGTTAGAGGAACTTCTATTTTCTATCGTCGTTCCTATCGCGGTAGAGGTCCGTTGATGTCGCGGCAGCGATCAACAACTCTGTACTTCAAGCTTGGCAAGAATCCTTGCTATGACTTGTCCTATCCACAGGCCCAAGTTCTGTTGATGGACATTTCTTGGATAATACCTCCCGGCATGAATCGAAGGGTGAACACCAATGTTGTTGAATTCTTCCTTAGTCACTAAACCTCGTACTTATCCCTTAGCCGAGATGGTTTAACCATAAACTGGAAAACGCGTATTTATTCTGTTCGTATGCGGGACTCTCCCGATATCAAACAAATGGATAACCTCACAATGCTCTCCTGATACTCTTGCGAGATGTGAAAAACCAGAATAAATAAACTTAAAGCTTTTTATTACTTGACAGAAAATTCCTAAAACAATACAATCCTTGCAACTACTTTATAGAATCAACCCTTAGCCCTAGGAGGAGTTTAGAACATGATGAAGAGGGGAAAATGATAAGGGTTTTGGGGAAGACGGCTAGGAAAGAGATATCCTTCCCTAGATTGAATTACATGCCTTTATATAGGCCTTGGGTCCAAGTTTTCTAATATCGCAAGAATACAAGTTTAAACTAAAGTACAACTCTATTAAAGATTAAATCTTCTGAGTAGATGCCTTTAATTCGTCTTCTTTTCTTGCCTTGGGTTTCTTCCTTGGACTTTGGGCTTGGCCTTCATTATGCCTCAGGGTTCAGAAAAATATAGGAGTGGTCCACGACAGACCGGCTTGATATCCTCAATCTGTCGAGCTCCACTTCACTTTTCCACCTCACCATTCTGTCGTCATGGCTGCCACGACCGTAACCACTGCAGCGTTTGCTTCTCGACTCCAGTTATGTGATCCACCTTTGCTCCTTCACTGCCCTTAGTCCGCTACAGCAGATACCCGCAAAAGTGACCAAAATCAGTAGCAACTGTGCCATTTTATCTAATTGTGATGTATATGCAGAAATCTATCCTAAATGCAATGAATTATGCTCGAATGCAGCAGAAATATGGGTAAATGAGGGGTAAAATATAGAACTTTTATACACTCAACACACCTCCAAACTCAAGTTCTTACTTGTCCTCAAGCAAATACGACCTAACTAGAAATAAAAACTTTTTGGCTTGGCTTAATTTAGTGAACTTTTCACTACCTACCACACATTCCTTATCAAGAGCAATACCTTGTCGGGCGTTTCTGGATTTATCCGGAAAAATGCTATAGTTCTTGTGTAGTGTGTGCAGGTTTTGTGAACATATATGTTCCTAGACTCCTTTAGCTTACCAGAATAGTCATGCTTACAAACTTGAGTTTTATGCCAATTCATTTTTTTGGAGGCAATTCTTAGGCTCCTTTAGTTTTTTTTTTTTACTCAACTTCAATTTTTTTGGAGCCAATTCTTAGGCTCCTTTAGTTTTTTTTTCTGACCTTAGACTTCATCTTTTATGGAGGCAATTCTTAGGCTCCTTTAGTTTTTTCTAACTTAAGCTCAAAGAAAAATCTTCCTAAAATCATTGTAAGGCAGTTTTGCAAGCAAGTGAGTCTGAAATGTTTCTTTCTTTTATTCCTTTCCTAGAGCCAGTGATAGGCACATCTAGGGGCAACTCAAGTGGGTAAACATTCCTATTCCAGTGCACTACAGAAGTCTAGACAACATAAGAGTCACAAAGGGTGTTCTAAAGATCAGAACTATAGCAAGGCTCTAAACAGTTCCTAAAAACATCCTAAAGGCACTGTCATGATAGAGTATGTCGCGGCAGGTAAGTTCAGTTCAAAAACTTAAGCCAAAATTTTGTTTTTATTTTCATTTTTTGACACAAAAATAAACTTAAAAATAAACTAACAATTAGACACAAATTAAGACACAACTAACAATTTCATTACTGGAGGGATGCCCACCCCCAATCTCGAGAGTTGCATTGCCCTCAATGCATGACAGAATAAAACGAAAAACAAAAAATAAAATACATCACATAATAGATAAAACAACAAATACAACATAATATAAGAAAAGAAACTTAAGTTGAGGAGCTGTTGTCGCTGCTGCTGCTGACTTGGAGTTTCCGGTGAGTAGTGACCTTAATGGCAGGGGCTGGCAGGTTGCTGGGGGATGCAGAGGCCATTTTCTTCTTAGCCTCTCGAGGTGGCTGGACGCGGGTCGATGAGATGTTTGAGGGCTGGTCCAGGAGCTCGAGATCTTCATCACTGCTGCTGCTGTTGCTGACAGATCTGCCTTGGCAAGGTCCTTTGACAGTCTCGTTCAGCTTCTTCCTTTTCATCGGAGGGAAGTCCTTGGAGATGGCTCGGAGTCAGAGTCCTGCCAGGCGGAGGAGGGGGAGGACCCTTCAAAGGAGTTGATATTCGGTTGGGGGTCATTTCTCTTCTCTCCTCTAGGTGTGGCAGATTTTCTGCCGACTTCGCCGGTCGTGGCAAATGTGGGTGTGGAGGTAGCAGAGGGAGTTCTGGGGCTCGCAGCAGGAGTGGGTGCAGCAAAGATATTTTCTGTTAAGGAGGGGAATTGCACATTGGTAAAATTTAAATCTTTCTTAATAAAATTTACCGTTTCGGCAATGAAGTCCCTCATGAAACCCATCAGTCCGAGATGTCGTTCCTCCATCCTTTGCAGCATTGTCAGAATCTGGTTGGAGGTGTCTGTCAGTGGTGCGGCTGTCGTCTGCTCTGGGTCTGCTGCGACAGGTTCAGGGGAGCTGGGGTTTGCCATTGGTTTTGTCGCGACAGAGGGGTTTATGTATGACAGAGGGGTGGCAGCTTTCAATTCCATTAGGCTGTACATATTCTGGTGCGTCCACCCTTTCCCTTGGACCTTCACGTCCTCATTAATTTCTGGCACGTTGTTACCCCAACAGATTGTGGTAATGAGATAGGGGAAGACTAGGGGGCCTGACGGTCGGAGAGCGCACTCGAGGATTCTGTCCCAGATGTAGCGACCGACGTTGATTTGCCTCTCATTTAGAATAGAGTGGACAAGGGCTAACCTCTGTCGGTCGACAGTGGTGTTGTAGGAGGTAGGCATGAGGCGCTTTTTGACAAAATGATTCCACAACTTAACTTGTGGGGTCAGCTGGGTCCTCCTCATGGTCCACTGATGTTTTAGGTCTTCATTCCACTCTGTACCTTCCTCTGTCACTTCTGCCATGACAGCATCATAGTCTGCCGGCGACAGACTATTCACAAACCTCTGGTGGGCGTCCTCCTTTTTGCTCACGTACAGCCCATATAGTGTGTTGATGTACGCCAGCTCGAGAGAGATTTCTTTGCCTCGAACGGTCACTGTCGTGGCATCCTTATTGGTGACGGCAGCGTAGAATTCACGAACGAGGGTTACATTCATTTCCTCGGGCTGGGCAACAAATTTTTGCCACTTGAGGGCTTGTATCTTTTTAGCAATGAAACCTTCTAGCCCTAGGTCTCCCGTTTGTTGGGGTATAGATGAACCCTCGTTCCTCACACATTTCTCTCTTCTGGAAAGAATTGTAGTACCTCGATGCTGAGTCTGGGGATGCGAACCGGTTGGGTATGACACTGTGGCTTGGGGTTGACACTGCCGTGACAGAGGTAGAGGCAGCGCTGCGTCGGGTGTTTCTACTGGCCATTGCAAGGAATTGTAGCAAAAATGGAAAGAAAATTTTTTAGATCTAAAATAGTGGAAGCAAGTTGAGAGAATGAGAATGAGATGAAAAATGAAAAGGGAGTGGGGGTTTATATAGAACATAGTTTTTCTGCTCGTTGGGACTGTAACGGCAAGCGCGAATAACATAGCCAGCTGTTATACGGTTTCTGACGTGTCTGTCACGCGTTTCCGTGTCTACTGCGCGTCTGTTATGCGTTTGCGTGTCTGTCGCGATATCTCCATGACAAGATGTCTTCTCCGCGTCTGTCGCGACAGTTGCTGACAGGCTTGTCCGTTGGGCTTTTTGGGCTGTTGTGAATGTGGTGCGCTGGTTCATTCCTCCTCTTTGCTTTGCTTCCTTTATTTCCTAAAAGTAATTAAATAAATAAGCTGAATTAAAATCTTAGTACCTAAAATAAATAATTAAAATAAAATCTTAATTCCTAATAAATAAATAAAATAAAATAAAAACTAAGTTAAATTAGGGATGCCTTGAGGGGCATCTCCTAAAGTAACTACTTCCTACATCCTTGGGGCTTTAGTCCCCTGATAATGCTTGAGTCTATGTCCATTGACATTGTAATGGCACCATGAGGGAAAACTTGGACAACCTGGAAAGGACCAGACCACCTAGATTTAAGCTTTCCTAGGAAAAGCTTCAACCTAGAGTTGAACAACAACACCTACTGCCCTGGGCAGAAATATCGTGGCAGAAGCTTCCTGTCGTTCCACTTCTTGGTTTTGTCCTTATAGATCTTGGCATTGTCGTAGGCCATTGCTCGAATTTCCTCAATCTCATTCAAGTCTAATAGCCTTTTTTGTCATGCCTTATTCCAGTTCATATTTACTGCCTTGATAGCCCAGTAAGCTCTGTGTTCTATCTGAACATGTAAATAACAGGTTTTCCCATAGATGAGTCGATAGGGTGACATCCCCAATGGTGTCTTAAATGTTGTTCTATAGGCCCAAAGTGCATCATTGATATGTAGAGACCAATCCTTTTGAGTAGGTTTAACCATCTTCTCTACTATGTTATTTACTTCTATGTTGGATATCTCAGCTTGACCATTTGTTTGAGGGTGGTACGCTGTTGCAATTTGGTGCTTTAATCCGTATTTCCTTAAGGCAACAATTATTACCCTGTTATCGAAGTGTCTCCCCTCATCACTAATTATCGCCCTTGGAATGCCAAATATGGAGAAGATGTTCTTGTGAAGAAATCTTTGTACAGTTTTGGCGTCGTTCTTCTGAGTGGCGATCGATTATACCCATTTTGACACATAGTCCACTACTAGTAGGTTGTAAAAATTCCACAAGATACTGGAATGGCCCCATGAAGTCGATTCCCCATACATCGAAGATTTCGACCTCCAGTATGTTCTGCAGTGGCATCTCATTCCTTCTTGAGATGTTCCCAGTCCTTTGGCACTTGTCATAGCTCTTGTAAAAAGCTTGTGCATCCTTAAACAGTGTGGGCCAATAGAGACCGGATTGCAGGACCTTGGCAGCGGTTTTTTTTCCTCATAGGTGTCCTCCATAAGGGGAAGCATGGCAGTGGTGAAGCACAACTTTCCGTTCGTCATGTGGTACGCATCTCCTGGTAATCTGATCTGCACAGTGTTTGAAAAGAAGAGGTTCGTCCCAATAATAATGTTTTGCATCATTTTGGAACCTCTTCCTTGCTTGGTAATTAAGTTCATGAGGTAATAACCCACCTACAATGTAATTAACAATGGAAGCATACCAAAGGGTTTCAGAAAGCTTTCCTGCCGCCATGGCTGTCGCGACAGTGCTGGTGGCAGTAAACAACTGCTCATCTGGGAAGGTCTCCAATATGCTAGTCTTGTCAGTGGATTGACTTTTTCCCGTCTCCAGCCTTGACAAGTGGTCTGCTACTTGGTTCTCTGTTCCCTTTTTATCCTTGATGTCAATGTCAAATTCTTGTAGTAGCAGAATCCAACGTATCAATCTAGGTTTTGCATCATTTTTCATGAACAGATACTTCAATGTTGAATGGTCTATATGGACCACCACCTTTATTCCAGGTATATACGAACGTAACTTGTCGATTGAGAACACCACTGCTAACAGCTCCTTCTCTGTCGTGGTGTATTTGATTTCGGCATCATTCAGTGTTTTGTTGGCATAGCAAATCACATGGAAGAACTTATCCTTCATCTGCCCTAATGTTGCCCCGACAGCGTAGTCACTGGCATCACACATTATTTCGAATGGCAAACTCGAGTCTGGTGGCTGTACGATCGGGGCTGTTACCAACTTCTCCTTTAGTATTCTGAATGCCTTAGTACATTCAACATTAAAATCAAAGGGACGATTCTGCTCCAACAGGTAGAAAATGGGCTTTGTAATTTTTGAGAAATTGGCTATAAATCGTCGATAAAACTCAACATGCCTTAAGAAACTTCGAATCCCCTTGATTGTCGTGGGTGGCGACAGCTTTTCGATGACCTCTATTTTGGCTCTGTCCACCTCTATGCCGCGGCAGCTCACCTTGAGGCCCCGGACTATTCCTTCATCCACCACGAAGTGGCATTTTTCCCAGTTCAAGACCAAGTTCGCTTCTTCGCATCTCTCAAGAACCTTCTGTAATTTGCCTAAACAATCTTCAAAGCTATCTCCAAAGACGAAAAAGTCATCCATGAAAATTTCTAGGAAATCATCCACCATGTCAGAGAATATTGCCATCATGCACCGTTGGAAGGTTGTTGGTGCATTGCAGAGCCCAAATGGCATTCTCCGAAAGGCATAGGTGCCGTACGGGCATGTGAAAGTGGATTTCTCTTAATCCTCTGGTGCAATTTCTATTTGATTATAACCTGAGTAACCATCAAGAAAACAGTAGTAATCTATCAAGCATTTGATCAATAAAAGTTAAGGGGAAGTGGTCCTTCCGGGTAGCTTTGTTAAGCTTCTGGTAATCCATACAAACCCTCCAACCGGTTACAGTCCTGGTTGGGATTAGTTCATTTTCTTCGTTGGTTACCCAGTTATGCCTCCCTTTTTGGGCACACACTGCACCTGGCTCACCCACTTGCTATCTGATATGGCGTATATAATTCCAGCGCCGAGCCACTTGATAATCTCTTTCCATACCACCTCTCTCATAGCCTCGTTCAATCGTCTTTAGGCATCAATGGTTGGCTTATGATAATCCTCCAAGAGTATCTTGTGCATGCATAACGCTGGACTGATGCCTTGGATATCAGCTATAGTCCATCCAATGGCCTTTTTATGCTGTTGTAGCATTCTGATTAGCCTCTACTCATTCCTGCATCAACTTGAAAGAGATGATTACGGGCAACGTATCATTTAAACCAAGAAAGACATATTTAAGCCGCCCTGACTGAGGTTTAAGATCTAGAATAGGTGGCTTTTCAATGGAAGGCTTCTGGATTATATGTTCATTCGAGGTATAATTCAGGGGGTCGAAGATCTTACCTAGACGTGTGCCTATCCAATTTACTTCCTCAAGATCTTCAGTGTCGGATGTTTTTGTGTCTGAGGAGTCACTGCCGTCGTTGCTGCCGTCATTGCTGTCGTGACAGTCTTCCAGGTAACTGCGGTGGCAGTGACCAAACTGTCTGTCGTGGCAGCTCGACCTGATGCAGGGTTGGTCAAGGACTACTTCAAAGATTGCCTTGCACTCTTCTTCTGCATCAGCCTATTTTATTGCTTGGAGAACATTGAGTTTGATTTGCTGATCATTCACTCTCATTGTCAATTCTCCCTTCTCAACATCGATCACCGTTCTGCCTGTGGCTAGGAAGGGTCGCCCCAGGATGATCGGTGTGTTTTCATCTGCTTCATAGTCTAAAACAAGAAAGTTAGCAGGAAAAATAAATTGATCCACTCTTACCAGAATATCTTCGATATTCCCTTCTGGTTGTACATAAGAGCGGTATGCCAGCTGCAGCATGACTGTCGTGGGCCTTGCTTATCCAATACCTAATTTTTGAAACACATATTTGGGCATTAGATTTATGCTAGCACCAAGATCACAAAGTGCCTTACCCACGAACTTATCACCAATTATGCATGGTATGATGAAACTCCCAGGATCCTTCTTCTTTTGGGGTGGATGCTTGTGCAAAATTTTCATACATCCTTCTATCATCTTCACCGTCTCAAATTCCACAAGTTTGGACCTTTTTGACATTACGTCCTTGAGAAATTTCGCATAACCGGGCATCTGCTTGATGGCTTCTAGTAGCGGTATGTTAATGTGTACATGCTTAAAAATATCATAGATCTTTTAGAGCTGGTACTCTTGTTTCTGCTTCTGTAACCGCTGTGCAAAAGAAGGTGGAGAACGATAATCTTCAAGACGTCCTTCGCATGGAATTCAAATATGAGGAGGTTTAGGTTCTTCAGCATCTTCAGTCTGCTCCTCTGTCCCTTTTGCTGTCGTAGCAGGTGTGTTGACAGCAGGTTGTTATTCCTCTACCGGGACAGTGTTCACAGCAAGTGTTTCTGGGGTCGGATCCTTACTCGGTATGTTCTTCATCTCCGGCCCTTGTAACTGTTTCCCACTCCTAGTTGTGATTACTTTACACTGTTCATGTGTGGGTTTTCTAGTGACCTCAGTATCACTAGGGAATCCTCCATTCTGCCTTGGCTTGATATACTGGGAAACTTGGCCCATTTGTGTTTCCAAAGATTTTAGGGTAGCCTTACAGTTTGTCATCCTCATCTCTATCTTTTCCATGAATGACTCAGTTTTCTTGACAAAGTGATCCATGTTCACCGTGTATGCTCCCGTCTGTGACATAAAAGTTGCCAAGGTTTGTTCTAGTATACTAGGTGCGGCTACCGTTGCGTCTGCTGATGTGGTTGTTGTCGCGACAGGATTCTGGATAACCCCTGGTTTTGGTTGTTCTACACTGAAGGATTCAATGCGTTGTTCGGATTGCTCTAGGAAAATTTTGGATCCTTCCTCTAGTTGGGATTGTAATTGTTGGAATCATAATTTCTTGGCTTGTTATAGTTCCCAACATACATCCTTTCTTCCAGCTGTAAAGGACAGTCTTCTGAACTGTGATTCCCACTACAGGTTTCATATACTTCTTCTGCAGAATATACGGCTTTAGAATCTTTCCGCTGTATATTTTCGACTATCTTTGTGAGGTATGCAACCTTTGATTTCATCGAACTATCAGCTTCGTAATCCTTTACAGATATTCCTCGTTTGCCCCCTCTCCTAGTTGTAGGAAATTGCTCATCATTCTTTGCTAATTTCTTCAACACTATCATTGCCTCGTCTGGATCCTTTTCTAGTAATAGCCCATTCGCTGCTAAATCTATTCTCAATCGCGTGTGTGTATTGGCAGCATTGTAGAATTTGACAACCTGATTCCACACGGGGAATCTATGCATCAGGCAGTTCCGTAAAAGAGTTGTAAATCTGTCCCATGCCTCGTGCATTGGTTCGTCATCTTCCTGTTGAAAAGTAGCAATCTCGTTACGTAATCTTTCAGATAAATGAGAAGGATTAAAACGAGAAAGGAATTCACGAGAGAGATCTTCCCAAGTTCTTATTGAACCCGGCGTTAATTTATTCCACCAAGTTTTAGCTCTATCTCTCAATGAATGGGGAAATAACTGGAGCCTCAGTACTTCCGGATTTATTCCTGGTAGTCTAAACGATCCACAGATTTCTTGGAACGTTTTTAGATGTTCTCAGGAATCCTTAGTTGCAGAACCACTAAACTGGCCAGCGGAATTTATCATGCTCAACATAACAGGTTTCAGCTCGAAGTTTTTTGCTTCCACGTCTGGGAAGGTGGTTTCCAGTTCAACATGCTCATTGTCCATGTAGTCTCGACAAGACTGCCGTGCGGCAGCGGCATCAGGCCGTTCATTCCGGGCATCTTGGGGAGGATCAACAATAACTCTCTAGTTATTGTTGTTTGGGTCATCTACCCCGTCGTTTTGCCTTCCGTTCACCATTGCTTCTAGTATCTCCTCAAGATAGTTGTTTCTTGCTATCAAGAGTCGGGCTTGGTTCCTGAGTTGGTACGTGCGTTCAATTTCTTGGTCTAGTTCGTGCTTAGGTTCTTTACCTCATATAGATCTACGCATAAGCAAACAGCAAACCTTGTGAAAAGCACGAGGTAAATAACACCACTAAAAATAGAAAAAATAAAAAGAAAAGGTGCAGTAATAAAAAGGGTAAAGATATGTTGCCAGTCCCCGACAACGGCGCCAAAAATTTGTTGCGTGTAAAAGTGTCATAAATAGTGCAAGTGTACACGACACAAGTAGTAAAGTGATACTTGGAGTATCAGATATCGTCTCCACAGGGATTGGAAATAACTCTATCCTTGAATTGCTGCACAAGAGAAAGAAGTAGTTTAATTGGATTGGTGAAATAATCTTGATAAACAACTAAAGTAAAAGAATAAGGAATCAGGTTTAAGAAATAGGTCGATATTGATTTGCTCAGTAGTGCAGGTGTTGCACTGTTAGAGGAACTTCTATTTTCTGTCGTCGTTCCTGTCGCAGCAGCACCTGTCACGACAGAGGTCCGTTGATGTCGCGGCAGCGATCAACAACTCTGTACTTCAAGCTTGGCAAGAATCCCTGCTATGACTTGTCCTATCTCTAGGCCCAAGTTCTGTTGATGGACAGTTCTTGGATAATAATTCCCGACGTGAATCGAAGGGTGAACACCAATGTTGTTGAATTCTTCCTTAGCCACTTAACCTCGTACTTATCCCTAAGCTGAGATAGTTTAACCATAAACTGGAAAACGCATATTTATTTCGTTCGTATTCTTGACTCTCTCGATATCAAACATATTGGTAACCTCACAATGCTCTCCTGATACTCTTGCGTGATGTGTAAAACCAGAATAAATAAACTTGAAGCTTTTTATTACTTGACAGAAAATTCCTAAAACAATACAATCCTTGCAACTACTTTACAGAATCAACCCTTAGCCCTAGGGGGAGTTTGAACATGATGAAGAGGGGAAAACGACAAGAGTTTTGGGGAAGACGGCTAGGAATGAGATATCCTTCCCTAGATTGAATTACATGCCTTAATATAGGCCTTGGGTCCAAGTTTTCTAATATGGCAAGAATACAAGTTTAAACTAAAGTACAACTCTATTAAAGATTAAATCTTCTGAGTAGATGCCTTTAATTCGTCTTCTTTTCTTTCCTTGGGTTTCTTCTTTGGACTCTGGGCTTGGCCTTCATTCCACCTTACCATTTTGTCATCATGGCTGCCACGACAGTAACCACGGCAACGTTTGCTTCTCGACTCCAGTTCTGTGATCCACCTCTGCTCCTTCGCTGCCCTGAGTTTGCCGCAACAGATACCTGCAAAAGTGACCAAAATCAGTAGCAACTGTGCCAATTTATCTAATTGTGATGTATATGTAGAAATCTATCCTAAATGCAGTGATTTATGCTTGAATGCAACAGAAATATGGGTAAATGAGGGGTAAAATATATAACTTTTATACACTCAACAGGTTGTTATGGGAAACCTGAAATGGGTATTGTGGGTGATTTTGGGAGTTGAAAATCTTGAGTTTTTGGATGGGTTTTCGGTTTAAATGACAGTTGAAGGTTTGATAGCTTTGGGTTGATGTTTAGGATGTTAAAAGGTAGATTTTTTTATGGTAAATTCGTTGGGTGTGGCTGCAAATAGTTTGAGACTGAAATGATATTTTTCGGGTGAAATTTGGGGCTTGAATCGATATGTGTTGTTGCAAGATTGTTGAGTTACGGGTTTTTGCTGTGTTGGTGAGTGTATTAGTGTTCTAATGTTCAGTTTTGGGTTGCTTAAAACAGAGGAATCAGATTCAGGCTTTGTGGACGGAAATTTGAGTAGTTCGGAGGCTTAATTCGGCATCTTGGACATTGTTTGTGTGTTGGCTGGTGAGTGAATCGATTTTAAAAGCCTTAATGTGGTTAAGGGAATGTTTTGGGAGTTTGGATTGAGCTTGAAAGGCCAATCCAAGCTCAAGAGTAAGTTTTAAATGTTTTAGCAATTAAATCATGTTTTATGTTTCTTGATGCAATGTGAACATGTCATGTTGATAATGTGTTAGTTTGTATTGTTATACATGTTGAGACTTATGACTTGTGTTTATACTTGCATCGTGAGTACATGCCTTGCATGGAAGTTTGGACATGGTAAGTGGTTCAAGCATCGGTAATGCTTGTGGTTGTGAATGAGTATATTGGCACGTGTTGAGTTGTTACCGGATATAATTGATCGATCAATAAGATTAGAGTGCACTCGAGGTGAAAGTCGCGCATGGCATTAGTGATGCTAGATTCCACTAAGGAGGAGTACGGTGATGTGAGATTTCACCGAAAGTTATGTTTTTACTAGACGAGTGAGTACGGTGATGTGAGATTCCACCGGAAGTGTCTAGTGGGTTTGAGTAACTATCCGCATATCCGAGTAAAAACGATGAATGTAAATATACCCATGATGTTTTAATTCTTATGTTAAGCATGTTGTTGATTTCTTCCTTTAATGCTTATGCATTGTCGGTTACTTTGCTTGCGTTATTAGAATGAGTATGTGGTAAGCCTATGGCTTGTGGTTGCATTCGATAAATGCACGTGAAGGTAAATGCATGTGGTTATGTGTTCAAGCTTGTGGAAATGATTTGGAAATGGTTTTGGTTTTCAAGCAAACTAACCTTTTAAAACTGCAATGTTGTACTAACCGTTTTGAGCACCGCTCACTAAGCTTAAACACTTACGCTCTTTTTTCCAACAATGCAGGCCCTTAGACCTTCGAAGCAGCTCGGGGAACAAGGGAGAAATCCAAGGGAGTTTGCTTTGCTCAAGTACGAGTTTAGACTTCAATAATTAGTATTAAGCAATGGGATAGTACCTTTATGTTTTGAGGTGTTGTTGGCATGTCTCTTGCTTTAGACAAGTTTGCTAGGTTGTGTTTGGCTTGTAATGCCTTTTACCATGATGATTTATGCTTTTGTTTAGCTTTTGGCTTTGTTGGTGAATGCTATGTATGCTTGTTACCTCTAAGAATCTTGTCTTGTTGGTTGTTGCCTCGTTATGCGTTTAAATTGTTTTATATGTATATCCATGGATGCCTTAAGCCATATGTGTGTTTGTATGTTGCTTAAACGCTTGTTAAATGCCTCTAGTGTTGAGTCCTTTGTGCTTTTAACAACTAAAACATGTTTTGTAGGGCAGGGCGTATCGATACGCTCAAGGGTGGTATCGATAAGCTCAAGGGTGGTATCGATAAGGTCCCTTGTTTTGGGCAAGGCGTACCGGTACTCGAGGGAGTATCGATACCCAAAATGCTCTCTATAAATCTGAGAAATTGATGAGATTTTTGCGTATCGGTATGGGTCATGAGAGTATCAGTACAGTCTTCGACGTTGACCAAGGGAAACTGACCGTTAAGGGCGTACCGATACCAGCCTTTAGGGTATCGATACAGTTTCCCTAGGTTTGACTTTGAGGTGTTGACCAAGTACAGGCGTATCGACACGGTCCTTTAGTGTACCAACACGACATGTGGTAAAATGTTAAACAGGGTTAACCTAAGTGTGTTTTTGCCTGTTTTTCTTTTCTTGAATCCATGTGTGTGTTCCGCTGCGTGTCCCCTCACATAGGATATAATTAATGCTTCTAGACAAGATAACATTAAAAGAAATTTTCTAGGGTTGCTATTTGGAGTGGAGCCTTAACGGGTTTCGCTTCGGTTTTCCACGTGTAACCCATTCGATGCGGTATGGCGGCTAGGCCATGTCGAGGGGTTTACAGTTGGGGCACTTATGGCTCATGTTGAAACTGCGGGTCTCGAGCGCACTTGAAGCATGATTGTCCACATCCGGCTAGGGACGGACAGGCTCCTACGCGAGCTGTTGAGCATCATAGAGGCCGTGGGCGCGGTCGAGGTAACTTTCAGCCTATGAATGATGGTCAGAGGAATGTTGTTCATGTTTTGGCAGTTCAGCACGAGGGAGGTGGACCGACTAGAGTGTATGCGAACCGTGAGGATAGGAATGACGCATATGTGATTGCAGGTAATTTCTCGTTACAGTCTTTGACTTTGCTTTCTTTGATTGATTACGGTTCTACTCATTCGTATATATTGAGTGAGCATACGAAGCTAATAGATATTTCGGTTAAGATATTAGATGTGGTTATGAGTGTCACGAGTTCTTTTGGTGAGACAATGGTAGTTAGAAAGATGTACATGAGGTGTCCTATGATGGTTCAGGGTCATGTATTTCCAGTGGATATGATGGAATTGTCGTTTTATGGTTTTGATGTGATTTTGGGCATGAATTGGCTTGTGGAGCATAAGGCTAAGGTATATTTTTAGACTAAAAGAGTTTCGTTGAGGCTTTCAGATGATTATGAGGTAGTAGTAGTAGTAGGCGAGAATGTTAAGTTCTTGTCCAATGTTGTTTCAGCTTTAGAGGCTCAAAAGTTAATGGATGTTGGTTGTCAGACATACTTAGCCTATGTGATGAATCCAAATATGAGTGAAGTTAGACCGCGAGACATTAGAACAGTTTGTGACTTTTCGAGTGTATTCCCAGAAGAATTGCCTAGTTTGCCTCTTGATAAAGAGATTGAGTTTTCTGTTGAGACATATGTTGGTTTTGCTCCTGTATCCATTGCTCCATATATAATTGCACCTAAAGAGTTAAAAAGAGTTGAAGACACGACTTCAGGAACTGTCATATAGAGGTTTTATTAGGCCTAGTATTTCACCTTGGGGTGCTCCGATCTTTTTTACGGAGAAGAAAGATGGCGGTATGAGGATGTGCATAGACTATATGCAGTTGAACTAGGTAACAATGAAGAACAAGTATCCTTTGCCACGGATTGATGATTTGCTTGATTAGTTGAGAGGTGTGTCAGTGTTTCCAAAGATTTATTTGAGATCAGGTTACTATCATTTGAAGGTAAAAGATGTGGATATACCGAAGACAGCTTTTCGTACACGATACGGGCACTACGAGTTCTTGGTAATGTCCTTCGGTTTGACTAATGCCCCAGCTGCATTTATGGACATGACGAATAGAGTGTTTCACGAGTATTTGTATAGATTTGTAGTAGTGTTCATAGATGAAATTTTAGTGTACTCCAGGACCGAGGAAAAGCATGATGAGCATTTGCGATTAGTACTACAGACTTTGCTTGAAAATCAGCTGTATACCAAGTTGAGTAAATGTGAGTTTTGGATTAGGGAGGTAGTCTTTCTAGGTCATGTGATCTCAACCGATGGGATTAGTGTGGATCCCAAGAAAATAGAAGCAATAGTGAGTTGGAAACAATCAAAGTCAGTGACCATAATTCGTAGTTTTCTGGGTTTGGTCGGGTATTATCGAAGGTTTGTTGAGGGATTCTCGAAGATTGTTGCACCTTTGACTAAATTGCTCCAGAAAGAGGTTCGGTAAGAGTGGACAGATGCAAGGCAACAAGCATTTGAAAAGTTGAAGAAAGAGTTTGTAATCTTCAGTGATGCATCATATGTAGGTTTAGGTTGTATGCTTATGCAAGAAGGAAGAGTTGTAGCCTATGCTTCGAGACAGTTGAAGGTTCACGAGAAAAATTACCCCACCCATGACATAAAGTTAACGACTATGGTTTTTTCCTTGAAAGTTTAGAGACACTGCCTTTATGGTGAGAAATGCACGGTCTACATCAACCACAAGAGTTTGAAATACTTGATGACTCAGAAAGAGTTGAATCTTAGACAATGTACGTGGTTAGAGCTCCTTAAAGACTATGACCTCATGATAGAGTACCATCCGGGTAACGTAGTGGCCGATGCTTTGAGTAGAAAAGTGGCAGTGGAGTTGCGAGCTATGTTTGCTAGGTTGAGTGTGTATTAAGATGGTGGTTTGATAGCCGAGCTACAGGTTAAACCTTCGTTAGTTCAGTTGATTCCAGAGAAACAATTTCAAGACAGATCCCTGGCACCTCACGTGCAAGATATAGCCGAGGGTTAACCCACAAATTTATGCTTTAGTGAGAATGGGATCTTATGCTTCAAGAATAGAGTAGTTGTTCCAGAAGATGCCGAGTTGAGACGTACTATTTTGAATGAAGCTCATAACAGTCCTTCTGCTATGCATCCATGTAGTACGAAGATGTACTGTGGGTTGAAAGATGAGTACTTTTGGATTGGGTTAAAGAAAGATGTGGCTGAGTATGTAAGTAGATGTATGATTTGTCAGAATGTTAAACTCGAGCATCAGTTTCTGTAGAACTAATGTTTTGATATAATAATTGAAAAATGTTTTGTACTGAATTAAAAAGTATTTAAAACATTTCCAAAGTTCAAACAACTTGAAATTGTGTTTAGGGAATTTCTTAAAAGGGTTTTTCATGTTTTACAAAGCCAATCTAAACAAAACTGTCCAAGTGTTTCGAAACACCTTAGGGCGTTTCGAAACAGGGAATTCTAGTGGCAAAAGTGTTTCGATACTCGTATCGAAACGAGCCTTCATTGGACAGGATTTTTGCCCAGCGTTTTGAAACGGGCTAGGCCGTTTTGATATGCCTACATGGCATTGACCATAACGGTCATAAAACCCAACGGCTCTTTCCCAACCAACTTTCAAATGCAGGCGTTTCGATACGGGCTTATAGCGTTTTGATACGCGTTTCGAAACGGAAAGGGGTGTTCTGAAATGGGTACCCTGACAGACTGCAACGGCTCTTTCTACATTGAGAGTGTTTCGAAACGGCTTCGAGCGTTTCGAAACGGGGAGCTACAGAACTGCATTTATGGTGGGAATTAAAGTCCTCAACGGCTCCAATATGATCCCAACGGCTAGTAACGACTACAAACTCATTTGGGAGTATAAAAGGGACCTCCAAGCATCAAGAGAAGGCTAATGATCATATTGTCAAACATCAAATGATCAAGAAATTGTCTTAGCACTTAAATTGTCATTTCTTGTATAGACAAACACTAGTAAGCCAAAATTGTCAAATTTGCTCAAGTGTTTTAGGTTTTGGGTGAGTGCTTCATTGTGCAAACAAACACCTATTAGAGGGTTTAAGTTTTCTTTCATTATCTCTTTGTAAAGAGGGTTTTGATCAAGGCTTTGGGTAGAAGCTTGATCGGTTGTAAGGGTTTCCTCCTAATCCTAGAAAAGGGGACGAATCAATAGTGGATTGATTGAGAAATCCTTAGTGGGCAGCTAAGGTAGTGGATGTAGACCTTGGTTAGAAGGTTGAACCACTATAAATCATTGTGTCTATTTACATTCTAGCTTCCACAAACCTTCCACCCAAAAATCCACCTCTCCACCACTTGGTGAGCTAAATTGGTTGATCGAATTGAGTCTCACACAACTCAACAATTGGTATCAGAGCTTGGCTCAATCGAAGAGGATTAACATCCTATTGATAGGATCCGGCAAGCTCGATCACTATTTCATCAACCGGCTCAAATGGCACAATCAATCGACAAACTGCCTTTCTTTGACGGAACTCACTATGCCCATTGGAAGACAAAAATGAAGTTCTTCATCAAATCTAAAGATTACAAGATATGGGATGTAGTTGAAGATGGTCCGTTCGTGCCTCAAAGAAGTAAAGCGGAATGGAGTGCCGACGATCGCAAGAAGATGGAGCTAAATTGCAAAGCCTTGCACATTCTATTTTGTGCATTTGGTCCATCCATCTATGAGAAGATGTCTTCTTGTGAGAGTGCCAAGGAGGTATGGGACAAGCTTGAGGTCACATACGAGGGAACCAATGAAGTCAAGGAGACCAAGATTGGGCTCCTAACTCTTGAGTATGAGAACTTCAAAATGGATCCGGAAGAGAACATCGAGAAGATGTTTGATAGGTTCTCCACAATCACCAATGGTCTCAAAGGCTATGGAGAAGCCATCCCGGAGGAGAAGCTTGTTCGAAAGCTCATCTACTCACTTCCCGAGTCTTGGGACTCTAAGAGGACTGCCATCATCGAAGAAAAAATTTGAAGTCTTTGAAGCTTGATGAACTCATGGGGTCACTCCTTACTCATCAAATCATGAAGAAGATCAAGGAGGATGAGAAGAAGAGGGAAGAAATTAGAGCTATGAGAGAGAAGAAAATCAAAGGGCTTGGCATCAATGCAAGTGTCATGGCTCTCAAATCCTCCACTTGCCATCATGTCTACTCAAGTGAAGAGGAGGATGAAGATGAAGAGATAGTTCATCTCTTCAAGAAGTGTGCCCCGTTCATGAAGAAAGCCTTGAGAGATCTTGAACGAGAACCGAACAGAAAGGAGAGGGCAAGCACTTCTAGCCATAAGAAGAAGGCATATGTGGCTACATGGAGTGATGAAGACTCAACCGACGATGAAAAAGCCAACCTTTGCCTTATGGCCATCGAAGAAGATTCAAGGGTAACTTCTAATTCATCTACTTTATGTTCTTATTCCTTTGATGAATTACAAGATGCCTATGATGATTTGGTTTTAGATTTTAAAAGCCACATTTTGAAAAATAATAAATTGATTTGAAAGTTAAAAATTCAAAATGATTTGCTCTCTAAAACCAAACTTGAACTTGAAGCAAAACTTGAAGAGTTTGAATTAAAATGTTTTGATTTACAAAAATTGCTTCAAAAAGTTCAAGAAGAAAAAGATTTGATTTCCAAAGAGCTTGAAAAGAAAAACAATTTTGGAAAATCAAATTTTTATGTTAGACAATCTAGTGCCCCTATATTTATTAAAGGAAAATGTTTTAGAAGTGTTTGGGTCCAAAAAGGACTAACCACTTCAATTAAAAAGGATGACATTGAAAAATGGATTCCTAAGGGGACTAAAATTTGTGCTACTAATGTTCATGGATCCAAAGCAATTTGGATACAAAAAATTACTTGATTGTCTATTGCTAGGTGTGATGGAGATGTTCAACATGTCAAACATTGAGGGGGAGCTCCATACACACAAGGAAGAACACTTGAAGAAGGAAGGCTTCACATCCTACCTTGAGTTCAGGTGTTGGTAAAAATCTAGTTGTTTTAGTATTTACTTGTTTAATTTTTAGTTTATTCAACTAGATGATCATAAATGTTGGACTAACATTTTTAATGATGCTTTGAGTAAGGGGGAGCCATTTTAAAACCAAATTCTTATTTTTATCAAAGTTTTTACCTCTATTGTTATTTTTGAACTTAATGTTTTAAATTCTTTTTGATATAACAAAAAGGGGGAGAAATGGTTTGAAAAATTGAATTTTCAAATGAATAAGGGGGAGCTTTATTTGCTTTAAAATTTTAGTCACATTTTTAAAATTAAAGGGGGAGAATCCCAAACAATTTTTCAAGTGGTTTTATTATATCAAAAAGGGGGAGATTGTAGAACTAATGTTTTGATATAATAATTGAAAAATGTTTTGGACTGAATTAAAAAGTATTTAAAACATTTCCAAAGTCCAAACAACTTGAAATTATGTTTAGGGAATTTCTTAAAAGGGTTTTTCATGTTTTACAAAGCCAATCTAAACAAAACTGTCCAAGTGTTTCGAAACACCTTAGGGCGTTTCGAAACAGGGAATTCTAGTGGCAAAAGCGTTTCGATACTCGTATCGAAACGAGCCTTCATTGGACATGATTTTTGCCCAGCGTTTCGAAACGGGCTAGGCCGTTTCGATACGCCTACATGGCATTGACCATAACGGTCATAAAACCCAACGGCTCTTTCCCAACCAACTTTCAAATGCAGGCGTTTCGATACGGGCTTATAGCGTTTCGATACGCGTTTTGAAACGGCAAGGGGTGTTCCGAAACGGGTACCCTGACAGACTGCAACGGCTCTTTCTACATTGAGAGTGTTTCGAAACGGCTTCGAGCGTTTCGAAACGGGGAGCTGCAGAACTGCATTTATGGTGGGAATTAAAGTCCTCAACGGCTCCGATATGATCCCAACGGCTAGTAACGGCTACAAACTCATTTGGGAGTATAAAAGGGACCTCCAAGCATCAAGAGAAGGCTAATTCTCATATTGTCAAACATCAAATGATCAAGAAATTGTCTTAGCACTTAAATTGTCATTTCTTGTATAGACAAACACTAGTGAGCCAAAATTGTCAAATTTGCTCAAGTGTTTTAGGTTTTGGGTGAGTGCTTCATTGTGCAAACAAACACCTATTAGAGGGTTTAAGTTTGCTTTCATTATCTCTTTGTAAAGAGGGTTTTGATCACGGCTTTGGGTAGAAGCTTGATCGGTTGTAAGGGTTTCCTCCTAATCCTAGAAAAGGGGACGAATCAATAGTGGATTGATTGAGAAATCCTTAGTGGGGAGCTAAGGTAGTGGATGTAGACCTTGGTTAGAAGGTTGAGCCACTATAAATCATTGTGTCTATTTACATTCTAGCTTCCACAAACCTTCCACCTAAAAATCCACCTCTCCACCACTTGGTGAGCTAAATTGGTTGATCGAATCGAGCCCCACACAACTCAACAGTTTCCTTCAGGTTTGTTACAGCGGTTGAAGATTCCAGAATGGAAGTGGGAACAAATTACTATGGATTTTGTGTCAGGTTTGTCGTTGACTCCTTCGAAGAAGAATTGTAACACCCCAATTTTGGGCTTAGAAGTTTTGGGTTTGAACTGGACCGGTCGGATTTTCGGTTCGAATATAAAAGGTGGTTTTAAGGAAAGCCTAGTTTGGGATGCATTAAAAATATGGAAAAATATCTAAAAATCCTCTTTTATTATATATAAGAGAGTGGTGAAATCAATTTTGCGAAATGAGGTTTGGAAATAAGACATTTCGAGTTAGTGACTAAAATGTAATTTTTGAAAAGTTGGTGACTGTTTTAAAAGGATTGAAACTTTGAATCTTTAAGGAGCTAATTTACCCAAGAAGAGTTTTCTCCAGATTTTTCTTAATATTAAAGATTTAATTAATGATTTTTAATAAAAAGAAAAAAGGGGAAATAGATATTTTTGACTTCATAACTAACTTTTGTCAAAACTTTCCCATTTCTTTTTCTCTCATTTTTCTCTCAGCCAAACACATTTCCCCAGCCACTTTTCCTCTGATTTTTACATCTAAAGATGAGATTATAATCTCCATTTGATCTCTAATCATTCCTACACCAAATTCTCATCATTTGCTTATTGAATTTTCAAGAATTTTGGCTCTAAACAAGGAGAAACTCACATTTAGAGGTATGAACGTCCTTCTCCTCTAAATACTCAGTTCTTTACTGAAATTCCCAAGTTCTCAATCCTTGATTTGAGTTTTATTAAAGGTTTTGATGTTGTGATCTTGATTTTGGCTTAAAATGCAAGATTTGGATTTAATTTTGAAGAAATTCGTAATAATTGATTGGGCTCTATTTTGAGATGTCTTTTTGTTGTAATTTGGATGTCTAAATGATGTATAATTGAGGTTTGATCAATGCAATCCCGAATAGGTTGATTTTCCTAAGTTTTTACTTGTGAAAATGGTGGTTTTTGGGGTGATCTTGGTGTTTTGTTAATGCTGGAGGTATAAGGACGTGTTTGGGATCATTTTGGATGTTAATTGATGTTTAAAAATAGATAGAAGTGATGGATCTTGGCTGGGTTAAGTTTTGGAAGAGTTTGGAGGTGATTTCGGTTGTGTTTGGTAGCCGAAATGTTGGATTTGCTAAGAGCAGCGAGTTTAGGTGTGTGGCTGGTGTTTTTAATGCATAATGATGCATTAATCCTCTGTTGTTATATGCTTGAAACAGGGGAGAATGATCCGTGAGCAATAGAGGTGGCGTTGAAGGTTTCGGATGCTTGGAAGGCGTGTTGGCTAGCCTTGTTTTGTGTATCGGTGAGTGAAGTAGGGTTTTCAGCTTTAAAACCAAGGTTCGAAGGTTTTGGGAGCTTAGTTTAAGTCTAAACAACTTAGCTAAGCTCAAGAGTAAGTAAATGAAATTTCTCTCTTGGTTTGTGTTATGAATTGGTTTTTAAAGCACTTGTGATTGATGGATGCAATGCATGTGTTTTGCATGTTTAAAATTCTGTTTTGAAAGCATATTTTAGCATGGTTTAATGCTGGTTTTGAAAGCCATGTGTGAAGGATGCTCAAGGTAAGAGATCCTTGGTTTTGTACATTGGAATTGTGGAATTGATGCATAGTGTTGCATGTTGTTTAATGGCTTTGTGTAATGCTTCAAAAACAGTGGGTTGATGATGGTAATTGGTGGTTTTGGCATTTTGGTTATGCTTGTAAAAACCATGGTTTAATGTGGTAAATGGTTATATTGGCAAGTGATGTAAGTGGTTCTTGGTTACTTTAATCGGATATAGTTAGCCGGCTATAGGATTGGGTGCACCGTGAATAGAGTCGCCTTGGATGTCGAGGGGTTGTGATTGTACCATAAACTCCATCCAAGATTCCTAGCGATTGAGGCAAATGGTGTCACCACGATGGAGGTTGGCTCTCGTGAGTGGGCTTGGTTTAGTGCCACTACGATGGAGGTTGGCTCTCGTGGGTGGGCTTGGTTTAGTGCCACCACGATGGAGGATGGCTCTCGTGGGTGAACCGTGTTAAAAGTCACCATGATGGAGGTTGGCTCTCATGGGTGGACTTTGTTAAGCGTCACAATGGTGGAAGGTTGCTCCCGTGTGTGAGCTTGGTTAAGGTGATTACAATGGTTGTGGTAGCTTCCATGTGTAAGCCTTGTGATGTGTCCCGGCTCTCACTAGTGTATTATACAACTTCCGATGAGTGATGTTGAGGGGTTGTGATTGTACCGTTAAACTCCATCACGGGTGTTGAGGGGTTGTGATTGTACCGGTAAACTCCACCTTGTGTTGTTCGGAAGTGTGTATGAAGCGTGTGGGACAACGCTTGTAATCCGCTGTGTATTGGGTCTTGTGTATGGTTAAGATCACAATGGTGGTTAAAAGTCCATGTGTGGATCTTGTGTATGGTTAAGATCACAATGGTGGTTAAAAGTCCATGTGTGGGTCTTGTGTAATGAAGCATGTGATGCTTGAAATGATGCAAGGTTGCATGGAAAGTGTGTAATGTACAAAGAATGTATGTATTGCTTGTTAAGCTTGTACAAGTGTTTATCTTATATTGAAAATGGTGCATTTGTGCATGTGAATCTCTTTAGTGCATTAAAGTCTTGTGAAGGCTTGTTTTTAAAGGCATGTAATGCAAATGTTGATTTTGTGGTTCATGTATTGCATTTGTTTAATGCATGAGATAGAATTGAGGGTGTAAGTGGTTTTTAAAGGTTTCTTGCTTTGAAATGATTTTCAAGTATGAGAAAAGTATAATGTGAAGTGGATGTGTTTTCCAAGGATCTTGTATTTAACTTTGCATATGATGTTCATGCATGGAATGGTTAAATTGATGGTTTTGCAAGGTTGTGCTTTGAAGCGAATTACTTAGCTTTTCTAAGCTAAGGGTTGGTTTTCATGTTTGAGCAATGCATGATTTAAAGCATGTTGTTAAAAAGGGTTTTCAAACATTGCTTTGGTTTATCGAATTGTGTTTACTTTTAAAAGAGGTTTTATGACTCGCTGCATTGATGGTGTTCTGGTTTGAGCATTCCTCACTAAGCATTATGTGCTTACGCTCCTTTTTGTCCATCAATGCAGACATTTGAAGTTGGGACAGCGAGAAGCAAGAGATTAAGGAGTGCTCCACTTGAGATGTATGTCTTGGTTAATAGCTATAGATAATAAAGGCAATGGGGGGAGAGTCTTCTATGTTGATGTTTAATGAGATTGTGTATGTTGGACAAGTTTGGTTTATGATTTTGAACTATGTGGTTTAACGCTTGCAACGTTTGAATCTTCTTATTCATAAGTCGTTATGCTATGCTTCTTGTTTTAAAAGCATGATTAAGTGTTGGATGTGTTGAATGAGTTGGTGCACCTAGGGGTGGTTTTGTATCTAGATTGTGATGCATTTTGGTAGGTATGATGTTTGGCATGATGTTGATTTATTGTGGAATGGTTTGGAGCATGTTTGATGGGGTTTAAAGGTGTTAAAACAGGCCAATCTGCTGTTTCTGGGCAGGGTGTTTCGAAACACCCTTGGCTGTTTCGAAACAGGCCCTTGTTTTGGCTTGGGTGTTCCTGAACGGCCTAGCCCGTTTCTGAACACTTTGGCTACTGCCAAGGGGTGTTCCTGAACGGCCTAGACCCGTTTCGGAACACTTGACCGTTGGGCATAAAATTTGAATGGTTTTGAGGTTTGCAAGCTTTACGTTTTAGTCCTGATTCTTGTATGTGCAATTGCTTGAGTTTGAGATGTCCGTTTGAGATGAAATTTGGCAGAGAGGCATGAAACATGACTAATTTCATAATGGTAACTTAAAAGTTGGTAAAGTCTTCTTAATTTTCAGAATTTACAAATTGGTCCCTAAATTCGTATTTCGTGCAATTGGGTCCCTTATTTGTTTTCCGATTGCTGTGATTTTTGAGTATGCTTATCTCAAGAGTATGCCTAGGTTTAGTGTGCATCTAGAAAAGTTTAAAAAGAAAAAAAAGGGTCGTTAATCAAGGTTGACTTTCAGGTTGACTTTGGTTTTCCCCGTGTAATCTTCGTAGTTCAGGTCAACCGTCTAGGCCGGGCTACGGGGGTTACAAGAATTCAGTATGGGTAGTAGATGACAGATTCACTAAGTGTGTCCGTTTCATACCTTTTCATACTACTTACACCTTAGACAGGTTGGTCGAGTTGTATATCTGTGAGATTGTGAGACTGCATGGTGTACCGAAGTCTATTGTGTGAGACAGAGATCCAAGATTTACAGCTAGATTTTGGGAGTGTTTGCATCGTTCCTTGGGGACATGGTTGAACTTCAGTACATTGTATCACCCACAGTCAGATGGTCGGTCACAGAGAGATATTCAGGTGTTAGAGGACATGTTGAGATGTTGTATTATCGACTTTAAAGGTTTATGGGAAAACATCTACCGCTAGTAGAGTTTGTGTACAATAACAATTATTAGGCTAGTATTCAGATGGCACTGTATGAAGCTCTATATGGTAGAAAATGTAGAACACATGTTTGTTGGGCCGAAGCTGGACATAAGCTTGTACCTATGCCAGACTTGCTTAAGGGCACTACCGAGAAGGTAAAACTAATTTGTGATCACTTGAAGGTAGCTTCAGACAGACAAAAATCGTATGCCGATTTGAAGAGAAGAGAGATAGAGTATGTTTTGGGCGACAAAGTATTCTTGAAAGTCTCACCTTGGAAGAAGGTGATGAGATTTGGTAGGAAGGGTAAGTTGAGTCCGAGATTCATTGGTCCCTATGAGAAAGTTGAGAGGATCGATCTTGTTGCATAGAGGTTGAGATTGTCATCCGAGCTTGTGAAGAATCATGATGTGTTCCACGTTTCGATGCTTCGAAAGTATAGATCTGATCCATCTCATGTTATACTAGTGGAAGAGATTGAATTGAATACATATTTGTCATATGATGAAGAACCAGTTGAGTTTTGCGTGGGAGAACCATTGAGTTAGTCAAGGTTTTGTGGAGACATCAGGGTATGGGAGAAGCTACTTGAGAGAGGAAGGATGACATGAAGAAGCAATTTCCGTATCTCTTTCCGACATGTAAATTTTGAGGACGAAATTTCTTAAGTGGGGGAGAGTTGTAACGCCCGAGTTTAGGGCCCGAGAGATAATCGGATTTGGTTAAGCTAGTTCGGGTTAAATTAATTTGGGGGAAAATCATTTTTAATAAACACTAAAAGATTTTAATGAAGAAGGGTAAAAAGGGATTTTTGGAATAAAAAAAAAAGAAGAAAAGGGGGTTTTCAAAATACCATCATCTTCTTCAAACTCTCTTTTCACGTTATTTTCTTCCAAGACACCATTTTTACTATTCCATTGCTTCAACCACTCCATCCAAGCAAGTTTTCAAGGTAATCCTTCTTTCGTTTTGATTTTCTCTTCCTTAAACGTGTTGTAGATGAAATCTTTCCTTAAACCCATTATTTAAATTTGTTTCCAAAAATGCTTTGTGTTAGATAAAGGGGAAAATGAAGGAATTTTCGTTTGGGTTGTTTGATGCTATGTTTAAAAGGTGTTTTAATCTTGTTTTGATGTACTAATAACGTTGGGATAGTGGCTTAGTTATGGGAAGCCCGAAAACTTGTAAAAAGGAGGGGGTTTTGGAGTTGAAAACTTGGGTTTTTGAATTGTTCTTGTGAAGAACTTTGAGCTGATGGTTTCTAGACCTTGGGTAAGTGTTTTGGATGTTGAAAGATGTAGTTTTGATGGTAAATTTGTTGGGTTTTGACTGCTAGTTGGTTTGAGTCGTTTTGATGGTGTTTCCAAGTGTTTTGGGTGTGAATCGATTGGTTTTGATGATAGGTGTTGAGTTTCTGTGTTGTTTCTAGTTTGGGGGCTTAAATTGGGTCTAATGCACCATTTTTGAATTGGTTAGAAGCAAGGGAAACAAGTTTGGGCTCTTTGGACGCGAGATCGGGTAGTTCAGAGGCTTGAATCGATGTTTCGGCTATCGTTTGGGTTGTACTGGGGAGTGGAACAATTTTCTAAGCCTTAATTTGGTTAAGGATGTGTTTTGTGAGTTTAGATTGAGCTTAATAAACCGATCTAAGCTCGAGAGTAAGTTTTAAGCATTTTAAGCCAATAGGATGTGAGTGCACTCGAGGTAAAAGTCGTGCGTGGCCTTAGTGATGCTAGATTCCACTAAGAAGGAGTATGATGATGTGAGATTCCACTAAGGAGGAGTACAGTGATGTGAGATTCCACCGGAAGCTATGTTTTACTAGACGAGTGAGTACGGTGATGTGAGATTTCACCGGAAGTGTCTAGTGGGTTTTGAGAACTATCCGCATATCCGAGTAAAAGTGATGAGTGTCAATATACTCATGGTGCTCTAAATTCTCATGTTAAGCATGTTATATTGTTCATTTCCATTTATGCTTATGCATGTAGTTGGTTAATTGCTTGTATGATGAGACTGAGCATGAGATATGCTTATGGCTTGTGGATGCATTCGGTAAATGCGCGAGGTGTTATATGCATGTTGATATGTGTTCAAGCGTGAAGGAAATGATTTGGAAATGGTTTTGGTTTCAAGCAACTATGGTTTTTAAAGCTGCATTGTTGTAGCTACTGTTTTGAGCACCGCTCACTAAGCTTAAATGCTTATGCTCTTTTTTCCAACAATGCATGCCCTTAAACCTACGGAGCAGCTTGGGGAACAAGGGAGAGTCCAAGGGGGTTTGATTTGCTCAAGTATGATTTTTAGACTTCAATAAATATTATTAAGCAATGGGATATGACCTTGTGGTTTAAGGGGTTGTTTGTCATGCCTCTTTGCTTTAGACAAGTTTGTTTAGTTATGCTTGGCTTGTAATGCCTCTTAACATGTTGAAGTTTGCCTTGGTTTGGCTTTTGACCTTTTTTGTGAATGTTATGTTTGAATGTTTTCCTTAAATGAAACTTGCAATGTGAATCTTGTCTTGTTGATTGTCTATCTTGTTATAAATGGATGCTCATGGTTGGTTTAAGGTGTATGTGTGTTTATGAGTTAGTTAAATGCTTGCTTAGCGTGTTGTGTTGGTTTTCCTTGTGCTTAAAATTGCAGAAATTTGTCTCTCTGTGTAGGGGGTATCGATACGCTCAAGGGTGGTATCGATACGGTCCCCTGTTTTAATAATATCGTACCGATACGCGGGGACGTACCGATACCGGTTTTGATCACTAGAAATATGAGATTTTGACGAGAAATAATGGTATCGATACGGGCCTTAGGTGTATCGATACGATCCCTGACGTTGACTTTGGGAGCTTTACCATTTAGGGAGTAGCGATACCAGCTTGTAGGGCATCGATACGGTCTCTTGGAGTTGACCTTGGGGAGTTGACCGTTGAAGGTGTATCGATACAGGCCCTAGGTGTATCGATACGACCTAAAGTTAATTGCTAAAAATTAACCTTTAATGTCCGTTTTTGCTTGGTTCATGTCCGTGTTTGCTTTTTCGTTGCTTGTCTCCTCATATAGGTTATAAATATGACATTTAGACAAGATTAATTTAATCGAAAAAAGTTTAGGGTTGCTAATCAGAGCAGAGCCTTAACGGGTTTCTCTTCGATTTTCCCCGTGTAACCTACTCGATTCGGTCTGGTGACTAGGCCGGGTTGAGGGGTTTACAGTTGTAACATGGTAATGCCACTTGTCATTTCTAGGAATTTTTTAATTTTTAATTTTAAAAATATATAAAAATTAGAAGAAAAAAAATCTAATTTTTTTATTATAAAAAACCTAGAAAATTCTAAAAAAGTTATGAATATTTATCTATGTGGATGTCTATCATGATTAGAACTTTATCTAAGGAGTTTGATTTATTTATTATTATGAATATTATCTCTATTAGTTAGAGTTTAATGTATTATGTACTTCTTATGCCTATAAATACATGATTCATTGAAGGCATTGTATACAATTCTATATTTGAGAATAATACAAATCTTCCTATTTCTCTCATCTCTTTGTTCTTCCATTCTTGTTCTTTGTTCTTATTATTGTTCTTTGTTATTTTATTCACAACACGTTATCAGCACGATCATGCTCAACTATTATAGTTCTCGTAAAAAATGTTAATATAATATCAAAATTCATATGGCGACCAGAAGAAGCGGAGACGATTGCGTATGTCATTGCTTAAGTTCGCTTTCCTTTCATTATGCTCGCAACGATTCCCTTGTTTAGATACTTCAAGGTCAAGTCAATATTGCTAACATAGGTAAAACCAAGATGGCATCGTAAGTGAAAATCAAGATTCCTTTTAATTTTATTTTTGCTTTACTTTTACAATTGCTTACAAGGTATGTTTACCAAATTAATTGTTTAAATGCTCTAAAAAATTTAACTATCAAATTGTACTATTAAATCTTTGTTTGGGTGCTGATAAATTTATATATATAAGTCTATGGTATGAATAAATAAACATAAAAAATACGGCTGAGATAAAATTCGGACTCTAAATTGCTAAGTTGTTATAGCCTGTATGCGTTTGTAATTTGTGAGCGCATGTGCGCCAAATAAAAGGGGGACAATGACATCATGAATTTTCATGTTTTAAATTTCATTCAGTTCTGGCCTTGCTTGTTTTCTTTAATTTAATTTTGACCCCAAACAGCTTCTGTTTTTATAAACCAATAAAAACTTATTGATGTTAACTATTGATATTTGTTTATGTTTTTATATTGTTGAAACATATATTTTTAACCATGCTTTGAGTTTTGCTTGTCTTGGAAAGAAACATGACATAAAAAGATTGTGAGAAGCTTTTTGGTCAATTGCTATGTCTCTATTGTGCTGGGGAAGAAAATCAATATCGATAAATTCTATTCTTATTTTTTTTATTCTTTAAATTACGATTTTAATGTGTAATAAATCATTATAAATTTCAATCTGTAAAAAGATTCTTATAAAGTCTATATTTGCTCGAAAGCAATATTTATTCTTCGTTGAAAACTCGACTATAGAATTTTCCCAAGATCAAGTGTTGAAATTTTGTCTAGATCCAAAAAGTTTTATGGGAGGCATTCCCTGAAGTGAATGCAAAGCATGATGTTTATTCCATGCGATTATCAATGATGGAGCATTCCCTGAAGTGAATGCAAGCATGATGTTTATTCTATGCGATTATTGGACTTATGTCATTCCTTGAAGTGAATGCAAGCATGATGTTTATTCCATGCGATTATTAGATTTGTTTCATTCCTTGATGTGAATGCAAACATGATAATTCACTATATGGTTAGTGAATAAAACTCAGTTATGTGCCAAAGTGTCACTGATGAGGTTTTAAAGACCTATTAGCATCCGCTACATTCCCTGAAGTGAATGTGATATTTTTATAGTGGAAAAAATAAATGTCACATTAGCAATTGTGGTCGCGATTGAGGCCATAAAAAATAGACATGGATAAGATGATCCTTTTGAGAATATTTATATCCACCGAAAGTGGGATTATAAGGATGACAAGAATGATAGATATCATATCAAAATCTTTATGTTATCAATACGATGGTACAAACCATTGGTCTCGTACTTGTCAAACGCCAAAGTATTATGGACTTTATGCATAAGCATGAATGATAAATGAAAGAAAATATAAACAAGTTTTGTTTATGGCGAAAATAATTACGGCTTTGTTAGTCCAACTCAATTGGATATTGTTAGTTTCTTCATAACCCTGGAAGGGAATAATTCACCATTTATTTTATTTTCCTTATAACCTCTAAAGGGAATAATTGATCTTTTATTTATTTTGTTTTATGTTAATTTTATTATTTATTTATGTTAATTTACTTTAATTTATATTAACTTGTTTTACATATTATTTATTTATGCTTTATGTTAATTTATTCTTTGAAAAATATGATTACTTTCGGAATAAAATATATAATGAATTGTGGCTATTATGCCTAGTAGACAGTGCAAGTACTCATATTATACTTAAGCGTAAGAAATATTTTCCCATTTAATTGCAAGGGAAAATATGAGTACTATTTCTCAAAGTACTAAAATATCAATGCTTCGTAAGAGCAATAAGTTCTTGAGGGTTTATCTCTAATAGATAACCGATTTGATATGATGTGCTATATTTAATATTTTCATTCCCCGAAGTGAATGAAACAAAGCACATTTTGAAAGGTGTGTAACTATGCATATTTTCCCATTTAAAATACAAGGGAATAATGCGAGTATTATATCCGGAAGTACCAATACCACAGAAGGCTTCGACTGAGCAAATATGTTATTGCCAAATGGAACTCTATTCCATTTTCATAGTGCATTATACTCGTCAAAGACGCAAAGAGACTTATTAAATCTTAAAGATATTTGCAGAAATATATTGAGAATATTAGTCGAGGGGTGCCGACTATCTCAATATTACGAGTATAACTCAATGCAATAATAAAATCTTGAAAAAAATATATGCACTGTCATCCATATTGTACTACACAAGAATTAGTACAAATTGAAGCTCATGCTATTGTAAATCAGAAGTTTACTGATAATTTTATTATTTGGCATGATCGGTTAGGCCATCCTGGTTTAATTATGATGCAAAAAAATTTGTTGACACTTTCATGTGGTCATTATTGAAGAACTAAAATTTTCTTCAAGGTAATGTTTTTCATCTGATACTTGCTATCAAAGCAAATCGATTATTCAATCATCATCAGCTAAGATAGATTGTGAATCTATTAATTTTCTGGAACGGATACAAGGTGATATATGCGGGCCCATACACCTTTCTTATAGTCCATCTAGATATTTTATGATTTTAATCGATGGATCGAATAGATGGTCATATGTATCCTTGTTATCAACCCGTAACTTGGTGTTTGCGAGGCTACTTGCTCAGTTGATAAAATTATGAGCACATTTTCCAGATTACCTTATAAAGACAATCGGTCTTGATAATGCTGGTGACATGTCATTTTACATGTAGTATCACTAATTTGCATCAAGCCAACAAATTATCATAAGTTCTCCCCATTACAAATGGTTTTTGGTCAAAACCAAATATTTCTCATCTTAGATTTTTTTGTGCGGTATATCTACTGATTCTTCCACCACAACGCACAAAGATGAGTTCTCAAAGGAGGTTGGGAATATATGTTAGATTTAAATTTCCCTTGATAATTAAATATCTTGAGCTTCTAATAGGGAATTTATTTACAACTCGATTTACTGACTATCACTTTAATGAGTCAATTTTCCCAATATTAGTGGGAGAAAATAAAATAGATGGAAAAAGAAATAAATTGGAATGAATTATCATTATCTTAGTTTGATCCACTTACTTAACAATGTGAACTATAAGTTCAAAGGATAATTCATTTAGCAAATCAATTGCCAGATGATTTTGTTGACCCTAATAGAGTGACTAAGTCACATATACCAACTATGAATGCTCCGTTTAAATTTGATATCCCGGAAGGACAAACTCTAGTTGCTAATGAGTCTAACTTATGCCTGTAGCGTGGTAGACAAGTAGGTTCCAAAGATAAAAATCCTCGAAAAAAAGGAAGAGAGTTATAATTATGATGGTCTGATCGAGGAATCAATGAATTATGAAAATCTCAAGAAGAGATTAAAAGGTCTCCAATAGAGGCATTAACATGACTCAGGTACCTGATAATAAAGAGATCTCAATAGAATATGTCATGTCTGGTAATAAGTGGAACTGAAATCAAATCGACGTCGATAATACATTTGCATGCAATATAGCACAAGATATTTTATTTGATGATGTGGATCATGATTCATTGTCAATTGGACAATAAAACAAAGAAATGATTGGCCAATATGAAAAGAGGCAATTGAGGCGAAATTAAAATCTCTTTCGAAAAGAGAGGTATTTGGGCATATAGCCCGTATATTGAAATGTGTAAAGCTCGTGGGTATTAACGAGCATTTGTGAGAAAGAGAAATCAAAATGAGAAATCACGAGATATAAGCTCGTTTGGTTGCAAAGATTCTCACAAAGACATGAAATTGATTATGAGGAAAATATATTCCTCGGTGGTGGATGCAGTTACTTTTAGATAGTCTGACAATAAATGAAATAACTTAGTTTCCGCCTAATGGATGTTGTTACATCTTATTTGTATGAGCCTCTTGATGACAACATTTACATGAAGCTTCTGGAAGGATTTAGACTGCCAGAAGTAGTTAATTCATGTTCTCGAGAACATTATTCAATTATATTGAATATATTTTTTTATGGATTAAAACATTTCGGGCACATTTGGTATAATCGCCCCATTAAATACTTATTAGCGGAAGGTTATAAGAATGATTTAATTTCTGAAGCATTTTATTAAGAGGTTTAGCTCTAGATTTGTCTTTGTTTTTATTCTGTATGTTGGCGATTCATTGAGAGTCGTGAAGAGATCTCCTTAATAATGGAATCCTTGTGCAACAATCGGCATACACAAAAAAATGTTTAAAGAGACTTTACATGCATAATGCATATTTGTTGACCACTATTTGGTTGATAGGTCTCTTAATGTAAATAAAGATCTATTCTACCCTCGAGAAAAGAATTATGATATTCTTGGTCTAAAAGAACCATATATACATTAATTGATCTGGAAGCATCGTATCTTAGCTGGTCCAGAAATACTATCTAAGTGCTATGAGACCATTGCCTTTAAATAATTGCTATGCATGAGGCAAAGCCGAAATATGTGTTTGGCTAAACATATCCAGAAGATATGTGAATTGCTTTCACAAGATAAGATGCAAGCTATTTTATGTAGAGATAATGCAGAATTTATATCTCAAGGTGGATACATCAAATGTGATAAAACGAAACATATCTCTTTAAAGTTTCGTCCCTCATGATCTTCAGAAGAATAGTATTTGATTAATCATTTCAAGCAATAATTTTGAAGATTTATCCACTAGTGCATACTCTATTTCAACATTTTAAGATTATATTCAAGATTGATATTTTTACGCGTTGCACTCTTTTTCCCTTAACCGAGGTTTTGTCCCAATGAGTTTTCCTGGTAAGGTTTTTAATGAGGCAACATGTTATGCGTATTAAAGATGTGTGTACTCTTTTTCCTTCACTAATGAAATTTTTTCCCACTGGTTTTTATTTTAGTAAGGTTTTAACGAGGCACATTATCTTTATAGACATCCAAGGGGGAGTGTTATGAATATTTATCTATGTGGATGTCTATCATGATTAGAACTTTATCTAAGGAGTTTGATTTATTTATTATTAGGAATATTATCTCTATTAATTAGAGTTTAATGTATTATGTACTTCTTATGCCTATAAATAGATGATTCATTGAAGGCATTGCATACAATTCTATATTTGAGAATAATACAAATCTTCATATTTCTCTCATCTCTTTGTTCTTCCATTCTTGTTCTTTGTTCTTATTATTGTTCTTTTTTATTTTATTTACAACAAAAAATATTTTTTAAATCTCAAAACTTATTCGAAAATAATAAATAATAACTTTAAAAAGATTAAAATATTTTAAAATATTATTATAAAATTATATAAATAAATTGAAAAATATAAAACAATAAAAGTTATTTTGATTTTTAAAATATAAAACAATAAAAGTTATTTTAAAAAATATAAAACTATAAAAGTTATTTTAAAAACCAAAATAACTTTTATTGTTTAATATTTTTTCAATTTATTTTTTTATAATTGTATAATAATATTTAATTTTTTAATTATTAAAATATTTTAATGTTTTGAAAAATTATTATATATTGTTTTAAATAAATTTTGGAATTAAAAGATTTTTTTATATATTTTTAAAATAATTTCTCATAATTTCTAATTTTTTTTTAGATTTTTTGGGGTTTTTATATATTTTTAAAAAAAATCCTAGAAATGACAAGTAGCGTTATCTTGTTGTGACACATGCCAACAAGAATTTTTTAAATAAAAATCGTTAAAGTTAATGGTCAATGTTGTTCAAAGGGCCAAATTGATTTTTTTATTGAGTTTGAGGGCTTAATTAAGTGCAAAAAATTAGAGGTTTAATTCTTTTTTTGCAAAAGCTTAAGGGCTTATTGAATCCTTAAGCCTTTAATAAAAATGAACCGAATCCAAAATATTTGGAATCATTTATACTTGTATAAAAAATTAATGTTCTATTAACTATTAAGGTCGGAGTTTCGAATCCTGACATTTACGAATGGAGTAAATTGGGTTGGAAGAGTCATCCCTGCCTATATTGTACCTGATCTGAATTAATCGTTTGATAGATCATATACCGATGGTTATAGTAAAAATAGTATTGAAATTCCACATGGGGTTACTAAAAGTGAAAAAAAAAACAACGGGAATAAAACACTATACAAAATTAAGTGTTCTTAGCCCTCTCCTTGGTTAATATCTTAGAGCCCTAAAAAGTACTATCTTAGTAAAAGATCAAATTATCAATCCATATATAAAAGTCGTTCAAAATTTAAAAGAGTTTAGATAGAATTTATTAAGCTTAAATTTAAATTAAAAAGAAAAAAAAACTCTCTCCCAAAATGGGCTAGGTTTTGTACAAAATTTCAAACCAAACTTAACCCAAACATAAAAATGTTACTACATTTATGAATTAAGAGTATGAAAAGTTTATGTAATTATAATATAATTATTTAAATTTTTCCTAAAAAAAATACCATCAAACTCTTAAATTACATCGAATAAACATTTTGATAAGCTAATTCTATTTTTAAAATGGAAACGTAGGCTAACGAAAGAATCTAATCTTAATTATTAGTTGTAACTAAAAAGCCTAATGGATTGGCTCTGCTGCTATTCCATCAACAATGCATTGGCATTTAATGATGTTGACTCATCCTTTCTGTTCGCATGATAACTGCCAATTTTATTTGTTGTCACCTTTTTTAAGGGGAGCGTACAATTATCGATGGGTATTCCCTGTGTGAAAATCAAACTAGCACCCCTTACTGTAACACCCGGGTTTGGGGGTCGGGTAAAATTAAATTATTAAAATATAGTTTTGGGCCTTGTATTTTTAAAACAAATAAAAATATGTTGGGCTTGTTTTAACTTAAACCCAAATAGCCATAGATTTTACACTATTGTAACTATCCATTTTCATTAAAGGTAAAAAGGACCTTTGACTTTTAAAATAAAACAAAACAAATAACATGTCTTGTAACCCCCTCGTTCCGGTCCGGACGCTTGACCGATCCGAGTGGGCTACACAGCGATAACCGAGGCGAAACCCGTTAAGGCTCCACTTCATTTACCAACCCAAGAAAACTTTTTCATTTAATATTATCTTATCTAGATGTATTGTTATATCCTATGTGAAAAAGACAACAGCGGAAGAAAACAAGCGAGGCGAAACAACGAACATATAATTAAAACAGCCCATTTTAACTTTCATAGCAGGTCGTATCGATACACTAAGAGAGAGTATCGATACGCCTTGACTAGGTCAACAGTCCTAGGTCAAACCAGGGAGACCGTATCGGTACACAGCTTGACCGTACCGATACGCCTTGACTGGTCAACCTCTCACGGTCAACGATACAAGACCGTACAGAGACACCTTAGACTCGTACCGATACGCCAAAATCTCGTCAAAATCTCAGATTTCTAGAGAGGCTTTGGCGTATCGATACACCCCGTGTACCGGTATGCTAGGCCAAACTTGAGTCCCAAAGTGTAGGACCGTATCGATACGTCCCTAAGGCGTACGGATACGCCCTGCACTGCAACACTCAAATTTGCAGCTAAAGACTCCAAAACACAACTCTAGATGCAATTTAAGACTTCCCTAGCCACATGCAAACATACATACAACATCCAACATCCACGGAACCTCATACGAGTCAACCAAAACGAACAAGAATCATACATTCAAGGGATTCAAGCATTTACTCAAAAAGTGACATACATTGCACTTATAAGGTCTCATGCTTTAAACAACCATACATTAAGCGTTCATAAAGGTACACAAAGCCAAAACACTAGGCAAGCAACCTCAAACATATCATCCACAAACAAGGAGTCTAAACATGCTCCTAAAACCAAACATCATCATACATCAAAAGCTCAAATCAACATCACATATTCCATTGCTTGACTATTATATCTTATAACTAAAAAGTACATACTTGAAAGCTAAGATAGCACCACAAGCACACTTGGAGGCCTTCTTCTTGCACTAGCAACCCACGAACTACGGATCTGCATTGTCGAACAAAGGAGAGCGTAAGCATGAAGCTTAGTGAGGGTAAGCTCTTTAAAATAAACCTCGACAATGCAGGGTCCAAGCACCAACAACAACCAAGGTAGAATGCATGATCTTACCTTCGAACCACATAAGCCAAAAATATATACGATGCATGAACATAAACTCAATATTAGGCCATGTTCAACAAGTCCATAACCACATCATATGTAAACACATATATAGATCCATATTGGCACCTAGTTATAACTCGAATACGCGGATAACCGTTGGAACTCACATCCAACACAACCATTACCTTACGGTGGGATTACACTCATCAACGTTCACGCGGAGGCGATTCCACTCATCCTCACGCCCCGTCAATGGGATTACACTCATCACCGAATAACACATATAAGAAGAATTTCCGGGCGAACCCGTACTCCATCTTGATGACTACCATCACCAAGACCACGCGCGCATTTGACTCACGTGTGCACACTAAAAATCCTAATGATCGATCATTGTACCCAAGCATACTAGTGCCAATACTAAACACAAATCATACCCTTTCACAACACCATTTCATTTCAACTTCCGTGCTTTGTACGTACTCACCATGATTACCATCATGCACAATCCACATGCATATAACAATGCATCAATGTCATGCCTCAACATACATAACCACCATAATCACAATTAAACATGAGGCATAAACAACAATTAGAGTTCAACCAAAGTCTCTAACTAAAGCTTGAGATTAGACTACCAATCTAATCTCAACTCTAGTTGGGTCTACCAAGCCCAACCTAGTCCACATGCTTGAACCAACACTCGAAAACCATTTAAAAACATTTAACCACTCACCGACTATTTCAAGCTCAACACACTAGCCGATCAAGCTTCCAACAATTCCGGATTCGATCCTGAGGCTTCACCAACACAAATTATTGCTTCTAGTCATCTCAACACAATCAAAACAACCTCAAATCAGTTCACAAATTAATGTAGCAAACCCGAGACACTAATCAAGCACAAAACACAAGATTCAAGCTAAGAACAACTCCCAAAACTTTCATTCCCGAGCAACCATGAAACTCAGTCCAAAACCCTTGATTACAACCTTTTTAACACACTTAAAAGCTCCCAAAACAACCCTCATACATAACCTAATCATTATCCAACAAATTCCAACATAAAACACCCCAAAACTCAACTTAAAACCCTTCAAAAACCCCCTCTAAAACCCAAATCCGAGAATCTTCATAAAACCCTTTAAAATTCATATATGTTGGACCTTATGATTTATAAACAACTTATCTAACAATAATAAATCAAAAGCTTAGATACAAAACCATAAAATTACAACCTTTAACAAAATCTTTGAAAAACCCAAAATACAAAATACTTGCTTTTATTGAAAACTAAGGGTACCAACATGAAGAGGAAGGTAAGGACAAGTAAAAAACGTATTTACCTTTCAAAAAGCACCAACAAAGAGCAAGGGAGATGATGGAATAGTGATATGGAGAATAAGAGCTCCTTGGTCGTGAGTTTTGAAAATGTGAGTGAGGAAGAAGATGAGCACATGATCTTCTTCTTTTGTTTTTGTTTTATTTCATCAAAGACATATTTACCATTATGCCATTAATGAAATGGCTAAAACTCTCATCTCCTAAAATCCATGGAATTGGACTTAGAAGATAGGCCCAACATAGATTTTAATTATTTTGCAAACACGGAGCCCATAAAAATATTTTATTATTTTAATTATAAAACTGAAACCCGAAACATTATTTTAATATTATTTTCACCCGACCCCCTAACCCGGGTGTTACATGTCTTTTGCTCATCTTCCTCCCTCCTCTTTCAAATGAAATCAAAGACACCCTTCCCTCCCCTTTGAAGTTTAGTATTCCATCTCCTTCACTCTTCATTCTTGATGATTTTTTAAAGGTAATTGTGTTTTAGAGTTGTCCTTATCTTCATCTTCATGTCTATACCATTAGCATTCAATAAAACCCATTATATTACATTTTGAAGTTTTTGTGTTTTGAAATAAAAATGATAACTTTGATAGCTTTTAGTTAAGCTTCTAGTTTGGGGTGTGTTCTTAGTTGGCTAATTGCTTGAAATTGTGTTCCGGGTTTGCTTCGGTGATTGATGACTGATTGTTGATTTTTTTGCTTGTGGTGGATTGCTTAGAACCAAGGTTTTGTGTCGGTGAGACCTCGATAACGAATCCGGATAGCTTGGTGGATTGCTTGGCTAAAGTTGTTGAGCTTGGAGTAGTCGGTGAGTGGTTCTTCGGATTTTAATTGGTTTTCAAAATGTTTGGTTCGAGCACATAGACCTAGGTCGGGCTTGGTAAACCTATCTAGAGTTGGGATTAGATTGGTAGTCTAATCCCAAGCTTTAGTTAGACACCTATGGATGAACTTTGAATGTTGTGTTTATGCCTCATATGTTATTTGTGATTAATGTTCCTATGCACATTATGACTATGTGTGATGATGAGGCATGATGATTTGTTTATGCATTATGTTATGCATGTGTTTGATTAAATGTGGGTTGCATGATTGTAAATCATGGTGGTTACGTGCTAGGCACGGAAATGGTTAAGGATATTGTGTTCTGATGAGTTTGTTGATGAGATAGTATTGACACTAATATGCTTGAGTACAAATGATCGATCATTAGGATGTTAGTGTGCACACGAGTGCCGAAATGCGCGCGTGGTCTTGGTGATGGTAGTCACCAAGATGGAGTACGGGTACGCCCGGAAATCTTCATTTGTATTTTAGTCGGTGATGAGTGGAATCCCATCGACAAGGCGTGAGGATGAGTGGAATCCCCTCCGCGTGAAACGGTGATGAGTGTAATCCCACCGTAAGGTAATGTAATGGTTGTGTTGTTTGATGTGAGTTTCAACGGTTGTTATCCGCATATTCGGGTCATAGCTAGGTGCCAATACGTTTTGTTAAATGTGTTTTCGTATGGTTGTATTATGGATATGGACATGTTGAGCATGGCATGATAATTGATGTTATGTTTATGCATTTCATATATTTGATTCATGTGGTTTCGAAGGTAAGGAGACATGCATTCATCCTTGGTTTTGTTGCTCGTGCTTGGACCCTGCATTGTCGAGGTTTGTTTTATGAGCTTACCCTCACTAAGCTTTACGCTTACGCTCTCTTGTTTAGTCTTGTCTTTGTTTCTGCTGTCGTTTGTCACATATAGGACTAATTAAATATCTAGACAAGTCAATAAATCAAAGATAGTTTTCTAGGGTCGTTAACCGAAGTGGAGCCTTAATGGGTTTCGCCTCGGTTTTCCCCGTGTAGCCCACTCGGACCGGTTGGCCGTCCAGACCAGGACTAGGGGGTTACACTTGTTGGTATCAGAGCCTGAGGTTTCCGAGACCTCGGGCATGTAAGTTAGGTATGTTGAATTCTTGTATTGTGATTGCACGTTGTTTGCTTGCCATGTAAGTATGTTTGTTTGCTTACCAAGTATGCTTTGATGTTTGTTTAATGGATCGTATGTGTACGTTGTTTGAAGCATGTTGATGTGTGATATTTCCGTTAAGTGTTGAGTAGAGTCTCATTGCTTCTATTACATCGGAAAAAGAGATTTTTAAGTGAGGGAAACATACTTGAGCCACTTGGACTCTTGCCCTTGCTAAGCCGACTCTTGTATGTTGTTGTTGTAGTTGTTATCTGTGAGCTGTTATGTCGAGGCCTAGTGGTAGACCCAGGTTGGTTCGTTAGGAACCCCGTGTTTCGGCTCATGCTGGTGAGCTGATGGTTGGGGTAGAGGCTCATGTGGAAGAGCATGCTGTTGGAGTCAGAGCTCCTCCACCACCACCACCTCCTCAGCCTAATGTGGAAGGCGAGGCCAGAGCTGAGGGAGCGGGATCTCAGGTGGACCAGGGTGGTCAAGGTCCTGCAGGGATAGACATGGCTTCGCTAGTTCAAGCTATAGCGGGAGCGTTTCAGGCTGCAATTGCCGGAACTCGGGCTGCAGCTCAGCCAAAAGGGGATGATGCTAGCTTCACCCTTAGAGAGGCTTCATAGCCTAGGAGCGGATGAGTTAAGGGGATCTACGCCTGAGAGATCAGAGTTATGGCTAGAGAAGACAGTTCGTATTTTGGCTAAGATAGGATGTGTTGGGGCTCGTAAGTTCGGTTATGTAGTTTCGTTACTTCAGGGTGATGCCTACACTTGGTGGGTCACCATTACTTCTGGCGTACCTGAGGCCGAGATCAGTTGGAATTTCTTTGAAACTGCTTTCAGAAAGAGGTATTTGGGCCCGAGATATTTAGATGAGAAGAAGAGGGAGTTCATGGCTCTTGTTCAGGGAGATACATCAGTGACAGATTACGAGATCTGCTTTGTGCGATTGAGTTAGTATGCTCCGGAATTGGTTCCTACTAAGAGGGACCGTTGTGATCGGTTCAGGTATGGGCTTCATGAAGAGGTGAAGAGGTACACCTTGGCTACTGATTATTCTGATTTCGATGTCTTGGTCGCTAGGGCCAAGGACATCGAGCATAGCTTGGGACTGACAAAATGTTCAAGAGGATCTCGTTTAGGGAAGAGGCACAATAACTTTGATCGTGGTGATGGCAAGAGGCATCGGGGCAGTGGACAACAGTATGATCATAGGCGTGGCAGTGGCCACCATGGTAGAGGCCATCAGTGCCGGAGGGCGTTTGCCCGAGTGCGCCCGATGTGGGAGACAACATTCATGAGAGTGTTGGGGAAACTATCATGCTTGCTGGAACTATGGATCGAGAGACCACTTCAGGAGAGAGTGTCCACATCAGGCGAGACATACACCAATTCAGGTACAGGCTCCTGCGAGAGCGATCGACTATCCGAGAGGCCGTGGGCGCGGTCGTGGTTACTTCCAGCCGAGGGTTGATGCACCTGGGATAGAGGCACCGAGGAATCTTGTTCATATAGTTGCGGTTCAGCCAGAGGCCGGTGGACCAGCTAAAGTCTACGCACAGAGAGAGGCAAGGAATGACACATATGTGATAGCAGGTAATTTTGAGTTACAGTCCATGTCTTTGCTTTCCTTAGTTGATTCGGGTTCCACGCATTCTTATATTTTGAGTGAAAATGCAAAGAAGTTAGACATACATGTTGAGATTTTAGACGTAGGGATGCATGTGACTAGTTCCTTCGGTGAGACAGTTGTAGTTAGACGTATGTATAGGAGGTGCCTGCTGTAGATTCAGGGTTATGTGTTTCTTGTTGATATGATGGAACTTCGTTCTACGGTTTTGATATTATTTTGGGTATGGATTGGTTGGTTGAGCACAGAGCTAGTGTAGATTTTGAGACAAAGAGAATTTCATTGAAGCTTTTTGATGACTACGAGGTAGTAGTAGTAGGCGAGAACGTTAAGTTCTTGTCGAACGTTGTGTTGGCTTTAGAGGCTCATAGGTTGATGGACTCCGGTTGTGGGGCTTATTTAGCGTACGTGATGAATCCGAGTATGAGTGAGGTTAGACCGAAAGATATCAGGACAATTTGTGATTATCCAGATGTGTTTCCAGAAGAGTTACCGGGTTTGCCTCCTGACAAAGATGTAGAGTTTGTGATTGAGACTGTTTTAGGGTCTACTCTAGTTTCTATTGCTCCATATCGTATGGCTCTGAAGGAGTTGAAAGAGTTGAAAAGTCAGCTTCAGAAGTTGTTAGACCGAGGTTTTATTAGGCCAAGTAGTTCGCCTTGAGGAGCTCCCGTGTTGTTTGTGAAAAAGAATGATGGTAGTATGAGGATGTGTATCGACTATAGGCAGTTGAACTAGTTGACAATAAATAACAAGTATCCGTTGCCACGTATAGATGACTTGTTTGATCAGTTGAGAGGTGCCTCAGTGTTTTCGAAGATAGATTTGAGTTCAGAGTACTATCAGTTGAAGGTAAAGGAGTGTGATGTTCCGAACACAACTTTTAGGACTAGATATGGTAATTATGAGTTCCTTGTGATGCCGTTTGGGCTCACGAATACACCGGCAGCTTTCATGGACATGATGAACAGAATTTTCCGAGACTATCTAGACCGATTTGTAGTTGTTTTCATAGACGACATCCTTGTATACTCGAGATCAGAAGAAGAACATGATGAGCATTTGAGACTTGTATTGCAGAGATTGATGAGCAACCAGTTGTATGCTAAGTTGAGTAAATGCGAGTTCTGGATCAGAGAGGTTGTGTTTTTTTGCCATGTGGTATCAGCCGAAGGTATCCGAGTTGATCCGAAGAAGATTGAAGCCATTGTTGAGCGGAAACAACCTAAGTCAGTGACAGAGATTAGGAGTTTCCTAAGACTAGCTGGTTACTATAGGAGGTTCGTTGATGGTTTCTCTAGAGTAGTTGCTCCGTTGACTAAATTGTTGTAAAAAGGAGTGAAGTTTGAGTGGTCAGATGCGAGACAGAGTGCATTTGAGAAATTAAAAGAAGCTTTGACGAATGCTCTAGTGTTGGTACAACCAGTTTCAGGGAAAGAGTTCGTAATCTATAGTGATGCTTCCTACGTAGGTTTAGGTTGTGTTCTGATGCAAGAAAGGAGAGTTGTTGCTTATGCTTCGAGACAGTCGAAGGTGCACGAGAAGAACTACCCTACGCACGATATTGAGTTAGCAACAGTTGTGTTTGCGTTGAAGATTTGGCGTCACTACTTGTATGGTGAGAAGTGCACAGTTTACACTGATCATAAAAGCTTGAAGTATCTGATGACTCGGAGAGAGCTGAACTTAAGACAGAGAAGATGGCTTGAACTGTTGAAAGACTATGATTTGAATATTGAGTACCATCCGGGTAAGGCAAATGTAGTGGCAGATGCGTTGAGTAGAAAAGTTACAGTTGAGTTTCGAGCTATGTTTGCTAGGCTGAGTGTATCAGCGGACGGTGGTTTGATTTCAGAGTTGCAAGGGAAGCCTTTGTTGATTCAGATGATCAGAGAGAAACAGTTACAAGACGTATCTTTAGCTTCACATGTTTAGGACATTGTAGAGGGTAGACCGACGGAATACAGTTTCAGTGATGAGAATGTGTTGTGTTTCAGAGACAGAGTGGTAGTGCCTGCAGATGTTGAGTTGAGACGTATGATTCTGAGCGAAGCACATTCGATAGCTTTTTCTATGCATCCAGGCAATACTAAGATGTACTGAGATCTAAATAGTGATTATTTCTTGGTTGGTTTGAAGAAGGATGTAGCCGAGTATGTGAGTCGTTGCATGGTATGCCAGAGAGTAAAGGCAGAACATTAGGTTTCTTCAGGTTTATCACATCCTTTGAAAATTACGGAATGGAAGTGGGAAAGAATCACTATGGATTTTGTGTCAGGGTTGTCGTTGTCTCCTTCGAAGAAGAACTCTGTCTCGGTGATAGTTGATAGATTCACTAAGTGTGCTCATTTCTTAGCAGTGAACACCACAGATTCTTTAGACAAGCTGGCAGATTTGTATGTCTGAGAGATTGTGAGGCTGCATGGAGTTCCAAAGTCTATTGTATCAGACAGAGATTCGAGATTCACATCGAGGTTCTGGAGTTGTTTGCATAGTGCCCTAGGTAGCCATTTGCATTTCAATACTTCATATCATCCGCAGTCAGATGGTCAATTAGAGCGAGTGATACATATATTAGAGGATATGCTCCGTTGTTGTGTGATCGATTTCCAGGGATCGTGGGAGAAGCATTTACCCTTAGTTGAGTTTGCTTACAACAACAGTTACCAGGCTAGTATCCAGATGGCTCCTTATGAAGCATTGTATGGAAGGCGATGTAGGACTCTGATTTATTGGGCCGAAGCGGGTCAGAAGTTGTTACCTATGCCGGATTTGCTTAAGGGTACAACCGACAAAGTGAAGTTGATTTGTGACCGCCTAAAAGTAGCTATCGATCGTCCAAAATCTTATGCTGATTTGAAGAGAAAAGAGATTGAGTTTTTACTGGGTGAGAAGGTGTTTCTGAAAGTGTCTCCGTGGAAGAAGGTAATGTGATTTGGTCGGAAAGGCAAGTTGAGTCTGAGGTTTATCGATCCGTATGAGATAGTTGAGCGGATTGGGCCAGTAGCTTACCGTTTGAGATTGCCTTCAGAGTTAGAGAAGATCCACGATGTATTCCATGTGTCGATGCTTAGAAGATATGGATCAGATCTGTCTCACGTTATGCCTGTTGAGGAGATAGAATTGAATCCAGATTTGTTGTATAATGAAGAACCAGTCGAGATACTTGCTTCGGATAGCAAGGTGTTGCATGGAAAGACCATAGAGTTGGTCAAGGTGTTGTGGTGACATAGAGGCATGGAAGAGGCCACGTGGGAGAGGAAAGTTGATATGCTTGAGCAGTTTTCGTACTTGTTTCCGTCAGGTAATTTTGGGGACGAAATTCCTTAAGCGGGGGAGAGTTGTAACACCCGGGTTTGGGGGTCGGGTGAAATTAAATTATTAAAATATAATTTTGGGCCTTGTATTTTCAAAACAAATAAAAATATGTTGGTCTTGTTTTAACTTAAACCCAAATAGCCATGGATTTTACACTATTGTAATTATCCATTTTCATTAAGGGTAAAAAGGACCTTTGACTTTTAAAATAAAACAAAACAAATAACATATCTTTTGCTCATCTTCCTCCCTCCTCTTTCAAATGAAATCAACGACACCCTACCCTCCCATTTGAAGTTTACTATTCCATCTCCTTCCCTCTTCAGTCTTGAAGATTTTTGAAAGGTAATTGTGTTTTAAAGTTGTCCTTATCTTCCTTTTCATGTCTATACCATTAGCTTTCGATAAAACCCATTATATTACATTTTGAAGATTTTGGGTTTTGAAATAAAAATGATAACTTTGATATCTTTTAGTTAAGCTTTTGATTTTTTGTTCTTAGATAAGTTATTTACTATTCAAAAGGTCCAACATATCTAATTTTTACATGGTTTTATAATGATTTTCGGATATGGTTTTTAGCGAGGTTTTAGATGGTTCAAAAGATAAGTTTTGGGGCTGTTATGAGTGAAAATCGATGGCTGATGATTGTATGATGTTTAAGGGTTAATTTGGAAGCTTATGGGTATGTTAAAAGTGTTGGAACCGATGGTTAATTGTTGTGTGGTTGGGCTGCTTGAAAATGCTAGTTTGTGGTGTGTTCTTAGTTGGCTAATTGCTTGAAATTGTGTTCCAGGTTTGCTTCGGTGATTGATGACTGATTGTTGATGTTTTTGCTTGTGTTGGATTGCTTAGAACCAAGGTTTTGTGTCGGTGAGACCTCGGGAAAGAATCCAGATAGCTTGGTGGATTGATTGGCTAGTGTTGTTGAGCTTGGAGTAGTCAGTGAGTGGTTCTTCGGTTTTTAATTGGTTTACAAAATGTTTGGTTCGAGCACATAGACCTAGGTCGGGCTTGATAAACCCACCTAGAGTTGGGATTAGATTGGTAGTCTAATCTCAAGCTTTAGTTAGAGACCTATGGATGAACTTTGAATGTTGTGTTTATGCCTCATATGTTATTTGTAATTAATGTTGCTATGCACATTGTGGCTATGTGTGTTGATGAGGCATGATGACTTGTTTATGCATTATGTTATGCATGTGTTTGATGAAATATGGGCTGCATGATTGTAAATCATGGTGGTTACGTGCTAGGCACGAGAATAGTTAAGGATATTGTGTTATGATGAGTTTGTTGATGAGATAGTATTGACACTAGAATGCTTGGGTACAAATGATCGATCATTAGAATGTTAGTGTGCACACGAGTGTCGAAATGCGCGTGTGGTCTTGGTGATGGTAGTCACCAAGATAGAGTATGGGTACGCCCGAAAATCTTCATTTGTATTTTAGTCGGTGATGAGTGGAATGCCATCGATGGGGCGTGAGGATGAGTGGAATCCCCTCCGCGTGAAACGGTGATGAGTGTAATCCCACCGTAAGGTAATGTACTGGTTGAGTTGTTGGATGTGAGTTCCAACGGTTGTTATCCGCGTATTCGGGTCATAGTTAGGTGCCAATACATTTTGTTAAATGTGTTTTCATATGGTTGTATTATGGATATGGACATGTTGACAATGGCATGATAATTGATGTTATGTTCATGCATTTCATATATTTGATTCATGTGGTTCCGAAGGTAAGGAGACATGCATTCATCCTTGGTTTTGTTGCTCGTGCTTGGACCCTGCATTGTCGAGGTTTGTTTTATGAGCTTACCCTCACTAAGCTTTACGCTTATGCTCTCTTGCTTAGTCTTGTCCTTGTTTCCTCTTCCGTTTGTCACATATAGGACTAATTAAATATCTAAACTTTTACCCGACCTATTAATTGACCCGACTTGTTTTGAACGCGACTTGTTGTTGACCTGAACTGATATTGACATAGCTTGATATTTACCTAATATGTAATTGAGGAAGTCTATGATTTGATAAATTTATTATATTATAATGTGATAAACTAATTTTCACCCTTTAAATTATTAATTTTTGTATTTAACATCTTTTTGTTAAATAATTCAATTATTAACTATTAATATATTAAATTATATATAAAAATAAATATATAATTTTTGTTAAAATTAAAATGCTTCATTTTAAGAATTCCTCCCATGGGAGCCATATACATCCCCTGACTATCTCCATGGTGTGTGCATTGTCAATGATTAAGAAAGATTATGAACATATACTACTTGATAATCGCCCTAGACTATTAAAAAAAACTTAGTCATTTTCAGTCAGACTATTGAGTTTGAGAAAACGCAGCGTTTTACCCAGTTGAGTTTGATAGTCACAGGGCTTCCTCTATGTTATCATGATTCTTAAAAACAAGGGTGTTTGTTGAATAGTTAAAATTAAATTGATATATCAAATTAAAATTTAGTTCGATTGGTCGATCGATTTCATCGGTAATGATTAAAGTTTTTTTTTCTTCCAAAATTTAGTTACCGTCTAATTCGGTTCGAAACTGATTAATTAATCAAATTTAAAAAAAAATCTAACATAGACGGTGAAAAAATAAAATAGAAAGGTTAAACTTAGGTGGGTAAAAATTGATCGAATTAACAAAACTTAGTTCAATTTGATTAATAATTTTAAAAAACTGATTCATTTAATGGTTAAAACAAAAATTATTACTTTACAAATGTCATAATATAAACACGTGAGGGTGAAAAATTAAAATACGAAATGTTAAATTTAGGTTATTTGGAGATTTTTGATAATTATTAAGGGTAAAGGTTCTTTATAACTATTATGTCAACCCGCTAATTTCAAAAAGCTCTTAGTTTCACCCCAATCCGCTATTCACCAAACATCTAAATTAGCCGATTTGATCAGTTAAACCTCTAATTTTGGTTCAAACCGCTATTTTCCAAACACTATCATTATCATTCTCAGATTTCATTCTTAAAAGTAAGAGTGTATTGTTCGATTAAAATTAAATTAATCGGTCAAAATAAAATTTAATTCAGTTAATTGACCGATCACCGAAATATTAGATCAATAAACAATTATTTTAAAAAATAAATATTAATTAATTCAATTCCAAACTAATTAATTAATCAAATATTAATATATTTTTAATTTTATGCTCAAAACCTATCAATGACCCATGATATTGGATACAATATATTTATATTCTAATTTCAATATGAAACTCATTGTCATTTTATTGCAATTGTTTTTGAAATAGAAAGATTTTATTGAAATGATATGTAAAACATTGCATCAGGCCTCGTTAAAAAACCTCCTTAATTTTGGAAAAAAAAAGTGCACCGTTTCAAGCTAGAACAAACCGTATCCAAAATTAATTACAATCATTATCAGCACAATTTGAGATAATCTAAGTGAGTCCCCTTACACAGTAAAGGTCTCGACAAGGTCAGCTTGTCTAGCTGCACCCTTTTTGGCCAACGAATCAGCTATCTCGTTGTGTTCTCTGTGAACATGCACAAACCTAAAATTCCCACCAGCACAAATTGCCAAACATGAGGCGATATATGGTTTAAAAATGCAAGGAGTCATAGCTGGAGAATTCAGTCAGTCCACGATCAGTTTAGCATCTGTTTCAATTACCAAACCCGCTTTAAGCCACCATCGATATGCTTAGAAAATTTTCACCGCTTCTATAACAGCAAGTATCTCGGCGGTAGTATCGTCGAATCTTCTTACAGCCTTGGAAAAGATTAGAAGAACGTTGCCATCCTCATTGCGCAGGCACCCCCAATTCCAGCCTCGCCAAAGGTTCCACTAACGGCACCATCGGTGTTGAACTTCAGAAAGCCAGCTGACAGGGGAGTCCAAGTAACAGCTTTAGGAGGTGATGAACCCGGATTGACCATGGCCAGATTAGCGAGATTTGAAACCAAATCAGAAATGGAACAAACACAACACGGCCATTTGGCGATACACCACCAACTTAATCTCAGGATACACACATCATATACCTCAGACACATCAAATTTTTCTTTGTTAAAAAATACCTTATTTCTACAGCACCATATAGTCCACACGAAACAGAAAAAAGCAAGAGACCACACTTGATTGTGCAACTTTAATTCAACCTTGGATCTTGTGGCCCAAATTTTAGACACCATTCTACTCAAATGGTCTAGTGTCACTCATCCATCCATCTTCAATTCGGTTTATTAACTCTATATACATTCCATTTTCTTGATTTTCAAAAATTGAATTCAGACAAGAACAATGTTCCAAATTAGTTCTTTTTATTCTCATGATTAGATCTATAAAATTTGAAAACTCATCCAACCGGGCTTCCATATCAATGCTTTGAATACTAAGATTGTGGTTGAACAACATTTGAAGTGCTCTCAACATCTGAAGATCTGGGTTCAGTGTATTTCTCACCAATTTCTTAAAGGTTATACAGTGAAAAGAAAACAGCAGAGACAAGAAGGATGAAAAAGAGTAAGGAGCAACCCATAATGTGGGGATCCAGAAAATGAAGCAGATGATCTTGAAACGAAAGAATTACAATCTTTTCCAAACATAGATAAGCACCCAGCCCGACAATGGCACCAAGATCCAACATACGATGCATGTCGGAGCAGATAACCAAATCGACAATCTAATCTCTCGTGTCCCAAAAAACCAGGATCCACACTCGTATTTAACTTGTTAAAACCCGTGTAATTAAAAACATAGCGAAGTGAGCGCAAGCCCCCTAGAAGGATCACCAAAAAACCAAACATGACTAGTAGGATAAAAATCGGCGTTAAGACAAACAACACTAGAATTCGAAACCTCTTGTGATATTCTCGCACAACTGCTTCCACAACTAATAAGTTATGATACCACGATCCACCCAATAATATGCTTCCTATAATGAATGTACAAAGCATAAACAAAACATGCAGTTCAAAACATATATTTTAGTCTAAAGACAAAATCATTTAGAAAGGAAGTGCGATAAACCGAAAGCATAAACAAAACATGGTATGCACATGCATAACCATTTCATGTGGGACTACACATCACCGTCCACAAAAACTAGCGTATTTTCGATGGGACTACACATCACCGTACTCATCTACTAGTCACTTTCGGTGGTACTACACATCACCGTATTCAACAACAACTAACCATCACGTGAGGCTATGACAACAACTACGACAACACAACAACATTAAAAGGGAGGTAAAATCATTATGTATTTCACACCACAACACAAATAAACACATACGCCAACAATTAACGAAATAAGGCAAACATAGACAAACTTACGCTTGGGTTTAGGTTAGCCCCTAAGGCTTCACCCAAACCCCAAGAAACTTTCATTGAACATTTAAAGCTTCAAAACCATTTCCACTCACCAGCTCAAACCCAAAACAAGCTAACGACCTTTCTTCAAGCTCCTGCAACTCCCTGTGTGACGTCTGAAGGACCCAAATCGTATATGTTGCTTCTACCCAAATCAAAACAAGGAATTAATACATCTTTCAACATTCAAATTCACTGAAATCAATCCCATCAAAATCCGACAACAACAAGCATCTGATTTCTATCCGAAACTAACCAAAACCATCCTCAATCCTACTCTAACCCCAGGTCAGCCATATCCCAATCAATTTATCAATCAAACCATGTTCAAACACTCCAAAACATCGACCCAACAATAGCAAAACGTTAGGAACCCTTCTTCACCATTTCTAAGCCAAAAACCCAAATACCCATTAATCACAATAACCCATTTTCCCAAAATCCGGGATTTCATGCTAAACCCATTGTCTTGACACCATTTTACCCTCAAAACATCATTTAAAACTCACCCAAACCGTTGTTTTCACTAAAAAGCTTAAACCCTTCAAAAACCCCATTTTTACCCAAATGTAGAAACTTGAGAAATCTTCAAAACCTTGAAGAGTAGATGCTAAAAACTAGATTAGAAGGAAGAGAAGAATAAAACCAAGTTTCTTATCTCTTGAAACCTCCAAAAATGGTGAAGCTTGGTGAAAAAAAAGATGGTAGCTTAGCTAGGGTGTTTTTAACGTGAAAGGCTTTTTAGGGAAGAAGAGATGGCAAAATTTGAAATATTATATTTTATTTTAATGTAAAACCTATCTCCAAATAAAAACTCATTTATCCATATTTTACCAAAAACCCCTTTCTCTTTAAAGGCTTTAAAATTCGGTCATTTAAAAGGTTTTTTTCCCAAAACTAGTTTAACTCAAACCGGCTTAACCAAACGTCCAAACCCGAGACTCTCCTGGGCCCCAAACCCAGACGTTACAACTCTCCCCCACTTAAGGAATTTCATCCACGAAATTACCTAACGGAAAGAGATACGGAAACTGTTTCTCCATGTCTTCCTTCCTCTCCCAAGTGGCCTCTTCCACACCTCAGTGTCTCCACAAAACCTCGACTAACTCGATAGATCTCCCACGCAACACTTTCCTATCCGTAGCAAGAATTTCAATCGGCTCTTCATCATACGACAATCTGGGTTCAACACGATCTCTTCCACTGGCATCACATGAGATGAATCTGATCTATATTTTTGAAGCATCGAAACATGGAACACATTTTGAATTGTTTCTAACTCGGTCGACAATCTCAATCTATAAGCAACGGGACCAATTCTCTCAACTATCTCGTAAGGGCCGATGAATCTCGGGCTTAACTTACCCTTCTTACCAAACCTCATCACCTTCTTCCAAGGCGAGACTTTCAAAAATACTTTGTCGCCCACAGCATAGGTACAATCTACCTTCAAGCGATCACAAATCAGTTTTACCTTTTCGATCGTGCCCTTAAGCAAGCCTGGCATAGGTACAAGCTTCTGCCTGACCTTGGCCCAACAAATAGGTGTTCTACATTTCCTACCATACAGAGCTTCATACGGTGCCATCTGAATACTAGCCTGATAACTGTTATTGTACGCAAACTCTACTAACGATAGGTGTTTTTCCCACGAACCTTGAAAGTCGATGATGCAACACCTCAACATGTCCTCTAACACCTAAATAACTCTCTCTGACCGGCCATCTGACTGTGAGTGATACGAAGTGCTGAAGTTCAACCAAGTACCCAAGGCACGATACAAACACTCCCAAAATCTAGCTATAAACCTCAGATCTCTATCTGACACAATCGATTTCGGTACACCATGCAACCTCACTATCTTACTGATGTACAGATCAACCAACTTGTCTAAGGTGTAGGTAGTATGAACAGATATGAAATGAGAACACTTAGTGAATCTGTCGACTATCACCCATATTGAATTCTTCTTCGAGGGAGTCAACAGTAAGCCTCACACAAAATCCATGGTGATCCATTCCCACTTCCATTCCAGAATCTTCAATGGTTGTAACAAACCTGAAGGAAACTGATGCTCAACCTTAACTCGCTGACAAACCATACACTTACTCACAAACTCGGTCACATCTTTCTTCAACCCAATCCAGTGGTACTCTTTTTTTAACCCATAGTACATTTTCGTACTCACCAGATGCATGGCAAAAGGGTTGTTATGAGCTTCATTCAAGATAGTACGCCTTAACTCGGCATCTTCTGGAACAACTACCCTATCCTTGAAACATAGGATTCCATTCTCGCCAAAGCAGAAATCTGTGGGTCTACCCTCGGCTATATCTTGCACGTGAGGTGCCAAAGATTCATCTTGCAACTTTTTCTCTCGAATCAACTAAACCAACAAAGGTTTAACCTGTATCTCGGCTATCAAACCGCCATCCCGTGACACACTCAATCTCGCAAACATAGCTCGCAACTCAACTGCCACCTTTCTACTCAAAGCATCAGCCACTACGATTGCCTTACCCGAATGGTACTCTATCGTAAGGTCATAGTCCTTAAGAAGCTCTAACCACCTACGTTGTCTAAGGTTCAACTCTCTCTGAGTCATCAAGTATTTCAAACTCTTGTGGTCGGTGTAAACTGTGCACTTCTCACCATAAAGGTGGTGTCTCCAAATCTTCAAAGCAAACACTACAACATCTAACTCTATGTCATGAGTGGGGTAATTCTTCTCGTGAACCTTTAACTGTCTCGAACCGTAGGCTACAACCTTTCCCTCTTGCATAAGCACACAGCCTAAACCTATATATGATGCATCACTATAGATTACGAACTCTTTCCCTGGTTCAAGCTGAACCAAAATAGGAGCTTCGGTCAATGCTTTCTTCAACTTTTCAAACGCTTGCTGCCTTGCATATGTCCACTCATACGGAACATTCTTCTGAAGCAATTTAGTCAAATGTGTCGCAATCTTCAAAAATCCCTCAGCAAATCTTTGATAATACCCCACCAAGCCTAGGAAACTATGGACTTCGGTCACTGACTTTTGTTGCTTCCAATTCACCATGGCTTCTATCTTCTTGGGATCCACACTAATCCCATTATCTGAGATCACATGACCTAAGAAGACTACCTCCCTAATCCAAAACTCACATTTACTCAACTTGGCTTACAACTGATTTTCAAGCAAAGTCTGAAGCACTAGACGTAAATGCTCATCATGTTCTTCCTCGATTCTGGAGTACACTAAGATATCATCTATGAACACTACTACAAACCTATCAAAAAACTCATGAAACAATTAGTTCATCATGTCCATAAACGCAGCCGGAGCATTAGTCAAATCGAAAGGCATTACCAAGAACTCATAGTGTCCATATCGTGTACGGAAGGTTGTCTTCGGTATATCCACATCATTTACCTTCAACTGATAGTAACCCGATCTCAAATCAATCTTCGAAAACACTAAAGCACCTCTCAACTGATTAAGCAAATCATCTATTCGCGGCAAAGGATACTTTTTCTTCACGGTTACCTTGTTCAACTTCCTATAGTCTATACACATCCTCATACTGCCATCCCTTTTCTTTACAAACAAGATCGGAGCACCCTACGAGGAAATACTAGGCCTAATGAAGCCTCTATCTAACAGTTCCTGGAGTTGTGTCTTCAACTCTTTCAACTCATTAGGTGCCATTCTATACGGAGCAATATACATAGGTGTAGAATCTGAATACGTCTCAATAGCAAACTCAACATCCCTATCTGGAGGCAAACCCGACAACTCTTCCGGAAAGACACTCGGAAAATCAAAAAAAATTCTAATGTCTTGCGGTCTAACCTTACTCATATTCAGATTCATCACATAGACCAAATACACTTGACAACCCAAATCCATCGACCTTTGAGCTTCCAAGGCAGAAACAACATTGGACAAGAACTTAATGTTCTCTCCAACTACTACAACCTCAAAATCATCTGTAAGTCTCAAGGAGACTCTCTTGGTCTCAAAGTCTACCCTAGCTTTATGCTCTACGAGCCAATCATGCCCAAAATCACATCGAAACCATAGAACGACAAATCCATCATATCAGCCGGAAACACATGTCCCTGAATCATCAAAGGACACCTCCTATACATTTCTTAACTACCACGGTCGCGCTGAAAGAACTAGTAACATTCACGCCTACCTCTAACCATTCATACGGTAAACCTAGAGATCTTGCATGTTCACCCAAAATGTACGAATGTGTCTGTAAAGTGTCCAAAAGTTCTATATTTCATGCACATTCCAACTCTTATTATTACTGTTTTTAAGCACATTTTAGGCATAAATAGGTTCATGCATAGCATTTTACAGTATTTCATTGTTCTGCCGTACTCATATAACTTATCATCTATTTGTTGAACAAAAGATATTGTTTTAGTGTATTCTTGTATGTAGGTACTAACAGTTGTTAGAGGGAATCGAGGAGCAGAGGACACAATGTTGAGAAACAAATCTAGGAGCTGTACTGATGAAGATAGTTACTGCCGAGCTGCTGCCGAGTAGAGTTGCCACCAACCTTGCTGCCCACGACAGCTGACTATGGAAGTTGGAGAACCGGAGTTCGATTTGTAGAGCCAAAAATCCTGAATCTATCGCTGGCATCCACTTAACTTTCTACCGTCTGTAGCAGCGGCCAGGGCTGTCGAACTAAAAAATCTTAAGCTTACTTGCGGGCTAAGGCAAACGAGATAGAGTCCATATTCCACGCAAACAAGTCAGCATTTAAAGTCATATTAAAGATGGAAAGCTACTTTTGAGGATTTCTACTTTAAGGAGGATTTAACCTAGTTATTTAGTCTATAAATACCCATTGTAACTCATAGTTCGGATCATCTTAGGTTTTATATAGACTTTTCTTGTGTTCTTCGCCGCCGCCATGTTCTAAACTCCATTTGGGTTAGAGTTATGTTGTAAACTAGCGTGAAACGGTTGTTTAGGTTTTGAGTTATTTTTCAATAAAATATTCCAAGTTTACTTAATCCATCGTTTTTCATTCTTTCAATCATTCTACACCAGACGTTTGAGAGAATCCATTTGTCGGGCACTTAAGTGCAAGGCTCACGAAAGGGTTAAGTACGGTCACAACGTGTTGAGGCGTGACTAACTTGGTTCTACACCAGTCCATAAGTTTTAGCGGTTAAAAGGGATTACCAACCGAGTTGACTAACTTGGTTCCTCACTAGTCCACAAGTTAGCTCTCGAGCATACTAACCTAGAAATAGGAGGGATCATTGTCAACTTTCCTACCGAACTTGCAGTATCGGTTAGACTTGCCGCCTGGCTTTCTTTACATTCCACCTGACGAGACAGTACACTCTTGTAGTGGTAGTGACCCGCTGTGGCCGTGTGACAGGGTCGTAGCCTGCCGCCCGCCATACCCGCCGAGGCAGCATATTGTGGCAGCACAAAATAATTCATACCTTTTACAATACAGTTTTCACACTAAGTGGCAGTATAACCTTGCTTGCTCTATCAATCTGATTCACCTCTTCTCTATTACTTGTGTTTGTTTATTTACTTTTCTATCTCAACCAATTATTCACTTGTACTTTTACTTTACCTAGTGTAGGAACTACTAAACGAGACAAGTTGTCCAATCCTCGTGGGATTCGACATCTTTTATACTATAACATGGCAGGAGTCTGCACTTGCGCTCTCACAAAAAGGGAACACCTACACGCCATACAAGTTTTTGGCGCCGTTGCCGGGGATTGGTAACAACGAATTTCGTTTTTCAATTTCTGCACTTTTTATTTACTCTTATTTTTAATTTTATTTCTAATTGTAAAAAATATTTTGTCGTGTTCTTTGCAAGTGCATGACCAGGGCAAACCCTAAGGGAACCTTTTTTATTTACGATGATCTCGAGCGTGAAAAAGGAAGGCTTGAGAGGGAGCTCAGGGAAATCCTAAAGAAAAACAAAGACAAGGGCAAAGCAAAGGAAGAAACCATGGTGAACGAGGACCCCCCAAATGATGCCATGAATGGCAGGGGCATGTAGCATGACTTGCCGCCTAGAGGACCACAAGAACAACAAAGGAATCATGGTTTATACAAATAAATTTATTGAAAAAATTGAGTCTTTTATGGACTTGACGGAGATGAAGATGAACAACCAGAAGGCTGCCATTAAGAACCTGAAGACCCAATTTGGGAAGTTCACTGAAATTTACCACATCCGAACTATGGGAGCATCATTCAGCAGCCTGCCAGAAGCAGCCAAGCCCACTTATGAACATTGCAAAGCTATATCTACAAGAAGTGGGAAGCAGTTGGATGAACCTAGGATGGTAGAACAGCAAGGAACTCAGCCGGAACAGACAAGTAAGCATGCCTCAGCAGCACCAATATTAGCCTCCCCAACAGCAACACCATCCGCCCCAGCAACAGAACATGGAAGCGGCCCTGAAAAGAATGATCCTCTTCAGACTAAGCTCCCAAGAAAGGAGCACATAGAGGACATCCGTTTGCCAGCACCATTCCTCTAAAAGCTCAAGCAACAGCAGCAGAAGCACTAATTCAGAAAATTCCTAGATATTCTGAAATAGGTGCATATCAATATACCTCTGATAGAAGTCATACAAAGCATGCCAAACTATGCCAAACATCTCAGAGACATGGTTTCTAAGAAGAGAATTATAGGGGAATTCGAGACAGTGCCTGTCACTGAAAAGTGCATGGCTATGCTGCATAACAAGCTGCCGCCCAAGCATACAGATCCGGGCAGCTTTGTTATACCATGCAGGCTAGGCAACAAACACGAGACCAGAGCCTTGTATGACTTGGGAGCCAGCATCAATCTGATGCCAAAGGCCGTCTTTGACAAACTAGGTATTGGGCCTGCCAAACTGACCTCCGTTATTCTTAAACTCGCTGATCACTCATTTGTACAACCTAGAGGAAAGATCGAAGACATCCTGGTTAAGGTGGGAAACCTGATTCTCCCCGCCGACTTCCTCATCCTAGATTGTGAGGTTGACGAGAAAGCCCCCATAATTCTTGGGCGACCCTTTTTGACCACAGGCAGAACGCTTATAGATGTGGAACTCGGGAGCTGACAATGAGGGTAGAGGATAAGAGCATAAAGATGAACGTGTTGCAACCCTCGGGGGAAGGAAAGGAAAGCCCATATGCAAGAGCTGCCAAGATTAGTGTGGAAATAGGTCAAGGCAGCAGCTGCCACGACATGCCTAGGGGCAGATTGAAGGACCCCATAACACTGCACCTGAAAGAACAGGAGGACCCCCCAAGAGGGAAGAAAAAGCTAAACCACCTCAGGAAGTGGGTATGTCTGGGAGATGCACCCAAGTGCACTCCCAACATAACTTGTTTTTTTTTCTTATTATTTTTATTTTTATGCATTAGGATTAGACTTTATTTTATTTTAGGATTCGATTAATTTTCAGAAGTTTATTTTTCAATTTATTTAATTATTTTTATTTTATTTTTATTTTAGGTTTAAGAATAAAAGATCAGGATTAAGAAGGAAACCCAGCAAGAAGCCCTCCCACCACCCTGCCGAGACAGCAGCCAGCGAAGCAATGCGTAACGGTTAGTTGGCCGCCAACGGCTCCGAAAATAACGGGCTGAAAATCTGTGACGTGTGCTAGAAAATCGGACTGTTGAGCATTTAATGTCGCCCCAGCACCTCTAGACAGCTCCTATATATACACCACTCACTCACTTCATTTTACTTTACTTCCACCTTTTTTGCTAGCTTCTACCTTATTCTCCTACTCTCTCAAAAAAGTTTCTTTCTAGTTTCAGTCTAGTACAACCATTCACATGGCTTCAACATCAACCCAAAAACCCACCTATAAGAGGTTTTGCTTCAAGGAGGACGAGGAGAGATACATAGAAAAGTTCTCCAAGCATGCAGTATGGGAAGAGTAAGGCTTCCATTACACGCAGCAAACGGGAGACCGTGGTCTAGAGCCCGCCTTGTTCCGAACCATCCACTACAAGGGATGGGAGATGTTCGCTCAACATCATGATATAGCGAACATCACTATAGTCATGGAATTCTACTCCCATCAACCCTGGCCAGAGAAACCATTCGTCTATGTCTGCGGAGAGCTGGTCAAACTCAACGTTGTTGTCATCAACAGCTACTACGGCCTCGATATGAACGACAACCCACACGAGGAGTGGAGGCAGTTACTGACGGCTGCCGAATATGAGAAGATCAAGGCAAAACTCTGCAAGCCCAACATGCCATGGCTGCGGGGCAAACATATGGGATCTATCCAGCGGCGCCACCTGCTCCTGAGGCTATTCTATGAAACACGTTTGTAAAAAGGTGCATGTTGCCCACATCCCACAACTCAACCGTTAACCGGCTGCGCCTCGCCTTAATTTATAGTATCCTGATGAACCGACCAATCAACGTAGGGGAAACTATCTGCACGGAAATCTACAACTGCTTCAAGAAGAAGAAGAGCATGTTGTACTTCCCATCTCTCATCACAGGTCTCTGCACCAACTTCCGAGTCCCGGCAAAGCCCACAGATGAGCTTACAACTGCCAAAGAAGGCTGGACCTAAAAGGTCCCCATTCAGATGATGCAGGATGCAGAGAAAGAGCCAGCAACACCGAGCTAGACTTCAGCCACACAGTTCAAAACTCCAGCCGCCCCCGGTAGTACTGAAGCCGCCCCTAACAAATAAGTCCTCTCGCTACTGCATACACTTTTAGAAAGCACAAAGCGGATAGAGCAGCAGTTGGCCTTCATGAACTATGTGGGGGAGGCCCAAGAAGCCCCAGTGGATTATTTTTTGCTAAAATTTTCCGGTGGTGTGCCCACCATACCACTATTCCCTACGGAGCTTGCAACATCATCACAAACACAAAGAACTCCACCAGTTGGCACTGCCCGCCAGACTGATTGCTAGATGCCCTCTTGAATGCATTAACAGACCTACTCAGCCGCCACCCCATCCAACACAGTGTCAGACTCCCCTGAGAGGAACCAGCAGAATCTCTCCCCTGCATGCACAGCCAACACAGTGGAAGACACCTCCTCATCAAAGAAGATTGAGCAGCCACCACCGAAGCCATAAGCAGTAGTGGTAGCAGCAACAGTAGCCATCCCAATGGCATTCATCCTTTCGGAAGCACCCACAGAGGAATGGGCAAGGAAGAGGAAGCGACACTTAATAGCCGAAGAACCTGTGGACTTTGAGACGGAGTTAGAAGAGAGCGACACATCTCCCGTCGTTCCCCCTGCCGAACCTCAAGAAGAACCATAACATATGCCGAAAAGAGTCTAGCCGCCGCGGAAAGCAAAAACCTCACCTGCTAGGACCGCCGCCAAGATGTCTACCAGCCGCTGCTTCATCATTGAGCCATCCTCCTCCTCCTCATCTGACAAAAACTCAGCCTCCTCTCACCCCTCAGAAAACTTTTAGTTTATTTTCTTTTATTTTTCTTTTTATTTATTATGTTTTCTTATTGTTTTTTTAACTTGTATATTTTATTTTTCTTATCTTTATTGTTTTGTGCATTGAGGGCAATGCCCATCTCGAGTTTTGGAGGATAGCTCTCGCATCATTTGTCTAGGCATTTTTAGTTTCATATAGGTTGCATTGTACTTGCCTTAGTAATAATCGAAAAAAAAAGTTTGTTATAACTTGTGCCTATGATAGGATAGTCGATTAATTTATTTTTGCACCTAATTAAAAATTGAACTTAATCTTGAGAAAGAGCATGAAATATGACTTAGATTTTTTTTTCTTTTTGCCTGAAAATGTTAAACATCCATGTTACTTGCTGAATGTGTTAGAATATTTGATGAACATGGGCCTTTTTTTAGAATTCTTTGCAAAATTCAAACGATGATTACAGGTAGACGTCGAGGCAGGCAAAAGAAACAAAAAAATGCAGTACTGCCATGGCAGCAAAATAAAAAACAAAGAACAAAGTTGTGTTACCCTAGAGGTGCCCACAACAGGCTCTAGGAAGAATTATGTGGGAGGACACTCCGCTGCTATCAAATTCCAAGAATCTAAAATCCTTAAAGTGACAGACAAATTAGCATGAGTGAATAAAAGCCTTCACGAGATGACTTTAGTCCAAGGGTTCAGGATTCTGTAGTTTGCTTCTATCTCAATGTTAGACCTGGAAGAGTAGTTGTGATAAGCTGAAGCCCTCACTGTCATGATTAAAAATAATGTGCTTAACTATGCTGCCTCGGCAGCAACCTTCAAATTACAGCAGCATATTTGTTTAATTATTTATTCTGCGTATTCAGCTTGTTTACATATATGCACACATCACACAGGCATGAGGAATTTAATTATGAGATATTTTCTTGTTTATTTCCCTTCATTAAATTTTATATACAGGTGCCACGACCTTGAGGCAGTAAATCAGGTTAAAAACAAGTTTTTCTTTCTGACTATTATTAGAGCAAGTACTTTAGGTTGCATTGCTTGAGGACAACCAATAGTTCGAGTTTGGGGGTGTGTAAAGTGTCCAAAAGTCCAATATTTCATGCACATTCCAACTATTATTATTACTGTTTTTAAGCACATTTTAGGCATAAATAGGTTCATGCATAGCATTTTACAATATTCCATTGTTCTGCCGTACTCTTATAACTTATCATCTATTTGTTGAACAAAAGATATTGTTTTAGTGTATTCTTGTATGTAGGTACTAACAGTTGTTAGAGGGAACCGAGGAGTAGAGGACACAATGCTGAGAAGCAAACCTAGGAGCTATATTGATGAAGATAGTTACTGCCGAGCTGCTGCCGAGTAGAGTTGCCACCAACCTTGCTGCCCACAGCGGCTGACTATGGAAGTTGGAGAATCGGAGTGCAATCTGTAGAGCTAAAAATCCTGAATCTATCGTCGGCATCCACTTAACTTTCTGCCGTCTGTAGCAGCGGCCATGGCTGCCGAAGTAAAAATCTCAAGCTTACTTGCGGGCTAAGGAAAACGAGATAGAGTTCATATTCCACGCAAAGAAGTCAGCATTTAAAGTCATATTAAAGATGGAAAGCTACTTTCGAGGGCTTCTACTTTAAGAATGACTTAACCTAGTTATTTAGTCTATAAATACCCATTGTAACTCCTAGTTCGGATCATCTTAAGTTTTATATAGACTTTTCTTGTGTTCTTCGTCGCCGCCATGTTCTAAACTCCATTTGGGTTAAGGTTATGTTGTAAACTAGTGTGAAACAGTTGTTTAGGTTTTGTGTTATTTTTCAATAAAATATTCTGATTTTACTTAATCCATTATTCTTCATTCTTTCAATCATTCTACACCAGTCGTTCGTGATAATCTATTTGTCGGGCATGAAAGTGCAAGGCTCACGAAAGGGTTAAGTACGGTCACAACATGCTGAGGCGTGACTAACTTGCTTCTACATCAGTCCACAAGTTTCAGTGGCTAAAAGAGATTACCAACCCAGTTGACTAACTTGGTTCCACACTAGTCCACAAGTTAGCTCTCGAGCATCCTAACCTAGAAATAGGAGGGATCACTGTCGACTATCCTGCCGAACTTGAAGTATCTGCCAGACTTGTCGCCAGGACTTCTTTCCATTCCACCTGCCGAGACAGTACACTCTTGCAGTGCCAGACTTGTCCGTGGTTACCACCTCTATGTCTCGAGTCAGGCTGATATCTCCTATCTCTAAGCCTCTTGGCATGCTCTCTGTCCCAAGCTGCATGTCTTTTCCCTGAATCGGACCCACTAGCACAAGCGTTCGAGCCTAAACTCTGCTCAATATCCTTGGCCCTAGAGACCAAAACATCAAACTCGGTGTAATTAGAAACAAGCATATAGGTCTTCACATCCCTAGTCAAACCATAACGGAAGCGCTCACACTGTTCCCTCTCATTGGGAACCAACTCGGGAGCATACTGGCTCAACCTCACAAACTGTACCTCGTATTCTAACAAAGTCTTATCACCCTGAACCAAAGCCATAAATTTCCTCTTCTTTTCATCTTGATATCGGGCACCTTGGTACTTCTTTCTGAAGGTTGTTCTAAAGAATTCCCAAGTGACGTCCACTTCCGGCATACCCGAGGTAACAGTATTCCACCAAGAATACACATCTCCCTGAAGCAAGGAGACAACATAACCTAACTTAAGAGTGTCTGAGCATTCCATATGGCCTAAGATTCAGGTAGTGCTCTCGAGCCAAGCCTCTGAACCCTCGTGAGTCAAACCACAAAACTCAACTCCACCCAAACTACGAAGTCTCTTAAGAGGTCAACCAGTCCCCGTACCCTGAGGTGGTGTTGCAGCATGAATACTGGCTAAAGCTATCTGAAAAGACCCGGCTATAGTCTGACTCAAATGAGTAATATATGCACCTGTCTGACCCTGACCAGCCTGAGCTCCATTACCCCCCAACATTCGCCCCAGTCTGAGGTACATCATCTCCGACATCCGCTCCATTATCATCGGGAGCAGGAGAAGGAAGAGGCACAACCCCGAGTGTCTGGTCACCCGCTTTGGGCCTATCCCTCGATCTCACCATAATGAATATAAAATCTAAAACAACAAACACATCACACACAAGAAAACATTGGGCCAGCAAGGGCAAGGATCCAAGTGCTCAAGCTCTTTTAACCAAAACCATTTTCCAATAACAATACCTAGCAATGGGGACGCTCTACTACACTTCAACCAACATCAAGAACGATAAAACATGCTTTCACACACCGTGCAATGGAAACCAAACCAAACAAACAAACTTACTTGACTTATCTTCCCGAGAGACCTCATAACTGAGGCTCTGATACCACCAAATGTAACCCCCTCGTCCCGGCCTAGCCACCAAACCGAACCGAACAGGTCACACGGGCAAAACCGAAGTGAAACCTGTTAAGGTCTCACTCCGATTAGAAACCCTATTTTTTTCTTTATTTAAACTTGTCTAAATGATTTATTTGAATCCTATGTGAGAAAAGCAAACATCGGAAAAGCAAATACGGAAACGAACCAAGCACATTAGAAAATTAAAGACATGTTTTATCCATTTTACTTCGGGCAGTATCGATAATCCAAAGACCCGTATCGATACCCTCCAAGGCTGGTATCGATACGCTTCTAACAGTCTTGATTCTCAAAGTCAACTCTAGGACCGTATCGGTACACCTATGTAACCCCCTTAGCCCGGCCTAGACGGTTGACCCGAACTACGAAGATTACACGGGGAAAACCAAAGTCAACCTGAAAGTCAACCTTGATTAACGACCCTTTTTTTTCTTTTTAACCTTGTCTAGATGCACATTAACCCTAGGTGCACTCTTGAGATAAGCATACTAAAAAATCACAACGTCCGGAAAGCAATAAGGGACTCAATTGCACAACATACGAATTTAGGGACCAAATTGTAAATTCTAGAAATTAAGAGGACTTAGCTAATTTTTAAGATCCATTATGAAATTAGTCATGTTACATGCTTCTCTGTCAAATTTCACCTCAAACGGACATCCCAAGCTCAAGCAATTGCATACACAAAGTTCAAGAGTAAAACGTGAAGATTTCAAAACATAAACCATACAAATCGGTGCCCAACGGTCAAGTGTTTCGGAACGGGGGTTGACCGTTTCGAAACGCGGGACTGTTTCGAAACCTGTTCTGAAACAGGGCTTGGCAGTAGCAAAAGTGTTATGGAACGGCTCTACCCGTTTCGAAACACCGAGGACATTTCAGACCCCTGTTTCGAAACGGTAGTGCCCGTTCCGATACAGACTGCCCAAAAAGTGCAGTTTTTTCTGGTTTAACATACATTTACCCAATCAAACATGTCCCTATGACCTCCTAATCATGCCAACAAGTCATTACACATTTAAGGAACATAATTGCGTCATCAAAACACGTCCCTGGCATCAATTAGGAAAAACCTCAATCTATAGGCATGCAACACAATACTCAAAACCAACCAAACATCAAACCAACGAAGCAAACACCAAATGGCCTATTACAATTCCAAAACATCTTAGGCATCATGCCAAACTCATGGAGTCCAAAACATCTCCCAACATCACAATCTAGGTCCCCATTGCCAAATACCAAAAGCTAATAATGTTGTAAAAATAGTCACCATACATGAGCTTAGTCTTTCTCTTGGATTCTTGGCCTCCTTGCTGCCCTTAAAGCACTTCAATTCTCTGCATTATTGGTTCAAGAAAGAGAGCGTAAGCACATATGCTTAGTGAGGCATGCTCTAATGAAACAACACAATAATGCACTTTATAAAACACCTTTCTAAGACCTTTAAATTCATAAACATCATTTCTCATGCAACAATGCATACAAAACAAGCATCTCATGCTTCATTACATCAACATGTCATATTGGCTTTCAAGTGATAATCCATAACCATTTTTCAACACAAAACACAATCGGATACGCGGATTACAAGCGTTGTCCCATACGCTTCATACACACTACCAGACACACAAGGTGGAGTTTACCGGTACAATCACAACCCCTCAACACCCGTGATGGAGTCTAACGGTACAATCACAACCCCTCCACATCACTCATTGGTAGTGGTATAACATCACTAACGAGAACACGGGACACACAACACAAGATCCTCACATGGCATTTTAACCACCATTATGATCTTAGACATCTCGTTAGTGTACTTGGATGGATTTTACGGTACCATTACAACCCCTCAACATCCAAGGCGACTTTATTCACGGTGCACCCAATCCTATAGCCGGCTAACTATATCCAATTCAAGTACTTTTAAACCAACACATCACTTGCCAATATACATCATTTACCATCATCAATCCACTGTTTTAAAGCATTAAACAAAGCCATTAAACCATCATGCATCACTATGCATCAAACCACATTTATCAATGTCAAACCAAGGATCTCTTACCTTGAGTATCCTTCAACACATGGCTTTCAAAACCAGCATTAAACATGCTAATGCTTTCAAAACAGAATTTAAACATGCAAATTAAACACATTGCATCCAACCATCTCATGGTTCATCAAAGAGAGAGTTTCTCCGAAAACTTACTCTTGAGCTTAGTTAAGTTGCTTAGACTTAAACTAAGCTCCCAAAACCTTCAAACATTGGTTCCAAAGCTGAAAACCAAACTTCACTCACCGAATTCCGTTTCGCAAGCTTGCCGAAACGCCGTTCAAGCCTCCGGATCAACACCACAAGGATCCGAAGATATCTCCCATGTTTTAAACACGTCAAAGCAGAGGATTAATGCATCATCATGCATTAAAATCTTCAGCCATTACACCTAAACTCGCTGCTCTCACCAAAACTCACATTTCGACTACCAAACACAACCGAAATCACATCCAAACACTTCCACAACATTACCCAGCCAAGATCCATCACTTCTAAACATTCTTAGACATCAATTAACATCCAAAAAGGACCTAATCACGTCCTTATACCTCCAGCTATAACAGAACACCAAAAACACCCCAAAAACCACCATTTTCACAAGTAAAAACTTAGGAAAATCAACCTATTCGGGATTGCATTGATTAAACCTCAATTACACATCATTAAACATCCAAAATACATTAAAAAGGCATCTCAAAACAGAGCCCATACAATCACCACTAAATTCTTCAGGATTTAATCAAAATCTCAAGTTTTAAGCCAAAATCAAGATCACAACATTAAAACATTTAATAAAACTTAATTTAAGGATTGAGAACTTGGGAATTTCAGTAAAGTACTGAGTATTTAGAGGAGAAGAATGTTCATACCTCTAAATGTGAATTTCTCCTTGTTTAAAGCCAAAATCCTTGAAAATTCAATATGCAAATGAAGTGGATTTGATGTAGAAATGATTAGGAATCATTTGAGGATTGAAATCTCATCATTTGGTGTGAAAATCAAAAGAAAATCTGCTGTGGAAATGTGTTTGGCTGAGAGAATTTTGAGAGAAAATAAAATGGGAAAATTTTAGCAAAAGTTAGTTATGGAACTAAAATATGGTTTTTCCCTCTTTTCTTTTTATCAATTAAACATTAAATGAGTCATTAAATTCAAGAAAAATCTGGAGAAATCCTTCCTTGGGTAAATTATCTCCTTAAAGATTCAAAGTTTCAATTCTTTCAAAACAGTCACGAACTTTTCAAAAATTACATTTTAGTCACTAATTCGAAATGTCATATTTCCAAGCCTTATTTTGTAAAATAGATTTCACCACTCTCTTATATATATTAAAAGAGGATTTTTAGATATTTTCCATATTTTTAATGCATCCCGAACTAGGCTTTCCCTAAAACCACCTTTTATATTCGAACTAAAAATTAGACCGGTCCGGTTCAAACCCTAAACTTCCAAGCCCAAAATTGGGGTCTTACAACCTATCTCCAAAAAAAGAACTCATTTATCCATATTTTACCAAAACCCCCCTTTTTTCTTTAAAGGCTTTAAAATTCGGTCATTTAAAAGGTTTTTCCCTAAAACTAGTTTAACCCGAACCGGCTTAACCAAACGTTCAAACTTGAGTATCTCCCGGGCCCCAAACCCGGGCATTACAAATCATTTTAATCAGTTAATTCTATTTTTGAAATGTAAATGTTGGCTAACAAAAGAACCTAAACTTAAATATTAGTTTGTAACTAAAAAGGACATAATCATTATGCTCGAAAGACTCATTGGTGGCCTGAAGGTCTCAACATAATGTTGGAAAGGTTTATTGATGGCCCGAAGGTCTTAACATCGTGCTCGAAATACTTATTGATGGCCCGAAAAACTTAATCATCATGCTCGAAAGACTTACTGATGGCCTGAAAGTCTTAACATCATGCTCGAATGACTTACTAATGGCCCGGAAGACTTATAAAAAGTTTAACAAGTTGTTATATATGAACTTCTTCTTCCTTACTGGATGAGTTCTTCTTATTATGAACTCGCATTGAAAAGGGTTGGTCCCCTCCTTCTCTGTGAAAAATTTGAACCTGCAAAAGTTATCATATGTGATTGACAATTATATTAAGATACCCGAAGATGTTGGGTTCGTTGCTAAGATTCACTGCTTGAAGATGCGAATTGAAATTTTGTTAATGTTTGAATTTGAATTGGGAAATAATTTATCTCTACTTCTGATGAAATGATTGAATATCATCTCGATTTTCAGATGAGTATTTCATTATATTTGATATCCACCATCTGGCCTTCTTTTGGTTTCACTATATTGGTCTCCATTGCCCAAGGAATTTCTAATATTCCAGTTTTAATATCATCTTCTTCTGTTTTATACTTTTCAATTTCACGCTCAAGACTACCGTTAACATTCACCGCTTATATTTAATCATGTGATTGGTTCAAATAACATTTGTTTATGTTGTTTTCTATCGTAAAATGACGATTTTAATAGTAGTTTTTAGACCTATAATTTAGATATTTAGTTTAGAGTTCAGAAAAGCATGTTTGTACAATCATTTGGAAAGTGGTGGCTGCCTTTTGGGTAGGACACACTTTACATGTTTACGGAATAGATGAAACCTTAATGGGTTATACTTATTCTTTCACATGGAATTCAGCTTTGGTCGGTTATATTTTGATGTTTAAGGCTTAGACAAAGTGGATTGAACCCGTGTCTCATAGGATTAATGTCATTTACTTTTTCACAAGGACACTTGTTGGGTTCTATTATTCGTCTAATTTAACTTCATGTTTATGTAAAATCAATTAGACTTCACGTTTTGTATGTTTCTTTGACCTGCAAATCCTGGAATTGAGAATTGAGATCTCCATATTTCAAAGTCTTGGGAGCCGAAAAGACAATCAAGAAATGAAAGAAATCGGGTTAAGAGTCGTTAAAATGAATGTTGGATAACTATGTTTTTAATATCAAATATTCAATCTTTTCTAAGATTAAGAGGAGTTACACCTATGAAAGAATTTGGGTAATGTTAAATCTTAAACCAAAATTTTAATTTTAGAACATATATAAATACACCAAAAGGGTAGTAGATTTATTTCTATTAGACAGATACACTCTTATGTAATATTGATCTGTTTTATTAGTTCAAAGGAAGTGGCAGACATAGAAATCAGTTACAGTTAATAAAGTGCTATTCTCTATTATTATGGCAATTGATTTATTATCTTTCTCACAATTGGCCTTTTTCTAGGAATGTTAAGTTGTTAAGCTCTCTCTTTATACTTAAATCTTATGATACAGTTTTCCATCACAAGAATTACGTTTGGCAGCTTACTTATACAACAATTTGTGTGTTCATTTGTTTATATTTTAAAATTTTTCATGTTCAGTTCGTATTCGTTTAAATTTTAGTATTATATCTGTTTATTTATTTTTGAAGTTGTTCATTTGTTGGTTACCGTTCGAGACCATATTTATTTAACGTTTGCGAACATGTTCATTTAATATTTTACAAGCCAAAAAATGGTGAAATTACATCATTAATCCTTGAGTTTCTTAGAGTTTGCAATTTGAATTCTAAAGTTCATCTTACATTCAATTTAGTGTTTATCTTCACTCATATTTAAAATGTAAAAAAATAATAGAAAAAAAGAGATATGAGTAATCAATCTTATAAATGAGTCAATAAACGAGCCATTAAACGAGGGGCAATGTTACATCTACCCACTGGGTAATCTACCTAGCTGAGGTGGAATATGACATGGCAATTTCAATAAATATGAGTGAAGAAAAAAATTAAAATATGTTTGAAAAGTTTGATTAGGTAATACAAAGCAATTAATACATCTTTTACCATACACAAATGTTATTAAACCAAATAGGTAAACATGGTTGAAATTTTAATTATTCCAAAAATAAAAAAAATCAACAGAAAATAAAGAGTAATACTTATATTTTTAACACACAAATTGTCCTCTGATATTTTTTTCTAATTTAATACTTAATGTCATTAGTGCTCCTAATGTCGTGAAATTCATTGGCAAATATTAGGGATGTAAAAACATGTAATCAGACGGGTTTCAAGTCGGGTGCTATATGGTCGGGTAAAATTGGATACATGTCATATCAGGTCATTTTTCTGTTTTGACTCGACTCGGATCGGGTGCGGGTCCATTTCAGTTCGGGTCCATTTCAGGTTGGGTCTATTTCAGGTCAGGTCCATTTCAGGTCGTGTCCATTTCAGGTCGGGTCCGAAGCAGATAATTGACAGGTTAATTCGGGTTCGGATACACTTCAGGTCGGGTCCATTTCATGTCAGGTTCGTTTTTGGTCGGGTTCATTTCAGGTCGGGTGCATTTCAGGTCGGGAAATTTTAGGTCGGGTAATTTCAAGTCGGGGTCTTTTCGGGATTGGAATTTGTATTGAGTTTGAGTTCGGTACAACCGTATAAGTAGTCGATAGACTTTAAGTTGGCCTTCGTCAATCGTCATTAATTTGGAGTTAATTATTTAAAGTCATTCCAAATTAAAATTATAAAACATTCGAGTAATTAAAAAATAATGAAAATGGGTCAATTTGGATTAAAAATAAAGTTTCACGGATTATAATGAACAAAAATATCAAATTAAAATTTTAAAACATTAGACAATTTTAAAAGAAAACAAGGAAAAGGGGTCAATTTGGAATAAAAATAAAGTTTTGGGGACTATAATGAACAAAATATCAAATTAAAAGTATAAAAATTAGAGTAATTAAAAAAACAATAAGTAGAGGTCAATTTATAATAAACATAAAGTTTTAGGGTCTCGAATGAACAAAATTTCAAATTAAAATTATAAAACATGATGAATTAAAATATATATAAGGTCAATATGGAATTAAAATAAAGTTAAGAGACTGGAATGAAGAAAATATTAAATTAAAATAATAAAACATTAGACAAATTAAAAAAAATAAACGTGGGTAAATTTAGAATAAAAATAAAGTTTTAGGGTCTAGAATGATGAAAATATCAAATTAAAATTATAAAACATTGGGATTTAAAAAACAATGAATATGGGTTTAGGGTTCATACATTGATAGGTACATTATACATACATACTTACATTGAGGGTTTAAGGTTAATGGTTAAGGGAAATTTTATTAAGGGTTTAGGGTTCATATATTGATAGGTACATACATACATACTTACGTACATTAAGGTTTAAGGTTTAGGGAGAAATTCATTAAGGGTTTAGGGAGAAATTCATTAAGGATTTAGGGAGAATTTCATTAAGGATTTAGGGTTCATACATTGATAGGTACATACATACTTACTTACATACATTAGGGTTTATGGTTTAAGTTTTAGGGTTTATGAAAAAAATTCATTAAGTGTTTAGGGTTCATACATTGATAGCTACATACATACATATTTACATATATTATCGTTTAGGGTTTAGGGTTTAGGGATAAATTCATTAAGGGTTTAGGGTTCATGTATTGATAAGTATATATATTACGGTTTAGGGTTTAGGGTTATTGTTTAAGATTTAGGGTTTAGTGAAAACTCATTAAGAGTTTAGGGTTCATATATTGATAGATACATATATACTTACATGCATTAGGGTTTAGGGTTTAAAGTTTATGATTTAGGGGTTTAGGTTATGGATTTAAAGGTTTAGGGTATAGGGATTAGGGATTAGCATTCAGGTTTAGGGAAAACTTCATTAAGGGTTTAGGGTTCAGATACTGTAACACCTAGGTTTGGGGGTCGGGTAAATTAAATAATTAAAATAATATTCCAGGTTTTGTTTTCAAAATAATTAATTGTGTTGGATATATTTTAAATCAAGCCCAAATAGCCATGGACTACATACTCTTGTGAATATTCCATGTCATTAAGGGTAGTTAAGTCTTTTGGCTTTTAGAAATAAAAGAAAACAAGTAAAATCATTTCTTTTTCACTCTTCTTCTTCTTCAAAGTCTTAGAACGTGACGGTCTCTCCTCCTCCTTGGTTCACTGTTTCATCCCCTCCCTACTCCTTGGTTGATCGTTTTTCAAAGGTAAACATGGTTTCTTTGTGTCCTCATCTTTCTCTTTTTATCCATACCCTTAGTTTCGCATAACACCTACCATTTTGCATATTAGAGTTTTCAGGTTTTAAGTTAAAAATCCAAACTTTATGGTCTAATGTTAAAGCTTTTGATTTCTTATTATTAGACATGTTGGTAGCCCAAATGGTCCAACATAGTTAATTTTCACGAAGTTTTATTAAGAAACTCGGATTTGGATTTATGTGGGGTTTTATAGTGCTTTAAAATGGGTTTTTGGGGTTGTTTTGGATAAGAACTTGAGGGCTGATGGTTAGGTTATGTTTAAAGGGTTTTTTGGGAGATTTGGATGTTGAATTTGATGTTGGAAATGGGAGTTCCTTGCTGGGTTTTGTGGCTGCACGAAAATGTGGGTTTTGGGAGTGTTCTTGGCTTAAATTTGAGCTTGATTGGTGTTCTTAGTTTACAACAGTGCTTTGTGTTTGTTTTGGTGATTAATAAAGTGTATTTGATTGTTTAGAAACAAGGAATTGTGTTGGTGAAGCCTCACGTTCGAATCCAGGAAGCTTGGAAGTTTGATCGGGTAGAGTTTGTTGAGCTTGGAGTAGTCGGTGAGTGATTCTTCAATTTTAAATTGGTTTTCAAAATGTTTGGTTCGAGCATGTGGACCTAGGTCGGGCTTGGTAAACCTGCCTAGAGTTGGGATTAGATTGGTAGTCTAATCTCAAACTTTAGTTTAGAAGACTTTGGTTGAACTTCTAAATGTTGTGTTATGCCTCATGTATTAAATGTGAATGATGTTGCTATGCATTTAGTGCATATGTGTTGTGAAGAGGCATGATGATTCATTTATGCATTGTGATATTCATGTGTTTGATGAAATGTGGGTGCATGATGGTAAATCATGGTGAGTACGTGCTAAGCACGGAAATTGGTAAGAATGTTGTGAGGTTGAACTATGAAATGAGTTAGTATTGGCACTAGTATGCTTGGGTACAAATGATCGATCATTAGGATGTTAGTGTGCACACGAGTGTCGAAATGCGCGCGTGGTCTTGGTGATGGTAGTCACCAAGATGGAGTACGGGTACGCCCAAAAATCTTCCGTTATATGTTAGTCGGTGATGAGTGGAATCCCATCGACGGGGCGTGAGGATGAGTGGAATCCCCTCCGCGTGAAACGATGATGAGTGTAATCCCACCGTAAGGTAATGTAATGGTTGAGTTGTTGGATGTGAATTCCAACGGTTGTTATCCGCGTATTCGGGTCATAGCTGGGTGCCAATACGTTTCGTTGAATGTGTTTCATATGGTTGTATTTATGGACATGTTGGACATGACATGATAATTGATGTTATGTTCATGCATTATATATATTTGACTCTTGTGGTTTCGAAGGTAAGAAAACATGCATTCTTCCTTGGTTGTGTTGCTCGTGCTTGGACCCTGCATTGCCGAGGTTTGTTTTATGAGCTTACCCTCACTAAGCTTTACGCTTACGCTCTCTTTTGTTCGACAATGCAGTTCCTTAGTTCGTGGGTTGCTTGTGCAAGGAGAAAGGCCTCCAAGTGTGCTATCTTAGCCTTCAAGTATGAACTTTTAAGTTAAAAGATGTAATAGATAAGCAATGGGGATTTGTGTATGTTGCTTGTGTTAAGGAGCTTGTTTAGACTCCTCTAGTATGTTAATGTTTGGTTGTGGTTTGTTCATGCCACGTATGTTGGCCTTGTGCCCTTATCTTTATGCTTTTGTGTATGTTTTGTTCTATGCCATGAAACATTGATATGCAATGTATGTCTTTTTATGGCGAATGCTTGATTCCTTTGAATGTATGCTCTTTTTATGTATGTTGTGTGTCTGATCATGCTTGCAATAGGGTGTATGCCTCTAGAGTTTATGCATGTATGTTTGGAGGTCCTAGTTTGTGTCTTTGAGGCAGCCCTTGTGACTTAACCAGCTAAAATCCGTGTGATCGAGTCAAGGGTATCGATACGATTGGGCCCGTATCGATACGGCCTTCTTGTTTCAGGCCAAGCATTTCGATACTCGGTAAGGTGTACCGATACCATTTTTGCTACTGAAAATCTGAGATTTTGACGAGAATTTGAGGGTATCGAAACATGCTTAGGTGTATCGAAACGATCTCCGTAATGTTGACCACGAGAAGTTGACCGTTGAGGGCGTATCCGTACGGTCAACTTGTGTACCGATACGGTCTCCTCGAGTTGACTTTGGTCAGTTGACCTAGTCATGGCGTATCGATACCCTATTTGAGTGTATCGATACGGTCTGCAACATAAGCTAAAATGGGCTGTTTTTAAATTGTTGTTTGGTTGTTCGCCTCCCTTGTTGCTTTTTCTTTCGTTGTTTCACATAGGATGTATTAAAGCCTTTAGACAAGATAATAATGTAAAAGAAAGTTTTCTAGGGTCATTAACCGAAGTGGAGCCTTAACGAGTTTCGCTTCGGTTTTCCCCATGTGACCCACTTGGACCGGTCGGTCGCCTAGGTCGAGACGAGGGTGTTACACTTGTTGGTATCAGAGCCTGGGGTTTCCGAGACCTCGGATAGGTAAGTGAGGTAAGTTGAATTCTTGTATTGCAAATGCACGGTGTTTTCTTGCCATGTATGATTGTTGTTTAAATTGATCGTTTGTGTATGTTGTTTGAAGCATGTTGAGCAGAGTCTCATTGCTTCTATTATATCGGAAAAAGAGATTTTTAAGTGAGGGAAACATACTTGAGCCACTTGGACCCTTGCCTTTGCTAACCCTATTTTGTATGTTGTTGTTGTAGTTGTTATCTGTGAGCAGTTATGTCGAGGCTTAGAGGTAGACCCAGGCTGGATCGCCAGGAACCCCATGTTGCGGCTCCTGTTAATGAGCCAGTTGTTGGAGTAGAGGCTCATGTGGAAGAGCCTGTTGTTGGAGTCGAAGCTCCTCCACCACCACCTCCTCAGCCTGATGTGGAAGGCGAGGCTAGAGCTGAGGGAGCGGGACCTCAGGTTGGTCAGGGTGGCCAAGGTCCTGCAGAGATAGACATGGCTCCGCTAGTTCAAGCTATAGCGGGAGCGTTTCAGGCTGTAGTTGCCGGAGCTCAGGTCGCAGCTCAGCCGAGAGGAGATGATGTTAGCTTACCTTTAGAGAGGCTTCGTAGCCTCGGAGCAGATGAGTTCATGGGGTCTACGCCTGAGATATCAGAGTTATGGCTAGAGAAGACGGTTCGTATTTTGGCTCAGATGGGATGTGTTGGGGCTCGTAAGTTGGGTTGTGTAGTTTCGTTGCTTCAGGGTGATGCCTACACTTGGTGGGTCACCATTACTACCGGCGTGCCTGAGGCCGAGATCAGTTGGAATTTCTTTGAGACTGCTTTCGGAAAGAGGTATTTAGGCCCGAGATATTTAGATGAGAAGAAGAGGGAGTTCATGGCTCTTGTTCAGGGAGACACATCAGTGACAGACTACGAGATCCGCTTTGTCCGGTTGAGTCAGTATGCTTCGGGATTGGTTCCTACTGAGAGGGACCGTTGTGATCGGTTCAGGTATGGACTTCATGAGAAAGTCAAGAGGTACACCTTGGCTACTGATTATTCTGATTTTGATGTCTTGGTCGCTAGGGCCAATGACATTGAGCATAGCTTGGGGCTGACCAAGCGTTCAGGAGGATCCAGTTCAGGGAAGAGGCATAAAAACTTTGATCGTGGTGATGCCAAGAGGCATCGGGGCAGTGGACAGCAGTTTGATTATAGGCGTGGCAGTGGCCACCACGGTAGAGGCCATCAGGGCCAGAGAGCTGGAGGGCGTTTGCCCGAGTGTGCCCGATGTGGGAGACAACATTCAAGAGAGTGCTACAGAAGCTATCATGCTTGTTGGAACTGCGGATCGAGAGACCACTTCAGGAGAGAGTGTCTGCATCAGGCGGCACAGGCACCGATTCAAGCACAGGCTCCTGCGAGAGCGATCGACTATCAGAGAGGCCGTGGGTGGGGTCGTGGTTACTTCCAGCCGAGGGCTGATGCGCCTAGGATATAGGCACTGAAGAATCTTGCTCCTGTTGATATGATGGAGCTTCCGTTCTACAGATTTGATATCATTTTGGGTATGGATTGGTTGGTTGAGCACAGAGCTAGTGTAGATTTTGAGACAAAGAGAATTTCGTTGAAGCTTTTTGATGACTACGAGGTAGTGGTAGTAGTTGAGAACGTTAAGTTCTTGTCGAATGTTGTGTCGACTTTAGAGGCTCATAGGTTGATGGACTCCGGGTGTAGGGCTTATTTAGCGTATGTAATGAATGCGAATATGAGTGAGGTTAGACCGAAAGATATCATGACAGTTTGTGATTATTTGGATGTGTTTCCAGAAGAGTTACCGGGTTTGCCTCCTAACAGAGATGTAGAGTTTGTGATTGAGACTGTTTCAGTGTCTACTCCAGTTTCTATTGCTCCGTACCGTATGGCTCCGAAAGAGTTGAAAAGTCAGCTTCAGGAGTTGTTAGACCGATGTTTTATTAGGCCTAGTAGTTCGCCTTGGGGTGCTCCTGTGTTGTTTGTGAAGAAGAAGGATGGCAGTATGAGGATATGTATCGACTACAGGCAGTTGAACCAGTTGAAAGTAAAGAACAAGTATTTGTTGCCTCGTATAGATGATTTGTTTGATCAGTTAAGAGGTGCCTCAGTGTTTTCGAAGATAGATTTGAGATTTGGGTACTATCAGTTGAAGGTAAAAGAATGTGATGTTCCGAAGACAGCTTTTAGGACTAGATACGGTCATTATGAGTTTCTTGTGATGTCGTTTGAGCTCACGAATGCACTAGCAGCTTTCATGGACAGGATGAACAGAGTTTTCTGAGACTATCTAGACCGATTTGTAGTTGTTTTCATAGACGACATCGTTGTGAACTCGAGATCAGAAGAAGAACATGATGAGCATTTGAGACTTGTTTTGCGGAGATTGATGAGTAATCAGTTGTATGCTAAGCTGAGTAAATGCGAGTTCTGGATCAGAGAGGTTGTGTTTCTTGGCTACGTTGTGTCAGCTGAAGGTATCCGTGTTGATCCGACGAAGATTGAAGCCATTGTTGAGTGGAAACAACCTAAATCAGTGACAGAGATTAGGAGTTTCCTAGGACTAGCTGGTTACTATAGGAGGTTCGTTAATGGTTTCTCTAGAGTAGCTGCTCCGTTGACTAAATTGTTACAAAAAGGAGTGAAGTTTGAGTGGTCAGATGTGAGACAAAAGGAATTTGAGAAAGTAAAAGAAGCTTTGACGAATGCTCCAGTGTTAGTACAACTAGTTTCAGGGAGAGAGTTTGTGATCTATAGTGATGCTTCCTACGTAGGTTTAGGTTGTGTTCTGATGCAAGAAAGGATAGTTGTTGCTTATGCTTCGAGACAGTTGAAGGTGCACGAGAAGAACTACCCTACACACGACATTGAGTTAGCAGCAGTTGTGTTTGCATTGAAGATTTGGTGTCACTGCTTGTATGGTGAGAAGTGCACAGTTTACACTGATCATAAAAGCTTGAAGTATCTGATGACTCGGAGAGAGCTGAACTTGAGGCAGAGAAGATGGCTTGGGCTGTTGAAAGACTATAATTTGACTATTGGGTACCATATGGGTAAGGCAAATGTAGTGGTCGATGCGTTGAGCAGAAAAGTTGCAGTTGATTTGCGGGCTATGTTTGCTAGGCTGAGTGTATCTGCGGACGGTGGTTTGATTACAGAGTTGCAAGTGAAGCCTTCGTTGATTCAGATGATCAGAGAGAAACAGTTGCAGGACGTATCTTTAGCTTCACATGTTTAGGACATTACAGAAGGTAGACCGACAGAGTACAGTTTTAGTGATGAGAATGTGTTGTATTTCAGAGACAGAGTGGTAGTACCTGACGATGTTGAGTTGAGACGTATGATTCTGAGCGAAGAACATTCGAGTCCTTTTTCTATGCATCCGGGCAGTACTAAGATGTACCGAGATCTGAAGAGTAGTTATTTCTGGGTTTGTTTGAAGAAAGATGTAGCCGAGTATGTGAGCTGTTGCATGGTTTGTCAGAGGGTAAAGGCAGAACATCAGTTTTCTTCAGGTTTGTTACAGCCTTTGAAAATTCCAAAATGGAAGTGGGAAAGAATCACTATGGACTTTGTGTCAGGGGTGCTGTTGTCTTCTTCGAAAAAGAATTTTGTTTGGGTGATAGTTGATAGATTCACTAAGTGTGCTCATTTCTTAGCAGTGAACACCACAAATTCTCTAGACAAGTTGGCAGATTTGTACATTCGCGAGATTGCATGGAGTTCCGAAGTCTATTGTATCAGACAGAGATCCGAGATTCACATCGAGGTTCTGGAGTTGTTTGCATAGTGCCCTAGGTAGTCGTTTGCATTTCAGTACTTCATATCATCCGCAGTCAGATGGTCAATCAAAGTGAGTGAAACATGTACTAGAGGATATGCTCTGTTGTTATGTGATTGACTTCCAGGGTTCGTGGGAGAAACATTTACCTTTAGTCGAGTTTTCTTACAACAACAGTTACCAGGCTAGTATCCAGATGGCTTCTTACGAGTCATTGTATGGTAGGCGATGTAGGACTCCGATCTGTTAGGCCGAAACAGGTCAGAAGTTGTTACCTATGCTGAATTTTCTTAAGGGAACTACCAATAAAGTGAAGTTGATTTGTGATCGTCTAAAGTAGCTTCCGATCTTCAGAAAATCTTACGCCGATTTGAAGAGAAAAGAGATTGAGTATTCAATGGGTGAGAAGGTGTTTCTGAAAGTGTCTCCGTGGAAGAAGGTAATGCGATTTGGCCGGAAGGGCAAGTTGAGTCCGAGTTTTATCGATCCGTATGAGATAGTTGATCGGATTGGGCCAGTAGCTTACCGTTTGAGATTGCCTTCAAAGTTTGAGAAGATCCATGATGTTTTCCATTTGTCGATGCTTAGGAGATATAGGTCGGATCCGTCTCATGTTATACCCATTGAGGAGATAGAACTAAATCCAGATTTGTCTTACAATGAAGAACCGGTTGAGATACTTGCTTCTGATAGCAAGGTGTTGTGTTGCAAGACCATAGAGTTGGTCAAGGTGTTGTGGCGACATAAAGGTGTGGAAGAGGCCACGTGGGAGAGAAAAGCTGATATGCTTGAGCAGTTTCCGTATTTGTTTCTGTCAGGTAATTTTGGGGACGAAATTCCTTAAGTGGGGGAGAGTTGTAAGACCCGGGTTTGGGGGTCGGTGAATTAAATAATTAAAATAATGTTCCAGGTTTTGTTTTCAAAATAATTAATTGTGTTGGATATATTTTAAATTAAGCCCAAATAGCCATGGACTACATACTCTTGTGAATATTCCATGTCATTAAGGGTAGTTAGGTCTTTTGGCTTTTTGAAATAAAAGAAAACAAGTAAAATCATTTCCTTTTCACTCTTCTTCTTCTTCAAAGTCTTAGAACGTGACTATCTCTCCTCCTCCTTGGTTCACTGTTTCATCCTCTCCCTACTCTTTGGTTGATCATTTTTCAAAGGTAAACATGGTTTCTTTGTGTCCTCATCTTTCTCTTTCAATCCATACCCTTAGTCTCGCATAACACCCATCATTTTGCATATTAGAATTTCAAGTTTTAAGTTAAAAATCCAAACTTTATGGTCTATTGTTAAAGCTGTTGATTTCTTATTATTAGATATGTTATTGGTTGCCCAAATGGTCCAACATAGTTAATTTTCGCGAAGTTTTATTAAGAAACTCGGATTTGGGTTTAAGTGGGGTTTTAGAGTGCTTTAAAATGGGTTTTGGGGGTTGTTTTGGATAAGAACTTGAGGGCTGATGGTTAGGTTATGTTTAAAGGGTTTTTTTGGAGTGTTGGATGTTGAATTTGATGTTTGAAATGGGAGTTCCTTGCTGGGTTTTGTGGCTGCACGAAAATGTGGGTTTTGGGAGTGTTCTTGGCTTGAATTTGAGCTTGATTGGTGTTCTTAGTTTACAGCAGTGGTTTGTGTTTGTTTTGGTTATTAATAGAGTGTATTTGATTGTTTAGAAACAAGGAATTGTGTTGGTGATGCCTCACGTTCGAATCTGGGAAGCTTGGAAGTTTGACCGGTTAGAGTTTGTTGAGCTTAGAGTATTTGGTGAGTGGTTCTTCGATTTTAAATTGGTTTTCAAAATGTTTGGTTTGAGCATGTTGACCTAGGTCGGGCTTGGTAAACCCGCCTAGAGTTGGGATTAGATTGGTAGTCTAATCTCAAGCTTTAGTTTAGAAGACTTTGGTTGAACTTCTAAATGTTGTGTTATGCCTCATGTATTAAATGTGAATGATGTTGCTATGCATTTGGTGCATATGTGTTGTGATGAGGCATGATGATTCATTTATGCATTGTGATATGCATGTGTTTGATGAAATGTGGGTTCATGATGGTAAATCATGGTGAGTACGTGCTAAACACAGAAATTGGTAAGAATGTTGTGAGGTTGAACTATGAAATGCGTTAGTATTGGCACTAGTATGCTTGGGGTACAAATGATCGATCATTAGGATGTTAGTGTGCACACGAGTTTCGAAATGCGCATGTGGTCTTGGTGATGGTAGTCACCAAGATGGAGTACGGGTACGCCCAGAAATCTTCATTTATATGTTAGTCGGTGATGAGTGGAATCCCATCGACAGGGCGTGAGGATGAGTGGAATCCCCTCCGCGTGAAACGGTGATGAGTGTAATCCCACCGTAAGGTAATGTAATGGTTGAGTTGATGGATGTGAGTTCCAATGGTTGTTATCCGCGTATTCGGGTCATAGCTAGGTGCCAATACGTTTTGTTGAATGTGATTCATATGGTTGTATTTATGGACATGTTGGGCATGGCATGATAATTGATGTTATGTTCATGCTTTATATATATTTGACTCTTGTGGTTTCGAAGGTAAGAAAACATGCATTCTTCCTTAGTTGTGTTGCTCTTGCTTGGACCATGCATTGTCGAGGTTTGTTTTATGAGCTTACCCTCACTAAGCTTTACACTTACGCTCTCTTTTGTTCGACAATGCAGTTCCTTAGTTCGTGGGTTGGTTGTACAAGGAGAAAGGCCTCCAAGTGTGCTATCTGAACCTTCAAGTATGAACTTTTAAGTTAAAAGATGTAATAGATAAGCAATGGGGATTTGTGTATGTTGCTTGTGTTAAGGAGCTTGTTTAGACTCCTCTAGTATGTTAATGTTTGGTTGTGGTTTGTTCATGCCACTTATATTGGCCTTGTGCCCTTATCTTTATGCTTTTTTGTATGTTTTGTTCTAAGGCATGAAACCTTGATATGCAATGTATGTCTTTTTATGGCGAATGCTTGATTTCTTTGAATTTATGCAGTTTTTATGTATGTTGTGTGTCTGATCATGCTTGCAATAGGGTGTATGCCTCTAGAGTTTATGCATGTATGTTTGGAGGTCCTAGTTTGTGTCTTTGAGGCAGCCCTTGTGACTTAACCAGCTAAAATCCGTGTGATCGAGTCAAGGGTATCGATACGATTGGGCCCGTATCGATACGGCCTTCTTGTTTCAGGCCAAGCATTTCGATACTCGGTAAGGTGTACCGATACCATTTTTGCTACTGAAAATCTGAGATTTTGACGAGAATTTGAGGGTATCGAAACATGCTTAGGTGTATCGAAACGATCTCCGTAATGTTGACCACGAGAAGTTGACCGTTGAGGGCGTATCGGTACGGTCAACTTGTGTACCGATACTGTCTCCTCGAGTTGACTTTGGTCAGTTGACCTAGTCAAGGCGTATCAATACCCTATTTTAGTGTATCGATACGGTTTGCAGCATAAGCTAAAATGGGTTGTTTTTAAATTGTTGTTTGGTTGTTCGCCTCGCTTGTTGCTTCTGCTGTCGTTGTTTCACCTAGGATGTATTAAAGCCTTTAGACAAGTTAATAATGTAAAAGAAAGTTTTCTAGGGTCGTTAACCGAAGTGGAGCCTTAACGGGTTTCGCTTCGATTTTCCCCGTGTGACCCACTCGGACCGGTCAGTTGCCCGGGCCGGGACGAGGGGGTTTACAGATACATACATACATACATATTTACATACATTAAGGTTTAGGTTTATGATTTTAGGGTTAAGTGTTTATGGTGTATAGTTTAGGGGTTTAAGTTTTAAAATTTAAGGGATTAAGGATTACGGTTCATACATTAATACATAAACTCAAAAGTCAAAACTCTAAACCTCAAATCAAAACCCCAAACCTCAAATCAAAACCCCATTGAGTTTGAATTAGGGCATAAGGAAGCTTCATTACTCTTCCATCTCATCACATGCATTGCCACGTGGCATGTCTCCAACACCACTTTTAATGATTATATCCATTAAAAACGATTTTATTTTATTTTGTTTAGGTTAACCCTTTAAAAAAAGAGAGGAAATCTTCACTCTACGTCAGCATCTCACTCATGACTAATCATAAATATTTTATAAAAAAAGAGCACTTTATAGATTAATATAATTATGTAATCTCCACCGACAGTGTTTTTCCTTTAGCATTTAGCACCGTGGGCGAGGCAATGAGTACCAATGTACCTACCTGCCCACCTAACATTCATTTCACTTGTCTACGTCTTGTCTTGCCTCAGCTTATGTTACAAATAATTATTTAAAATGTATATATTTTTATGTAATTATTTAAAGTATTTTTATTTTTAAATTAAATTTTAATGTATATATATAGGGTAATGTTCACCAGTGGTCCCTTTCGTTTAGGGTGTGTTCTATTTTTGTAACACCCGCGTTTTGGGGTTAGGAGTTAGTCGGGTTAGTTGGTCCGAGTCGATAAAATTAATTTTAATCAATTTGACCTTGGCTTGAGCTAATTGAGTTTTAAATAAAAAGGAGGGATCATTTTGGTGATTTAACCCAAAACAATTTCAAAAGGTAGACAACTTTTGAATAAAAAAGAAACAAAAAAAAAATAAAACCCTCATCTCACTTTTTTCCCCCAATTTCACGTGAATGAAGAGCAAAATCCTCTCTAATACCCTAATCACTATTCCATTTGACTACTTCTTCAACTCAAGGTCATTTTCAATGGTAATTACATATCTACACTCTCCTCACCATCCTCTACATTTACATAGCTTTATATTTCAAAACTACCCATTTTTGTGATTTTCAAGTTTAAAGAAAGAATGGATTTTTATTGGGTTTTTCAATTAATTTTGATTTATTAAGTTGGGTTTTGGTTTAGATTCCTTAAAATACACGTAATATGTTAAAATGGGTAAGTTTGGGTGAAAACCCGAAATGGGTCCTTGTGGCCATTTTTGAAGTGTCTAAAACTTGGATTTTGGTGAGTTTTAGGGTTAGGTTGAAGGGCTGATGGTTTAGGGATGTTAGGAAGGTGTTTTGGGACCATTTGGGTGTCATTTGGGTGTTCGAAAACAGGGTTTTCAGCTGGGTTTTAAGGGAGCTCGAAAATCGACATTTTGGGTGATTGTTGGGTTTGAAGTGTGGCTTGTGTTTTTGGGTTGAAGTGGTGACTGAAATTTAGCATTGATTTGTGAGTAATGGATGTGTTTTGATTGGCTAGAAGCAAGAGGAGGCTTTGGAGAAACATCGGGACCGAATCCGGGCATTTAGGAGGCTAGCTTGCTTGCTTGCTTTGGTGGCTAAGGAAGGGTGGTGAGTAACTTTAAATATGTTTTAAAGTGGTTCAAGTGTGTGTAGTGTATGTGTTGGAATGTGCTTGTTAGGCCATTCCTATGTGGAGTTAAATTGGTAACTTAGCTCCTTGATTTCTATTGAATGCTACTTATGCCTTGCCTAATTGATCGTGAGAAATGTGGATTGATTTGTATGTGTATACCATGCTATATGTGAATGTGATAAATGGTGGACATGTGATGTGGTTAAAGAAATTGGTACTAATTAACTTACCGGATGTAAATGATCGATCATTAGGATTAGTGTGCACACAAATTGAGTCAAAATGTATGTGGCCTTGATGGCGTTGAGTCATCAAGGAGGAGTACGGTGATGTAATATTCCACCGGAAGTTTATTTATATTCTACGTGATGATGAGTGGAATCCCATCCGTAGGGCATGTGGTGATGAGTGGAATCCCGCCCATGCAAGGTCCGGTGATGAGTGAAATTCCACCGAGGTAATGTTGTTGTTGAGATTAAATTCGCACACCCGGGTAAACTAATAGTGGCCAATTGAACTTGTTCTTATAATTATGATGGTATGATGTTGCTATATGATATTTCAGCTTAGTATGATGTGAGATGCCATATTATGACTCTTGAAAGACTAGCTAGGTTGACTTGTTGATTACCTATGTATGTTGTATGTGAGAATAAGGGATTGCATGCTTGAACCCTGCATTGTTGATGTTTTCGATTTTAGAGCATCTTCACTAAGCTTCTAGCTTACGCTCTCATTTTCAACAATGCACATCATTAGCGTGGTGTTAGCACGGAGCAAGGCGAAGGGGCTTTCCAAGTTTTTGTTGCTCAAGTACGGTTTAGCAATTAATGTGGTAGTTTAGCAATGTGACAAGAGTGTGTTTGTATGAGCGATGTATGACTCATATGTGTGTTTGATGTTCATGAATTGACTTTGATTGTAAAACTTGTTATATCTTGTCGAATGCTTGTGTGATGACATGCCTTATAAATGTTTAAGTTGCTTTAGGATGGCATGTAAACCTTATTATGATGAATTGTGCCATTTGGCTTTCGAGTCCTTAAGCATGCCCTTATATGCAATGTTGCCTTTTGTGTAAATGCCATGGATGGACGTTTCATCTTATGCCTTGTGTGTTTGAGCATGTTTGACATATGGTCCATGCCTCTAGATCATGCTTGTAAGTGTTGAGTGCTTCTTGGGGTCGTTTAGGGCCTTTAGAGTTGTTGAGAAATGTTTAAATCTGGTTTTTGAAGGTTGCAGACATCCAGTGTTTCAAAACGGGTTGAGCCGTTTCGGAACGGGTAAGGCTTCCGGGACCCCATATCGGAATGCGTTTCGATATAGTTTGGCCACTGTGAGCCCCTGTTCCGATACGAGTTTCGGAACACTTTGGCTACTGGAAATCTGAGAAATTGCCGAGATGAAGGCGTTTCGAAACGAGTCTAAGGGTTTCGGAACGGTCAATATCTCGTTGACCACGAGAAGTTAACCGTTGAAGGTGTTTCGGAACGGTTGACCTCCGTTTCGATACGGCCTTCTCGTGTGGGCTTGGGGCAGTTGACCAGGTCAAGGCGTTTCGATACGCCTCAATGGTGTTTCGAAACGGCCTGCTTAATGGATTAAAATTGGACTGATTATTTGTCAGTTTGAGTTCTGTTGCGTGTCTTTCCCAAATTCTTCCGCTGATGTGTTCACATAGGATTTAAATGTGCCTTTAGAGAAGATTAATTTAAAAGAAAAAATTTTAGGGTTGCTAGCCGAGGGGGAACCTTAACGGGTTTCGCTTCGGTTTTCCCCGTGTGGCCTACTCGGACCGGTCATCCGGCCAGACCAGGACGAGGGGGTTACATTTGTTGGTATCAGAGCCTGAGGTTACCGATACCTCGGGCAGGTAAGTGAGGTAAGCTTGATGTGTTAAGTAGTTGTATTGCTTGATGTATGCTTTGCCATGAAATCTTATTGTTTGACTGTTCGTATGATGATTTGAAGCATGAGTTGTTGCGTTTGGTGTTGAGTCGAATGCCCATTGCTACTATTACTTAATTTAAAAAGATTTTTTGTAAAGGAAGTACTTGAGCACTGTTGGACCCTTGCTTTTGCTAACGTAATCCTTATATGTTTGTTGTTGTTTGTTGTAGTTATAGTCTTGCTAGCTGTACCATGAGACCACGTGGGAGGCCTAGGATGGTTCGACCGGAACCACAGGCAGGGGCTCCGGGAGTTTAGCTAGTAATTAGAGTTGAGGCTCAAGTGGGAGAGCATGTGGTTGGAGTTGGAGCTCCTCCACCACCTCCACCACCACCACCTCCTCCACCAGGAGTAGGAGCCGAGGCCGGGGCCGAAGGAGAGGGACCTCAGGGAGGCCAAGGTGGCCAAGGACCGGCCGGAATAGACTTAGCTCCTTTAGTTCAGGCGATAGCCGGGGCTTTTCAGGCTGTAGTGGCTGGGGGTCAGGCAACAGCACATCATCAGGGAGAGGGCACTAGTTTGCCATTAGAGAGACTACGTGGTCTAGGGGTAGGAGAGTTCAGAGGGTCTACACCGGAGAGATCTAAGTTGTGGTTTGAGAAGACTGTCCGTATCCTCGCACAGATGGGATGTACCGGAGAGCGCAAGTTAGGGTGTGTTGAGTCTCTGCTTCAGGGTGATGCCTACACTTGGTGGGTCACCATCGCTACGTGTATGGATGAGGCCGAGATTACTTGGGAGTTCTTTGAGTCAGTTTTCCGTAAGAAGTACTTGGGTCCTCGATATCTCGATGAGAGGAAGAGAGAATTTATGGTTTTGCTTCAGGGGAGTATGACCGTGATAGGCTATGAGATTCGATTTGTTAGGCTGAGTCAGTATGCATCTGAGCTGGTTCCTACTAAGGTGGAACGATGTAACCGTTTCCGTGTTGGGATGAATGAAGAGATCAAGAGGTATACTCAAGCTTCAGACTACACTGATTTTGATGTCTTGGTAGCGAGGGCCAAGGACTTAGAGCATAGTTTGGGCTTGACCAAACGGTCTGGTGGTTCTAGTTCGGGTAAAAGGTCCAGTGACTTTGATAGAGGTGATGCCAAGAGGCATCAGGACAACCGGCATCACTATGATCATAGGCGTGGTGGCGGTAACCACGGTAGGGGCCAACAGGGCCAGAGGGCTGGTGGGAAGTTGCCCACATGTGCTACTTGCGGGAGGAACCACACCGGTGAGTGTTGGGGGAATTTCCACTTGTGTTGGAGTTGCGGAGCTAGGGATCACATTTGGCGTAACTGTCCACATCAGGTGGGGCAGGCGCCAACTCAAGCTCCTGCTAGAGCCAATGACTTTCAGAGAGGTCGCGGTCGAGGTAGAGGTAACTTCCAGCCGAGAAATGATGGTCAGAGGAATATAGCACATGTAGTTGCAGTCCAGCCGAAGGGCGAAGGTCAGGCCAGAGTTTACGCTCAGCGTGGGGATCAGCATGACACAGATGTGATCGCAGGTAACTTCTCGATACAGTCTTTGGGTTTACTTTCTTTGATTGACTCCGGGTCTACACATTCCTACATATTGAGTGAGCATGCACAGTCATTGAATTTGCCTTGTGAAATGTTAGAAGTAGGAGTTAATGTTACTAGTTCCTTTGGGGACACGGTAGTAGTTAGAAAAATGTACCGAAGGTGTCCGTTGATGGTTCAGGGACATGTGTTTCCAGTGGATATGATGGAGCTACCTTTCTACGGTTTTGATGTAATTCTGGGTATGGACTAGCTCACGAAGCATAGAGCTAGGATAGATTTTGAAACCAAGAGGATCTCTTTGAGGCTTACAGATGATTATGAGATTGTAGTGGTGGGTGAGAACGTGAAGTTCTTGTCCAATGTAGTTTCAGTTCTAGAAGCTAAAAGGTTAGTTGAGTTGGGATGTGAAGCATACTTGGCCTATGTGATGAACCCTAACATGAGTGAGGTTAGACCTCAAGACATCCGGACAGTGTGTGACTTTCCTAGTGTGTTTTCGGAAGAGTTGCCAGGGTTACCACTAGATAGAGAGGTAGAGTTCACTATTGAGACTTATTCTGATTCAGCTCTTATTTCGATTGCTCTGTATCGCATGGCACCAAAAGAACTGAAAGAGTTGAAGACTCAGTTGCAATAGTTGACAGATATAGGCTTTATCTGACCTAGTTCTTCACCTTGGGGTGCACCAGTTTTGTTTGTGAAGAAGAAGGATGGAAGCATGACAATGTGTATAGATTACAGACAGTTGAATCAGTTAACAGTGAAGAATAAGTATCCTTTGCCTAGAATTTATGATTTGTTTGACCAGTTGAGAGGAGCATCAGTCTTTTCGAAGATTGACTTGAGATCGGGCTACTACCAGCTAAAGGTAAGAGAGGTTGATGTACCGAAGACGACCTTTAGAACTAGGTATGGTCACTATGAGTTTTTAGTCATGCCTTTTGGGTTGACTAATGCACCGGATGCTTTCATGGATATGATGAATAGGATTTTTCATCAGTACCTAGATTAGTTTGTAGTTGTTTTTATAGATGACATCTTGGTGTATTCGCGAACTGAAGAAGACCATGACCGACACTTGAGACTAGTTTTGAAGACTTTGCTAGATCATCAGTTGTATGCGAAGTTGAGCAAGTGTGAATTATGGATCCGGGAGGTAGTCTTCTTAGGACATGTAGTGTCAGCCGATGGGATTAGAGTTGATCCGAAGAAGATAGAGGCCATTGTTGAATGGAAGCAACCGAAGTCTGTAACAGAGGTTCGTAGCTTCCTAGGCTTAACTGGATACTATAGAAGGTTCGTAGAAGGTTTCTCGAAGTTAGTTGCTCCCTTGACACAGTTACTTCAAAAGAGTGTTCAGTTTGAGTGAACAGATGCAAGACAGAGAGCCTTTGAGAAATTGAAAGAAGCCTTGACCCAAGCACCGATCTTGATTCAGCCAGAGTCTGGGAAAGACTATGTAGTTTACAGTGATGCTTCCTATGTAGGCCTAGGTTGTGTTCTCATGCAAGACAAGAGAGTGGTGGCTTATGCTTCAAGACAGTTGAAGACCCATGAGCGCAACTATCCGACCCATGACATAGAGTTAGTTGTAGTTGTGTTTGCTCTGAAGAGTTGGTGGCATTATTTGTACGGTGAGAAATGCACAGTGTACACCGATCACAAGAGTTTGAAGTACATCATGACTCAGCGAGATTTGAATCTCAGACAGCGTAGGTGGTTAGAGTTGCTAAAGGACTCTGATCTTACCATTGAGTATCATCCGGGTAAGGCCAATGTAGTGGCCGATGCATTGAGTAGGAAGATAGCCGTAGACTTGAGAGCCATGTTTGCTAGATTGAGCTTGTCCGGAGATGGTGGCTTGGTAGCCGAGCTTCAGGTTAGACCTACTCTAGGTCAGCTGATTAGAGAGAAGCTGCTCTTAGATAGATCTTTGGCACCTCACGTGCAAGATATAGCCGAAGGTAGATCTTCATACTACAGTTTCAGTACCGATGGGGTTTTGTATTTCAAAGATAGGATAGTTGTGCCAGAGGATAGTGACTTGAGACGTACGATTTTGACTGAAGCACACAGTAGTCCGTTTGCTATGCATCTGGGGAGTACGAAGATGTACCGTGATTTGAAGAATGAGTACTTTTGGGTTGGCTTGAAGAGAGATGTGGCCGACTTTGTGAGTAAGTGTTTGGTGTGTCAGAGAGTGAAGGTGGAACATCAGGTTCCCTCAGGTTTTTTGCAACCATTGAGAATTCCGGAATGGAAATGGGAGAATATCACCATGGATTTTGTTTCGGGTTTGCCTTTGACTCCTACGAAGAAGAACTCAGTTTGAGCGATAGTAGATCGTTTTACGAAGTGTACTCACTTCTTGGCAGTCAATACCACTTACACTTTAGATAGATTGGCCGACTTGTACATTGGTGAGATTGTTAGACTGCATGGTTTACCGAAGTCTATTATGTCTGATAATCCGAGGTTTACAGCTCGATTTTGGGAGTGTATGCATACTGCCTTGGGTACCCGTTTGAACTTCAGCACGTCTTATAATCCTCAGTCGGATGGTCAGTCAGAGAGAGTTATACAGATCTTAGAGGATATGTTGCGTTGTTGCATCATTGATTTTCAGGGTACATGGGAGAAGCACTTGCCTCTAGTTGAGTTTGTGTACAATAATAGCTTCCAGTCGAGTATTCAGATGGCTCCGTATGAGGCCTTGTATGGCCGGAAGTGTAGAACTCCAGTTTGTTGGGCCGAAGTGGGACAGAAGTTGTTACCTATGCCGGATTTGCTCAAGGGGACAACTGACAAGGTAAAATTGATTTGTGATCGATTGAAGGCTACTTCGGATAGGCAGAAGTCCTATGCCGACTTGAAGAGAAAGAAAGTGGAGTTCTCAGTAGGTGAGAAGGTGTTCTTGAAAGTGTCTCCGTGGAAGAAGTAATGAGATTTGGCCGAAAGGGGAAGTTGAGTCTGAGGTACATAGGACCGTATGAGATTGTGAAGAGGGTTGGTCCGGTTGCTTATCAGTTGCGTTTGCCATCCGAGCTAGAGAAGATACACGATGTATTTCATGTTTCAATGCTCCGTAAGTATAGGTCCGATCCTCACATGTTGTGCCTATAGAGGAGATTGAATTGAATCCGGATTTGACCTATGAAGAAGAACCAGTGGAGATCATAGCTTATGACAGTAAGGTGTTGCGGGGTAGATCGATCGAGTTAGTAAAAGTGTGTGGGCAACGTTGAGGTGTGGACGAGGCCACTTGGGAGAGGAAGGAGGATATGGAAAGGCGGTTTCCGTATCTCTTTCAGTCAGGTAATTTTGGGGACAAAATTCCTTAAGTGGGAGAGAGTTGTAACACCCGCGTTTTGGGGTTAGGAGTTAGTCGGGTTAGTTGGTCCGAGTCGGTAAAATTAATTTTAATCAATTTGACCTTGGCTTGAGCTAATTGAGTTTTAAATAAAAAGGATGGATCATTTTGGTGATTTAACCCAAAACAATTTAAAAAGGTAGACAACTTTTGAATAAAAAAGAAACAAAAAAAATAAAACCCTTATCTCCCCTTTTCCCCCAATTTCACGTGAAAGAAGAGAAAAACCCTCTCTAATACCCTAATCACTATTCCATTTGATTACTTCTTCAACTCAAGGTCATTTTCAAAGGTAATTACATATCTACACTCTCCTCACCCTCCTCTACATTTACATAGCTTTATATTTCAAAACTACCCACTTTTGTGATTTTCAAGTTTAAAGAAAGAATGAATTTTTATTGGGTTTTTCAATTGATTTTGATTTATTAAGTTGGGTTTTGGTTTAGATTCCTTAAAATACATGTAATATGTTAAAATGGGTAAGTTTGGGTGAAAACCCGAAATGGGTCCTTGTGGCCATTTTTGAAGTGTCTAAAACTTGGATTTTGGTGAGTTTTAGGGTTGGGTTGAAGGGCTGATGGTTTAGGAATGTTAGGAAGGTGTTTTGGGACCATTTGGGTGTCATTTGGGTGTTCGAAAACAGGGTTTTCAGCTGGGTTTTAAGGGAGCTCGAAAATCGACATTTTGGGTGATTTTTGGGTTTGAAGTGTGGCTTGTTTTTATGGGTTGAAAAGGTGACTGAAATTTAGCATTGATTTGTGAGTAATGGATGTGTTTTGATTGGCTAGAAGCAAGAGGAGGCTTTGGAGAAACATCGGGACCGAATCCGGGCATTTAGGAGGCTAGCTTGCTTGCTTGCTTTGGTGGCTAAGGAAGGGTGGTGAGTAACTTTAAATATGTTTTAAAGTGGTTCAAGTGTGTGTAGTGTATGTGTTGGAATGTGCTTGGTAGGCCATTTCTATGTGGAGTTAAATTGGTAACTTAGCTCCTTCATTTCTACTGAATGCTATTTATGCCTTGCCTAATTGATCGTGAGAAATGTGGATTGATTTGTATGTGTATACCATGCTATATGTGAATGTGATAAATGGTGGACATGTGATGTGGTTAAAGAAATTGACACTAATTAACTTACCGGATGTATATGATCGGTCAATAGGATTAGTGTGCACACAAATTGAGTCAAAACGTACGTGGCCTTGATGGCGTTGAGTCATCAAGGAGGAGTACGATGATGTAATATTCCATCGAAAGTTTATTTATATTCTACGTGATGATGAGTGGAATCCCATCCGTAGGGCATGTGGTGATGAGTGGAATCCCGCCCATGCAAGGTCCGGTGATGAGTGAAATCCCACCGAGGTAATGTTGTTGTTGAGATTAAATTCGCACATCCGGGTAAACTAATAGTGGCCAAATTGAACTTGTTCTTATAATTGTGATGGTATGATGTTGATATATGATGTTTGAGCTTAGTATGATGTGAGATGCCATATTATGACTCTTGAAAGACTAGCTAGGTTGACTTGTTGATTACCTATGTATGTTGTATGTGAGAATAAGGGATTGCATGCTTGAACCCTGCATTGTTGATGTTTTCGATTTTAGAGCATCCTCACTAAGCTTCTAGCTTACGCTCTCATTTTCAACAATGCAGATCATTAGTGTGGTGTTAGCACGGAGCAAGGCGAAGGGGCTTTCCAAGTTTTTGTTGCTCAAGTACGGTTTAGCAATTAATGTGGGTATTTAGCAATGTGGCAAGAGTGTGTTTGTATGAGCGATGTATGACTCATATGTGTGTTTGATGTTCATGAATTGACTTTGATTGTAAAACTTGTTATGTCTTGTCGAATGCTTGTGTGATGACATGCCTTATGAATGTTTAAGTTGCTTTAGGATGGCATGTAAACCTTATTGTGATGAATTGTGCCATTTGGCTTTCGAGTCCTTAAGCATGCCCTTATATGCAATGTTGCCTTTTGTGTAAATGCCATGGATGGACATTTCATCTTATGCCTTGTGTGTTTGAGCATGTTTGACATAGGGTCCATGCCTCTAGATCATGCTTGTAAGTGTTGAGTGCTTCTTGGGGTCGTTTAGGGCCTTTAGAGTTGTTAAGAAATGTTTAAATCTGGTTTTTGAAGGTTGCAGACAGCTAGTGTTTCGAAACGGGCTGAGCCGTTTCGGAACGGGTAAGGCTTCAGGGACCCCGTATCGAAACGCGTTTCGATACGGTTTGGCCACTGTGAGCCCCTGTTTTGATACGATTTTCGGAACACTTTGGCTACTGGAAATCTGAGAAATTGCCGAGATGAAGGCGTTTCGAAACGGGTCTAAGG